>OX336895.1:13589132-14212466 GCA_946959425.1 Argyrosomus regius
CAGTATATAGTTTTGGCAAAAGACTATGGCAGGCTGTCCCCTATGCAGTAATTTGGACCAAAATGAGCTCAAAATAGTCACTAAAGTGTCACTCCTTGTGCAGTATTTTCCATCAAGACTGACTCTTTAGGTGAAAAGAAGTTGATACTCATTACACAATGTGCCCTTGGTTCACTTTATCCGTAGCACATCACTGCATTCATTAAAAAGATTGCTTCATCTGGAACTGGAGGTTAACTTGTGAGTAATGTCAACATTTGAATATGGCTCATCAAAATATAAAGACCAGATGAATGTAGAGTATGTTTGATAAATGCAGTAACTGAAAGTTGCTTGACCTTGAGCTGACACTGTTTTTTCTCTTTTTCAGCCATTTATAAGAAAGCATGTTAATACATAAGTTAAAATGTTCTTGGGAAGACTCAAAGGTATTTGTGCATTTTGTATTTTATTATTTTAATCTACATTGCTTTCCCATTAAAAACTGTCTACTAGTCTACATGTGACACTGAGCATCAAGGATAGAGGCAGATACATTTACTTTTGTACAATGAAGGTACGAAAGGTTTCTATCAGTTGTCAAATGCAAATTCAGTGACATTTGTGATATCACTGAAAAAAATTTAACACACAGCATGCAGTGCCTTAAAAAACAGATTAAATAAACAAAACAAAAAGGAGACCAATATCTAAAATTAACCTATATTGTTTAATAAAAAAAAATACATGCCTTCTGCAACTCAAGCCAAAGGCTTTTGTTTGAATGTATAATAGATCTATCCATTTCATTTTCCAACTCGCCCCAAATTTGCTCTGTGGGGTTGAGGTCCAGACTTTGAGGGGGCCAGTCCATCATTTTCAATGTTTCAGCAGATTCCTTCTGTCACAGGTAGTTCAGACAATAGTTAGAAGAATGTTTATGGTCATTGTCCTCTTGGAAAATAAATTCAGGCCTAATAAGATAACTCCCAGATGCTATTCTGTGTCTCACCAGAATATTGCGGTATACTTTCTTATCCATGATGCCATCAATTTTCACTAAGTCACCTGTTCCTGAGGCTCAAATGGCACCCCTCACCATAATACTACCCCCTCTATGTTTAACTGTTGGCAAATGACACTCATTTTTATACCTCTCCCCCTCCCTTCGTCCAACATACACTATTCACTTGTTGCCAAACCGTTCAAACTTGGACTCATCAGTCCACAACACTTTATACCAATCTTCCTTTGACCTTTTCCTTTGATTTCTTGTGTTCTTTTGCTAATTTCAGGTGTTTCACTCTATGTTTCTCTTTCCGTAATGGTTTCTTTGCTGCTATTCTACCAACAAGTCCTTCTTCACCCAGTTTCCGACGCACAGTTCTTGAAGACACTGTTGCACCATTAGTCATTGTGGCGCTGATCTCGTCACACAGTTCTCGTGAGGGCTTTCTTCGGTCCTTAAGACTGAGAATTTTCAGATGCTTCACTTGTCTGTCTGAAAGTTTCTTTTTTCTACCTTTTCCCTTTTGGTTCTGGTGTGAATTGGTGGCATCATTGGCAGAGAAAAAATACAGAGAAATATTTTTTGCTCCTCAATCTCTGCTTTCTCATATGGCAAGCTTATACTAGTGTCACTCTATATCAGTTGCTCTTTTAATTAACCAAGCTCCCCGATCTGTTTCTCAGACAGTTTGTCCTCTTGCTAAGCTGTGGCAGTGGCTCAAGCAGAGACTGTGGAAGTAATTGAGCTGAATGAGCTAATGCCCCCACACACCAATGCTAATGAGATGTGGGATAGGGGCCCAGCAGGTGTTCTGCTGACGTCTCAGTGTCCCTAGTAACTGGGCTCCAATCCCATGACCCAGACAAACCTTGGCGATTATACCACAGAGCACTGTTGTATCATTAGGCTTGTTACATTTACATGAAAGCCATTTACAATATTCCTATTATCACTAACACACATTCATTGTTGTTAAGCTAACAGGCCGTTGTCTGCAGACAGAAAAAAAAATCCATTACGTTTACTACCCATCATCGGCTGAGCAGTGATAATGACCCACTTAAGCAACATACTGTACTTGGTATTCCAAACTCTAACAGATTACGTATCTTTACAATACAAAAAGTTAGTGATAATTCAAATGAATTATTTAAAAAAAAAATACAGCTGGATAAAGCAAGGAAAGATTCATAAATAAAAGTTGGATAGGGAGCATGCAAAGTAAAGCCAATGAATCTTGAGTAAAGTGGCACAAGGCACCATATGGCATGCAGTCACAGTAGCTAAATCCTGTGGTACCTTGAGGTCACTCCCATTGAGACGCATTCTGTTGATCTTTCGACCACTTGGCCTGGTTGAGTCCACCCAATAGATAAATTCCTTCTTGTAGTCAAAGTCTATGTGAATGATGTTGTTGAGGCCCTGAGAATAGAGAGGAGAGAGAGGATAAGTACAAAAATGTTTTTTTTTAGTTTCAAACAGTTGCATAGTAAGGGATCTTGAGTTTCCTGTAAAGGTAAAAAGAAAATTTCAAAATACACTTTCATTGGTAAGAAAAGCATATCCAGGTTTTATATATATATATTTTTATATATATATATATATATATATAACCCTAAAATAAAAAATACATTAATAAGCTGATTATTTTTAGACTAAAATGAAAGGTCAACACAGATCTGATCTGATTCGGCCAATAGGCATTGAACTTTCAACCTTACTATGACTTCCCATTAACTAGAGCATTTTTTTAGCATTAGCAAAGTTGGTGTATCACAATGCATAACTTTTCACTCCATAAACATCCACGTGACAGCAGTCACTGACCAGGAGGACCAGGAAAAACCAGAGGATGGAGATGTGGAAGGTGGCGACCCACTGGCATTGCTGTAGATAATATTAGCAATCAACTTAGATGGCCAGTTTTTCAAAAATACCGTGAACGGCCATCTGGGAATCAGTCTTAACAAAAAAACAAAGTCATTGGCTCGCATGCCTTTTTTGAAACAAAGATGTCATTTGAAGACAAAACTTTTTAAAAGAATTTAACAGGCTCAACAACTGGTGAAAAGTATCAGCATCTCTGAAGAGTCATCAAGCAAGTGAGGGGCACACATTTGCTATGGAGACATGAAGTGAGTTTAAACAAGAACAGACAAGCTGCTAAAAAAAAAAAGCAAACATGCTTGACATTCTGCGTTGATAACGGAGAACCAAAAGTGCATGAAGGTTGTGGTGGAAAGCTTACACTATACAACTTGCCAGGGGATCGCACAGCGGGGACACAGTGAGAATGAGGAGACATCTAATAGGGGTAATTTTCGATAGCTTCTGCATGTCATTTGGATGTCTGATGTTTGCCAGCAATCCATCAAATGCCAAATACATTCACCATGACATACAAAATGAGATATTTACTGTAATGGTATGATAATATGATATGAAAAGAAATAAGTGATGAGGTGACGCATGCAGAGCACTTTGCTGTTTTGGTGGATGAAAGTAAAGATTCTAGTAAAAAGGAGGAGATGTCAATGATTGTGTGATATTTGGAGCCAGTGTGAAAGAAAGTGTATAAGGAATTTTTGCATCCATTTCACCCCAGCAGATGGGTTAGATGGGAAGGGAGTAGATCACTACTAACCAGCATCAAGTGCACAGTCAGTCAGTGTAATATAGACCTAAATTTTTGTGTTGGCCAGTGGAACGACGAAGCTGGACTGGAGAAAAGGTTCAGGAAGGAGGTACTGCAGGCAATTTATTATATACAATTTATATACATTGCCTTACACATACACACAACTGGGTGTTAATAGGCTGTGTGCATAATGTCACTGCTGCAGCAGAGTTTTTTGAGACACCACAAGTGCTCTCTTTTTTTTTCTGGGTCGGTGGTGCCTTTTCATTAAAAAACAAACAACAAAAACAAACAAACAACGACAAAAAACTAAAACAAAAGCACAGCTCGTAGATGGCCCTGGCAGTATAATTCATTCTGGCCAGTTAAGAAAACTCTTCCAGCAATCCAGGATATGCTGCGTGACATCATCATCATGATTGCAGTGCAATCATCAACAAGAATGTTGTTTTGCATACTTTTTTTTTCTTTCTTTTGTAGCAGGAGACAAATTGGCCATCTAAAAAAAAAAAACCCAAATTTAAATATATCCAAAAGAAAGCATAAGACCTGCATGCGAAAGCAGGAATTGCATACACTTACGAACTTCACTACATGTGAGAGGGCAGGCAAGCTGAACAGCTCAGTATCTGGTGGGGTTTATTGTCGAGCCCCTTTTAGAAAAAGCATACTTAAACAACATGGATGACCTTAAAACACACTTGTTCTATCCTGTTATAGAGAGGTTGTTAATGGAGATTAAACTGCACTTTTTAGCAGACAAATTACGTACACATGCTGCCCATGGCATCATGGTATCAGTGAGGACAACTTGCCTGCAGAGCTCTATCAGGCTTGTCTACTGCAAAGAAAACAGGGACATACCAGGGAATTGCTAGGTCTCTGTAAATAATATTATTACGAGTACGGTCTAGACCTGCTCTATATGAAAAATGTCATGAGGTAGATTTGGTACTATATAAATAAAATGAATTGAATTGAACTATCACCAGCACTCAGGAGTTCCTATCCCTCATGAGGCTTTACAAAGATACATTTATGGACTTGTACAAACTGATATGCATATCTCTGATACTTCCTGTGACACCAGTAACCTATGAGTGCAGATTGACTTGTCTCCGTCATTTGAAAAACTACTTGAGGAACAGAAGTGAGGACTCTTGAACCAGAAACCTGGCACTGTTTGCTATAAACACAGAGAGAGCAAGAGCCCTGGACAGCAACAAAATCATTGATGTCCTCACACTCAACCACAACAGACACATCATTTTGTTATGAAAATGTTATGATGAAGTGCATGATTGTTTTCTTCTGTTGCCAATCATAAACTCCTTATCTCTATGCAATGACCATTCAGACAACATTAGGTCTATAGAAATGAATACTGTGGATTCATTAGGCGAGATGCTTGTAGGTGGCAGCATGAGTTTGTGATATCAGCATCTGAGGCTGAAATGTGTACAGACCTGCATCTATTGTTTTCTGAATGTGTGCTGTGCAAGCATGTCTGTTGTATAATTGTGTGAAATTTAATATTCAGAGGTGTCATTATGTAGACAGGCTTGTGAGGCTTATATCTATAGCCCTTGAGCTGAATGTTTTGCCACAGGTTAAAAAATCACACTCCACCCAGTCGATGTGATGTTGCGTCCATGTCTCATGTATTTCCAACTGCAAATCAGGAGGCATTTCACTCACTTTTGCAGTCTTCTGTCTTACGTATCTCAAAGATAAACACAAGAAGGGGTGGGAGTTTATAAGTTATTCTTCTTCTCACTCCTTTTCGAATATGTATTTCTATGTTTAAATGTTTTGCCTTACTTTTCTTTTTTATTTTGGTTTGCATATTCGAAATAAACACCTCAATCAAAAATCAAAAACAGTAATTACAGCTGTCTATACGTGCAGTGAACGGTGAAATGGCTCATACTAATGCAACACAAAGCATATTTTTTTACAAGTCTTTTTTCTGAGAGCTGCCAAAACACAGGTGACGTCAATAGTGTACCTGAACGTGTCCTGTGTAGACACTGACTCTTGAGCTTTTTTTTTATTTTACGTTTCATGCTGAAAAAAACAAAAACAAAACAAAAAAAACAATCCAGTGGAGTTAGGTAGGTTTCATTAATTATTTGAAAAACCACAATATGAAAAATTAAAAAAAAAACAAAAAAACAAGCTCAACTTCTACAAAATCTGTGTGTATGTGATATTTAGTGTACAAGCAATACTGATTGTGCCCCTCACTTGCTTGATGACTCTTTAGAGATGCTGATACTTTTCACCAGTTGTTGAGCCTGTTAAATTCTGGCTCCAAATGACATCTTTGTTTCAAAAAAGGCATGCGAGCCAGTGACTTTGTTTGTTTTGTTAAGACTTGTTAAGACTGATTCCCAGATGGGCGTTCACGGTATTTTTGAAAAACTGGCCATCAATTTGATTGCTAATATTATCTACAGCAATTCCAGTGGGTCGCCACCTTCCACATCTCCATTCTCTGGTTTTTCCTGGTCCTCCTGGTCAGTGACATAGGTCCCAAAGCTTCAGCTATACACGGAATCTCAAATGCTCTATGAAGTCAAAGTCCTATCAAAGCAAAGGAGTAAGGTACTTCCCTTCTCTGTCATGCTCACAGGACCCCACTGTCAGTCAGAGTTGCTCACTAAACAAGTGCCCCCACCCTGCTGTCTCGCACTGAGGGTGACGAGAAAAGGTGTCAGATAATCTGACAGACGAAATGAGACATCTTCATCAGATCATCAACACCCTCACAGACAAGCGCCAAAGTGTCCTGGGGGAACCCTTCTCCACTACAAAGATCAACTACAGAGATGAAACCATCATGCCCCCTTTATCAGTGCCTCTATCTAGAAATACGTTCACCATTTATTTTCCCTGCAGACATAAACCAAGTGAACACAAAATGAATTACAAGCTTAAAACAATAGATATGAATTTTTTTTTAAAATGCATTAGTATAGTAGTATAAACGTATGTGCAAGAGTTTATTACAGTCCAAAGTACTCATATCAACATCACTATTAAGATACCAGTACTTTCCTGTTCCACATAATCAACTACATTTTTCTCTAAAATGTGATATTGATAGTACAGCCTTAGTGCAGTGGATGCAGCCATTTTTATTTTTTTTTCACCATCTAACTTAATTTGTTTGGCTTTTGGATACCAACCCAAGCTTTAAATAGAAATGATTTAAAGTGGGGATCATTTCTATAGCAACAGCTACCAATCAAAAACATGCTTCATGCTGAACCCGAAAGCAGTTTCTCAGCACTACAACTGCTAATTTATCTAAGCACGTTTTGTAACTTGAATTTACGGTTTGTTTGTTTGTTTGTTTTTCCCATTAGCTGTCATTTTATCAGACAGCTCAATGAAAGCTGAACTTAATGTCAAAATGTTCTCCGAGGTAAACAATAAGTGTAATTCAGCCTGAACCTGTTTTTTCAACTCTAATTAACCACAGCGAAACTTTGACAAACTAGGAAGTTTGTAACCCATTGTTAATGAGTTTTAACAATAGGTTCCAGTGATAAAATAATACTGACAGTGTTTGTGGTGGTAAGACAAATGAGTGCTAACAGCAAAAGCAGCACACAAGGTAAATGATTGGATCATTTGAAATTTACATAATATCATGAAGATATAATCTGAACCAGGTATGCAATGGTGAGGTAAAGTGCTATGAGGTCAGTTAAGTATCCACCACCACTTAGCAAAGCCATGTGCATATTTCCCTCTCTAGCTTCCATTAACGCTAACATGCAGTGATTAAAGTGAGTTGTGGCTGATGAGAACTCCGATACAGACAGTAGAGTACATCGAGTCAAGAGGTTAATATGACTGTGAGAGGAGACTGTAGGATAGCCGTGGGTTGATTTACAGTAAATCACAGCCAACCATTTGTGATAATCAACAGTCAGGTTTAAGCATTGCCCGGAGCAGCTGTGATGACCTAGGAATAAAAGAAATAGCTTTTACATGGGCTCCTCAGTGTGATTTCACTCTCTGCTAATCAGAATGACCAGATTCTTCAGCACATATGGGGGAAGATGGAAAATCATGGACATCTCATTTCAACATAGTAATATTTTATAGTAGCTGTGCTACATCATGAAACCTGCTTGTGAAAGTAATTCTTTTAGGCTGCGAGTACATTCACCTCTGCAAAGATGTTTTACTCAGTAATATTAAATAAAAAAGTTAAAAAAAAAGAAATATATGTATATTTAAGTGAGGATGTTTCAGCAGACTCGAATTCCAAGAGAGTGTCTTTGAAATACTGAAATAGGTAATTTTGTTTTGTCATAACATTATCTTTAGTGTGACTGCGAGTGTGTGGTTGTTTGTCTCTATGTGCCCAGTGATGAACTGCCAACTGGTCCAGAGCGTACCCCTCCTCACGCCCTAAGATAGCTGGGATAGGCTCCAACGGATGGATGGATGTAATCTTTATCCGAGGACATTATACCAATTTTTCTCAACAAAACTTTAGACTATTTCTAAAACAAAACATTTTATTCATAATTCAAAAAGGCAGCAGTTGTCATGTCTTCTGATTCTTTCTGCTCCAATTCCTCTGTACAAAGCCAGTAAACATAATTACAGTCACAAAGGTTTATGTTTTCAAAGGTGTTCAAACAACAGCCATTTAAACTCATTCTCAATCAATATATATCTTCCAGGCTGGGAAAAAGACACAGCCGAGATTCAAAACTAAACACAAAAAGAGCCCAAGATAGTAAGTCAGTATAATAACGATAATCATCTACCCTGTGAAAATGTCACTACAGGCACAATGGTGGTGATGTAGATATCATTTACCTGTTTCAAGATGGTGTAATTTGAGCCATCCACACTCAGCTTCCGGATCTCATGGTGGTCTGCCATAATGAGAAAAGGCTCTTCAGCTGAAATGAGGAACATGTAGTGTTAGATGACTGCTGGAAGTTATACACTGAAATTCTGAAAGTTGAGGGATCAAAACCTCAACTGACCTGACAGTGCCTTGCATATGTTGGGGTTGCGCTCCAAGGCTTCATAGCCATCTACACAAAGGCACTTGAAGGAGCCATAAGTGTTGATGCAGCGCTGGCTACAAGGAAGGATAGTGGCACATTCATCAACATCCACACAAGTCTTCCCATCATCCTTCAGGTGGAAACCAGGCCAGCATTTGCACTGAGGACATAAAAACACAAAGAAATGTAGAAATGGTAGATTTGATCAGAGAGCCTCAGTTTAGCTGTTTAGTGGCTAAGACGTGTTTGAAAACATGAAACATTTGAGTTCTTTTGTTATACAATGATTAATTGTGGCCACATAATAAAAGCAGTGCACTTATTAGTAATTTTATATCAATCTATAACACCTGAAAATATTTCACACTCCAGTACGATTTTCACAAAGTGATGCAGGTAAGCAATGCAAACCTAGCATCTAGCATACTGTATATGACATCAAAGCCATGTTATAGACAAACTATACCAGGGCTCAAAAATTCCATTGCACTTCAGTGACCAGGGACCACCAAAAATAACTTAAACTGCTTGTATCAGCTGCTCTGGACCCACTGCAAATCCCTTTCTTATCCAAAGTTATAACCTTGAAGGCCTTTCTGCTGATCTCCCTGTTCAGGCCACAAATGGATGAGCTAAGGGTCTGCATTGACGTGCTCTCTGTCCAGCTTTGCCCCTTTCATGACAGGCAACAGAAGTTTTCTGTGCTTTCAGCCACTTTTCTGATGCAGTGAGCACTGTCTTACGGAAGAGGAAAATCCAGAGACGAAGGCATAAACTACAGCAGTCTGACAACAGTTGTGGTCATTGGAACTCTCCAGCGGATGTGGCCTTGACCTGGATTCAACCCTAACATCACATGCCACCACTGCCAGGCAAGTGCCCGGAGCAGTGTGTTACGTGTTATGTGCTGGCATATCATTAGACTCTCCTTATAGTGTTCAAGGTTATTCAAAAAGTGAAAGACTAAATATATGTATGCTCCCACCCATCTTTGTCTGTTTAATGATGTGCAAAGTTAGACTTGATTCATTATCTGTCATTAATCATTCATGTCCACACTATTACTAATATAAGCTCCATGTTTTACCTGCTGCTAATGATGCTAGGGCTTAGAACTGTAGGACAGTAAAAGTCTATAAATTAAAATGTCAGATTGTAGGAATATTTTTAAAACTTGATTATGATTAAAGTCACGCTGACAAGAGGAGGACATATTATAACTGTGACTCATATTTACAAATGTTCAGTAACTAGCTTACAGGTTGTTTTAAATATTTTTTCAATTTTTATCTTCCCATCTGCATTTTTACTGCACCCTGGTTTAAGCTCTTGCTGAATGAATTAGGCTTTATGGACCAACTGTAGCCAGCGAGTGATTCTGAGGGCAAATATACTTCCAAGCTACTGAAGCGTGTATAGTCCTCTAGTCACTTACCTTGTATCCCACTGGAAGATCTTGGCAATCCTGTGTGCACCCACTGACTCTGCGGTTCAAGCATTCATTCACATTACAGTTCCTCTCATCCGACCGGTCTCCACAATCATCTCTACCATCACAGAGATTTCTCTCAGAGATGCAGCGTCCATTGGAGCACATGAAGAAGGAGCCATTGCACAAGCTTCCTGAAAAGAGCAAGACATGATTGTCACTGGCACAACGCCCTGTAATTTCTCAACAAAGTTGGGGGAGGTTATTGGCCTGACAAAGGATCTTGCTTTCAAAGAAGCTCTCCTGGTTGTAGCGCCTTTTGTTTCCTCCATGTGTCCCCGCCAGTTTCCTGGGCGAGTGGTGCTGCTGGTGACACTGATGAAGAGATTCCAGCTGAGAGCCATATAGCAGTCTTACCTGCGGCCAGACATTTGAGGTTCAGAGGCAGTTCGTCAGAGTGGTCGGGACAGTCTGCATAGCTGTCACACTCCCACTGAGAGCTGAGAAGACAGCGGCCGTCCCTGCAGCGAAATTCCTCTGATCTACAGGAGCGATAGACTGAAGAAAGAGATAGACACTTTTTCATTAAGTTACACTTGGCCGTGACTTTGGCGTGAATTAAGTGCAAATAGTGAAAAATAAAGCTGCACAAGGTGAGATTTATGTAGCCATTGTTCATATTGCAAAGAAGAACCCTCATAGTGTATATAGAATCACTGCTGATAACAGATCAAGCCACCTGGAGTTATAATAATGGTCAACGCTTAAGTGATGGAAAATTCTAGGTCGGGCACCAAAAATATGCCCAAATAAAATTCAGGTGTCAGTTCGGTTACAATTACAACATCCAATTAAAATTAAACAAAACAAAACAAAACAAAAAACCAACAACTTAATAACAGAAATTTACACATAAAGCCAAGCTCAATTATTCCATTAATTAATATTTATCTATACAAATAATTAAAATTAATTTACAAAGACTATCATTCCATCATTTCTTTTTTTCCTAATTTAATGTTTAACAACATGCACAATAATCAAAAAAAAAAAAAAGGTTTAAATTTGGCCCTCCATGTAAAGTCTCTAACCCATTGTGGCCACATGTTTTAATTGGGCTTTATTCTGGGCTCCTCTTGCATAGTGAATTTTACTTTAATTCACTTCAGCCTTTCATTTCTTTTACCTGTCTACTTTTCTTTTTTTCTTTTTTCAACTTGTTTAGTGCAGCTTTCAATTAGGGCATATTCATATAGCACCGGCGAATATTAAAAGTAAGACAGCAGCATCAGTCTACTTGCCACATTCTACTGACTCATCGGACCCATCTCCACAGTCATCGTCATGGTCACAGACGAATCGCTGAGGGATGCATGCTTTGTTGCTGCAGCGAAATGAGCTGTCATCACACGTGTTGTTGGGTGCTAATGCAAGGAAACAAGTGAGTTCAAGGAATAATTAGATAATTAATTGATTTTTTTTTTTTTTTTTTTCTAAGCATGGCATGCAATATGTGTTAAATGTAAAAATGTGTAAGCCTCATGCTACTCCACTGTTCTCTCTGTGTGCTTTTCAATCTAGGTCCAGTACTAATCTGTGGAATGCAATCCAGATTACACCTACTTCCCACTATGCTGGGATGATGTTATGTTTCTTTTAATACTGCCAGGAGGTATTCAACATGTTGAACAAGAATTTACCACAACCAGCTGCAGCAAGTTCGTCACTCCCATCAGGGCAGTCCCTTTCACCATCACAGAGCCAGCGTTTAGGAACACAGGCATACGACCCAGGGCAGCTGAACAGCCCTGGAGCACACGTCACCGAGCCTGAGAGAAAAACAGGACCACTAACTTTCAAAAGCAAAAAATACAATGGGTCGAAAGTACCACAGAGAAGACTGAGTAAAAGGTGCACTCAACTAAAGTAGATGTATTTGGTTTTCTTAGGATGGTACCTTCTATTATCAGCGAACATTGACCAATAATTCAAAAGAAATCAAAGCACATGTTCTGCTCTCATATAAGATATCAGATGGTTTTCCACTGATACCTCTTAATGACCCAAACAAACGTTTCATTGTGCAGCAGTTCCCCAGATAAAATCTGACAAATAATGACTGTGCTATTGTGAGTAACAATTATTTTCTTGAATTCTGTATGTCAGCAATACTCTACTTTATCTCAAGACTGCTCTTTGGGGCAAAAGAGAACAGCAGAAAAAATGCTGAACTGAAAAGTAAAGGTAAATACAGAAATTGAATAAGCCATTTACATATAGCTTAAACACATATCTTTCTTTTGAAAAGAATTGTGCCTGGGAAACCTTTGGGCTATTTCATTAATATTTTGTTGACATACCATTACAATCCAATTAAACAACCAACGTTCACAGCGATTCTTGTCTCTTACTGGTTGGATTCTTTTTTATTTTATTGTAGATTTCATTACACGCACATCTCATTTGCCCCTTGAAATAGCTGTGCCTCTTGGGCCTCAGTCATAAAAAAATCTATTTGCCTGAGTGCCCGCCCAAATCATCAGAATTGCCTGCAGCCTCATTTGTTGTCTCATTAAGATCGTTTCATTTCTGTCCATTCATTTCCAGCTCTTCTAGGGAAACACATGGAGCTGTCACACACAGTATAACAAATGTGGCCTTCTACACCAACAGCAGATTCCCTGTGACATCTGAAAGGGCAGTTACCACAGATCTGCACGCTCTCGTCCAGGCCATCCTCGCAGTCGTTCTCCCCATCACATAGCCATTGTTTGGCAATGCACTTGTTCTTTGAGCAGGCAAACTGGTTCCACAAGCATGACGAGTCTGGAGAGGGCAGTGGGAAACGAATTTCATCGCCATAAATCAAACAAAGTGAGGAGGAAACAACAACAAAGCGGCATACCCTATAGAAGGGGCAGAATGTTTTTAATCAAAATACAACAAGTGAGCCGGCTTCTATTTGCCCCTTGGCTTGCTTGTTTTTCTCTGTATTTTTTCTGCTTAGCAGCACACATGAGTGTAACTGCCACACAAAAGGACTGTAACTATATATATTTTTCCTTTTCTCTCCTAGAGAAGACATTTTGATGAATGCTCACAGTTTTGGTGCAGAAAAATAAAAGCATCAGCTTAACACAAAACAAGTGTCGAGATTAAATATCTTCATCTGCATCAATATCAAACCACTGAAGTATTAATTATGAAGATTTATTTTATTAGAAAATGAACTAGGATGCCAAGGGTGACAAGAAACAGTTGGGTGTCAAATAATAGAGCACTTGGCTGATCACTGTGTAAAAGCTATTGTGTAAAATGTGGATATATTCATAATCTCTGCTGAGCTTGTGTCACTGAGCCACCCACTCTCCCTGGGGAGTTGTTCTGCGGTCTCTTTCTCTCAGATGTCAGGACTGGCATAGTCTGCCAGAGCTTTGATGAGATGTTGAGAGAAGGAAGGGAGGGTGTGTGCTCAAGGTCAGACCACAGTACAAGGAATTATGGATCCTACTGAGGGAGGGGGGTAGGGATGGGATGGGGGGGTCTCTCACACTAGATTGCTTCGTTTCCTGTCAGACTTTTAACATCACACCAGCGTTACATACACTGATACGAGGATGTAAGATGAGGATGAGATAAACATTAAATGGCTAAATCTTGAAACTGTGATTATCTGGACTTTCTGTGCATGATGCTACATTTGCACTTCAAAATGTGAACAGCTGCTTCAAGTGTTTAACAAAATGGCAGGTCTACAGCACATTACAACTATAAAAGAAAGTCTTTTATGTCTCATTTTCAATAGTGTTTCACACAGTAGAAAAGCGCATTATGCTCTGTGAAGTGACAAATGACTGTTTCATCTAATCAGATATGGAATTTGAAATTTCTGAAATGTAATGACATTTTCCTCAAACCACTTTGCCGCAGTCAGATTATCAGTGACCAGAGCTTTTTATATGATAATTAACTCTGAGGAATGGGAATATTGTCTATTTGTCCTGAAAAAAGCTATTCTGAACTTCTCAAAGAATTGCGGCGTAATTCATATCAGTTCTGATATAAGCACATTTGAAGCACGGGATGTTATCGTTTCACACAGGCACAAATTACATTTTTAGATAAAGGAATGAAAATGTGTTCATGTGTTATGCATCTTTCTAACAACATTTATGGCCAATTTATGAAAATAATTCAGATAACTCAAAGACCATTAAATATTAAACTGAATTACACTAAACTTCCTTCCTCTGTTTCTTGCGAAGGAAATGTCAACAAAGGTGCCAGTTAATTATACAAGAGAAGAAACCCTGACAGAGATCAGCATCATCTTAGTCAAACACTCTCAAAGGCAAAGACATCTAAGCTCTACAGACGCATTTAATTTTTAAAAATGTTTTGAAATTAGTCCTTGATGTTATCAGTTTCAAACTGCTATAGCCTGGCTAATTTAAATCACACATAAACAAGACTAAAATCTGCAGCACTTCTAGTGGCTCTGTGAAGGTATACTTTAAGCTAAATACTAATGTAATGTGTTTATCGGGTGCAATGTTTAACAGAGTCACCATTGTAATTTCTTGTGGTAACATGCTAACATTTACTGACTGGCATTAAATACAAAGTGCAGCTGAGACTGATGGCAGTGCCATTAGTTTTGTTTACTCATTTTATTTTTTAATTTATGCAGGTATTTGGTAATAAACCAAAGTTGTGGACAAATCTAATCTGCCCTGATATTGGCACAGGATCACAGGTTAAGGGATCAACATAGTTATTATAATTCAACTTGAAGGGGACATGAATTCGTATACCAAATTTCATGACAATTCATCCACCAATTGCCAAGAGACTCAAAACCACACATGTCAACCTTGTGGTGGCACTAGAGAAAAATCACCAAGGCCAGTAGGATACAATGCCTGGAAGCCCTGAATATTTGTTGTGCCCATCTTTCATGATCCCTCAAGTCGAGTTATTTTACTGGATCCTTTGGGCACCAAGAATATGTGTATCAAATTGTGTGACAATCCATCCAATAGTTGCAGAGAAGTCAGTGGATCATCAAAGCAATTTGGATTCATTCTCTGTGGACAATACATGTAGAAAATGTCATCTCAATCCATCTAATATTTCATTCTGGACTAAAGTGGTGGACCATAGACTGACAGACCAACATTGCCAGCAATAGAATTGCCGCATGCATAGATAGTAGAGACAAAGAGAGGTGCAAGGGGATGCAACAAAATTCCTGATTGTGTGTGTGTCTGCAATGGGGTGTGTTTGGCATCGATAATTGCAAGTTACATCTCTTTTACCTCACAGGGAATGAAAAGCAATGCTGCACACGGATGACAGCACACTTTGTATGTAATGCTGCTGACTGCTTCGTGACTTCTTACACTTTAATAGGCTAGACCGATGCAGTCAATGGGCTAGACAATACAACAGGCTGACAACTCAAATGTAGACAGGAAGTGTTTTGACACTGTGTGTGTGTGACTGTGTGTGTTTGTGGACACCATCAGATCTAATTACATTGTGCATGTGTGTCACAGTGATGAAGCTTAACAGCTACTCTGACCACCTACACTGAAGCATGCAGTCAGATTTGCTTTGATGCCAAAAGCAATGACACGTGAATGGGTATGCGTGTGAGCTGATGGTTTTTAGGGCAAATTATATTAATCCATACCATGGCATAATTATGGTCCTTTTGTTTAATTGGAGAGATCTTGACTTTGTCATGTTAAGTTCTGCATACATTTGCATGGATCAAAGCAGTAAGAGTAAGAATGCTCTTGCTGCCTCTGCTAAGGGAAGTAGAGGAGTGGCATTGTAATGTGTAATCCCTTCATATGTCATCGCTTTCCATTGAACCCACATTTCCATCTTCAGCATAGCCGTTTCAGTGAGTGATAGCTCATTAATTAAATGTTACACTGGAAGTGCTGTATATTATAATTCAAAGAGAGAAGGGGAAAAACTTCTGACTCTGAATTCAGGGTCGGAATTAGACTTTCAAACAAGCAGCAACACCCACTTGAGAAATCTCAAACACAATGATGGGGAGCAAAACAAAGTGAAGAGAAATTGCCTTATGGCATGATAAATAATCATCTCTTGTCTTTCTGTCTTCGTCTTCTATACTGTATGCAATATTTGTTGCAGGCCTGGATCTATTTAAATGACAAAAACATTACAACAAATAGCTTCTTGTTAATGGAAAATAAATATCCTTCCAACCGCCAACTGTGTTGTGTACAGCAACCAAAAGATCTCATCTATTTTCTACACATTAGAGAACAAAACATTGTCTCAGTTTATTGTCTAGAGGTAAGATTTGTTGGTTTACCACATTGGAATTCATCTGCTCCGTCTTCACAGTCTTTTTGGCCATCGCACAGCCACACGCTGGAGATGCA
This sequence comes from Argyrosomus regius, assembly GCA_946959425.1. Taxonomy (NCBI): domain Eukaryota; kingdom Metazoa; phylum Chordata; class Actinopteri; family Sciaenidae; genus Argyrosomus; species Argyrosomus regius. The sequence goes on from OX336895.1 coordinate 13,605,655, forward strand.
GTTCCCACTTGGACAAGCAAAGTGGCCTTCCTCACACTTCTGCCCATGGGAAACTGGGATGAACAACAAAACTAAGTCAGTCCTCCGGGCATTTGCTATGATTGAAGTCATTATCTTTTCCTAAGCTCTCTCTGAATCTCTTATTCCATTGTCATAATTGTCTGTGAAAATGAAATCTGTCTTAAGTCTTTTCTAATTGAAGCTGACTTCCTTAATCTGTCTTTGAATGCACCCACAAAATGTGCATCTTTGTATGTGTTTGTGTTGGATGCTCACCCTGGCAGTTGGTCTCGTCAGCATAGTCTCCGCAGTCGTTTGCACCATCACAGATCCATGAGGGGTGGATGCACAGTGAGGTGGAATTGCAGCCGATGAAATCTTTCTCTTTCACCCCCAGCTTGTAAAAGTGAGAGCAGTCGGTGTGGTCTGAATACAAAACACATCACAATAATTGTCTTGTCATAGTAGTAGGAATCGTGGGTGTAACAGGCTGACAGGGGCAATCTGATTCAAGTGACGAGCACAGATTTAAGATGCATCTGAATCTGATACAGGTAGAGTTGTGTGTTTACACTTTAATATCACCACAACTGCAATGCAAATGGCAGGCTAAAGGACTTACTGCAGCTTTTTTCATCTGAGGCATCGGCACAGTCAATGACCTGGTTACACCAGGCAGAGTTGGGTACACAGCTCCCATCCTTGCACGATGATTCTGAGGCTCCACATGTGACATCTGAGGGAAATAGTTAGCATTTCAAAAAGCCGAATAGCATAACAGTGACAGCACTCTGAGACGGTTACAGGTATTTCACAACAATACTTAGAACCTCTTTCTTGGGAGGGGGTTAAAATCTGCTACAGGTTGTAAACTACCTGACAGAAAAGGTTTGTGAGCAGTATCTGTGCAGTTGAACTGCCCGTGTTATGAAAATTGGCTGACTGTCATGACCCTCTTAGTGGTGCGAAAGAGTAAATCACATTTAATATGCAAAAGGAGCATCTTAGTTTTATTGTTCAATTACTAGTGCACAATGGCTCCGGCAACTTCCCATGTCTGCATTACGTTATCAAGATATAACTTATATAACATATACAGTATATTACTATCATTAAATGTTCTAATGGTAATAGAGAAAGTCTTTGACACACCATAGTGAGATCTCCTTCCTGAAATCCCAGACTGCTGAGTTGGAAGGTCCACATTAATTATGAGAAGACTTCTGTCTCCTTGTGGGCTCAATCAGCCTGGTACAGCATTAAGAGTCTATACACCTCAATATTTTCCCACTATAGTCCAATTACAGCAGGGAAATAAACACAACTGCACTTTTACTGGATTATTTCACCACCAAGGTCAAAACAAACACAGTCTGTCCATGTTGAAGGGACACAAAGTACTGTCCAGGCTATCAAAAGCAGCTTTTAAGCATGGGGGTTGGGAGCCTCTTTGAATTTGTGCCCTCTTTATGATCTTGGGGCTCATTAGACGGTGAAGGCTTAGCACAGCATGTGGCCTAGCGTGCTGTATTAATATAAGCATTAGTGTGGCTGGATCCTGCCCTCAGAGGCAGGACAGCTTGAACAGGAGATCAAACGGCTGTGACTCACTGCTACAGAACGCTTCATCAGAGTTATCCCCACAGTCATCGATCCCGTCACAGAAACGACTGTTGGACACACACCGTTGGTTGTAGCAGGGCCTGAAACCCTTTCGACAGCTCCTGTTGACTGAACACAGTGAAATTCATAAATATGTTAGAAATGACCAAACACTTACCACATTTTAGTGACAGGAACACCAATGACAGACAGGTCAGTTGGTGCTTTTAGTGATTGAACAAGAATTCTATGAAACCAACATTCTCTACATTCTTATCTGAATATGCTTCAGAGAGAGCTCTGAAGTGTTGCTTACCACAGTATTGCATCTTCTCATCTGATTTATCTTTGCAGTGAGCTATTCCATCACAGGTTAGCTGGTAGTTTATGCACTCGCCATTCCCACACTCAAATTCAGTGTGGATGTTGCAGGAGGAATTTTCTGCTGCAGAAGAAGACGGTGAGGGTGATGAACTATGACTGTCCAAATCTCAAAACTCAACTGTTTATATTGAACAAACTTCAAAACTACATATGGGTGTACTCAGAGGCGACATTCAATGCATACTGTAGTGAACTTAACATTTACATCAGTTTTGTGTCAACATTTGTAAATGTCATAACTGCATTCAATGACCTCATTACCCTTATACTTCAACTTGAGGGAAATCTGACTGTGAAATGCTTGTCATCTTGTGATATTCATTTGATCTACTACTAATATTTCATAGTAAAAGTCAACCTTGTCCTTTTTGTAATTTCTTCAATTGAAATTCTAACAATGAGTACTTTGACAGACTTTGACCAGTTTAACTCTCTCTTCTGTTTGTTGCAGCTTCATAAATTAAAAATGTGAAACTTATTCTTGCTCTGGTAATGAGTGGTATCAGGGTGTGGTAGAAAGCCTGTCGTCCTTGACAACCAGCCTACCATTCGGCTCTTCTGAGTCACTTTCCATGTTTAGTCTGGCCAAATCTCCCTCGTTTTGAACACCTCCTCCTACCTCATGGTCTACCTTCACATTGCATTTCAAATTCAGCCAGCAATGTGTCAAATTAGGTAGCAAGTTGCCATTGAAATGCTTTCGTCTTGTGACTTTAAGCAGGTAACTGTGACACCTTATGCTTCCAACTTTGTTTTCTGCTGTCTGCATTAACTTGAAGTGGCACAACATTATAGCTTTATTTTCCAGAGCTGTACTGACTATGACTTCTGGAATCATTACAAACTCACTGCTTAGTCAAGGAGGAAGAGACAGCAGCTGTTCATGCTCTCCTGGTTATGTGTGGTTATGTGGAAAGGAATCAATTCAGAGACATCAAAGGTTCATGTAAACAGCATGAATAAGATCTTAGTGTGGAGAGAAGCTGGGTTACACTATGCATATATATATATATATATATATATATATATATATATATATATATATATATATATATATATATATATATATATATATATATATATATATGGCACATAAAATAACTAATCAATGAAGAGTGTCATTAAATTCAATATCTAGTCCTGAGAATGTTCCAAGGGTTAGCATCTGTGGAATCAGTACAATTAAAGTGGAAGCACCTCATGACTTACACACACATCTGTTGTCATCTAACAGCACACGCTCTCCACGGCAAGTGCAATTGATCTTCCCATACGGGGTCAGGAGACAAAGATCACCGCAGCCACCATTCATGTGTCGGCATGGGGACAGCTCACCTTCAATAACAATCAAATAAAACTGATTAGGCGGTCAGATGCAGTCAAAACAACAATCTCCATGAGGATACTCTTTGTTTTAGATAGTCATCAGACTGAGATGATCAATGCATTCATGGATTTATCTTCTGAGGAAGCATTGTGGCTTACCTTTCTGCTGGGCACACTTAGCCTTGGCCTTCCGTGTGTATTGTATTATTTTAGTAAATAAAGCAGAATTTTGATTATCTGCTTACCATGGGAAGAATGTCTTTTCTTAAATGTTGGTCAATCTAGAAAGGAGCTCTTGCTTTTTGACTCCAAGTGCCTGACACTAAACCTTATTGTTAATTTTAATGGGTGAAATGGGTGAGATAGCTGATAGATTTTCTTGTGTAAAATTCAATTACAGTTGAAAGGTCTTGATGTGACATCCTATGGTGTGATACTGTCGGTTATCATAGTTACTAACAGTACTAACCAAAAAAAGGCAGAGGACCTCTTTTTAATCAATATTTTTGTATTATGCATGGAGCTGATTAAAGTGTGAAATGCTGCACTTACATGTTGTTTTAATTTAAAGATAATCAGTGGTCAACTTGTGAATAAAAGGTTCTGCTGTTAATGTTCTGTATTAATACTGACTAGTATTCTCACTAAGGTAGCACATATTACAATGCTGCATACTTTAGTCGTTCTCTGCCTGGGGTGCCAAGTGAAAAAGCTGTTTGTAGCTCTGTGGGAAACATGTCATGCACTAAATTGCGTGACCAAATTGCAGACATAACCTGTGAAAGTAAATATGAGTGCTAGTCTAGTCCTGAGAGAAAATGTAGAAAAGAAGCTTGGCAACAACAGACATAGTATCAAGAGCAAGTGTTCAGAAACGCTCACAAAGCATGTCCATTGGAGACCTTCTGTTATTACCTGCCCTCCAGCCATGTCTATTTTATTCATGAGAGAAGAAACCATTCCTGTGTTCTGCAGCTCAGGTAAACCATTTGTATGATTATTTATAGTCAGGATATTCATGACAAGGAAAATGCAATAAGAGGTTAACAATGTAAAGACCAAGAAGGATAAACTGATTATGAGACCAACAGTTCCTATCACTACACATTATGCTGTGGATTTGCAGCTGTGCCCATGCAGGTCATGGGATGTGATTATTTCCAATGACGAGATAAACTAGGTACAACGTGGCTCTCAGCATCCAACCAGTGGGACATGCTTAAGCCCACTTCCCTCTGTCCTACTTGGAAATTAAACTTTATACGACACTTCAGAGACTCCCTTTACAACATAGGCTACTTTTTTTTATTAATTACCTCTGAAACTTAAGTTTCTAGCCTTTCTAAATAAGACCACATTCATTTATCATTCCCACTGTTTTTGCATCAAAATGTAGAGCCTTTTTAAAATATTTTGCTTTTGGTTAGAGGAGCCTTAATGATATACCAGTGGCCAACTTTTGCTAATTTTTGACTTTTATTTGCCTCCTTGAAGTAGTCCAAGGAATATGTTTTATCGTATGTGTGCATTTATGGCATTTTATTTCAAGTTTACATTCAGGTTACTGTTCAGGATATGTACCTTGACTCATGTTTAACAATAAAGGTTTTTCTTCAACTGTATATAGAGATAATGTAAATATTCTGCTTCAATGTCAGAAATGATCCAAAACAAACTTCAAGAAACCCTTGTCAAAAAAAAGTTTGTTGTTGTTTGTTGTCTATGTTCTTGCCAAACTCTGAATATCAGCTGATGTGAATATTTAATGGTTTATTTAACAGGTACAATGCACAATACATTTATCTCCTGAGATAAGCTAAAAGCTAATTTCCAACTGTAGTCCCTGGATGGAGGCCACCAGTTGGGCAGGTTGACAAAGCAAAAGATAAAATTCTTTTTTCGTCAACCAAAATATTTTGCTTTGGAAAAATGTTGATAACCAGAAGAGTAGAATCCATCTGGCTTTATTACTTCCTAAAGTGTAGCATTGAAAAAATGTGTATAGAGTGGGGGATGAAATTGTGTGCAAGCCTCAAAAAACATACAGTGCATGCAAACTGAACAAGTGGCAGTGTTCCTCTGATATTTTCGTTTTGCTGCAATAAAAAGTGCATAAAACAACATGTTTATTTTGGTCTGTTGTCCTAAACTACGCTAACATAATTAATAAGTATGTATGAAGTTCTGCTCATAAGCACACATACCGAGGCACCTGCAAACACATAATACACAAATGTTTGCAGACACAACACTGCATCAAATGGTCATTAAATTAAGCTCATCTCCAGGTGATTAAATACTTACAGTTGTTTGTGTCTCTGGCCACGGCTATAATTCCCATTGGTTGATGGGGTATATCTGCTCGAAGTACCTTGGTGTCACCGCCTGTGTACTTATTGGATCGCAGCACAGACCTGCGGGCCCAGTCGGACCAGTAGATGAAATCTGCATAGATGGCAAGCCCGTAGAAGTTTCCAGGTCCAGATTTAACTATGACCTAAAAGAACAAATTACCCCTGTTGAGATTGCTTCACATCATGATTTTCTCATTTAAAATGCTCTTCTGTTACTAGCACATTTACAGTGTATGTGAATGACTCTATATGCTAGAATAGTTGACAAGGAGAATTCATACATTTCATATTGTAAATATTACTACAGTATATAGTACTTCCTTCTACAAAGCAATAACTATCTTTTCAAGATCTGGCTGGAGGAAGCATCAGCAGAATTTTGAGTGTAACCCTAGGAATAAATGTGGTGAACAATGCTTTACGACTCATTAATCAACACATCACCCCACCACCCACATGACTGCTTAACCCAGATGTTGGGGGAGTAAATGACAGTGTCATTGGCAGGAATGCAGGAATCCATCAGATGCCTCCTTGTGGGACTCTCTAGGATTGTGTGTGTGTGCATGTGTGTATACGTGTGGTGGTGGTGGTGGGGGTGAGGGGGGGGATCAGGGCCTCCAGCAGCTCTGTAGTCTCAGCCATTAAATGGGACAGCCTTGTAAGCAGCATCACATTAGCCCTGTGCCATACTGGGATTAATAGGACAGGTGTTGATTAAAGGAGCCCAGCGTGTGGAAGCAACAACTGGCCATCAGGTGAGTGAGAGACAGAGACCAACAGAGAAAGAGAGGGAAAGATTGAACGCCAGATGGGGTAGGATGGAACATATTGATAGGAAATTAGATTTGGGAGACATTAGCTTTACAGCTTGCAACCCATTACTTTTGTGCTGAACTAGGTAAATGTGAAAATATTTCATGCATTCTTATCACTCTTTCACTACTCAACAAATTAAGGTAGTTAAATTGCCATGCAGACAAACTCCAAACTGTTAACCTCGGTTTTACATAACAATGTAAACATGCCCAGAGAGCACACTATAATGCCAAACAACACTAACCATTCCCAGACTGGTCTCAATTTATATTCCCTCTCTTCATCTTTACCATGCTAAACATACCGACATCTTCCCTCGGCATGCACTCTGATGGCCTTTGTGATGCACTGCCTTCATTAACACTGTGGGTCTCCACCCTCAAGATTGCAAGGGGGAGTGAACCGTGCCAGAGCTCCTGCTCTTCTCTGTTGTCAACCACACTGTAATGACACTGTGGCATTGACGAGGGCGAGCTAGGGCCTCGAGGACGCCCCACTAGCATCAAAGTCCACATTCATACGACTCAAAATGGGATGTTCTCTAACAGGATTTATTGTATCTATAGTAAGACCTAACCCATTTATTTCATCCCAAAATGAAATCTTGCAGCTTTTTTCAATTTTCTTTGCTGATTTAAACACATCAGATCAATGTTCAGTACACACTAAAAGTGACAAGGAGCCTTAAGCTTCTATCTCCACAGAAAGCTTCTTGTATATAATAGATGGGTTGTCTTGAGATTTTCACGATGAAGTTGACAATCAGCCATCTCTGTTTAATTTACACATTTTAATTGGAATGGAGAATCTGCACCCAGAGCGGTCTCACAGCAAAGCCTTCATTAGCAGGATTAGACTGCAGCAAGGGCTGATGGGGACCCAAAGGTGAAGACTTCCTGAGCCTTGTGACCCAGCTCAGCAAACATATGGGTAACTAATTGAGATGGGCCAAGGTGCTGAGCTGCAGAGGTCATGTCAAGCAAAAACTGATACCCAGAGCAAAAAAGGCCATCCTGTACTGTAATCTTTTACACTCCAGAATACAGAAGACATATATCTAGTCAGGGCACTATGCAAAATGCATGCAACTTTTTCATGGACAAAAAAAAAAAAAAAAAAAAGAAACTCCCCTCACTGAGCTTTTTTACTTTTACAAGGAATGACTTCTGTGATTAAGGAAACCATCTGTACCCTCAGAGATGGAATATCTGAAAGAACATCAAGAGATATTTCAGATCCTATCTGCTGTATAGACCATATCATGGGAGCTCAATAGGGATGAGAGATTAAATGGAAGGCAGAAAAAAAAGTTTCATTTTAGGATAAAAGGACAGATCAATCTGACATTCTGCCCTGAATATGTCCCATGTTTCTCAGATGTTTTGTAATAAAGCATCTCCATCACAGAGAGACAAATGTGGAAAATAGATTCTAATGAGTCACTGGGTCTCTTTCATAAAAACATTATTTGATTCATGAGAATTTCAAAGGGTATAATATAAAGATATGGAAATGTAATCAAAACAGTGTCCATTATAATGACAGAAAAACTGAAAAATTAAAATATGGCTTTTTTACAGGGAGAAATAAATATGTTACTTGAAATTGCGCAACCACAATTATATTATTTACTTGGTGGGGCATTATTTTAATACTTACATATCTGCTTGAACCATCGTAGTCACATCTCTCAATTTTGCCGAGGCTTCCATCTGAAAAGTAGAGCTTCTCTGCTTTGTGATCAATAGTCAGTCCGTTGGGCGTCAGGATGTCAGAACTGATGATAATCTTCATGTTCTTGCCTGCTAAGGTGGATCTCATGATGCTGGGTCTCTGCTCATTCCAGTTGGTCCAAAACATCAGGCTAAAATGTGAGAGGTCAACCGAACCATACATTTAATTACTAGTCAGCAGACAAATCTTTGCAGAGTGTGACAAGAAAGACAAAAACATGCCAACCAGGGAACTCTCTGCAATGTAAGCAAAACAAACACTAATGAACAGAAAAAAAATCCTGGATAGATGGCTGGAGGTCGCTGCAGTGATGTCAGTTAGTCATCAACATAATCCTGTAGTTGCCAAGACCTGATGGGAGGTCATTTATTCATAATCCCCACTGTGAGGACTTCTAGCAACATGAAAAACAGAAATAACAGCAGAGTAAATACATTTAAGAATGTGTATCTTGGTTTATATGGAATGGTGCACAATTTTAAATCACACCTATGCAGAAAAAAAGGGTTATGTTTTAAATTGTATGAGAAATGTTTTCAGCCCGAGGTCTCACGTTACACTATGATGAAGTCCACTCTTGGGCAATAATAAGGATTCTGGTCAGAAGTCACAACCGGGGACAGAAAATTAGCCACTTGAGTTTGAATTCTAATTATCAGACAGTGTTTCTGGAGTGGGATGGATATGGTGCCAAAATGGCAACCCAGGATATAGAGGTCAAGAAATTAATTTAGCTAGTACAACAAGAGGAGCAAGATACTCACTCTTTTCAGACTGCTCACAGTAATTTTTTATATTCATGAATATTCAAGTGTTAAACCTGAAGTAGATGTGACAGGAATACTGAAGTGTTATTTTTTAACAACAGGAAACACATTTTCCCTGAGCTTTTTTAAAACTGTAAAATTAGATATTCAAAGGCTATAGTTGCAGCTCAGAACAGATCAGAACACTTACACCTGAAGTGTAAAATGCCCACCTAAACACAATCCTCTTTAGGATATGTCAGATGATGAGTTCCAGACGGCATAATGCAAAAAAGCCTTGGGACTGAATGGATCCTCGCTAAAAAGTCACCAAGATAATAGTTAAACAGCAATAATAACTGTGTTCTGTGGTGAAAGAACACAAAACTTTTCATCATTTGATGAGAGCAACACAAAGTTTTTTTTTCAGTGTCAAAACATGGCTAGAGGTTTCTAAGGGGACAGTGTATGGAACTCTAAAACACCTTGCAGAAACTATAGAATTTCTATTCAAAGCACAATCAGGTAGACCATAAGTGAGCACACTATCAAAGTTAGTTCAATACATCAAGCAACGTTATCACACTGCTTGTATAAACTACAGTGAAACATGATGGTGGGAATATTCAAGTTTGGAGGTGTTTTGAGGCGGGTCCTCTTCCATAGAATCTGACACGTTGAATCGCAATGTTTTTACAGTAGCCCAGGACAGACAAACTAAACACTGGCTCTAGGTAGGGGGCGTCACATTTTTCACGCATTTCATGATCACTGGAAATGCACAACACGCACTTAAAAGCCTGAATTGATGTCGTTTTCTGCAGATCCAGAGGGAGACAATTCCATTTGTCTGCATATTTGTTACAGCGAGAAGTAGACAATAGGTGGATTTGAGAGCTCTACCTGGGACATATCCTGGCAGAATATCAACAATATAGTCCATGAATAGATTTATAGAAGTACAAGAATCTTAAATCTTTCCTAAAAGTATTATAAGATCAGTGCACTCATTTTAGAATAGCAGTAGTTTCTTTTTTCTTTTAGCTGAGTTTTCTTTATTCTCATAAAAAACTCTGGCAGCCTATTGTAAGTGTAATTTATTTAAACACAGAAAATCTGAGAGAAAAGGCTTCAGTCAGAAAAAGTTCTGAGCTTTGTAATGTAATTAAAGTAACAGAATGCTATTATGCTTGGTTGTTACATACTCTTCTGGGCCATTAAATAGAATTTTTCTCTTGATTCAGTTTGATTTGATTCAAAGCTAAGATAATGAAGATCAAAAGTAACATAGAGACTGTCATCAGCATACTCTATATAGCTCATCATCAAGATGATGACTCCAAATGGCAATAAACCGAGCGTAGTTTGGAAGCTTAGAAACTTAGAAGAGCTACTGACTTTTGACACTCATCCAGTGCCAGGACATGTGGATGGTCTTCCTCTGAGAGCGTGACCACAGCCTGCCGGGCGAATGCACCAACTCGTTTCTGGTCCAGAGTTTGTCTGGTGATGGTTGAGGTAGTGGAGCTGGTCCAGTACAAGGTATCCCAGGCTCGGTGGTAGGCCAGGCCCTCCACTGAACCAACATCTTAAAAGGACAGACACACAAGACCTTTGTTTAAATTTTAAGTAACCTAAATAGGCCATAAATGACACCACATTGAGATCTTAATGTGAGAAATATCTCACCAGTCTACATCATAAGTTATGGCTCTAACAAAGTGCAGTACATCCTTTATAAGTAAATATGAGTATATGCATATATGTAAGGTAAAAGAGCAACTGATACTTAATAATATACTGATATATATTTACTAATAAATACAAAACTGCAAATGTAGCAAGATAGTTTCTTTTATAGATATAGGCCATGGGAGCATGTATAGGTATTATGTAGGGTGGCCATTTTGGTGATGAAATCTATCCAATATTACAAAATGCTGTTTGGAGTTGATCTATGTAGTATGTACAACTGAATATGCCTGCTGCTCCCCTAAGATACCCCCTTGATTGGGGGCTTGTTTTCATTCATGTTCTGGTAGAGGACAATGAAACAAAAAGAGTTAAAAACACTATTGACACTATAGCAGCAAAACAAAAAACAACAAAAACAACATCAATGGTCCTTCTCATTGCAATACAAACCCCACAAAACTGAATGGAAAATTGCATCAAGGAAGCATCAAATTTTCCTGAAATAAAGAAAACTTTAGTTTTTGTCTTAATTTTAATAAATGTGCTGTATCACCGCACATTTATTACAATTCAATAAAGCCACGCTCTACAAAGCCAGTAGACCCTATGCAAGATGTCAGATATTACAGTCTGTCAACCAGACAGGAAATCAGATTTGTGTGCGCTTTGGAAAAATGACCTGCATGAACCAGGTTCTGTCTGTGTTTGTTCATGTGTAACTCTTCCACGTGGAAGCACATTTGTTTGTTTGTTGGACAAAAGAAGAGATTATCTTTCATAAAAGAAACGCATTTAGAAATGCCAAAGCAGTGACTTCTCCTCTTTTCTTAACTCAATGGGAGCAACAACATTTATAAAGCAATAAAATAACTTGAATAAATTTACCACTGTCTTAATTTTCACATAACATCTGTGCCCAGCATTTGGCAAATATCTTGGGCCTGATCTCATCTTTTTTTGTAACTGTTGCATTTTCACGCACAATATCATCTGTCAACGCAGCCCCTAATTTGTCTTAATGGCGAACATGTGGCCAATGATAAAGAATTTGGCTGTATCTCCTTATCTAAAGACCTATAAACCATGCTCGAGAATACTTAAGACACTACCTGAGTCAGCCAATCACTAATTAATAGTTTGCAATAAAAGCCGTCTGGCAGCTTGGCGTTTCTCACAAATTGTTGGCGGGGCGAGGGAGTAATTAATGGGGGACATGGAGTTTAATTAGGGAAATATGGATGATTAACATCTTCACCTTTCCTCAATGACGGGATGCAGGCAGAAACTTTTATGGGAAAATAGAAAAGAGTTTCACTTTTGTATACAGCATAGGGACAGTATGTATGGACGTAAGTATGGACTAAATGGACAAACTGTCTTTCACTCAACAACAGAATAAGCTAATTGGAAACAAGGAAGGTCATAGCATCCTACCACTGTTGTTCCAATATAGCTGCACACACATAATGTGTTGCTAATGACTAAAAAAATACATGGGCATGTATTATGGATTCAGAAATTTTAATTGTACTCAAATTAATTATTTGCACCGGTTTAATTTAGCATTTTGCAAGTGCCAATGTGTGAAGGACACAGAAATCCCGACAGATGGTTCTTAATAATGCTTGTTCATTTCTAGAAGATAAATAAATAAATCAGAAAGCTCCCTCAGCAGGGGTGTGGGAGATGGGTTGAGGGGTGGTAGGTGGGAGTAGATCAGTAACACTCTGCCAGTCTCCCAGTGTGAGGAGGGGGTGGGAAGGTGCTGAGCTCTGCTCCCAGTAGAAACTTCACAGAACGGCAGAGGATGCTAGCCGAGCAGAACAGAGGCTTTTGCTGTTCATCTGACGCCAGTCATGCTTATCAAGACGGGACTGACTGAGATTTAGTGAAAGAATGGAGAGGGATTGGTCCCATTGTTCAGTCTGTGACAGTCAGTAAGAAGAAAGCTTTCAAATATAGGTATTATACCCTACTGATTTAGTATTAAATGGTCTTTTCAGAGGAGTAATGGCAGGAAAAATTGAAGTGGAGGAGGAATATACGGGAGGTATGTTGAGATAAATGCTATTAATGCTACCCTACCTCTGTGCATGCTATTGATGCTATGTGAATATTTTGTTCCTAACAAGGTTGTCCCATATGATTAAAACTGAAATGAAATAATAATATAAATAATATATATATATATAATATAAACACCTTATCCACAGCAGCAGCTGTAGTCTTCAGTCAGTGTCTTTGCTAGATTTGACCATAGGGTCACTGTGCACTATAGAAGCATGTTGGCAGTGCTCACATCCCAATACAAAAACAATACATTTTAGTCAAAAGAAAACAGACAAGGAGTGCAAAGGCAAGTGAGGTGTGAACCATTATGAGACTTCTACAGAGAGCAGTTTTGATAAAAACTGAAGCGTACCTTTTCCATAAAGTGCATGACAGACATATGACTGGGTAAACATGTCAACAACTCCAGTACCATATTGTGTCAACCCATATTCAAAACACACATGGATATAATACATGCACAGACAAACCTCGTCACCATGACACCAGTAATATTGTAGCTCTTGAAATTTACATATGTGTATTTAAGTGCAGGGTTAAATTGGGTTGGGGCTATCCTGAGACATAAGCCTATGCTCTTGTGTCATCATAAAGAACTATTACAACTTCAAAGACAGAGCTATCCTTCTGGTCAAGAAAACAGAAAAAAAACCTACTGAGAGTGAATTGTGGATGGAGCAGGTTAGCAAACAGGTTAACTTGTGTTCTCTCCCCTCCAAGTTTGATGTCAGTAAATAACAGTAGCACTGAGTGGATGTTCTAGCTTGCAGCATCTGTCTCTCCCTCTGTCTGTCTGTCTGTCTGTCTGTCTGTCTGTCTGTCTCTCTACTATGAGGACTGCTGTGAGGACTCTCTCTCTCTCTTCAATATGAGGACTGCTGTGAGGACTGGACTAATTACCAGGCAGCAGAAGCAAAGCTGCACAGGAGAGTGCACTTACAGAAAGATTTTTGCCATCTTTTTCCATCAGTATGTAAAATGTTTTTGATTTCCGTTTCAGTGTTCAAAGCAGAGGGTTGTCTCCCCTTGTTATATTTTATTTACAGTTTCTCAAATGATATCAAACAGATTTTTTAGTCTATACCCCACATATGTGTTCATGGTGACCCTGAAACCGCAGAGCCCCCCGCATAAAGAATCCCAATTGAGCTCCTGTGTATGTATGTCATGCATTTATATTTACATAACTTACTTAATTACACACAATTAACAACATACACATAATCTAAAAAAAAAAAAAAAAAAGCTGTGAGAATGTGAAATACACTTACTTTCTGCAATGACAGATCTTCCTGTCCAGTCATCATTTATTATCTGGATGTTTCCAAAATGGACATCACTGAAAAAGATGCGGTTGGTCCCAGCTGTCTTCTGACTGTAGTCAAAGGCTAGGGCAATGACATTCTTGAAAAATGCAGGATTTTCAAAAGGCTGGACAGGGGAGTTGAGGTCATTTTCATCTGAAAGGTGAATGCTTTTCAATATGGTCCTCTCAGAGTAAAGTAGATAACCTTCATAACGTTCACAGGCAAAGCCGTCCTCTGCCAAGCGACCATGGGCGCAGGAGCAAGTCCGACGACCACTACCCAGGTGAAAGCACAGCTGCTGGCAGCCTCCATTACTCCTAGCACAGGGGTTTGTGCCTTTAAAACAAACATTTTCAATTACTGGTTTGCCTCAGATTTTGCATGTTTAAATCATACTTGACTATACATTACAGATCTTGTCAAAGGTGAGCATAAGCAAAGACTGCAATAGTAAAAGTCAATGTGTGAATCCAGACTCTAAAGTTGAAACTCTACCTTTTTCTCTGCCTCTATTAAACACTGTCACATCCTTCAAATTGACCCCCAGACCACTCCTCATGGTCACAGCCTCACTCGTGTCAGTCTTAAAGCCACGTCGGATTGAACCGTTTGAGTGAGCCCTTAAGCGTAGGAGAAATGGGGAGCAAAATAAGTGGTTTAAGTTTCAGAGTAGAAAGCATATGTACTTTGTATTGAGGCAGGATAATAGTTAGATCAATATAAAGACAGTTAATTTTGTTTGACAATAGTCCTGACATATAATACAAATAATTAGTTGTAGATAAATACACAATAAAGCTAACGGCTTCTTTGCATTGTGGTCCTCAGTATAAAGGGGAGAGAATGTCATGATTGATCTACAAGTCATGCAATACAGGTCAAAACATGTAAAACAGACAAAGACATGCAAACAAAAGAGACATGTGAGACAACTATTTCTTTACCAATCGTTTAAAACCTGTGTGTTGTTGCTTCACAGATCACACAATACTGTTTCTAAGAACTGTAGGTGTAGAAAAATGCAGAATGCTACCAACTTCACAAGAAGAAATAAGACATCCTTAAATTTAACTGTGTGCCTGATTTTATGGGTGAGGAAGGATTTGCCCTTGCTGATGACACTGAATTCTGCCTAGAGTATTACAAAAATAGGCGGTGACCCTCACTATGAGGAGCTGCTGTTCTTAATATTTTCACATGAGACCTCTGAAGGGAAGGGTTATTGTCAGGTTAGTAATGCGGGTTTTGCAGGACATTGCATGTGCGTGTATTTAAGAAAATAATAAATTACCTGTCAGACCAGTAGATGTAAGGCCCGAACACAGCTACTGAGAACAGGTCTACGTTGGGCACTGACAGTACAATCTCCCGGCTCTCACCTGTCTCAAGGTTTATCCTCTCGATCTTATCTGTGCGGGCGTCGCACCAGTATAATGTATTTTCCTGCAAAGTAATTTTAAAATGCATATCACAAACCGAACCTCTTAGGCAAAGTCATTTTTCAGCTAGAAAAGAGATGACGTGGGGCATACAGTATGGGGGAGTGGAGTTGAGGGGGAAGAGGTTGGTTTGTACATGTGTGTGGTGCAACTTTACCTCGTAGTCTATAGAAATTCCATTGGGCCACATGATGCCTGAGTTGACCAAGGTAACCTGGTCTGAACCGTCCAGACGGGAGCGCCCAATACAGGGGTTCTGACCCCATTCAGTCCAGAAGAGATACCTGGCCAGCATCACAAAAACACTGATTTATGCACTGCAGTGTATCCACGAAAAAGAGGTAATATAGTTGGGCAACAATTTTGGCAGTGATCCCCCTGAACTTGTTTTTTTTTTTTTTTTTTTTTGCAATATTCCCTCAAATTCAGTTTTGTAAACAGTGAGAAAAAAAAAACTGGTTGAGTAGGTTATTTAAAGGTGAACATTAAACTTTCCCATCTCAGATGACAGTAACTGTAAATATTATGTATACTGTATTGTATATATAGTATATAATAACAGGTAATATCAATAATTGAAAAAAAATATGAACACAAATACAATAATATCTGTCAAACATAATTAAGGTAAAGGCCAACAATGACCAAAAAAGGCAGTTTACCCCTTTTGTGGATGTACAGCGATGGCCCTTGGCTGATCAAGTCCCTCAGATATGACCACTGACCGGTACGCACCATTGAGACGGGAGATTTCTATTAGATTGAAACCATGGTCTGTCCAATACAGGTTCCCTGTGTGGAGAAAAGCAATAACCAGGAATATAAATACAGCAGAGGTGTATTGATCCACAGAAGCACAAGATACAAGGTCCCATCATGAACTTACCCATGCTCTAAAACACACACAGTTGGATAGCCAACTCTGTCACTAAGGATTAATGTTTTTTAGCAATTCAAATTAAATCAAGTAAGAATTTTGACCAATCAATACAGGTTTGACAGCTTACAGCAGCCGACTCCAGGGCTTGGGGAGTCACAATACTAACCAGCAATCCAGTCAACAGCGATGCCTTCCACCCGACTGATGCCAGTAGTAATAATATCTTCTCTCCAGGTCTGATCACGTTTGGCCCGGGATATTCTATTCAGGCCCATGTCTGTCCAGTACACAGTGTCATTTCCTGCAAAACATACAATTCAGTTAATGATAAGAGAAAATAGGATGATGAATGTGGCTGTCACAAAAGTATGTGTGCCCTCAAACAAAGCAGCTCATGAAACCACATTTTACTGCAGCACGGCCCATTTCACCAAATGTTGTGTGGGACTATAAAGTATGATGGTGAAAATACCCACATCATCCACAGCTCTTTGTTGACATACAGTGCCTGAACAGGAAAGGCAATTGTGGGCCAAATTTTACAGGGCAGTATATTGCTTCATGCAAAACAAGGCGTTGGTAAAACTGTTATGGACCCTTTCTGATTTTACTGCCCTATTACATAAGCATATAAAATAGTACGTAATTTATTTATGGTGCAATCTTCAAGTGCATCTCCATGAGTGTCTGTCAGTTTGGCTCTGTGCAGGTTAGAGTATAGGTGGTGTTATATGTTTATTTGCGCTTCTTGTTTTTGCTTCCTTCACACTCTGTTAACACGTTGCTCACATGTGACAGAATGCAGCTGCGGGGTTTTCATTTGTTCTGCTCTGTCAGCCTGGCCTCTGTAATGACATGTAAATGATGTGCGTGAGCTATCAGCTGCTGCTCTTGGATGGGCTAAGTAATGCATTTGCATGTTCACCTGCACAAAAGGGAGAACAATTGGCAATCTTCTGCACTTTGCCTATGTCTGATTTTGGCTTAGATTGAGCTTATTTCCTCTTTTTCAAAATCTGTGGTCACACATCAAGATTGGTATTGATCTCTGAAGTCACTCAGATTCAGAATCAGATTTCAGGGTCTCTTGATAGTTATTAGATATTGACTCATGACAGTTGCTTGTGTAATGAGAGACCCAACGTGTTCAGTAAAATGCAGGAAATGTGATTATACATATGTAATAACAACAGGCATGCATATGCCTTGCGGTTTATTAGAGACTACTGCAAATTTCCATCATCATCCATCCATCCATCCATCCATCCATCCATCCATCCATTGTCTATAACTGCTTCTGCTTTGCCGGGTTGTGGGGAGGGGGCAATATCCCAGCTGACATTGGGCAAAAGGCTGGGTACATGTTGGACAGGTTGCCAGTTCATTACATGGCTGACACGTAGAGACAAACAACCATTCACATTCACACCTACAGGCAAGTTAGAGTCACCAATTAGTCGGTATGTCTTTGGACTGTAAGAGGAAGCGGCAGCACCCAGAGGAACACACACACACAAAGGAAGAATACTTCTTGCTTTGAGGCGACAGTGCTGCACCACCTCTACTGCACATTTATTTTATTTTATTATTTTTATTTATTTTAACAATAATTATTGTTTATTGTGTGCCCTTGCAGGTGAAATCATTTGAATGCTTGCCACCATATTCTTGTATGTATAAAAGATCAGTTCACAAGCTGACAAACTATGAGACTTAAATTATTCAGTACTCCACAGTGCTTTGAACTAAATGCTAACATCAGCATGCTAACATCGATAACAGAGGTAAACAAGTTATTGGGTAAATTTTGACCTGATGATGGTGCTAGATGAGGAACAGTTAAGAGACAGCTAATGTGACTAAAATTCATCATCTGAGGATCATGAATATCCATATCAAATTTCATGCTATCCATTCAGTAGTACCTCTGGATCAGAAAGGTGGAATCAACAACAAACCATGGCTTCTGACCCCTAATGGTTATGCAGTTAGTTTTGACTTGTGTTGACACACACCAATAAATGAATAGAATTTCATTCTTGGTGTTTATTGCAGTAAAAAACAAGATTTAAGAAAAAACATAAACAATGTCCCAGTAACTCACTATAATTCATAGACCTTGTTGTGGACAGCATTCTAGTATTGCTTTCTCCCTTTATTACATAGTAGTCTGTAGATAATAATACCTTGCAAGTAACAGGGGAGGTGTGTTGCCTCTGCCACATTCAATCAGTTAAATCAGTTTCAGCGACCTTTTGAATACTTTTACATTTTCTACTCTGATTTTTTTCTGTGACTCTACATAGGACAGTGATAGAATACATGTGAAATAACCCAAACATGCATTTTCTTATCTGCTGCTTTTCTGCTTTTCTTGAAAGAATTTCTGCAAATCCTTAGCATATCAATCTTTGTGTGTATGCAGTTTCTGTTTTTAGTTATGTGTATGCAATTTATTTTAACACAGCTTTTGTTATCATGCTTCAGTGGCAACCTATTGCATATATGGAATGCTACCCGCCTATGGTATATCCATAGCATTTGTTGTTGTAATAAATGTATCATTTTTATCATATATATTATGTGGAGCAGGGATGTAACAAACAGCAGCAAAAGCTATTGGGTTCATGTTTTGTGATGCACGTTATGGTACCTTAATTTGATACAATATCTTGGGAATTGCTTTGTATTAGGATTTTTTCGGAGGCTTGGAAATAGTTTTATGTTATTCATGCTGCTCCCATGTAATGTGAACTTATTACTCTTTCATCTACACTGCACGGCATAAGCACACAGACCATTATTCAAAAGGTTAGAGCCCCGGATAACAAAAACCTTTCCCTCCCCTCATTGTTTAAGATTGAGAGGTTTATGCTGTGGTGGGAAGGGAGGTTAGACAAGTAGGTTGTGTATTATTATGCAATAACTGTATAAATATACATACAGTATATGTTTATAAAAATAAAAGAATTCAATCTAGAAAGATTCTGCTTTGTTCTGCAGGTAACCCAAAGGTACAGTGTTAGCCATTTAAAGGATGAAAAACCACTTCACTCAAAAACACCAGTAACATGTGCAGTATGTGCATTTATCAGACAGAACTTCGAGCCACAGTGTATCTCTCCTATACCTGCTGCCCTACACTCAATATCACACATTGATTCAATGAAATTCAATGAAAATCCCTCTGTATGATGCATGGTATCATACCTGCATGAAAGTCAACTCCCACAGCAAACAGTGTTCCTGTGATGGGCATGAGGGCTTCGGTATTGTCATTTGGGTCAAGAGCAATTCCTCGGATTCCCTCATGGATGGAGTACATCAGAAATGAGTCAACACCTAGAGAACCAAAAACCACATGCACTGAACATAAGTGTGTTTATTTACATCCAGAGTAATGAATGCAGAAAGATTTCAAAGAGCTGCAACCATAAAAAATAAAAAATGAAATACTGATAGGAGCATATTGGCTGCACTAGAATACATATTCTGGGAATCGTACCTTCGCAAGACATGCGGTCGCTACGCAAGTTGTAGCCAACTGTGCAGGAGCAGCTACGGGTGTTCTCGGAAATAGGAAAGCAGAGCTGTGAGCATCCTCCGTTGTTTATCTGGCATGGGTTTCTTCCTGAATGTTAAGTACAACCAGCAAAAGGCAAGCAATAAGGTACCATAGGTGTATGTGGGTAGTGTGTGTGTGTGTGTGTGTGTGCTTTATCTGTGTGTTTGTGTGTTGGTATGAGTGAGCCTGCTTACCTTTCTGACCCTCCCTGTCGTACACTTTCATGTGGACAACCCCACTTGTCTTGTTTCTCAGGATCACAGTGTTCCGACCATCTCTCTTGGTAACTGTTCCCAGCTGTGCTGATTCCTCATCTGCCCACCAAAGTTTGCCGCCTGTAACCATCAATGTCATATGTTTAAAAAATATATAGCCAGAGTTGCAGGTTCAGCAAAACTGCAATGCAAGAGCAAATTGCTTGTCTTTTTTCCGGTATTACTGGATTGTGGTTTCATCACTAAGAAATGTATGCAAATCATGTTGTGGTGGGAAAAAAAGCCTTCAAAAACACTACAGCACAATCAAATACCCACCAATTTCAAATGCAAACGGCATTCTCTTGGCGTCTAGCTTTCACTCTAATCCACCAACGCTGGCACTCTTATGGCGTAAAGCCACTTAATAATTGAAGCATTCTCTGAGCTGATTTGAGCTTAAAGTGTGGGATACCCTGTTTCTTGCTCTGCCCACTTGATGATGATGATGATGTATGGATCTTGCAGGCTTGAGATCTATTTACTTTGAAGTCTGATGGAGACGGTTTGCATCAACAAATGTGCTCCCACGTAGTATGAAGGGAAACGGGCAAAATGTAATTTTCAATGCCATGTCTGCAAATAGTTATACATGTAGGTCTTACACATAATTTATATTTATGTATAACTATGGCATGCACATATTTTATTTTACCATTCATATTCAGCACATTCACACTCACTGAGCATCACCAATACAGCAATACTAAATGTCAACCTAATTAGGTAATTTTAGTTATACAGCAGTGATTGGGAGGCAGTACCTCCTCATCTTTGATTATTTCACTTCATAAGACCGTACCTCATGAGGTAAAATTCTCTTTAATAAGCCTGTCTTTGTGTTAAAAAGCAAAACACTTCAAATAAAGTCCTGATGCCAGGGCAACTTGTTACTGTATTTGTTGTGTGTCATAACGTTTCATCGTCTACACCCTGACAGAGTGGCTGGCCTGTCTGGATCTGTGTGACAGTGAACCTCCAGGCTACACTAGTGCTGCTGTCATGAGCATAAGTGATGAGTGTGTCTTTGTGAAGAGGCACATGGACAATAGGTTCCTGACCCCAACACACAGAGCCACCACCACACTATCCCCCAACCCTCATCTCTGCCCTCAGCAGAAATCAGTGATGCACAGTCCAGGCTCTTTGCCACAGACTCTACCGACGTGACAGGAACTCTCAATTTTAAAATCCCACTGAAGTGCACAGTGGTGAAGAGAGGTGGCTCTTCTCACTTCAAAATAGACTCTGCAAATGGGGTGGAGAAGGACCTGATTTTAGTCCTTTTGGAAAGCAGCAAAATTGCAAAAATGGGCTATTATACTGAAGAGGCATGCTTTAAAACAGGCAACATAATGCAAAAAGAAGGTCATATTTACACAGTAACATTAAATTGTAGGGTAATATTTTAGAGGTTCATCTTTCTCAACTTCCTGAAAAACGAAATAAAAAAACATGTGCCCTTTAGTTTTCACACCTTCAGTCCCTTGAAGGTGTGACACTGTTATCTCACCCCTTTTGATCTATTCAGAATAAAAAACACACACAGGGAAGCAATTCCCACATGCACTAATAGCTTCAGGCTCAATGTCGTGCTTAAAGGGAACGTAAAACTCGTTTCTCCAAATCAGACAAATTCCCATGAGTGAGAATGACAGTCTACATGCAGTTTACAAAGCATTTGACCCCTGAGGGCATGCTAGCCTAGATTAGCTTTGCACCCTCTGTTAATTTGAAGCCAAAGGGACCGCTGGCTAGCTGTGATTGCTCGCTTGTGGCACATCATATTCAATTTCCACCTCAACTGCTAGTTTGATTCCAGGCTGATGGATCACCCACACCTTCTAAATAGAAGCCCTCACCTTTCCCTCAAGCCAATCCAATTATTACAGAGCCCTAGTACCTGAGTAGATCGACCTTGTGTCGGTAACGGTGCCTTCATTATATCTTTTCACAACCAGCCTGAGCAATAGCTAGGACTAAGAAAAAGCCAGAAGGAAACACAAGCACCCTTACTGTACATGTTCGTTTTAACACTGCTGCTTGCCCATGAAAATTGTCAGTTCAACAGATCCTAGTCATTTTGCTCTGCTCTAGCTGAACAGATTTTATTTTGTAATTGGGAATGACTCATCACACTTTTAAAAAAAAAAAAAAAGAAGGTAAGATTTGTCCTGCAGCAATTAGAGTCAAAATTACTGTCTGATTCCTCTAAGAAGAACTGCACTCCACAGATATCTCTAGAGCAGAATAACCTCCACCTCCTGCCTTTGAGGATAATCTAGATCTTGATGGAACTCAAGCTTTCCTATTTACACATGATGCTGATTTGGAGTGACCTTAACCACTTAAAACATGACCAACTATCAAGCTGTTACAGGCCAGAAGAAAGAGTACAATAATTTTTAGATTAATGCTAATTTAAGATTGCCCAAATCACTAGGGGGGACTCAGGAGCGCTTAATTAATGGATGATACCTAAGTTATTCCCCTAGCAAAGCAGATTGCATATGTCTTTAACTGCATATCCATTTTAATTCTAATAGAAGGTATAATTCAAAATCACTATTACATAAACACAGTTTGCTGAGCTAGTGAGACAAAGAAGAAGCAGTGAGACGATGTGCAGTAAAAAAGACTTATAGACAGAGTGAATGGTCAGCAAATGCACTTAATTGCATCTTTCACCATTGAGACAAAACAGACATCTGCAGAGAGGACATTTTTCTGTAATGGGCATCACCAATAGTCTATTCACTTGCTAAGAGCAAAAGAAGCTTGGGATAGGAAAAAATGACATGTCTGGCTGTTGTCCTGCTGTCTTCCCCTGGCCTCGTTTTCAGCTGACCATATATTTTACAAGTATATACTTGTATAATGAACTGTACCGAATTAGGAAACTATATTGGTACAGACAAACTGAGAAACTGTCTGACATTCAGCAAACGATGACTGAACATTACTACAAATGCAAAATACCAATCTCAAAAAAATGTAAAGGGTTATTTTCTCAGTAACATTTGATAGTAAATATTAACATTGTAGTGTGAAATTGCTATAAGATATTGTTGTGCTGTTGTCAGACTCAATGAAGCATCCTAAGCGTTATCACATACTTTGTGAAAACTGCTCTATCATTGCTGATGCATAATCTGGTAAAGGATGAATTGGGATTTGAGTTATTTTATGTGTTATTAAACACTAAGCTTAACATTAAGAATTTAATATCTTACAATATTTGATCAACATCTACACCCAAAAGTGGATGAAGCCAATCAGCTTATGCCGAGGTCATCTATAAAGCTGTTATATCTAATTAGAATAGACCTTATGAGTATTAAATAAACTTTCATGCTTGCATGAGTCTAAGTATAAATGGAAAAATCCATCAGATCGTTATCTTCTATATTTAGTAATTCATTACCATGCAACAAATGTACTGTTGAACCACTGTGAAATTTCTCTATTTACCAACGTACAATAACAAAACAGCTGTTCATTCTACCATTCAAAACAATTTCCCACAACATAACAAAATGTCATTAATTATGATTGATGGAGACTTGTAGACATCATTTCACTGTTTTGCTGTACCTGCTACTGTGCAGGAACCAAGCCATTAGTCTTTGTCACCTTGAGTTCTGTCTCCCATTTGTGAAATGCAATAATAAAGTCTCCATTGTCTATATGAGAAGAAGTCCTCTTTAGTCAGAGTCTTTACTGTCAGAAATGCCTATAAAAATTAACCAAAAAGATGTGAATTGGAGTTGCAAAATGCTAACAGCTAACAAAACAGTGGGATTCCACTCTGCCACTGTGTTATTCTGTAACAGTGTAATTAATGCCCTCTGCACATTCTGACAGATACCCACCACACAGGAAACGAAAGACTGCCATTATTCATAATAACATGCTTCAAGAACACAAAGTATCACCCTGACGACACTCTTGATTTTATTTTTTTCCTAAAAAAAAAATAAAAATTAAGTTGGTCCAGACACAGACATAACCAACAGCTCTCTGTTCAGTATGTTTGTTTGCTCTCTTCTCATTACAAATCTTGGCAAGGAAAGTGCATTCGAATAACTCGCTGGGAAGCTTTCCAATTGTCAAGACTGCAGCAGTGTGGAAGTCAGACAATTTAAAATTCTAATTCTGCTCTGTAAAAAAAAAAAAAAAAAAATGGAGAGAAATATGAGCAGAATTGTATTTGTCACCTCTTTGGTGTATGCTACGTTATTTCA
This sequence comes from Argyrosomus regius, assembly GCA_946959425.1. Lineage (NCBI taxonomy): Eukaryota > Metazoa > Chordata > Actinopteri > Sciaenidae > Argyrosomus > Argyrosomus regius. The sequence goes on from OX336895.1 coordinate 13,630,074, forward strand.
CCAATAAATAAGGTTGATGGTGTAATGGCAGAACTAGCATGCGTTTTGGTTAACACGTTCAGTACATATGGTATCAGTTGGAAGCCTCTATGGATGTAAAACAAAATGAAAAAGGTGAAATAGATGAGTGCCTGATGCAGTGAGCTAAAGACTTTGAGATACAGGTAAGATTTCATTGCACAACATGTTGACTATCTAAATGATTTTTAAATGAACCTACAAGTTGATGGATGGTGTTACACAGTGGATTCAACACTGATACCAAGAATCAACATATAATGAACATCCTCCTACCTTTTCATTACGAACGAGTTGAGAAAATCAATCATCAATCACTGCTGAATTGTGTTTTAATTATCTAATGCCTCTGCTACTTCACACAAAGTGAAGCCCAACTGTTGGGGGAGCTGGCTAGATAGCTCCATTCTACAGCCACTTAACTGGTTAAACACGTAATCCCTCCACACTCCTCTGACTAATCCCCAATGGCAATCTGATGCACTTGTGACAAGCTCCACTCACCCATCACGGCCAGAGCTGTGCCTTTGACTAACTCCCTCTTTAGAGTCTCCAGCACTTCCAGCCCACTGCCATCCAGATTGCACCTGTTGATAGTGCCGTTGGCCGAGCTTATCCAGTACAGCTTGTTGGCAGTGTAGTCTATTGAGAGACCTGAGAGGAAGACAAATGAAGAGAGGACACTGGGTTAGTACTCATTGTGCTAGGATTCGCTCAGATACGGAGCTCGACCTCAAAACATGGCACAGTTTTTAATGACACTAGAAAAAACCCTCACCAGGAACATACAAAATAAGTAAGAAATGGATCAGTTGTAATCAATGGATCACTATATTCGGTTACAAATCCATTAAATATGCAGCACTAAGAAGGCAACATTTAAATGTACTTTTGACTACACAGCATTACTTTCAGATAAAATACTGTTACTTTAACATGTACATACTGCAGTTTCTATGCATTTGGTTTGAGGGGTAATAGACTTGTTTATGTGTTTGCTGGCTCTTTATAAGAGCGCCAGCTGACATAAAAAATGAACAATAGTGAGGCTGACTGCTTTTTTCTCCCTGTCTAACTTGAAGGGTTTTCATATAATACCACTGTGAATGGTGGGAACTGAAAACAATTTCAATTGTGGACCGCTGGACAACTCACTGTCTCCCACCATGTGTTGGATTTATGTCCTGCAGATTCAGTCACAATGCGTCATTAATTTATGATTGTCCCCAGGACTACCCCATAATCATAAATGAATCCAGTGAAATATAGTGCACCCTGCTATCTGTATTGCTGACAAGACGAGGAGAATGAAGACATACAATGATGACAATAGAGGGTCGTTTTGTGTGACAAACGGGGACTTTGAGCGCATTACAGCAACTAGAGATGAAGACCATCTGATTACAGTGACACACACATATACCGTATATACAATCTGATATTGTTAGATACTGTATGGTTATGGTGGAAATTCAGTTCCCAAAAATGTAATGTTACATAATCTTAAAAATCTTAACATCGATCTCTTCCCTTACTGTCAGTGCATCATAGAAGAGGACATCCACAACCACTGCTCAGTGATTCCTTTCCAGCACCATACTGGTGTACATTTCAGACTGCCAGACATCTATCGGCTGATCCGACTTAACAGATGTTTGAGGGAGTTCTTTTTGGACATTCACCCTAATCATTATCCTTCTTTGATTTCCTAAAAAAATGTTAAATTATTGTTTTCTCTTGTTGACCACATTTTATTTATTTTGTGTTAACAGTGATAAAATCAATTTAGCATTTTTCATAAACAGATCATCCAAAACACAATTTTGAATGATCTGTTTCTGAAAAATGCTAAATTAATTTTACCAAGTTTACTCTGGTAAAGTATAACAAGATTCAGTGTAGAAAAAAAAAATGTTTCAAACAGTGTTGACCACAGGGCCTGCTTCATGACTTAGACAAGATTACACAAAATCTTAATTAGACAAACATCTAATCCAGCAAAAACTGGATTTGGCAGTATTACATCTGTTGCTTCTCTTGTCCTTTTGGTGTCCTTTGGCTTAAAGCATCACAGATCAGTCCAGATGGCATGTGTCTGCTGTGTGCATGCAGTATGTAGGTACACACTGAGTGACCATAAAAATAGAAAGTCTCCCCTCTCAGAAGAAGTGAAGCTTTAATTTCTATTTGCACATAATATCATTACAACCTACATAAGCAACAGAATGTCCACACATATGAGTGGCTTTAAAAGTCAAAGAAAGACATCATGCTGAGTTATTTCAAAGGCAACAATTTCAAAGGTGTAAAATATATGAACCAGAGCACAAGATCTGATCATGTAATGTGAAGAGCAGCCCTTGGCTGATGATGGAGATAGGAGAAACTGGACTTGGACACAAGGACCAATTTTGGGTTTGACAAAGTGCCAGAGTGGATCCTTTTACTCCATACCTGGATATTCTGAGAATCCCTCTTTTGGGATTGGTATCAAGACAAAGTAGGTTCATACATTCAAAATTCGTCCAGGACTGGTTCAAGGAACATTCCTGTTGCTGCATCAAAGATGTGGATATTCAACACAAGAATACTATGAGCAGTAACAAAATGGCAGTTTTTTAAACTTTACTTGTTTTGATCTGATCTTAAAGTAAATGATTTCTTTGTGAATCAAATATGTGTGGATCCTCGGCATCAAATGCTGTAGAAATGCTGCCACTTGTTACTTTGACACCTTTGCCCAAAGAGTCTGCTGACGTTCTTTGACATTGCCTGTTGAGATAACATCATTACTGAGGAGGTGGGTTTGTGATTCTTGTTGAAACAGGAAAAAATGTCAACGAGTACAAAAATTACTGATTGCATTTGTAAAATTCAGAAACTGAGATTATTATGACTTTCATTTATTGGGTTATCTTTGTCCAATTAAGTTTGAAATGGGGGAATTACTTCAAATGAATTTGGACTGAGGTGAACACAGATGCAACATGGTGCATGTAGTGGCACAGCTGTTGGTGCTGGAAATTTTAATTGAATTAAATTAACATAAATTGAATCCATAACCAAACAACACTGACAAATTCACTCAATTTTCTGTCTTGTTTTGCGGTACTAAGGTGTTTGCAGTGGGCTATCACACATTCTCCCAGACAGTAGCCCAATAATCAAACAAACCAAGTGTTGGAAAAACAGTTATTGCAAACCATGTCAATACTTTAATCTGGTTATTTATATTCAGATCAAATCAGATTACAACGTGCATGTAAACATACTGGGTTTATGTAAACTGAATAGAGAGAACTTGGATATGAATGTAATTTCTCATCTTTTCTTACGTTTGCAATCCAGCTGAATAGGAGGTCTAACTCAGGATATCCAAAGCTCTTATACTGACCTACAGGTTCCCTCTGATTCTGGTGGAGGACCTTGCTGTTACTCCCGTCCATGTTGGCCATGTTAATGGTGCTGCCATCTGTCCAATACATTTTGCTGTGTGTAGAGGTGTGAGGTGAATAGTTAGTGGTCCAATTAGACACAAAATATCACAGGTTCACAACAAAGTCAATGAATGCTACGCTGTTATTAAATGAACATTGAATGTAAGCCAATAGATTTTTTCCCACCTGACAACCTTTAAAGATCTGCACAAACATTTAAAGCTTGTAAATCACACTCTCTTTACAACATGGCCCTCTTTTGTACAGGTGAGGTTTGTAGCCAGGTTTTCTAATACTATGCATTGAAGGTGAGGCACTGATGAAGTGTACAGACTGCTCTAATCTACTTACCCCTTGGCGGGGTGCACTACAAGGCACCTTGGCTTATCAATGCCGTGGATGATGGAGGTCTTCAGGGACCCATCAAAGCGAGCCACATTGATTTGTGACTCGTCATTTTCAGAGCTGAGCCAGTATAAGTTCCTGGAAAGCCAGTCTAAAGCCAGGCCGCGGCAGTTCACTATGTCTGTCAGACAAAGCATGAAAAAACGGTCACACTTGTGCGTGCTTTACAGAACTCTAAAGTAAATAAGCTCAGGTATATACTGCATCTAACATAAGCAGAATAAAGGTAGGGATGGTCTTCAAATGTGATGCATCTTGCAATCATGTCTTAGAGAACAAATAACAGCAATTTATTAGTACAATTAATTACAGAAATTACTATACTATAATTGATAGGGACTATCCCATGACCAAGAAAAAAACTTGGGGGATTGCCTTTCCTTACAGTACTGCATATACTGTATCTCTTGCAACAAGATTATGGCTGTACCAGCTAATCAATAATAGTTTGTACACACATACAGAACACTGTAGTACACACCACACACTGCTTTGACTTTGTACTTTGTACGGATGTGTGGAATGCACCCACCTGCAGAGATGATTGTCTCTAGCTGGGTGCCATTGATGAAGGCCCGTTTTATGGTTTGGGTTTTGATGTCAGCCCAGTAGATCCTCTCCTCCTGTGCGTCATAGTCCACCACTGTGACATCATCAATGTCTGGCACAGTTAGTGCCGTCATGACGTTCATATACGGGTTGTCAATGTCCACTCCACGAATTTCAGACCGCCGCACATATAGGAGGAATCTTTTCAGCGCTGGTGACATAATTAGATCAATAAATTTAGAGTGCATCTTTTCTGTGAAATCCAGGTGAGTGTGATATTAACAGTGATGAAAATGCTGATGTCAAAGAAGAAGGCAGAAAGTCACATGTAAAGCAAAACCCCTCTCCTGTTGTTAACATAGTATTCTATAATTTTACTCTGAAACATGAAAAATGAGAAAGGTGTTCTTGCTCACCAAAGCACGATTGTTTGTTGGGTGAAAGCTTCATAAGGTGCGGACAGGTGCAGGAAGCGGTGCGGTTGTAATTGATGAGACACAGATGTGAACAGGGACCACGTCCATCATTCTCCTCACATGGGTTAGAGGCTGATGGGAAGGGAGGAAAGAGAGAGAAAAAGGGAACATTTCAAAACAGCCAGCATTACAAGTTGAGATGACAAACAAAGAGGTAGGCCAGGATAAATACTGGATGTGAAGGCCTGTCTGATTGTGCCACTGAGAGAAAATGCATTCTTTGAAACTGACAAAACACCATTGCTAAAAACAACTATAATTACACGATTGTTCTTGCTGTGTTATAGCAACAAAAAAAAAAAATATATATATATATATATAGTTATGTGATCTCTCTTTAAAAGCAAAGATAAAATGTTGGATTGAGAACAGTTATGCTGAGTTTGACTGATCTTCACTCATTGCCTGCCCATGCTTGGGTTTTAAGGTAGGTCTTTGATGAATTGGGTCTAAAAAAGTTAAGAGACATGGAAATGAATTATAAAATATAAAAGACAGATATTGTTTACTCTTTGTCACTTCTCTGTATTTAAGGGTGATTTTATCTCATTTAGCCTGTAAGTGTAGGGCACCAGAATATCCAGTTCAAGACCCTGAGCTGCTGACAGTCTCTACTAGACAAGCACAACACATTGCTAAACACAAAAAATTCAACAGCTTTATACCAAACAGTGATCTTATAGGAACATTACATTTGAAGAAGTTTTCATGAAACTTCTCCATTTCATTTCTTACTCTATCCTATTGAGAATAAATCACCTCAGCAAGACTAAAGAAAGTCACCCACAGTTCAATTATTTCCCATCATGCTGAAATCACATTTCATGCATCAAACACATTCATTTCTCCATCTACTCTAGATGATTCATGTCAAACAAGCTCATTCAAAGTTCATTTCCCGGGCTCCTTCAGCAACACATTGGAGAGCTCCATTGCATCATAAACGTGGCTTATTTAAGACAAAAAAAAAATCAACTCTGTCTCCGTGAGCTGGAAACAGCACCCAGCTGACTCAGTATGCTAATAGGGAGATATCTGAACAGTGCTGCATTCACCCAAATCATGCTCTTGAAGGATGACAGGCAGCAACAACAGAGCCAAGGTGTTTGTTTACTCTAAACTGTCAGATGTATTTGCAACACATAAATTAAAGAATGAGCCCACTGCTATGCTTAGCCAGAGGAAATGGTGGTACTTTCTCTAAAAATAAATTTTAAAAAAATTCAATCCAAAAGTCATATCTGGAGAAGCAGTGGCAATACAATTTAGTATGCAAGCACTTCTTTCTACAGAGATACCTATATTTGTTGTTCTTATCTATTTCAGTCTATCATATTTGTCATGATAATTACAGTGTGGTGTGTCTGTGTGCAAATAACTGTGTTTTGCATAACTATTATACTGTTAAGCTTTGCACACATGGAAAGAGAACCAGATAAATACAAGAAAAAAAAAAAGAACTGTACTACTTCTAATAATATTATTATTGGAGAATCCAATAATCGATCCAAAAATAAATAATTTAAAAAAACATATAAACACTAATTTCACACTACCCAATAGATTATACTGACAAACAGTACAAAAAAAGTACACAGCTGTGTTCCAAGAATGCAGTAATATCAATAGTATCATATTATCTGTGAAAAAAAGTAATTTTCTCAACTTTCTGCTGTTAATAATGGGACAACAGATACACATGAAGGTTTCTTCTGTCTATAATCAACCAATTATCTGTTCCAGCTGTGAAGCCTTGTGGCTGCTAGTGTGCCTCCTAATTCGCAAACACTTGTTACTCATTCAAATGTTAAAACACCGTCTTGCCTTTCAAATGACACATAATGTATTTACAAGCTGTTTATGCATCCAGTGCAGCTCCACTGTGGCACCTGCTGAACAGCTCCTAAGACAAGCAGCATATTGGTGTTTCTCCCTTCATCCACCCTTTTTTTCCTCTCAGGTCCAGATGTTCAGGGTCTAGCAGAGCAACACATCTCTAGGCCTTGGTTCTGGCTAGAGTGGATAACAGCCAACTCCCCCCTGTTGAGCCTTTTTTTTTTTTTTTTTAATAGGATTAGGCACGCTTACTGTCTTCTTTGGGAAAGCAGTCATCTTTGCTCACACTTATCTATGGTGAACAGTCATGAGAATGCAGAATACAGGATGGAAACAAGCAAATTAACTCGTGACACACTAGGGAAGCAGTGGATTCAATGAATAGATGCAAACCCGATTACGACCGTAATAATGCCTATTTAAGGATGGTGGCTTACATATGCAGGAAGCCGGGGGGTATGAAATCGAAGCCTGGCAATGCTGAAAAAAGCAATTGTGATAGAAACTGATCCATCAATCAGGTGGTCTTGGCCTGCATTTATTTATTTATTTTTTTTGGTGGGGGAGCTCTGCTTTAAATATCAATCAAAAATCAATTTAAACAACCTATTTACTGGAAAACAAACAATAAAGCCAACCAAAAACAGATTTCATGCCATTTATTTCAGCTTGGCAATATATCTTGCAAGCTAATCTGCATATTAAATAAAGACTGGCTTACATATGTAGGCCTTCTGTCAAGACAGAACATCAGCAGTGTGTCTTCTGTGGTCAGAATCTTGGCTTACTTAGCCTCTCACAAAATTGATTACCTATTCCACTGTGACAGATACAGATTCGAAAGCATTCAGTGAAAAGAAATTGCTGGCAATATTAATGAAGTTTCAGGACTATTTCATATATTTCCTGTCACTACAACACATTGTTCACATACTAATTGATTTGATTATTGGATATGCCACCATTACTCATTACCATTACTCATTACTCATAAGCAGATGTGGTTCTCATTCTGCATCTCCCTTTATTCCCATTCAGTAAAAAGGGGAAAAAAGCTTAATATAGTGATATGAGCCAATTAGAATAATTTGGATGGTGAGAAAAACACATTCAGCAGTACCATGAACTGAAGCTATTCGCTGCATGAGTACCTTTTTCATTCAAACATGCTCAGACGGCCAAATGATGCAGAAGCAGAAGATGAAATTAATTACATTATACTGTATTTTTAATTTTTTATGCTCATAAAATATGATATCACATTCTGTTTTAAATTAAAATGTATCCTGAATCAATATCCAGTCATAATTCTTTTTTGTTTTCCTACAGAGAGTAATTCTTAAATCAGAAAAAAAAAAGAAGCATAGAAGCATAAATGATCATAAATGATGGAACAACCCACCCTGCCTGCACTATCAATCATGCAAATATTCAAGGAGAGTTAAACAAATTATATATGAGCCCAGTCCCAGGGTCCATAGTGAAATGTCCCTTTTCTGTGAGTCGTCTCATCTCAAACAGTAAAGGCAGAAATCGTGTTCTCACCTTGTGGTTGCCTGCTGGGGTGGAAGATCTGCAAGTCAAATGGCTGAGCACTCGTCTTCTGGATGACTGTGACATTTTGCCCAGTCCACTTATTTGCTCTTGCTAAAGTATTCGTCCTCCAGTCTGTCCAGTAGACATTCCCTCCAAAGAGAGACACAGCAAAGGGATGGGACAGGTATTCATGGCCCCTGAGGATCTCAATGACCCCACTTCCATCATAGAGTGCAGAGAAAATGGCGTCAGAGCTGTTCAAAAGAGATCAACACAAAGGGCCATATCAAAGTTTAAACTGCTCTTCAAATGCATTGAAAGGGAACAGCAGAAGTAGGCAGATCAAAGTGTAACCCACCAGTCCACTGATGGAACTATTAAATTGTTCAAGACCCACTTAAAACCAAATATGGCCATTGTACAAAGGTCTCTAAATATTACATATCCTCCATTATTTAATGACTACTTGGAGAATGGAGATTCAAGTCAAATTTTCATTCTGGGAATGGTGAATCATTCGCAGTATATAATGTCATACATGTGTTAAAAGTTTTTAAAGGTGTGAAGACCTCTGCACACTATATGAAAACTCTAACGGTATACCGTGCATCTGTCCAAACAATCCTCTTTTCCAAATGATCCAGAGTCAGTCCATTAGGCCAGGCACCAATTTCCATATCTTTGAATACAATGTGTCGACCTCCTCCACTCATTGATGCAGCCTCAATTCGGGGGAAAGTAGCATCCCAGTCGGTCCAGAAGAGGATCCTTAGAGCAGAAAACCAAAGGCAACAGTTATTATTGATGACTGTCATTCTTTTATGATGACAAGCAACAATATTGAATACTGAATTGTTCTTTTTCATAGATCCAATAAAAAGAGAACTATTCGATAACCATTTGTACTTGTCAGTGTCATTATACTGGAAAACACAGTAATTACATAATGCTGTTGTAACTCTTTGCATTAACACAGACAGTGGCAGCGATGACTGTCCAAGAACAGCACCAGTGATCCAGTGCAACCCTCAACATCTGTGACAGGCCTTTAAATCTGAGGCCATCTGTTTTATTATGACTTTCCACAGCTCAATGAGGCCTGAAAATGAACACTGTCAGTGATATGACCATCAACAGCATCCTGAGTCCTACTACAACCGAGCAAACACTGCCTCTGTCCTACCTTGGTCCACAAAGTCAGTGAGAATGAAGGAGAAAATGGGTGCTCAAGCTTAAATCACATACTGACGACAACGAAACAGTGTTAGGAAGAAATATCCTTGTCCAGATCAATAGCCTTATTCACTTGATAAGGCCTCCCTGATCAATGATCCACTTTTGAGTGGATTCAAGTAATTAGATTAGAATTATTGCCTTGGAATGTAAATGCGTCTTTAGGCACCAAAAGCACCCATTAATCCTACTCTGTACAGCTATGAAATGTAGTCATCCTCCCAAATGTGCAAGAGTGTACTATAGGAGAGAGTGCATGAGCAGATTACTCATTTCTTAAGAGTGTTAAATTGATTTTAGGAATGTCTGGGTTTTGCTTTAATCTGAATTATAGTGGCCAGTATACAACCACTGGATAGCTCTCAGATGCATCTATCCAAAGTTATTTAACCACATGTAAAATACCAGCAACACACCAACAACATAAAGAAATTATCTAGTTGTATAATTTGTACTACTGTGTATAATCTTTACCAAATATTGATTCAAATGTTTCAAACTGGAAAGTTCCTGGATGGACCAAAATGTATCCTCTGAGTGATTTTAAGCAGACAAAACACTTTGTCGATGTAAAAAAAAAAAAAAAGTGTTATATACTATAAGATGCATATGGACTGATGGAAAACACCTGGGAGAGCAGCTGCGATGTTCCCACAAGGGTGAACTGCTTGTGTTGTTTGTTTTCCTTTTCTTTTACGATACCATAAAATAAATCCTTAACTTCCTACATGAAGAGAGTAGCAGGGCAACAAGAGGTGGCTACTATCACCATCTGCAGTAGCTTAGTGCCTCACTTTGTAAAAAAGAGGCCTTCTTTTTAATTATTCCCCTTACATGAACAAGGCATATCTATGCACAAGAGATGATAGAACCTGTTGACAACATTACAGAACTATGTGAAAAAGTGCATATTACAGTATGTTTGGAGATGAACAACACACTCAGTATCAAGAGAGACAAGACATCATGCAGTTCACACACACTATTACGGGCCTGAAAAACACTAAACAAAGACTACGACCTATCATGCACGGTGATCACTCCACTAAATATTTATTTACTACTCATGAAGCAATATCCTTTCATATCCTGTTTTCAAGGTTGGGTAAGGGTCTAATATAGGACTATAATGTTCATGTAATTGTACCTTCAGGTGAATAAATGATCATGGTATTACACCATCCTTTCTCCACCCAGGCCCACTGACAAACCAGGAGATTCACAGTGCAGTGACATGGACATGATCCTTCACCAGCTTCATCACATATTTGCACTGAAAAAACACTGACACTTGTGTTTGATATGACACCAAGACAGAGGCATAGCTTCTGGAAGTGAACCTGAGTCTCTGCAGTGGTGGGTGACTGCTTCTTCTCTACCACACTCAGACACCCCTAAATTTTTAAAATCTGTATCTTTCCTGGCAGAACTCATTTCTCTGACTTACAGCAGCTGCTGCTAAGCAACACTTCTCACCTGGATGATGTATTAAAACAATATTCAATAGTCTGCAGAAGAGATATAATTCAAAAAACATTTGAATTGTATTTACTTTTAGACTTCTTATTTTTGCATAAAGAAACAACACAGAGAGCAGGCCCTAATGTCCTTTCACCTCGTACAGGGTCACGCAGTTTAGTAAATAATGTTATATACAATAGCTTTTGCACTGCAATGTGTTTCAAGGATAAAATATGAAAGGCTGCTTATGCTAAAAAGAAAGTTGGAAAAGAGCATATGATGACCCATAATAACAGGATGTCTCCCTCATAAAGAAAGCAATATATTGAGTTATAACCATCCAGATAGATGTGTCTAAAGGTCTGCATGGTTATACTGTAGCAGCCAGCTGTCAGCCAATTTAATGAAGGTAAACACAGTGAACGGATGTGCGTACAGCACTGCACTCTGGCACAGCACTTTTCAGAGGCTGCATGCAAATTCATCATCAGTCCTGCTGCCTTCAGATGCTTCAGGGATTTCATGAACTGAAGGATATGTTTTTTTTAATACAGTATAAAGCAGCAGTGGACAGTGGATACAGTACTGCATTTATCAATTTATATTTTCAATTTATATATATATTTTTTTTATTTTGAGTGATAAGTTAGCCTGTATCAGTAGCCAATGTGAAGCTCATAAAAGGCATTTTTTTGAGTTAAATAATTCATATACAAATAGTTCATTTTCTGTTTGTCTTAAAAGGGACCACCACAGTAGTATTGTTCAGGTTTTCCATTTTATTTCCTGTCATACTCTTTTATGTCAGTGTAGTCGAATTTAGCCGTGATTTGTCTCGGGACTGGAGTTTGAGGGTACAGGCGCTGTACTGACTCAGACAACAAACTGTTGCTGAAAAGAACGACACACTGTATTCACTTTCCATTGTTTACAACCTTTTTCCAGCTGTGTTTCAGCATAATCTGTTCATTGGGGACCACACTCAGAACCCATAACACCTACACTATTTTTCATTGCTATTGCTGCACTGTAGCTAGCTGTGCACTAGCACTAATTTCAGATGCTTGCAAGTCATTATGTTTTCTAACCAGACCTTCCTGAAAGTATGTGGGCATGTAAGAAAACAAAAAAAACAAAGAAAGTGAAACGTTTCACATATTGCCCATAATTGAATCAACCTCTAGGAAAATGCAATACAATGAAAATAATAAAAAAATAAGAATTATATTATACATTTCAATAACAACAAATAAAAAAAGAAAGAAGTACACCTTGTCTATGTGGTAATGATTCACGCTAAATATTTTCAAGTCGTACGACATAATGGTCCTGAAAGGGCTTTTTGGTCTGCACACACAAACAAACTTTAAACTGACACCAGCATCAACATAATTTTAGTATCTGAGTCTGTGGGAACTCCACAAATCAGCATCGGTCAGTGCATTGTTTCAGATTTGTTTTATCTCTGCTTTGCACAAGTGGGTAGTGTATTGATGGCTGCCCTGTGTTCACATGAGGACAGCATAATTCAGTTGAGACGAAATCATCTAAATCAAGTGTGAGACTGCATGGATCCATGTGCATGTGACCTACAGTATGTCCATGTCCCACACTGCCTGGATGAAATAGACTTTAACTAAAATAGAATACAACAAGCACCTAAAGATGTGTATAATCCTAAACCTGGATTAAAACACTTTCTCAGTCCTGAACAAGGCTGATCTGTGATCAGAGAACCACAATAGGTTTAACAAACCACAGAACCCTTAACACTTAAATTAAACTGTTTCCCGACACAACTAGGAAATCTCGCACTCTAAGGCCATGTCAACAGTGAAACACTCACAACTGATCTCACAGTACCATTAGTAGTGCAGTGGGTAGTACTGTTGCCTCACGGCAAGATGGTTCTAGGTTTGAATCTACCAGCCTGTGCTTCCTCCCACGGCCCAGAGACATTCAGGTTAGGTTAATTGGTGACTCTAAATTGCCCATAGTATGAATCTATCTCTATGTGTCAGCCCTGTGATTGAATGACGACCTGTCCAGGGTGTACTCTGTCCAGGCCTCCTTCAGCCTTCTAAAGGTTAAGTGGATATAGCTAATGCATAATGGATGTTTATCTCAAGTTAATGACAAAAAAATGAATAATTATGATGTATTGTAATGAGACACAAGGCTCTATAAAGCTTTGGCCACTCAGTAAATCTAATTAACAGATGAAAAAGTAAGAAAAAAAACATAAATAGCAAATCACACACAGATTAGAGAGCACCTCCCAAACACACACACACACACACACGCACGCACAAACATGCAGTGATTGTAAACTGTAATATTATCATAGAAGTTGGTATGTCACTGTAATGAGAGATTTAGTCACTGTCACAAATGGAAAGTCACAATACAACTTCATCATAAACCATCATAATTTTCTTTTACTTGTCATAGTTAGTAGGAATAACCCAGGTTATGTGTGATAGTGTGACGATGCGCTAGCAAGCATCACAGCCTAGCATAGGTATATACAGTATGTATGGTATATGTTGTCATGGTTTGACATGTCAAAGTGTCTTTGAGTGAGATACTGGACCTTCCCGATGGCTGTGGCTCTGACATTAGTGTGTGAATAGTGAGCTTAGTATTTGTGTGAGTTATGCTTTGGATATGAAGCAGTAATGATCACACTCCTGATAACATGACACCTTGCCATCAGTGTATAAATGTATATATGTGAATTATGATTGTAAAAGTAGCCTTATATTATAAATACTTTATATAAATATAAGTCCATTTACTATTTACTTCACATAAAAGTTGGTATTTTACAATAAGAAGAAGCCATTATAACATGCCAAACATGTATGTTGTGTTAAAGGTCCAGTGTGTAGGATTTAGTGACATCCAGCAGTCAAGTTGCAGATTGCAACCAAATGAATATCACTGTAGATATAAAGGGCTCATTTTAAGGCAACGAAAACACAACAATTCCTATACACAGGTAATTATACCCTACTGAAAACATACTAATGAACATTGTATCTCATTGCAACAAAGAAATACTCCTTGGACCTTTAAGTTACCTAAGATGTCTGTATCCTAAGACTCATGCCTCAAGTACAATATCACATCCTCCCAGGCATGTTGTATCAGTGACTAATAACAAGTCAAACCTGTTACCCTCAGTATGACATTGTCCAAATAATTTAACAAATTTAAAAGCTTATCATAGCACTTCTTATACCAAGAAATAGAAAGTGTCAAATCAAAGCACTGTAACACTGTTTTCTCTTAAGTCTTGCTTGCTGCCATTTCAGAGCCACAGATCAATCGACAAATACTCTCCCCATGTCTCACAGCAGGACAAAAAAAAACAAAAAAATAATGATTTTGAAAACTGGTCCTGGGAGGAATGAGGCACAAATAAAAACAAAGCATATTTTGGGCTTTTTATTTGAAGGCCTTGCTTAAAATATTTTTGAAGAAACACATTACCGCAGAACAAGAGTGACAGGTAGAAAAGCATATGAAGCAAGAGCAGTGGTTGGGGGGGTGTTAGCTACATCAGTTGTCATTACTGGAATAGAGCGCACAGCCTTGTTATTGATGTACTCTATATCTGCGGCCGTAATGGACCTTAAGACAGCAGACATCTTCATATATCAAGGCAGATGCGGAAGTGAGGAATACAAGGAGACTGTAATTTTACTTTATTCCAATAATTTCACTGCCTGATGGATAGCATAGCTATGTGCAGGTTTTGTGTGTGGGTGTTAGTGCATAACGTACCCTTGGCCTGGGTCGAGAGCGATGGCCCGTGGATGCTCCATGCTTCCGGCAATCAGTGTGGTGCGCATATCTCCGTTAAGTTTGGCCACCTCGATCTGGTCCAGATTGCTGTCAATCCAGTACAGTTTCCCTGTAATCCAGTCCACAGCCAGGCCCTCTGGGGTGGCCAGACCATGCTGCACAACCACCTCAATCCCTGTCACCCCTGTAAAACCAATAGCAGCAACAAAATAGCATGAGTATTCAGCACTGATATACATTGCAGTCAATGGGCAGCGTTGGTGCTTGGTGTCTCTTTACACTGCTCAGGAAAACATGTTCAAAGCAGATGAGGTAACTCAGAAAACTCCTGAGGAAAGCTCTTCCCTATAAAGACCATTGCTTCCTACAGGGTTCCATTAAGCACGGTGTAAGGGTTTTCCCCCAATATTTATAATCTAGCTCTTTACAATTATTCTCCTCTGCTGAGGCTTTTATGTGCATCCCACAAAAGGGTGAAATAGGTACAGCTAAGAGGTGATTTCTATGGCTCCGCAGAGGGAAATAAACGCAAGCAAACCCAGTGAATGTACTGCCACCAACAAAAAAAAGGAGAAGATCTGATTCATCATTTTATGGGGGGGGGGGTTACTGTACTATAGCTAAAGACTTCTGGTCCCACAGCATTTTTCAACTCTGGTCAACCTGAGATAAATTTCCAAGGAGAGACAATATCAGCAAACTGTATCAGATGAGTGTGTGTAAAGACAGTAGAATAAATCACCAGCAGTGTCTTAGACTTCAATTACAGCTGCTGGAGGACAGATCAGCTTGACATGACTCTACATACATCATATCACAGCAGTCTTATATATAGCAAATGTTTGTGTACATGGGTATGTGTACTCATGTGTGTTCATACCGCCAGACTCGGAGAGCCGTCCCCTGTAGATTTTATCCTCCACCACATCTGTCCAGTAAAGGAGGCTGCGATTAAAGTGGAAGTCTAGTGCAATGGTGTTCCTCAGCCCCGGCACCAGCAGACTGTAGTCTCGCTTATGAAGGTCTATTCGTCTTATCTCGTGCCGGATTGAAAAAATGATGAAAGCCTCGAAGGGATCTGGCCAAGAAGGGAGACAGGAAACGAGTATTTTTTTAGGAGTGCCACCTTGGGCTGAGTGATGTTTTTAGTAAATTGTTGACCGACATATGTACAGCTGTGTCCATTGTGAAAGAGGTTTTTGCATTGGCTAGCTGTCCTCTTCTTCTTTAACAGCAGTGTGATCGGAATGTATCAATGATCGATTCATATAAAGCTCTGGAACATTTTTGTCAAATGTAGAAAAAAAAAACACAAAAGATTAACAATATGCGATGAAAACTCCCCTTAAAAATCAACAATAGTATGCCCATGAATAATGTTATTGCATTTTTGTGAAGCCAGATACTGGCATGATACAGTTCTAATGCAATCTCTCTCTCTCTCTCTCTCTCTCTCTCTCTCTCACACACACACATACACACACACAGAAATCTAACAAGTATGTGAGAATTTACACATACTGTTTATTTTACTTTGTTAAAATATTTGTTCAAGCCAGAGCTGCTTTTAGAGAAAAATAATTACCCTCTAAAATTATTGGTTAGGCTGTGCCTTTTGTACTTTTAAAAGTAATTTGTTTGTTTTTCATTTAATTCCATATATTTGTTTTTAACATCTGTGCTTTGGTCAGCATATGCTGTTTTGTGACTTGAAGCTAAAAAGGCAAGGGATCAAAGAAACCCCCTAATGCTGGCTTGTATTATTAAAATGCATCCAGCCATACAAAGGGATCTAAGTTACCTCATTAACCCAGCAACCATCAAAGCTCTACTTATTGCTAGCCAAATAGTTAGCTAGCTTCATGATTATGAATGCCATTTTAGTGAATTAATAACACCAGCCCCTCACACTCAGTTTTTCAGTTTTCAGTTCAGGATTTTCAGTTCCACCTTTAGTTCTTTTGTCAAACCAGTAAGACAACTTTTATCAACTACCTTCTGAGAAAATACTGTAGCTAAATCACCAGATGATGAAACCTACATGAAAGTAACTAAGCACAAGCTGACTGTTTTTACTTACTTAATAATAATAATAATAATAATAATTATTATTATTATTATTTGTTATTAACAATGTGACACTCCTATCACCAAAGCAAGGTTATACTGAATGTTACTGATATTGATGACTTTGATTGAATTCCATCAAAATGTAGTGAACATGTATTACAATAATTTGGTCATATACAATTTGCAGGGGAATTGAAACAATTGACCTTTAATTGAGTTCCATATTTTATTTTACTCAGTTTGTTCTCTCTTTCTGTTTATCGACTGCATAGAGAGCAGACTTTCAAACATATCTCACTGGTTTATACCACCATGTAGGGCAAGTTTATATGCATCAGTTGCTGCCAAACCAATTTGTTGCCAAATGCTTTGGGAATCAAAACACTATTATATAACATTATTTTTTTTTAATTTTCTGAAAAAGTAGTAGGCATTTGTTGGTAGTTTCTTTTTGAGAAATGTATTTTTTAAAATACATTTTTAAATACATGTCTCTAAAAAGTCACTATATCTGCCAACATGTCCTAAATGTGGCAAACTTCTCTGGCCTTACCCACTCAATTATTAAGATTATTTCTGCTTCTGGGAGATGTTTGTACAGCTAAAGCTCAGAATTTCTCGCACATGCACATTTACACACATTCAAACTAATTCATCACCATGCACACACAATCTTTCAAAAATAACTTTTTTCAAGCCTCATCTTCACAGCACTCTAGACCAAATCATACATTAGAGAACAGAACTGTTGCATAAAAATGCAATTAAAATGGTGTCCTTGCTTCAATGGCAAATTTTCAGTCCAACAAAACTAGCTACTGGATGCTACCAGAGAGATTTTATTAGTCAGACTGTACAAAGCAAAAGGAGGAGCTGATGTGTGCTCAGGACTTCGCAAAGAATCCAATAACACTTCTTTCAAGATTAAATTGGAATGTTTGTGTTTGTATGCAAAATTTGATTTATGATGAAGCCGTAGAATTATGATCGGCTTCCCGAGAAAATAGTGTATTCTTTTTCCTGCGTTAATGTAAGATTACAGCTGCAACTGTCATCAATCTTGGTGTGAAATAGAGAAGCAAGTAATCAAAATGAGGTCCATAAATCTGAATGTGACAAGTCAACAGCATGTGTGTGTAACTATGTATTTCAAGCAATTACAGAGCGAGCTTGTCAAATAGATTATGCAATAACAGAATAGCTGAAAGTTTGAATTTATAATGTGATACTACACTGGTGAAACATTTGTGTTTGCATGGGATTAGACCTGAGGTGAACTTCTGCACAGCTGAATGAAGTAACAAAGCTCTGGTGGTTTGAGAACGGAGAACACACTTCCCTCACTCAGCATCAGTAGAGATAGAAACAGACAGGACTCATCGCACAGATGCCTCTTCTCCTCACATTTGAAACTGATTGGATTTGACCTGACAGTACCCTAAATCGCCATCTATTACTATTCTTCAGACCACGTCTCCGCTTTCTCTACACTCAGAGACACTAACACAAGAACCTTCCAGTGCTGGAGTTTGACTTTTATTGTTTTCCTTTCCAGTTTCTTTTACCTATGGTGTGAATCTTGCATTAATAAGTTATACTTAGAACTCACATTTTTTTTCATTAAGGGCATTGCCACTATGAATACAGTCTGAGGATGATTACTCTAACTCAGAATCAATCGGAATTACTAGTATGCCCTAGGATAAAATTTAATATTACAGCAGACACAGGCACACAGGCACACACCATCACAACAGCCAACAACATCACTAAAACAAACATTAAAAAAAGCTACGGTCTGTTACCTGTGCTGTGACAGCTGTCTCCGTCAGGGTCGAGCGTCCATCCTGGATAACAGGAGCATTTCACTGTGGTCTTGTACTGTTCACACACCTGGCTGCACTTCAGGTGATGGCTACAGTAGTCCACCACCTCACATGTCTTGTTGCTGGAATCCAGGTGAAGCCCAGGGGGACAAAAACACACAACCCCTTTCCCGGGTGCCACAGTGCACTGGTGACTGCATCCCCCTCTGGCTACAAGACACAAGTCTGGGAAAAAGAAGATGAAGACAAAAAGAAAGAAAGAAAAAAACCTTGTACAAATTCTGGAAGAGAGATGGATACTTGAAAGAGCATTTAAAAAATATGTGTGTTGGCTCTGACAGTACCTGGCTATCTTTCATACTCACCAAATACCAAGAATTCCACAAAATCTAAAAGGTTTTATCACAAGGACAACATATTTTCAACATAGAGCCAGAGATCATAAGTCACGCATAAAGACTGCTTTCACACTTATTGTATTATTATTATTGTATAAAGAGAAAGCCTTCATACAGCAGGTTTTCTGTGGTTTCACCTGGAGATGAATGGCTTTTATTTCCATCAATGCTTCAATAATAATAATAATAATAAAAAGTAACAGGAAACAGAACACTATGCACTTTTGCGTTCAAACGTGATCTAAAGACAGACATGTCATGACCTTGTGCTTGTTTATCTTGTTAGAAAGTTGTTTTTCTGACCTACATGTCTGGTTTTTTTTAGAAGCTGCCAGGTCAAGATGGAAAAGTATATTAGTGATAATAAATCTGACATCTCTTTTCACATTTTGTTCTTTTGTCTTTCTAATGTGGGAAAGAACAGCATTGCACTCTCTCAGCAGGGGGTAACAGAGTATGTGGTCACAGTTGCTCGTGGTGGGTGTGTGTCCTGCTGAGCTGATGCAGATCAGACCCTCAAGTTGCATCTGAACACATAATTGCCAATGAGAAGGCAGAAGCCCTCTTTTCAGCTATGATAGCACAGACACTCGAAGGTCCTGTAGAGTCCCCCCGAGGCTGAAAATGAACCTTCATGTTTACACTGCTCACTTTAAGAGATTAGATGGCTGGGGCTAATAACATGAGGTCCTTCTCTTTGAAGGCAGCTGGACAAACACGTCCACATTTGCCATCATCAGGGAACAAGGCTATTAACTCATACTGTACTGCCCCTTAAGTCTTGGAGACAATGCCAGTCTCTCATCACCTCTGAGCTGCTGAATGTGAAGGAGCGGATGTAGGAGGAACTTCTTTGGTGACAAATACTGACAAATACTACTACTAGTACTACTACTACTACTAATAATAATAATAATAATAATGATAATAATAACAAAGAGCTATATTTAAATTGAATAGAGAATGTGTTATGCTTTTCATTAGTAATTTAACTGTGGTGTATTCATTTGTCACTGTTCTTTGTTTTATTTTATCTTAAACCAATGTCACTAACTCCAGTGTTTCTATCCCTGCAATCAAAGGAACAAAGGAAGAAACACAGTGGGGGCATTGCAAAGTCCAAGATGCCAAACAGTCCCTGGAAGTCATTATTTTTGACAGTTTTTGTTGGTAAAATTATTCTTTAACAAAAATATATCTTTTGAGTATCAAACACTCACCCCCTGTAGGCTTGAAGCGTTGCTATAAAAAGTTCATTATGAAGAAGAGCAGCTTTGGTAAACTTGAATTTTGTTGGTCACAACGCATTCAAATGCTGACAAATGTTTACAGCTTAGAGTATCAAGAAAATCCATATAAACTTCTCAAAATCATGCATGAGATCTAACACCCTCCTCTGAGGTCACAAGCTCAGACAGAACAAGTATATTTAGCCACAATGATGACTGGGAGAAACAGATGTATGCTCAACAGACAGGACATTATGTCTGTTCTAGTGCTGTATAACCGATTGCTTTTGGACGATTGGAATCTATTGTAACTGACAATAAAACAACTATTGAAACATTTTATTATCTTTCAAACCACCAAGGGATGAGTGTTTGATAATCTGTCCACATACTATGGTACTTTTGATCTGAGGTATGGAAGGCCCCTTTAGTTCCAATTAAGGGAAATCTCAATGCTAGTGTACAGCATACAATGATATTTTTGACAATATGGATTGCATTCAAGTTTGTGGCAACAATTTCTGAAAGATCAAAAGGCCAAAACAGCAGGACATACCGTATGGGATACCTTGCTTAGCCTGCTGCCACCATGACCCAGACCTGGCTTAGCAGCTGAAAGTGGATGAATGCTTGAAGCCAGGTCCAAAAAGAAATGTTTTTCAAAATGTTTTTCAAGGCTTAGTGGGAAAGAACTTGACAGGCCTGCACAAAGCCCTAACCTCAACCCGATTAAACACCTTTGGGATGAACTGGAATGCGGTCTGTGAGCCAGGTCAGTGTCTAACCTCCAAAGTCTTGTGGAAAGCCATCCCAGAAGAGTGGTGGCCGTTTGAGTAGCATATTAATGTCCATGGTGGTGGAACGAGATTTTGAGCAATTGGAATTGTGTAATGTTCTTGTGGCCACGTAATGGCACTGAGTAGAGTGCAACTTTTAGCTTCTTGCAGAATGGCAAAATAAAACAAAAGAAGAAATAGAAAAGAAAAGAAATATTACCACAGATGGGTCCTTCATCTGAGCGGTCCACACAGTCCACTTTGCCATTGCAAATCTTATCAGGGGTCAGGCAGACAGAGCTGTCATTGGCACAAGGGTACTTGGGTGGCTTACAGACAGCAGACTCACAGGACTCTTCATCTGACCGGTCCTCACAGTCAATGTCCCCATCACACACCCAGCTCTTTGTGATACACTTGCCTGTAGACAATGAGATGTGGAGAAAGGAGGACATTAACCTTTTTAGCCTTTAAAACATTTAGAGATAACTGTTACAAGTTTCTTTGTGCTTCAGATGAGGTAATCTAATTGGATTAAGTATTCATGATTTAGATGATGGGGTTCACTAAAAAAAGTTCACTGCTTAAACTAACTGAAATTTAACATTTAGGGCTGGCATTTTCGAAACTTTAGATTATATGAATGTTTCATTACTCAGTTTCTTAATCATATCTTTTGAATATACATTAGATAGAAAAAAAAAGCCAAGCTTTTGCCAGGGGGCCATAATCAACAGCAAACTCTTTTTTCAGTTCCATGCTAAATGTTTTGACTTGAAAAAAAATCCACACCAGATTAATAGTCTTCATGCTGTAATTTGTAATTCCCTACACAGTAAGGGAATTACAAATTATACTCACTTACTGAGCAGAAAAACTCACCACTGAGAAAAAAACAAAACAATATAGATATCAAGATCATTTTTGTACTCCAGGTGAAGCTTGGATCGCAACTTACCAGTATTTGATTTACAGTTTTTCAGTCAAAGCTACCTTATAGAGTTTTGAGATTCTGCTGGTTTATGATGGGTGCAAGATCAGATTTTGTGTGTGTGATTTTGTGCTTTTGATTTAACTTGCCACTGAAGTTGCACATATGAAAATGCAACTGAATGTGCTATTCATGTGCACAAGCTTTCACGTGCATATAAGAATATGGATGACACTCGGGCCACAAAAATGTTCCATTCCAAGTGTCTTTGTGGTAATGCACATTACCGCACAAGGAGGACAAGGAGGTTAATCATTTCAAGAACTGAATTAACCAGCCTAATGGTGACTTCACCTTAAATGACACAGGAAGAAAATCGTACAATAAAACAAAGGAGGGATAGGACGTGGATGAGGACGAAGTTGAAAACACAATTTTATTCACAGAGTGTGAGAGGCACACTATTTCTGAATATGTTTATTAAACATAATGATTACTTATTATTTTGAGAGGAGAATTATACTTTCCAAATATAGAAAAGCTCCAACATTTCATCTTGAATTCAACATAAGTGCATTACTAAGAAAGGGATATTGACTGGTCCATTACTATAAAAAATGCAGCTGGATAAATACTATCTACTATTGTATTCTTACTGTCTGCTAAGCTTTCCAATTGGACATGTTTAAACACAAATGAAAAACCAGTGTGTGGGAGGCTTCTTGTATTATTGCAACATATGATGGACAATTATTATTGAAAATTCCTTTCTTTTGTTTCCTTTTCCCTCATGTTGAGAATGCATAAAGGTGCCTCCATATTCCCAGCATTCAAATTGGATAAAGGTCTCGAATGAGTCTTATATCTTCGTATCTGGGGAATGGACAAAAAAGAAGTGAATACATCTCCCTGGAAAGAATGCTCTACTATTCAAAGAAGGACAGAGCAAACAGCACTTGTACACAGGGGTGTGACACTGCAGTATTAGAGTGGATAATAATTGTGTGGTCTAACCAGCCCTTGACCATGCAGCATTGCCTGCATTCTTGGTAATTCTATCTATCAGGGGATGAACGGAAACTGTGGAGCTAAAGACAGAAAGCAACTGAATCTTTCTCTGACCCTCTGCTTTTAGCTGTAAAAAGAGAGTGGATGCTGCAAGAGGGCACATAGGGAGTTTAAACAGGCCATTTAAATGTTTTTTTCCTAATTGGTTGCACAAGTACATGCAAACTTCACTGCACTGCTCTGAAATGGTGAAGGAGAATGGTTAAGCCTCTAGAGCCTCTCAGAGAGTGAAGCCTTAATAAAGAGGAAGAGAGACATTTGGCAGCTTAATTTCTAACTGACACACAAAAGCAAATGTTGAAAAGCAAATGTTGTTCATGAAAGAACACACACACACACATATATATATATGTGTGTGTGTGTGTGTGTCTGTGAAAAAACACACATATATATGAATAGTCAGCTTGATTCGACTTTCTCACTGTTGCTGTGCTATTGTCTTTCATACTCAAATTTGTTCAGCCAGGCTGAACATCTGTCTAGAGCAAATTATGTTGAAGATTTACTTACTGAACTCAAATGCAAGTTGATTTTGGTTTAATGCCTGAGGATCTGATTTTATACCACAGACCAACCAAAACTGATAGTGTCAGTTGAGTATTGAAGTGTATCTAAAACTTCTACATTTTAGAGCCACAAAACATCTACATGCATCAATTATTTATTCACGACGTGTTAACCAAAATGCAATGACAATTCAAAAGTAAAAAGGATGCGCAACATTGTTAGAATAGCTGCTGTCAATGTATTTTTCACATCTGACCTCAGTGTGTTGCTCCACTGCTGGGGTGTACTGTATTGTCTACTGTACCTGTATCTTTGCAGGTAAATTTGGCCTTGGGGTCGCACATCCTTTTGGTGCCCTCACAGTCTTTTTCGTCGCTCCCATCCTCACAGTCCTTGTCCCCGTCACATCTCCAGCGTTCTGGGATGCAGGTCCCATCTGTGACACAGTGGAATTCCTCTCCACTGCACTCAATCACAGATGGCAGCACTGAAACAAAAGTCATTCATCCAATTACTGTTTCACAGATCTGTAGCACACAGTCATAGGCACAGTATTGAGCTATTATTTTACAAGACATCTTTTACTGTTTACAAATATTTATCTTTGCAAGCAAGGCACTTGGCGGCAATAACAGGTCAGTTATTTCCAAAGAGGGAAGTTATTTCACTTCCAGCATTTAAGGTTTATGTCCCTCAGATGTTTCAGTCTTGCTTAATGACTCTGGTTACTATATCTGTCTTCAGCGGGGGCTCAAAAAGAAACTGGTACCACTACATCATTATGTTGTATGTGTTGCATTGCAGGTCTTGGGGTCAGTGGATATATCCGCTGATTTTAATGAATGCATGAACTAAATGGTAGTGTGAAATACATCACCTGTTTAACAACTCATTTATTGAGATTGAAATAGGATATTTTATTCATATAAATAAGTTCTAAACCAAACAACACCATGACAACATGACATAACACCAAACAGGTTCTTGATTTTATCATGATACTTTACTACATTATCAGCAGAGCATAATAAACAGCAATATGCATTCATTCATGTCATGCCATAGTGCATTCAGTATAGATAATGGTCTGAATCCGATTAACCATTTGCCTAAATCTTAAAAGTCAAACCCACAAGCCATTTCTTCAACAGCCGAGGCAAAGCTAAGACAGATTAAATCCCCTGGGGTAAAAGCAGAAGCAGACACGGGGGAGTGGAGAAGCCTGCAGTTCCCATCAGGAAACAGTTTGATGAATAGTCTACACATTCTAGTGACAAGCAAGTGAGCTGTGAGTTTCTAGAAGCGTGAGGTTTCTGTGGTAATTAGATTAAATGATTCAACTCCTGATGGCAAAATTCCCCCGAACAGAGCCTGGATAAGATTAGTCACACGTGAGTGTGAAAACAAAGTTATTGGACTCAAGCTGATTAATTGTTGAACTTGTAATTACAATGCCTAAATTTAAACAATGATTTGAATTGCAAATAAAATTATTAGCACACGGAAACAGATATAAGGACAGCCACACTCTACCAGACAGGGTGCTACCAGACAACTCTGCTGCAAGGCAGATCTTTCAAGAAATTAAAGGAGATTCTGTCATGACTTAATATATAATCGGGTAATTATAAATACATTGTCTTCGCGTGAGTAATATTTTGATGTAATACATGAACAATAACAAGAGTCATCTTATGCTGGAGGGGATGTGTTAGTACTTCTTATCTGACTTAACACTTCACAGCATTTTAAAAGGTAATGCAGGCATGCTTACGTGCTGATCCACCTCTGCAAGTCGTGTTCTCATCACTGTAGTCTCCACAATCATTGTCACCATCACAAGCCCAGTGGTCTGGGATACAGCGGCCACTGGTGCACTGAAATTGGGTGTTGGAGCAGGACCGGATGCAACCCACTTCATCACTGCCATCTCCGCAGTCATCATCTACACACATGCACAACAACATGCAACAGTTACAAAAGGTGTGATCTTGCAAACGCACAAGAATATCATGGCTGATTCTTGTCCTCACCTGAATCACAATGCCACTGCATACTGACACATCGTCCATTGGAACAGCTGAACTGGGTGAGAGGCTCACAGGTGGGGAAGGCTGAAAAGGTTTGTTTACAGGTACACATCAGAAACAGTTCCAGTCCAAGTTAAACAAATATGTGAACTGCCATGCTACACACCAGTAAATGATCAGAAAATAGTTTTTTTTTTTTTTTTTTTTAAATGGGAAAAAATCTGTGGAGAAAATGTGCACATTATTCAGATTTTATCAGGGCAGTTATATAATTTGAAATTGAGATAAAAATGTAGAAAATTAATTATGTTGTTTGAATTAAGGTAGTCTCATTTAAAGAGACATCTGGAATTGTGCAGCACTTTCTAATGAATTAAATAAAATCTATAAATCTAAACTTTGTGAGCACGAAATGGAGGAGATGCAAAGGCTCTTTTAACTACAACTGTAACCAGGGAACTGCAGATGTCTGTACCACAGTGTATGCTAAGTGAATGTTCAGATATATCACAGACTTAGTGAAAACTGTGACCTGCTGTTGGTGCTACATAAAGAGTCAGGGGATTCATCAAGATTCATCCTGTGGGGTCTGTATAAATTTCATGGCAATTCATTCAGTCTTTCAGTTGGACCAAAAATAATGGTCTCACCAACGTTGCCATCTCAAGAGCCACTAGCATGGCTAAAGATACCTCATAGTTACATGTGGGGATCATATTAATATAGACAAACTGAATAAGTATTATGAACTCTGAATTGTAGTCCTAGTGCTAATTCTTCAGAAATACTTCTCACAGTCACTATTATAGGTGGCCCTGGATGGAACAGAGAAAATGAGAATAATCTGAAATTCTTCTTTTGATTAGACCTTCGTACTAAAGGGGGCCATGTTTTATTCACAGCAAATTCTGTTTTCACGTCTTCTCTTGAACAATACTTTCTTGACAAAACTATGTAAAAAAAAAAAAACATGCTTGGCCCTGAAACAAATAACAGTCATCCCATCATTCCCTATAAAGATACAATTCCCTGTGTGCTGAGGTGTTATGCTGCTGATATGACCCATTACAGCCAATCAAGTCAATATATGTGCATGTACTTAATATCGGACTATATATTATACTGTATGTTGCATTAAACTGACAATGCAAGCTGGTGAAAGCAGAAAAAAATTACCACCTCTGTAGTCAGTCAATGGCTGATCCAACATCTATCACTGCAGTCAAGGAGACTTCATGAACTAAATTGCTCTACATTATAGCATCAGTATTCTCTACCAGTGGTGTATAGGAATCCGGATTGTACTGCATTTTGTGGACTGATGACATTGTCAAGATCGACATTTGTATTCTGATCAGATACCATTCTTGTTTCCAATTTTGAGATACTGTATATACAGTACTTTTCAAATATCCTTCCTGGATGCCCGAAACTTTATTGACTTCAGTATGAAATGCAAGTCTACATTTGAATTGATTTGCTGGCATCTGCTGCTGCTGCTGCCTGGAATACCTTAGGCGCTGTCGAGGAGACATATTGTATCTTTATCAGACAAGTGTCTTCTATATTTCCCACAAATGTGTTAGGTCTCACTGACAGCACATGACTGGTTGGAATTTAACATTCATTAAAAATGAAGCATGAACATCCATAAATAATGAAGGTTTCAAGTAAACAGTGAGCCTGGCATAAAAATGGAACACTGGCATCCATAAATAATGACGGCTTCAAGTGAACAGAGAGCCCAATATGAGACACTGTGTGACAACTACTAAACTACTGACAAACAAAATCCAAATTAGCATCAATCTCTAAGGCGGCCACCACTGAGCTTCAGGTGTTCCAAAACCCACAGTAGCTCCACTGAAGCTAAGTGAGCTGCCAGAGCTGCACAGTAGAGTGCCTACAGAGAAGTAATGCCTGAGGAAGCTCAGACAACAGTATGGGAGAGAATATGTTTTGCTGCACAGCTTGATTATGATTGAATGAAGCCGAGCATGAACTTTAATTACTGCTTACACCCTGGCTGTTTGTGACTGCGTATTGAAGCAGCTTAGGACACACAAAGGGAGGCTGAGGCGATACAGCACAGTGTAGCGTTTGGCAAACATCAATCACTACCGAAGGCTGATTTAATACCAACACTGATGAAAAAGGAATCTTAAAACCTTTACCCCATCTCTTAAATATATATACTCATAATTCATCCAGCTCAACTTCTCTGGTAAAAACATATTTTACAGCCTTTGCCTTGCATAAAAATAGTTAAATTCATCTTCAAAAAACTCCAAAAAGCTTAGGCCTTCAGGACGAGCCATGAATTATGTTCATTTTGTTTTTTGAGATCCAGAACACACACTGAAACTTTTACTAACTGAAAGTGACAGTTTGTATAATACCACTGAGACACAATTTAAGAACAGTGAGTTACTGTACAAAAGTATGGTGTTTACTCAGCACCACCCCTCTAGGCTGATGCCATCAGGTCTAGTTCTTGGGTCCAAAGAACACAGCATCAATAATTCAACTCCTGAAACTCTCTCAATTGAATAAATTAATGCATGCATAAGAGACTACCAAAATATTCAAGAACTCACAAAAAAAGATAAACAGCTGTGAGCTGCAATAGTTCGAAAGGATTTGGCAAGTGTTGACCAACCAGCACAGATATTTGGAATTTCATTAAAACTATTTGTAGAATAGTAGCTTAATTCTTACAGTAATGTGATTTGTAAATTGATAATTAGATGCAACATTTTTTTCTGGAAAGCCATGGAAGATAAATTATTGTCTGGCGGGTGTCAAAATCATGAATCAGGACACATCAAGTCAGTTAAAGTCATTCTAAATCAGAGCACAAGGCACATTAATTTATAGTTAGCAGACATTCATGCTATGTGGTACTGCACATGTTAATACACTTTTGGAAAATTTAATAGACACAAGATACAGCCTATTTTTCTATACAGTTAGTGGTCTTAGTTCAAGTGCAATAATACACTCTGAGGTGTATGCAACAAGACCAAGAGTCTAATGCCACACTAGCTGCTCTGTATGTATGAGACTGTATTCTGTGGATAAGCATTGCTTTGAGCTAAATATTCCCAATGAATAATTGCAGATGTTTAGCTTCTGTAATGTTTATCATGTTCATCATCTTACGTTAGCATGGAGGCATGCATAAATGTGCTGATGAGCACTAAACACAAAGCACAGCTGAAGCTGTCATTACTTCCGCAGGTACTGAAACATAATCCCTCCTTCATGTATCAGACATGGTGCTATAGATAACTGCCATGTTTATTCAAAATAGGAATGAAAACAAGTCCAGAGGTCCAGTTATTTCCATCAGCTTTGTCTGTAATTACATTTTAAGGTGGTGTGCTTTTAAAGACATTATTTGAAAAAAAACAACAAAAAAACATTTTATTATAATGCTCTTATCAAATTATTTACTGTGAGTACTGCTCAGCACAGCATCGTCTGTCTAGCTATTAGAGGTAAAACCTGAAGTTACCTCTATTACTGGGAACTGCAAAAATGTTGACGTTTCTGGCACAGTCAACCAGATACATTATAACACGTCACATTTTGAGAGTTCCGGGTGCAGAAAAGAAGGTGTATTTTGAAATGTCACCAACTGATGACGTAACCATTGAGTCAGTCTTGTAAATTGACAACCCTTACACTCCTCATAGATATTTTATGAGACAAAAGAAAACATATTCATTGTTGCTTTAAATATATCCCGTTATGCATAACATTACTAACTGTGGGGAATAAACAAATAGAGATTGCCCTAAATGCCCTTATTAGTATTCGATTCATTCACTGAGCTGACCCATTTTACATCTTGACCAAACAGAGCAACACAAATAGAATCCACGCAGAGTGACACTTGAATGACGTGGTAAATAGTGACTCACTGCATGATATTTCATCCGACATATCCCCACAGTCATCCTCCCGGTCGCAGCTCCAGGCTCGAGATATACATCGTCCGTTCTGGCAGGAGAACTGGTCCGTCTGACAGGGCTGGGCTGAGAAAGAAAAAAGAAGCCACTTAATTCAATCACACATGCATAAGTCAATGCAGGACGTGCAAAACAACTCTAATGATCACTACATCACCAGGATGTCAATGTCCACCCAGTGCAAACTTTTGTATCACTCAATCACACAGTAAAGCACAGAAGGTTTGAAGGCCATGAGAAGGCTGCTGCTTGATGTGCCGTCAGTTACAAACTGCAAGGCCATGGTGAACACGCATGGACAGCACACAAGTGATGTCTTGCTGATGTGGGATATGCATGTCAATCTGACGATGAGGGAACATTCATCATCCTCTGACTAATGCTCATTGATTGATCCTCAAAGGATAAAAAGCTCCTGAGAGACACCACTGAGGACATGGGAGGCAATGTGATATACTGTAAGTGTCCCTGGCATGTAGTTGCCTCTTGTAGGTGCTACAGCTCTTTGATACTGGAGAGTGCTCTCACACAATGAGATTGATTGCACTGTACTGAAACTACTTGAAAGCCGCAAGGGATAATGGAGATGACTGCCTTGATGAGTAAAGAACATCTGATGTGAGAGAATTGTATCAAAATATGTTAGAGAAAATGTTTTATGTCTTACTGTATAGATGAGAGAGCTGTTTGATCTACAACTCTTATATTCTACATAAGCGTGATTGAAATTGAAACTAAATCAAGTGCATAATCCTAAAACCACATTAGGTTTCTATTTCACAAAAGTATACTTGTATTCATTCATAGACTAACTAATGTCTGTTTTGGGGCTAACCTAAGTTTAACAGATCAATCAGTGTGCAAAGAGAGCCAATGATAACAATGTGGTGCTGTACATACCTGAGCATGTAGTGTTGGCCTCATCCTCATTGTTACCACAGTCATTTGTTCCATCGCAAAGCCATCGTTTGGGAATGCAGCGATTGTTGCTGCATTTGAAATGATCGATGGGACACGTGTGATTGTCTGCAAAGAGTTCAAACAGTGAAAACACATCAGCTAATGGCATTGCTCAGGTGTTTATTAAATAAATAAAAAGAATGAACAAAATGAAAAATATTTTTTAAAAAAAGCCTTTACTTAATGTATAAAACACTGTTCTCGGTTTCTATAGCCATAGCCAAGGTAGCTGCAATGTACTTTATTAATATTAAAGCTTTATTTGTTATCAGTCCTATGGGGGAAAAAAGTTCCATGTTCATGTTCAAAAACATATATTCACAGCTTCTCAGAAACCACAGCTCAAGTAATCTTGCACAGAGCAGAAAGCCATAAAATGGAATGATGTTTTTAGACGAGTCTCACTCAGGTTTCTCCTTGGTGGTTTGTCCTTTAATAGAGAGTAATGGGATCTCAATAACATTTTTACAGTGGTCTTAAGTATATTTGTTGTGGTTTTAGTGCTTTGATTTTTGGTCTATATAAAGCCACTTTCACATAATAACTACCAACCAAGCTCAATATTTTCTTTTTAAAACATAACATTATCTTTATACAGCCGACATCCACATTCTATTTTCAAGTCAAAATGTCTGGCATATGCCATACCGACCAAAACAAACCAAGTTAGTAGATTGTTATAGTATATGATATCCTAGGAGGGCAGATAATTGATTTTTTTTTAAAGATGATTATTCTGGTACAGGATTAGATTATGGTGCTTTGCCTTCAGAAAAAAAAAAAATACATAAATAAAAAAAATTAACCAGCATCAAGAGTCTAACATGGTGTTTATCTGCCTGATTTGTAAAGAGCAAAACCACTTCAGCAAGAGCGAAAGTGGAGACAGCCGTGTGGAGGAGGAATACTTTTCACCCCTACTTATCCCGTCAGTGACATTTAGGAACATAGAAGTTGACAGCAAGAGAGAATCAGCCTTAAAAAGCTATTTTCTCGCTTGGTGCATGGTTGTGCATGTAAGTGTATCAACATGTGCAGTGTCTGCATACATCTATCTACATACAATGTATCTGTGTGTTTGCATGCAGTGTGTTGGTCTGCAGTGCAGACTTATTTTAAGATCCTCACAACAGCTGTGACTCTCCTCATCACTTCCATCCAGACAGTCATCATCTCCATCACACTTCCACAAGGCCCGTATGCAGCGATGATTATGGCACTGGAACTCATCACTTTTACATCGCTGTGGCTCCAAACCACTGCTGGAGGCTTCTGGGAGAAACAGGGTTGAGGCAAAATTAACAAGAGACTTCCTATGAATTATGAGTTTAGGGGAAATTATTGGCATAGGTATAATGGCACAAAAATCATGTTAATAATGTATCATGACCCTATGTGTAACTACTGGGATTTGATTCATCTTTCTGGAAACCCACTAGGATTATTTCCCACCTGTATTTATTTGTTTATTAGCAAATTTGCATATGAATAGATAAGGTTATTATTTGATCTCTGTCCCATAGGATGAAGTCAGGATTATAGTATACTGGGACAGGATGATCTTAGGCCTCTCACTATGTCTGATTCATTATGTCCTCCTACCTGCACAGGTGACATTGTTCTTCTCCAGAACCTGGTTGTCAGCGCAGGCACACACTCTGCCTCCTGGGATGGCAAGGCAGAGGGTACTGCATCCCCCATAATTCACACTGCATGCATTGTCACCTGGAGAAACAGATCCCAAATAAGGTGTCTTGCTCATTTAAAGATACATTTTCTAAATACCTTCTTTAGGGTTGTGGGTTTTCTGTTGTTGTTTTGTCTATTTTCCATTGCACAATGAACAGCAGAGGTTCAGAGGTCACTTGCAAAAAACCCTGCAAAAATAAATTATTTCATTGATATAAAACTCATCCTTTTTCTTGGAGAGACATGCCAGCTGTATGCCATGTGATCTACAACCGCATGTCAGGTGGATTATTGGTAACAGTGTGGGTGAGAGACATTTGACATTTTTATCCTTCTTGGGGGAATAATTTGTCTTTCTGGACAAAGCCGGCATTCTCCAAAGGAAAAAAAAAAGTGTCGCATATAGAGTTAAGGCATAAGACACCTTTGTCACTTTCATTTAACACAGAGCCCAAAGGCAGTGCCTGAACCAATGAGATAAAGCTTTTGGTTTTGTAAGAGCCAATCAGTAATGCTCAGAGGACTAGACAGCCAATTAATCTATTCAGTGACATGAACAATGGAGAAATGTCCAGTGAAAATTCTCTGTATGGTGGGAACTGGGCTGTGCATGCAATAACCAACCATTCATCTGCATCATATGCTTGGCATGAAACTGAAATCCATAGCTTTAAAGTTGTTTATGCAAAAAAATCATTGTCTTAAGAATGAAAGAAACTCATGTCATTCGTCTAAGACCACATCACTACACTGTGTACAATTATATTTCTTTACATTCAGAGAATAGCATCAGGCATCCCCTGATTGCACTGTTTTTACATGTCTATTATGGGATAACAAAAACAAAACACCTGCTGTGAGGGCCATTGCAGTTCTCCACTGTCAGCTATATCTGACTCCTCTCCTATCTGCTCTTTTCAGCATTCTAACAGCATGAATCCATCATCATTTGTTACAGAATTGAGCAAACCCCTCCCAACCTTGGTCACCTTATTTAACTTCATTGAGTGGAGCCCCAAGTCATTTTAAAGTCGCTGTCGGTGTTGATCAGTGCACTGGTTTACACCATGAAATCTGACACCAATAAGTGTACATTTTAAATCTCTGGTGTATATATTATATTAAGTGCTCTCCATTAAAGAAATGTGTTTAGGGAATTCAAATGCCTGGACACACAGCACAGAGAGGTTCAATTTTTGGCGCAAAACAGCCACTTTGTCTGTTAGGGAAGCTATGGTTCAGTGGCTCTGGATGAGAGGCACATGAGGGAAAAGCAGCCAACCTTGCTGACTCTGTGCATCGTAGACACGTAGGCCAAATAGTGGTGGTCTCTCGCTGCGCAGCAGAGTGACATCACCGGTGGACAAGTCCAGCTGGAAGACCGAAGCATTCATGTACTCAGTCCAAAAGATGAAATTACGATAATGAGAGATTCCGAATGGATGGTTCAGCTCTTTTCCATTGTACACCACCTGCAACATGAAGCAACCAAACAATGTAATCAAAAGATTAGGAGAGTTGCGGAAAGACACTATCGGCAACAAAAGAAAAGAAAAAAATCAATCATCTCAAACAGGGCTCTAGCTGTTTGAATATGGGATTAGAAATTATTTGATCACAGTATATGATGAATGTGATTCAATTTCTTTGCACAAATTTATTCACACAGAGCTGTCTGCTTATAATAATGTTTGCTCGAATCTTGGCATTGATTTAATAGCATCTGCAAATAATTCATTATCTTAATTATGCCAGTACAACTATAGTCGACAGGAGCAGTTGGGGATGAAGAGCTGTCTTGTTGGCATTTGTTGAGGGAAGAGGAGCAGTTTTCAATCATTTCACTGCTTTGCCGATTAACACTGTATTATTGCTGTAAAATAGAAATCATTTTTGAACACTGAAATGATCATGTAATACTGATCTAAAGTGCACTGTTTTATTATCAAATGTACTAAAAAAAAGGCCACGCCTACAAGGATACGGATATAGAATGGTTTATTGGATATTATGTATGAAGGTGTGCCGAGATGATGTACTGTCGGGGGGACGAAGGAGGGGGGTTGAGGGATGAATTGTGGGAGGATGAAGGGTAAAGAATGAGTCAACGAGGGAGTGAGTGTATGCTTCAGTTCTTTTTGTGCAGAAATGTGATGGGTTAGAGGTGTGGTGTTTGTTCCAGAACCTAAACCTAATTTAAAGGTTCAGTGTGTAAAATTTAGAGGGCCCAATTTGCAGAATGTGGCAGAAATCAAACATAATATGCATAACTATGTTTTCATTATTGTATAATCACCTGGAAATAAGACTGGTTATGTTTTCATTTCAATTATATCTACAGAGGCAGCCGATCCTCTTACATGGTGCCATGTTGCACCACCATATTTCTACAGTAGCCCAGAATGGACAAACCAAAGACTGGCTCTAGATGCACATTTTTTGTTTCTCCCTCGCTTGGAAGTAGACAGTTAAGAACACCATTAGATTCCACTAAATCCTACACAGTAGTCCTTTAACATTGCAAATAACTAATGCCATGAGTTAATCATACCTTGATTAACAAAAAAAATGAATCTGAATCAAAAACTTAGATTTACAATAATTGCATTTTATTATGTTTTCTGTATTTGGTGATTTTAACCCTCAGGTCTACCTAAATCACAGATAAAATGATTTATGTCTATATCATTTAACCATTCTGTGCATATATTCACACTCACCATTCTTCCAGTCCCATTGAGATGAATCCTCTCGATGTGATCGTAGTAGGCATCACACCAGTACATGGTACTTGTGCTGTGGTCCAGTGTTAGACCATTGGGCCACAGCATGTTGGAAGTCACAAAAATGCGACGATTGGATCCATCCATCCAGGCTTTCTCTATCCGCCCAATGCTGTCATTGACTTCATCCTCTTCCCAATCTGTCCAGTACATCCAGCTATAGAGATAAACACACTTATTGCACCAATAAACCAACATAATGAGGCATTGCTTTAGTTCAGGCAGCATCAAGTCATGCAAATCAACTAACACTGATCACAGCTGTCTGCCGTTATTCTTGACACTGACATTGGATGGCTGTGCTTGTTGCTGCCTTCATCACCCGCCTCCTGCTTTGATTTCTTTTCAATCAACACCATGTGACAGCATGTTTCTGCAGGCTTCTCTCAAAATGATCTATTCCATATTACAGTGAAATTTGTCTTGTGGGTTCTGTTCTGTTCACCCATGGGAAGACATGACAGTGCTCCCCACTGAATCTTTCACATGCTGCTTTGATTCATACAGAGAACTCAACCTTTGCTGCCAAATACAACCATATAACCAACAGTAGGAAACCAAGAAAAATGGTTTTCACATCATGATAACACCAAGTGTGTTCCTGACTGAAATGGAAATAAACTCGATTACAGATTTCCCATATGTAAAACCAAATAATCAAACATCCCTGGCAATCAAAAGAGAGTGCATCGTAACCTAAGAAATTATTCAGGCTTATCAAGTTAAAGTGCTGCTTGACTGCACATCAAGGCAAAGTTAGAAGTCTCATATTCCCCACCAAATAAAAAAAAAACCCCAAAACAAAGTTTTCAGTGTATCTTGTGTATTGTCGAGACTGCAAGTCTCAGTGGACCTGTGGTATTTGAAACGTGATTGGGTCAACGATTTGACGTGATCTGTTCTCTAGTAACCATGCCCACGGGATTTGCTCTGTTTGAGCGTTGCTGACTGAGCCATGTGGCCCCCTGTTTCTCATCAATGATAGAGCGCTGGCTAAGGGAAGATAAAACAGAATGGGATATGGGGGGGGATGAAAACTGCCTCTGTCTTGAAGTCATCTTTACAACTTCATGACTTATTCAGCAATCAGTCACACGCGCACACACACACACATATGTATGCCTAAATGAACACAAAATACAATATACATATAGAAAGCGCATGGACTGATAGACACTATGCAGTTGCAATGTATTATTAAGAAAAAAAATGCACAGCTATTTACTAAATAAATGAATAATTTGATGGAAAATATTGATTCATTCATTGATAATAAAATATATTCAATATATCAATAGATATATATGCAATAGATCCATATAATGAATTAAATTATTTGGCAATAATTTTAGTAAAAGTAATTTTCAAAAATGTGAAGGGTGCAGCTTTAGAAAGGTGAATAGTGGTTTTCTTACTCTTCTGTGATGGTAATCTGAATCTCTTTGGGTTTTAGAGTGTTGTTTGGACCAGATAAGACATTTAAAGACATCACCTTGAATTCCAGGTTCTTGTGATCAGGTACCAAACTATTATCAATGGATTGACAAAAATGAGTGGTAGAAAAATAATCGGTGGATAATGAAAACAATTATGAGTTGCAGCTTAATTTTTCACGAATGCGCCATTCCACCTTCAGAGGAAAATGGGAATGGTGGAAAAAAAACACAAAGAGGAACAATGAATTGCAATGGCGTTTAAAATCCCACGATTACAAGCTGCTGCAAAGCTGTCTATGCCAACAACAGTATTGTGACAATGATACACACACTTGTCCAGGCATTCAGACTTGACTGAAGCTCCTCTTAAGTCAAATGTTATGTGTTGATTTTTTTAGGTCAATATACGCATGAGAGTCCTAGTACAGATAGAGAGGTATGACACTGTTAAGTTGACACTAGTAGTCCTTATCATGTCAACACAGACTAGTGCAGGAAATAAGGAAGCAAGGATGCAGTCAAGAAATCACTTGGAGAGGTGCATCCACTTTACCTGGAGAGACCCTTCCAGCAGAGCAGATAGAGATCAAAGGACTGTCAGGTTCAGGCTGACTGCTCCCCGAGAGGCCCCAAACTAGTTTTTTTTAATCATTTGTGCTATCAGTGGGAGGGTAGGAGTAAAAGTTATTAATCCTTATACAAAAAAAGTGACATCATACTCCCCACAGGGCTGTCTGTTTGTCAGGGCTGAAATTCTGAAGAAAGGCCCACATGCTATTTCTTCATTGGTTTCTAAAGTTCAAGGCTGCTTTCTCAACAGAGACAGTTTGAATCAGTGTCACTGTCAGGATAGGTCAAGAACAAAACAAAAAATAAAGGCTTAATTGTAATTCCAGACCTATATATTAAGCTATTGATCGATTGAGACAGGAGGAAGGGAAAAAA
Organism: Argyrosomus regius; assembly: GCA_946959425.1. Classification (NCBI taxonomy): domain Eukaryota; kingdom Metazoa; phylum Chordata; class Actinopteri; family Sciaenidae; genus Argyrosomus; species Argyrosomus regius. The sequence continues at coordinate 13,667,457 of OX336895.1, forward strand.
ATCAAAACCAAGTATGAAAAAGTTTTGGATTGGTGAAACAGTGAAACAGCTGTGTACCCCAAAATGAACAACCCTCTTGAGGCTTGAAAACTAATCTCAGTGCTATGGATTTGGTGTGTGTTAATACGATTTAAGCCTTAAAGTGTTAAGCCTTATGATCCTCAAGACACTCAATGAATTTGCAGAAACTCCTCTAAATACCATCTCTGCCGGTGGGGTCATTCATATATAATTTCATACAGGAATGCAAAGGAGATGATGTTTAAGCAAAACAGAGAAACAACTGGAAGATGTGGCTTCTTTGTAAAAAAAAAAAAGACCCTGCACTCATTAAAACAACAGATGTTCTCTCAATTTAAACATGCTGGTTTACTTGGGGGCAGCAGACTATGGCCTTCCACATTTACATGTTTTCTTTGAAGGAAGCATGATGTGATCAGTCAAAGCAGATGCCTGCTGAAACAGATTACCTTGTGATATAATCTATATAATCTATAGTGATATAATACATCTACAAAAGGCACAGTGGTCTTTGCTAACTTGAAGCGTACACCACATAGTTTATATATTTCTAACAAGGCAGACTAACACTTTTGCCATCTGTCAGATGTTTTACGAAATCTGGATACCATGACTCATCTCATGGTACACTTACACTACACAGAAGTATTCTCATTTAGATTTTCTTTTCTCTTACTTCATGGTTCATGGACAACATCAGTTGTGTATCAAATTGGGAAAAAGAAGATGCAAAAACTGCCAGAGCATATGTTTTACAGCAATTTAAGGATTTGTAATATGATGTAATATGAAGTTTTTAAATTGAATTTAACTTGGCAAACCTATACAACCGTCACACAAACAAATTACCCTAAGCAACATCAAAATCATCACTAAATCACTTCCAGACCTGTCCTATACTCGTAAGCAAATACCGGTAGAGCTGGCTATTGGTATAAGCAGTATACATGTAGGCCAAATCTACAGTCACTAGAGTACGGTGGGGGCACAACATGGTTGGGGAAATAAATAAATGCAGCATATGTGCTATCATTAATCATTTAAACTTAACCAGGATGTAAGTAGATGCAGGACCTGACATTAATTGACCTTCTATGCGACAAGCTGGTGAGCTAAAGTGAGATCATATAAGCAGGCAGCCAACGTTAATTTGGGAAAATCTCCAAACCCCTTTGGAGATGTGAGTGGCAAGATAATTGTTTTTTCTCACAGACTGTCAGGGTGGGCAGAAATTACCCTGGTAAATATTCTAATAAAAAGAAAGGATATTATATTATTTTATTTTTGTTTGCTTTTTTTTCCATCGACAGCCTGCCTGTAGCTAGTGCATTTTACATAAAAGTACCTTTAGCTCTACTTTTAACTTCTTTAACTGAAACAGCTACCGGCTAAAGGATTTTTAGAGTGTCTCTGTCATAAAACACAATTCACAATGCATTTTTTTTCTTTTCCTGACCTGTTAAGAGGGTCCACCACAATGGCCCTGGGGTGTGACATATTCCCTTCCAACAGAGTCTTCCGGGTCTGGGAGGCTCTCTCCAGTCTGGCTACGCTAATTGTCTTCCTGTAGCCGTCGTTGGTCCAATACAAGTTTTTCCCAATCCAGTCCACTGAGATTCCTTCAACATTGTCAAGTTCTACAACAGAAGCAATGGCACAGAATTGAATAGAATCACTAGGTACATCATTACAAAAAAATCTGAATTTAAAATCAAACCTTTATGCGGTACTGTCACTTTAAATGGTTGTACAAACAGAAATGTCTGCATATACTGTATATAAAAAAAGAGTATCATGAAGATAACATCCTGATAAAGCTGCAGATGATGCTCATGGAGCCACTAAAAGCAATGTTTATGAATGCAATCATCAATGATTAATATTAAGAAAATTGGTTTCCAAATACGGAGTACTTTCCTTTGCTGTTGTGTATATTTAATCAGTCGAGCTATAAGACCTTGTTTGGCAAGAAATTATGTTGTCTCTGAGTGACAGTGAATCATTTTTTTAAGTGTTTTGAGTACATTAATGTCAGAAAGGGATTGCTAATATGAAATATTGCATACAGTCATCTTAATTTATTTTAGGAAATGCTGCAGTCAGAATAAAAGAAAAGCATTTAGACCTACCATCTTTGAGTATTGTCTCTCGGCTGTTTCCATCTATTTTTTGCCGCCCAATAAGGAAACTGGTGGTGTCAGCAAAGTAGATGTGTCCCAGTTCTGCATAGTAGTCGATGGCTCGAGGGTTGACCAGATCCTCGATTGGCTCCATGTGCTCATCGCTGGACTTGATATTCATATCTAAACCCCGGATGACCCCAGGACGCCCCTTCCCGTAGAACAGGAAGAGATCGTTTTTTGGCTCTACAAGGCAAGAAAGGACAGACCTTTTTTTACTGTTATTGTCAATTAATTGGTCTAATTCATCAATGCTGATCCCAGCATTAAGCCCTCTTACCGGCCACATTGTTCTTATATGTGAGCCAGAGCCAGGGCCATCCATTCACCTTAATGGAGCAAGTAATCAGTGCCAATGACTATACTATCCGCCTTCAATCACACTCTTGCTACAAAGCTGCCTTGACAGTGGGAGAAGGAAAATGCTTGAGCAAACAGACAATGGCAATACTTACCTTGGCTGTGAACACTGCTTCTGATCTAAAATAACATGGTGTCTGAGTAGAAAGGCAAACAGGAGGCCTAGGAAGCTGAGGCAACTCCTCAGTGGCCCGCCAGCCGCTCAGGGGGCTGTATGTTCTCGAACCCTTTGGGATCCTCTTGAGATGCAAGCAGAGAAATGAAGGAGGGCTTCCAGTAAGAGAAGCAGACCTCTCTTCGCTCTCAGCCCCTACCCAAGAGACTGGGATGCTGGGGGTGAGGACCACACATGCCTCACTTCAATTTATCATTTTGTGAGGGAGAGACCAACTACCCAGGAGACAATTAAGCATTGCAAGAGACCCAGATATCAAACCCCACGGTGACTGCTGTATGAAGAAGCACTACCATTTAGCACTGAATCTCATTATGCTTAGGGAGAAGGAAAGCGAGAGCAAGAGAAAGATAGCTGGTGTCATCAGAACATCTATGAGGGGGGAATAAATCAAATGTGTCATGCCAAGCCTCCCAATGCTTCGTTACCCCGATCGAAAAGTGGTGGGCCTTTAGATTGTGTCATCAATTTGATCTTCTGCTTTTATTGTCAACTACACAATGTCCAGCAATTGGTCAGACCCGCCAACAAATGCAGACAAACTTAAAATCTCATTATGGCAATAATCAATCAGGCTCACGACAGGTCGATAGCGGAACGTCACTTTCAAATGGGTCTGTGTCCACCAGCGCTCATCTTTATCACTGTCACTCGGCGGCTGAGGCATGTGTTGCACGTTCTTGGCTGTAGTGTGACACATGACCTTTACAGGCACATATCAATACCAACAAGAGCACTGATGCAAAATGTCCTTTTCAGACATTAGTCAGGATTCTTGTTCTTGTTACTGGACCCTATATTCCCATGTTTTTGTATCTCTGGCTTTGAAGAGAGTGACATAACAGTAGGTTCTGGTTAAACAAATCTCTGTAGGGTTCTTTCCATAATGTTGTCAGACCCTTAGAATGACAGCCTGCCAGTGGCAAAAACAAACCACTTTTAGTAGACGTACACTGGAAGTGTGCAATTGCCCCAAAGGATTACACATTGCAACCTGTTTCATGGCTGTGGCTGCAGCGCTCTCACTCAATACTGGACCAATTTCAAAAATTGTTGTCCCCATTAGTCACATAGACACAACAACATGGGAAAATGGGTTTAAAAAATACCAAAGTTTCTTTTTAAGAACAGGAAACACTGCCAATAACAATCCTTTAAATGTGAACTATGTATTAAAACACACAATGATGCAAATGTTTGCAGTAAATGCAAAATATGTACTGACTTTTACAGGACTGTCCATCAGAGCCCAGGCTGTAGCCAGTACGACAGCGGCAGGTTCTAGACTTGTAGCTGCCACTCAGAAGGCAGATATGGGAACATCCACCAGGCTTTCCATAAGAAACTATTTCACATGCATGACTCCTGACTGTGGACAAAATCAGAAAGAACAAAGAAATCGTTATAAACCAATGAAGCATCCTCTATTTGTAGAGAGATTTCACCTTATGAGTCACAAGATGGGGACGATTCTGACACGTGTGCACATGTTAATCTATGTAGAAAATGTCTTTTACCTTTTGGTTGAGTGAGTTTGTGGTAAACACAGAGTCTTTGAGTATTCCCCAGGTTGGCTAGTGTTCTGCTTTCTGCTGTGATGTTGAACCTGTGGATCTGCAGCATCTCCACAGAGGAACTCCCTTTGGAAGGGTCAGAGTGGGTAGCATAGAGGTAGTCCTCAAACACAGCCAATGCATAAATGTACGACACCTGAAAAACAAGAAGGTGTTTATTATATATTTATATATCATCCCTGAAGCCAAAAATATGCGAAACCACATGAGAGACACAATGAAAACAATAACAAAAATAAATTAATGAGAGGACATTTATCTTTAATCATGCAGCAAGCATGAGGGGGGTGGGAGAAGGTGGTAGGGCTGTGCATTTGGCAACCCACACAGGGTCAAAAGCTGGACTCCACAGGGAGACAACGGGTCCTAACACCACAGCCTCCATGCTACATTTAGCAGGCTGACACCCACACAAAGCGACATGGCTGGATGAGCTGTGTTCACAGGAAGTACACCTGAGCTCGCTGGGTCACACTTTAACATCAGGGGCACCAAGAAACATGCGTCAGAATAAATAAATAAATAAATAAATAACAAACAAACCACTCAACCGTCTCTCTCTGTGGAATTTGGTCTCAGCACTCCTCTGTTGTTGGGAACTTTCAAAGGAATCTCACACATTCTACTTAAAAGGGCGTGCATAGGCTGTACTTGCATCTTTATCTACAGCATATGTAATGCATGCTATTTGGTACTTGCTGGATTGAATATGATGACAGAATCAACCAGACAGGAACGACCTCATCAGAGGGAAAATAGAAGAGCAGGGTTTTGGTAATTAACAGATGAAAAGTTTAATTAAGCTGAAATGAATGAATTCTTGCTTTTCTGCAATACTGTGCTCAGCAGTGTGTAGCCATGATTGAAAAGTGAAGGCCATCTAGTGCAAATCTGTTTCTGAGCATTACAAGCATTACAAGCATTACTATATTAAAGTCCTGTTACATACAGGCCACAGCCCTCCAGCCAATCATAATCAACTTTTTATCCTTATTTTAATAGTAAATATACATGCAGGATATTCTTTTAAATGCTGCTTTTAGTGAAAATTGAGAAAAAAATCACTAAAATACATAGATTTCAGATCAAGTATGATTAAATGAATAAAACTGCATAGCAATGTTGTGAGTAAAACCAAAAAGAGCAAAGAGTACAGTTTATGGTAAACATGTGGAAATGAGCTGCATGGCATTTGTCATGTAGATGCAATGAAGATCCTCTGTCTAACAAGGCCACAGACTAATGGAGGAGGCAACATCATGCAAAGAACACCTGCATACACAATAAGGTGCTTGAAATATACGCTTTTCTCTCCTTAAAAAGGGTGAATATCAAGTCCAAGTTGCCTGAAAGGGTCTTTTAATGAATAGTCTGTATAATCTGTGATGAGAAACCTCAAAAGTGCACTACAGAAGAGAGACTATTGATACGCTCATTGGAAGACCTGAAGCTCCATATGTGCATCAATTCCCTACAATTTAATAAACCATCTATTCAAAAGACCTTTTATATGAAAATGAAGAGTGAATTAGACAACAACAAGCATTGAATATACCACCTGTCTTGCAGTGATAAAGCATGGTGCCCTAAATGAGAAAATTAACCAAGAAATCCTCTCTTGTGTAACAATTTGGAGTCTCTCAAATGAAGTGCTGATAAGAGGAGCCAGTTGTCTGTTCAGATTCCCACTGATGTTCGTCCACAATGGCTCCTTATGATGTGGAGCCCACGGAAGACAAAAAGCAGCACTTACAGTGAAATGTAACACTCACTTGGCTCCCATGGATAATGGTGTGCCTGTTCCTGCCATTGTAATCCACCACATCGATGTAATCCAGGTAGGCGTCTGCCCAGTACACCAGCTTCTTGACCACGTCCAAGGCCACAGCAGTGGGCTGCTCGATTTTATAATCCACCAGCCGGGTCCTGTTTGTGCCGTCCATGTTGCAGCGCTCCACCTTGGCCATGTTCCCATAGTCAGTGAAGAAGAGCATTCTGCATAGGGTGGGAGTGTTTGAATAATTAAATTCTGCAAAGGATGCTGTCTACTTTGTTGGGAGAAAAGAGTCATTATTTGCTCCAGAACTTCTAAGATCTATTTTTTTCTACATGTGAGTGAATCACAACCAAAACATTCACAGACTTTTTCTTACAGTACATATTTGTGCATTAGCTACTCTGGGTTGTTTGGTGTTTGCCTCAAGCCATTCAATTAAAAAGAATGGCACATACTGTATTTAGCCTAAGTCACTGAACTCCTCCCCCAGACAGCAGTTGTCCAATCATAGCTTAGCAACCGTAGCAAGACAAACACGGAATATTACTTCAGCCTTTCAAAAGTCAAAAACACAAAGGCAAAAGGTTGTGAGAAATTAATTAAACTGAGTTTAATGTGTTTCATGTTTTTAGCATGCCTGATCAACTAGCTAACCTAATGTAGTAACCTAATGTTACCTTGAACTAAAGTCCCATTTACAACATGTTCACTGAGTGGGAGCCAGTCTTGAGTGTTACCATCCTACTACTGTAGGTCCTTGACATAGTAAGTATCGTTAGCAGGTTCTCCTGTTTTTTTACCCGATCATTGCATTCACCAAAAACACTGGTTAGTCCACATCAGCAAAACTTGAAGCCTTGTAAGGTTTAAACTGAAACATATGTGAATCTAATATAGTCCTTGTTTAAAACCCAGGATGCTACCCTTAACACAGAACCTATGTTCCCTGGGCTAGGGGAAGCATTTCACCCAAAAACAATAGGCGGTTAATGGCAGTGTGAATATTGAACTGGGGAACAATGGAGCTTGGGAACACATGACTCTAAGAACATGAGATGCTCCTTAATTAGCAAGCTAATTAACCTGTCAGCTGATAAAACCACCAAGAGACAGTTGTCATTTCAGCTAATAAAATTGTTTGGTGGCTACAAATCAAGGCCTGCTTTTAGGCCCTTCTATTTGTGTCTGAAATCAAGAACCCATTGTTTGAAAAATTACCAAGATTTTTGAGTGGCAATTGCAAATGTGCTGTATGATACCAGAGGGATTGGCTGGCATAGTAACAGTGACTCAAGGAGACTTAGGGTGGCTTAGTAAAATTCAAATGTAACTGATTCTACATAGAATCTAAATTTACATCTACATTAAGGGCAGTGAAGACAATGGCGAAGATTGATTTTGGTGACCCTAGGTCGAATTGACATTAAATGTTTTCCAAATGAACATCAAAATTTTAGAGCAGAATAGTTGATCTAATAAAAGAAATAATATAAATAAGAATAAAAAACCACGTCACTGTCAGACTCTTTGATCAGGTGTTGATATTAGAACAGTGGCTATGTCAGCAAAGCTCTACCCACAGCCAGGCCCACGCATCCAGTCACAAAGGTTCCAAACCTACACTTATCCCTCAAGAGGAAATGAGAGAAGCTATAAAACAGCAGCATAAAACTCCTGTCTGCTCTTCTCTCTCAATTGTAGCTCTACACCTGCTGTGAGCTACAAACCTCTCAGACACCCAGCATTCTTTTTATTTACAACTAAGCCGCTATGTGTAGATTTATGTGGTATTATAACCTCTCAAATTGCTCTGATGATGCAAAAAAAAAAGGTCTGCTGTTGCCCTTTTTAATTTTGTCCCTCAGCTATATGCTACCTGCTCAGCACAACAGCCAAAGGATGATGAAGGAAGTTGTGCATCTCTACATCTATTTTTCTCAGTGATTATTCAAGCAGAGCTAAAAGTGAATATTTGTCTTACATTCATGAGATGCCATAAACACTCGAGTAGTTTGCTCTTAATGCTCTGTTTCTGCTTGATGTAAACAACTATTAGTGCTAACAGGCAGTGAGACGGAAGTATGCTTCACCTTAATATAAGTTGTGCATTTCAAATACTTATTAGTGCTACAGATAGTGTTATGTCTCAACACTTTAAACAACCTCAATATACAGTAACCAGTAACAGCTAAAGGTAAAATAAAAAGGATAATTTATCTTTAAAAATAAAAAGCACAATATGAAAATACTTAATGACAGTAGTTAAGGTAATGCTCTTATGCATTTCCCACAACAGTTAGCACATTATGTGATAAGCTGATGGAATAGGAATTTAGGAATTTCCTGTCTGTCAGCACCAAAGGAAGAGGTGTGATGATGTTTTAGCACAGCATGGTAACACAATCTTTTCCAACCAAGTTATTTTTGAGACTTAACCTAACTAACCCTTATGAATAGAGCTGAAAATGATCATATACAGTAAATGATTTTTGTAAGTTATATTCCAGATTGGTAACAATGTCATCCTGACGAAAGGGGTGTTGGTTCAAAAAACACTGAGTCATTTTGGGAAGCAATAAGACACAAAACTAGATGTGTCACAACACTTGACACTGACTGATAATTGGAGCAGTGTAAACATGATGATGATAAATTCAGATGAAATGTAATGAAGATTATGTATTTATAAAGGAGATTTCATTGAAGGGTTTAATGGTGATGAATTAAAATAGGCGAGGCAATAACAAAACAAAACAAAACAAATAAATTAAAACAATACATAAAAGAGGTGTAGAATGTTTAAATATTAAAGATTTCCAAAAGCCAGCATCAGAATGTTTTTTGGCCTCTCTGATGTACATAGAGCAATAAAATCAGCATTTCCCATTTCATTTGTGGTAATTTTAGGGACATTTGAAAAGCACGCTGCAGATGAACTCAGGGTATGTGAGTAGACATAAAATGATTGACAATGAATGATGCACAGAGGAGCCAAACCATTTAGTACCTCAAAAACAAAGAGGAGGTCTTGAAGATACAGGAAACTAGTGGAATTTAACACTGATACAGAGAAAATGTTTTCTTTACAATAGGGACTGAATAACGTCAGACAAATAACTGAAATAACTAACTAAAAGTAAATATCTCATGGACTGTCACTTTAAGTATTGAAAACTGCTCAGGTCTGCACATACGGTAATTAACATGGAAGGTATGTCATGCTGCCTTGCTGTGGCTCTGTGAGGACGGAGCTCCAACAGCCTCCAATGATAACGAGCTACAGCCAGAGAGCGACGGGAAGCCGACTTAATCTGCACAAGTCAAGTCATGGGAGAGATGGGCTGCCCTTTGAACCCTAGACCTGCAATGAAAAACTGTCAGCGTCAGCAAGGAACCCAGCTCCCCAAACAGGTGCACCTCCATGTGGCATACAAATGATAGCTTTCTGGGATTAGGATGGTGCTGATGCTGTACTTGTACATTCTGCAGCTACAATGAGATCCATGTTGGATTCTGGAAATGAGCACCCCTGATAAAATAAACTGCACAAGACTGGTAAATAAAATATGTGTCTTACTGTGAAACAGAAGACTGAATAGACATTGTTACAACTGACAGTTTATGAAATGCATACGCTCATATTTTCTTTAAGTAGTAACTTTCTGTACATTTTATACAGCAGTGGCAGGAAATAGGAAATATTTAATTTCTTTCAGCTACTTTGTTTAGATTTGCAGCTTTCAGACTGAGATGCACCTTCTTTAGATTAGTGTTTTCTAGTATAATTCTGTAAAAATCCTGAATGATTATTTCGCTTATTTTGACAGTGACAGTGGCTTGAAGGCCGTATGGTTTTTCTTTGTAGCGTTTATCTTTGGCAGTTTTGCAATAGATGCATGAGAAAGGGTTTTATATTAACCATACAAAAGATGAATCTAAAGATTCTGCTATTCAGCATATTCACACAATGGTAATTTTTCCTCGTCACGCTCAGGGTGGCAAGCTCAAATGTCATACTGCTGTGTTCCAGGTTGCATTATAAATGTTGGAAATCTGGTCATTCTGTATCATAATACAGCTTCTAGATTGGTCAGCAACTGAAAAGACAATGAATAGTGAAAATCAGGAGGGACATCAGGCTATATTTCAAAATAAAACTTTCCAGTTTACTGATCAATTGCAGGGCGGTGAAATGACAATGACTTGTTGGCAATGACTTGTCAACACAGCAGTAGCACATTTGAGCTTTCTACCCTGGCGCCACCATGACATTGACATTTTTGGATTTTAGTTAAAAAGCTCAATAACTATTAGTTGAATTGCCATGAAACCATGTACAGACATCCATGGTTACCACAGGATGATTTGTAATAATGGAAATTATTTAACCTCTATTAATCTCTAATCTAGCTCCATCATCTGATCAAATTTTAATTTGTCCAGTACTTTGGTCTAAGACCAAACACCAGCAAAACTACTGACGTAAAAAAAATGTGTATTTACTCCACACAATGATGTCACATAACGTAATCCAGCAATTATATTTTTCCAACATATTAGTAGTATTAAAACTTAATTTCCATGGGACAGGGACTAATGGTAACACATACAACACAAGGGATTTATATATATATATATATATATATATATATATACTTTTACTTTTTTTTTTTTTACTGTCGGCATCTTGTATGATTGTATTGAACTTCCAGAACAAATCCTTTCCAATCACAGATACAGTATACAATAAACTAAAAGGGACTCACAGGTAGCTTTGATTTTGTATTGCTGATTTTGTTTAGCTGATGAACAAACCATAACTTCAATCAAACTTAAAAGTTAAAATGACATATCTAATAATAAGAAAGGCAGGAAGACAGAGAGAGAATCAAATAACGCTAAAAATGGAGTGCGAAATCAGAGCATATTCCATAAACACTGTTGCTCACACTGTGTTGCTATCTAACACCTCCCTGATTCCTTTTGTTTTCACTCCATTGCTCCAGGCTGACAGACCTCTCTCAGGCACACTTCTTCAGAAAAAGCTGTACCCATATCTCACCAATTAGAGGCAGGAAGAAGCCTTGGAAAACTTCTGCCTTTTGCAGTCAATCTAGCCAGCAGCCTGCGTGACCAGCTCTCTCGTGGGCCTGCAGACTCTATATCCATCCTATCATCTCTCTATAGAATGGGCACTTATGTGTGTGTATGTGTGTATGTCTGAGTCTTGTGCAATTACAAGAAGATCACAGAAAAATACTTATCTGAGGTGAGTTAGAGGGAGCCAACTTTAGTAGAAACTGAGGTATAGGTATACTTTTATTTACGATAAGTCATTGCTTTCCAATGGCTGACCCGGCCAACATTTAATGAGAACACAAATACACTGCCAACTAAATCAAAACTGTTCATGTCATTTAGAAACCAGCAGCTAATTATTTTGATTAGACCCCATGGCTTATAGTGGTAAACCCAAGCTGTTGAATAAAGTACACTGGAAATCCGCAAAGAACAATGTGGTTCGGCTTCAATGATCACATTAATTATACGCTAAGATTTAAAGTTTACATTGTCCTGGCCTCTTGGGGGCTGGTCAGAACATTGTAACACAACTGGTGCACAGTGGGAAGTTCCATTGTTATTGATGTTTGAAGGGGGTCATTACTGTGCTACACAGTGAGCTACAGTATTAAAAAGAAAAGGTGCAGTATTATTATTATTATTATTATTATTAGCGTATCAAGTTTTCATTAAAAACATGCTCGGTCTCCAGGCTGGGTGCCTGTCCTTGTGTCCTCATAATACAATGGTGCTCCCCATCTCTTGCCTGCTCAAAATAAGAGCTACTGGTTATAACTGGTTAATATTCTGAAACAGCAGCTGCACTTTTTTAGACATAGGAACCCGCTAAGAAACCTACATAATAAGTCCTCCAAAATTGTGATCCGTGTGACTGTCAACCACATGCTGTAAATGTTTCAGTTTTCACTGAGGGATTTTTTTTACTCCGCAGTTGCTCAGCTTTTTCTTTTTTCTTTTTGTGATGTCTACAGAGAAAAAAAAAAAAATCCTGTAATGGAAAGTCCTGCAGGGGCATTTTCTACTGAGGGATGTGGAGTGAAATCAGTGAATACAAATGAATGTCTCAACAGTAGAAGCTGTCTGAAGCATCACTATCCACCAAATTACACAGCTCAAAGAAAAAAAAAGAGTTGAAAGACAGGGAATCATTTAAATCCCTTCAATGTAACTTGCTCACATTCTACCAGACAAGTCAATTGTTATACGTAGTGAATTTCTTTTGCTCTTCTTCTGTGATTTTTTTTTTCCTTTAACAAAAGATGCATGATGATAAATGAGCCTTGCAGCACTTTCAGAGTTGGTGTATTATATAGGCTGCAGAAAACTCACCCCATGAGAGGATCCAGAGCTATTCCTTTAGGATTCAGCAGGTCTAGTTGCAGGATAGTAACACATGTGTCCCCGACGTGGTTACAGACAAATATCTTGTCTGTGACGCGGTCAACAAAATAGAAATTGCCCGTCAGCCAGTCGATGGCCATGTGCTCCACATCTGCAATGGCAAACAGGGGGTTCAATGTAAAACATTTAAAGAAAAAAAAATAAAATATACTTTTTTCAACACTTTCCATGACTACCAAAAAGGAGTAGCAGAGGCAGTCAAATCTGAACTTTAAATCTAGTACAGCTCCAGCAATACTGAGCCCCCTACACATAGCACAAAATAGTAGACAGTACAACGCGACACCTCTGATGCAGGTGTTCTTATTCATTTTCATGCAACAGTATTAAAGTGTAGTTGATGCTGTGACAGCAACGGTTTAGGCTTTGACTTATAAAATGACAAATAGCCAGTGAAAACATGAACAGCATCAGATCAAGTAAAAGGAGTAAAGGAGCACTTTTGAAGTAATGAAGCTGGTGTAGCCTGCAGGCTTGAGGGACAGCTGTAGGGGAAAGGTCAGCGGCCAAAACCGCTGAGGCTAACCTGCCTTCAACCTCACAGATAATGGAGGGATAGAGAGAAAGCTCACAGGAAAGAGTGAGATAGAGAAAAACAGAGAGAGAAAAAGGTTGTGTGTGTGAGAGAGCACTGGGTGATATCAAAGCTGAAAAGATGCACTGCTAGTTTTGTAGGTGAGAGTGTTCACGATTTGAGAGAAGATAAACACTCAAACTTATCAGAAAAGTAAAGAAGGTAAGGGTGTATGTACTGTAAGACAGTGAAACTATGAACAGCTGAAAACGTACGTTGCAAACTTTGTTGTGTTCTTATTTCCTGTTCCCGTGTGAATCCACGCAGATTCCTCGTTTCAGCACAGCTGAGATGCCCAGAGGACTCTGAAGACAGAACCCAGCATACACTTTCCTGGTTGTGCTGGAAATCCAATGCCAGTGTTCCATTTACACTCAGAGACCTCAGGGGCTGGAGGCCTGTTCCATTTAGATGGGTGATGACAATACGATCTGAACCACCGATTAGAAGCATTGGACGGCTGTCACCAGGATCTTGAGAGGAAGGGGGAAATATGGATGATATTATTTTGTGTTTTGTGTTCAAGAGAACATCAAGAGACCAACTGGCTTCAAATGAAAACATTACATTCATAAAGGGAATATAAGGAAAACATTTAGTAGTTGTAAAGAAAGCAGAAAAAAAATGAAAGAATGACAGGCAGCAATCATGAGAAGGAACCCTTCACAATAATAGTTTGAAAACATGAATTGAAAGAAAGAAAGAAAGAAAGAAAGAAAGAAAGAAAGAAAGAAAGAAGTCCATCGTGGTAAAACTGAGGTAAGCTGCTTTATGGGCTTAATTGACCGTGCACATTCTCTGACATCAGGTTCACCCCCTAAAAAGGCCCTTATTTATCCCCGATCTTCCACACAAGTTTAAGTCAAGGGCTATTCTCCTAATATAGGCAATAAATCAGATTGTCTGGTCACACAACTGCTTCCCTTCTGAATCAACTTTTAGTAGTCAGACATTTTTCTCCCACACTAGGGGGTAGATGGGATTTTGGACAGGCTCTCTGATAGTGGCCTGCACTGACTCTTAATCAAGCATGGGGAGTGTAAGCTCATGTAGCTGTACTGATAAAGCCATTCTAGAAGAGACTATCATATAGTTCATTTCAAAATTAAAATAAATAAATGAAAAAAGACTAAGAACACTTTGTGTAGTGCACTCTTTGCCTCACATGCTTAAATTCACACTGAAATGACACCATTTCATCCCTTTTGCAGCCAAAAATAATGTCAGAAATACCCTTTTTCCTTCCCCTGGAGAGATTGTTTTCGACAGCAACTGGCAGGCTGAGCTCTGCATCTACAGTGGAATGGACCAACATGACATTTGCAGGTACATTTATATACTGTGTTATTATGTGTGGCAGCTGACCGGCTAACTAGGCATCTGGTGCAAACTGACACAGTGCACTTTAAGGGTCATGGTTTGTTTATTTATCATTCTACAACACAGGGTTGCTTTTTCTTTTTTTTTTTAAGGGTGACTTCAATAAATTAATGCAAAAATAGGGGACGTCATCATTAAACCAAACAGGACACAAAACAGATATGTATGCTGTAACAGAACAGAAAAATGGCATTTCATATCTTGGCATGGGTGGCTGAAGTGCAATATTAAACAGACATAAAAACCATCAGGGTGTTGTTGAGTCAGATTTGTGTTAGTAATAAAAAACATTATACCTTTCACTTTAATCTGAGCCAAACGAGAAGAGATTAAATCAAGATTAAAACTCCAAAAAGAACATCTGTGCTGCAGTTTTAAGTTACACTCAACATCTTAATATGTTTTTCATTCCCTGTTGCTCCTCATCTTCTGGTCTCAGAGAGCTCTATCTGAAATTTATATTCATGAGCTTTTACAACTAATGGTAACCCCATCGTTATCCCTGTACCACTATCGCTCTCTGCTAAATTAATATTAATGCATGTGAGCATTGGGTTCAGTTAAGTTTATGGGTAATCATATTCAGTTTATTCCTGGTAGGACACCAGTCACATTGATTAAAAGCTGCAACAGTGGTGTTCTCCCCAGCTAGGTGTGTTAGGGCCTCCAGCTATTTTCAACCCATATATGCCATAGTGACAACACCCTGAAAAAAATCTGCTTCACTTTATGGTTCAATGAACGACATAAAAATATACCACACAAGGTTAAGCTTGTTTACTTGTGCAAGGTGGACCACCAAAACGCAATACTTATTTTACTTGTTTTATTTCTAAGTAGGCTGTTTTACTCATCAGGGCAGATTTGTTAGCAACATCAGGCATTAACATAAATCAGGGTGACGCTGGGCATTGTCTCTGCACAAAATACTCCAGACTGCTCCCACTTAAAACCTCATGCCCATTAATTTTATCATTATCCTGGCCTGACCACATCTACCCATTCCCATGTGGGTGATAGATGTGGTCACGGCTAAACCACATTAATCTTGCCTTACCAAAGCTGGTAAGCACATAGGCGATGATAGCTAGAATTTCAGTTCAACTCTGGTTGAACAACACCGTCCTGTTTATTATTAGAAAGGAAACATACATACTATGCAGATTATGTTGTTTCCTAATGCAAGTGTGCCGCTCACCTTGTTTGGCTTTGCAAGATATCCTGTCAGGCTGCAGGATGTATCCTTCTGTGCAGCTGCATCTGTATGACCCGTAGGTGTTCGTGCAGGTTTGGCTGCATGCGCCATACATGGCACATTCATCATGATCTTATGGAAAAAGGAAGAGAGTCATTTGTAACAAATTAGGTGTGCTCAAACATGACCCAAATACATAAAGTATACTTAATGTGGCCTCACTCTGGCACCTCAGGCATAATTACTTTTATAACCAATGAGCCTTTTTTGGAGCTGCAGTACCCTATAAACTGCTCTTCCTCCTGTCTTCCCCAAACAGGATCAAATTCAGGAAACAGTGCTACTTTGTTAAACCCCTTCCTCCAGCATAATTATGCAATTTTATGCAATCGTGTTGGTATAAGATATGTGCAGAGTCCAAATAAGACACTAGAGGCACCTTTGACAGCAAAATCCTGTCTTCCCACTGGCTGTCAGAAACCAGGCCTGTGGCACATATGATGAGCGTAAAAAGGGAGAGTAAGTGAAATTCTGTATATACAGTATATTGTGTGTGTATGGATGTGTGTTGGGGATGTAATGCACAGTACATGAGGCCCTGCCTGCAGACAGATGGTTCTCATATACACAGGACCTCCTGCTTATTCATCTGAAGGAAGTCTGGCCGAGGGCAAAGAGGGAATGGGGCTCCATGGCAGAGAGCCCCCACCATCACAGCTGAATCCTACCTCTGCAGCTGGTCCCGTCCTCACCGACCTCAAAGCCGTCAGCACAGAAACAGAAGGTGCCGTTTCTCGTCATGACGCAGCCGTAGCGGCAGCGGAGCTCGTGGCAGGCTGACAGGAGCTCTGCAGGGGGAATGAGAAAGAGAGGAAAAAGTGAGAATTGGAGGAAAAGGGTATGAAAGGGTAGGTGGAATGGGAAATGACTTTTTGATTTGGGAAATGACTTTTCTTGATTTTCGTTTTGTTGTGGCCCTTTCAGCCACAACTACTCCCTTGTCATTTGACTGTCGCAAGTTTAGACAAGAGGTTCTATGAATCACCTCATGAAAATGAAAATGGAATGGATATATTTGAAACTATTTTAAGAAAAAAGTTTTTAACTTTTGTTAACTAGAGGATCACTACAGCAGGGAAACAATATGTGAAAGAAATTTTACAAAATTGTTAAATATCACAGGACAGAGGCACTGGAAGAGTAAAAACCCATTATTTTTCTTTAAAGTTTAAATGGCACTAAACTGTAAGTTTCAATTCAGTTTGTGACCCAGCAATCTAAGACTTCTGATGAGGATGATTAAAACTTATTACCAGCCTATTGTGAAAGTCATCACTGACACTCTGATTGACTAGAAGCAGCCCCCATGAAGTGCCAACATTGTCATTTCCCATGTATTTTCTGAACATTGTGATTGGTGATGATGGTCTCTACAGCACTAATCTTTATACAGAAGGGAACAAAGAACAGCTAATTATGGCATGATGAATGTACCAGCAGAATAAATGGCACAATTGAAAATATAACCCTCAAAACAAAGCTTTAATTGCACAGAGATTGATATGTAACTGCTAAACATTAATTAATGTCAACTCACTGCCCAAAAGACAAAGACTTGCATTGATCATCCTTCATAATTCCTTTGCTAACCATTTCATGACATTATGAAATACTGCAGCTGTGGACCAAATCGTTTCTTGACAGGGTGTATTTACATTCTAAAGCAGAGTGAGAACTAAAAGACAGTCAAAACTTTGGTTATCATTACTTTCTGAATGAAATCACGGTCTTCGTTTTAGATTTTCAAGAGCTGGAATTATGTGATGTCAGTAGATCAGAGACTTTTTAACAAGCACTGAGTTATTGGAAGTCCATTTTTCATTACAGTATCTAACTTTGCCACTATAGCTCACTGACACATTGAGATGAATGGTGTAGTTGGATTGTTTGGAGAGCAATGTATAAATCTCAGTGAGCGCTTGTTGGAGACCAATATGTCAGCTTCGGGAGCAATTTAGGGTTCAGTATCTTGCCCAAGGACACTTCAACATGCAGACTGGAGGAGCCAGGGATCGAACCGTCGATCATCTGATTAGTGGATAACCCACTCTACTTCCTGAGCCACAGCCGGTGCTATGTTCTTTTGCCATTTCAGGGGGGGGGGGGGGGGGGGGGTCCAGTGGGGTTTAGTTTGCTTAAAAAGTCCACTTAAGTGTGTACAAAATACTGCTATTGGTATTAAAATATGCTGTAAAGCGATGACCCTGTTACCTTTCACAACTTCAGAGAGGACTGATGTGGAAGGTGTGCACTTTCTGTGTATTTGGTTTTCATATAGCCCTCAGAGGAGTTTTGACTGACAGGGGGTTTAGCTGAAAATGACTGAATTTTCATTTATTTTTAAAGGTAATAGAGAACAAGCAAACACTGAAGTATTAAATGGTAAATGCCCTGTAGCCTTTGGCCCTCCATGACCAAAGAGAGCCTGCTTAATATTGCTCACTGGCTCATAGTGGTGAAATGATTCTGGAGGAGCAAAGAGCTGAGGCTCAATAAACTTTAAAGATGGTCTGGAAGCAATGCAAGGTATGGCATTGCGTTTCTGTATGTAAGGCTATGTTGTTGACATTAATCATTTTGTGGCAATTCTATTTAAGCAATATTACACGAGAGGGTGTGCTTTAACGTCATAATTGGCACGACAGTTCAGTCTTGTAGTGACTAAGATATCTGCTGAAAAATATATTTTTTCATGGACAGATTGGCCTCCTAACTTCACATTTATTTTGAAGCTAGCGCTGTATCAGCGACTCACCGGCACATCTGATGATCCAAACATTTCCAGTAACTCCACTTTACGTTGTAAAGTCCAAAAGTCCAAATGTCAAAAAACAAAGATCGATGTAATCAAAATGAACAACATGTTTTTATCTAACGAAATATTCATCTTCAGTCCATATTAGTCCACCTTTAGTCTTTAAAAATATTTTCTCTGTGCTCACTGAACTGTTTGATCTCCGACGTGCTACACACAAACGAGGTACACAACTGTATTAACAAGGTACACACCTGTGTTAACGAGGTACACAACTGTATTAACAAGGTACACACCTGTGTTAACGAGGCGGTCTAACAGCTCTGTAACACAGAATATTCACTAGAGAAAGCTGAAATTGTAAATTCAGATGTATTACTTTATTAAAGTTGACTTCCAGTGGACTTATTCGTATTTGTTTACATGTTATATATTTTCAGGATGCGACAATGTGGAGATGGCGGCGTAATATTTTTAGTGATTAGTCAGGCGTGCTGTCATGCTGATTTGAGCACATTCTAAACGTCTAGTTGACCAATCAGACTGCTCGGTCGGACCTACTTGTTGTATAAATTCCATTTATTCACCTACAAGAAGAGAGCTACTCTGCATCGTGCACAAAATGATAAGAGGTACTTGCTAATCATGTTATGAAGGCCAAACTGACAACTGCAGCTAGAAAGTGGTAATGACGCATTCTTTCACATAACATGAGTCAGCCTCAAAACTACATACTATAATGTCACTGTCCAATGAAGACCATATATCACCATTTAGAATCTTACTGACCAATAAAAAGATGTTATGTTACATCATGTATGTAGGATAGATAGATGGAGGATAGCTTTGGATAAATGATGTTTTGAGCCAAGGATAGGCGACAAGCTCTGTGATCTCTCTCAGCCGAGTGAGACTGATGTACGCATGTGACAGTGTCAGATGGCTGTTAACCTGGACTATGCTGATTTCAATCTAAAATAGTAAAACAGCTTTGATTAGGCCAATGTGCTGTGTGGAAACATGTGGACAGCCTTGCTATTGATAGGTTAGGGGGACATAAACAGAAAAGCAGAGGCTAGAAAAAAATATCCACTTCCATTAACAAGCCACTAAATCCATCTAAAATATTCACTCTAAACTCATTACTGTGTAAACATTGGTTTCCATTTCTGGTGTTATATGTTTCCTTTTTTTTTGTTTGTTTGTTGTTTTTTTTGTTTTGTTTTTTACAGAAATTGGATATAATATTGAGCTTTGTATATCTACAGATATACAAGGTCCTCTTTCACGGAGTTTGCCATGTTGAATCAACATCTTTCTAAAGGAGTCATTTCTATTGGTTCTAGATAAGGCCCTACTTTTTTTCACGCATTTCAAGGTCATCAGCGGCGAGGAGGTTGCAATTAGTAACTATACCCCTAGATGTCACTAAATCCTACACACTGGTCCTTTCAGTGTGAGCTAAATGTCACATGGGCCACATTGGAGGGTTTATGGTGTGAGATTGTGCAGAGCATATTTGGGTTGACTAGAGAGCAGCACTCCTGGCAAACATAAACCTCTACAATAGCATGACCAAACATTGACAAATTAGTCATTGTGATGGCAAAGGCTAGAGAAAAGGGCCTGGTTGAAAATAACCAGAATTACACTCACCTACAAAGATCCATGTACCAAAAAATATTTTGAAACTGTAGCCTCTTTGCTAACTTAAAAGAAATCTATATTTATGTTTGAATATTCATGTAAACCAAAAACTGCTCCAGCTACTGCTTTAGTTTGGATACCAATAGTGTAAACTGTATGTATAAACCTCTGCAAACCTTTCCACATTTATACATGAATAAATAATATTAAGATAATGTTTATTGAAATGCTGAAGTAACAGGTAGTTTCTAAAATAATCTTCCAGCCATTTCTGTTTACTCTTTCTCAAGCTTATGTGTAGACCCATGTGACCTGTGCATTATTATTCATCGCGTGGTATGGTAGCTAGCATGCTTCCCTGTTGTGAAGCAATATGCAAAATGACTACATGCCGGGCTGAAGATATTCAAAGCTAATCCTTATATCTGCTCAAAGACGCCAGATGATCAGCTTTCCTCTTGGCAAACACAGAGTGCTGCAGGCATTGTATATCTGCCACTGAGCCTGCCTAATTCTTTTCACATATCTAAAGCTATGCATTACTACCTCCGAGAACACGCAATAGTGAAGTACATGTAGTGGCCTTGATACTATAGTACGGTCTGCTAATATACTGTATGTGAAAGAATTAAGCTTTTTACTTTGAAAAGATTTTTGTGTGGTCTATACTCTTACTCTTACTGTATATTAAATGAAAATATTTCTTATATGCAGTCTGCTACAAATAAAGTGATAATACAGCAGTGATGAAAGATGCATTGGTAAAAAAGACTACACTCAAATTATGAATTGTAACGAAAAAGATCATGTCAGAATCAGCATATTTAATTTGCCTACCTAATTATCTGCTGGAAAAAAGTATAATGACTGTGCC
Organism: Argyrosomus regius; assembly: GCA_946959425.1. Classification (NCBI taxonomy): domain Eukaryota; kingdom Metazoa; phylum Chordata; class Actinopteri; family Sciaenidae; genus Argyrosomus; species Argyrosomus regius. Next base: position 13,688,512 of record OX336895.1, read on the forward strand.
TTAAAAGAGTGATGACATTCAGAGTACACACAGAAATATTCATGAATTGCTGAACAAACAGATATAAAATGGTTAACAGTGTGAGTCTAGCCATCCAATAACATTTCACAATATAGAAAACTCAGATTTATAAAATGTTAAAATTACTGAAATATGATGTTAAGTGTTACTCTGACTGAAACACAGAAGCATTCACAACAGCAAGCCCGGTCTAATTTACAGTCTACTGCAGTCTAATTTGCTCTGATCAGATATATCAACAGAATGATTCTAGCAATTGCACAAAATTAATTCCATCTGTTTTCACATTATGTCTAGTAAAAAAAATGGTGGGTTGAGATATTTGAAGCTCAGAGGAGGTTCGGCTGCTTTGTTATATGATTCTGAGGAAAATTATAATTTGCTTAAATTCTATTAGTGATTTGGGAATTTGCAACATCAAGACATCTCTGGCAGATTAAACGGCAAGCTTAAATTAGCACAAACCATGAGATCTAGTTCTCAAAATGGGCCCTCCCTATTTTCATCAGCCAATTTAGAGCACAGACACTGTTTAATTGCAGCATCTAAAGAATGATGAATTAATCATATAAAATCCTATCATAAATTGTCAGGCAATGTCATCATTTAGGTATTTGTACTGATCAACCTTGCAGCCATGGTACTTTCGGTATGTTCGGAAAATACTCTTAGTGTATATATAGCCATTAAAATAAAACTAAAATCAAAATTAAATTCAATACATTGTTTGTTTTGATTTGTGTTGAATTCAATGAAACAAAAAGAAAACATCTAAAATCTTTAAGTCTAAGTCTTTAATTATTTTTGACTAAAGTGGTTCATTTTAGATAAAAAAGCACAGTCTACTGAGAATCAAAGTTAATTCCACTTTGTGAGTGGAATATTTCACCATAAAATGAGTTCTCCTAAATGTTGAATGTTGTGTTTGATTTGTTAACCAATGGGGCCTTGTTGAAAAAAAAGGGTAAAACACATCTTGTATCGGGGCTATTATGTGAACCACAGAAGTTGACAGCATGTCTCCTAGCAATGCTGGCTCTCAAATGTCAGTCAACAGTTGCCATGGGGGACGCCTACCCAGAGGCCTGAATCTCAGATGTTTTGACAAATGCATCCAAAAATGTTAGAAATGGAAGAATGTGCACAGTAGTTCAGTCATCATCATAGTGTTTATTAGCTTACGCAAAAGCGAGTATAATTCAAATTTCAGTTCAACTTTTAGTCTTATTCATGTCTTTGAAAACTGTTAAAATTAATTAAATGATATTCACTCCACAGCATCACTCAAACAAAAAGTCATACATCTATCGAGCAGACCACTTGAGAAGAAGTTTCTTAGACGGTCCACATTCAGCCCCACAGATGGCAGAGTCTGAATGGTGAGTGTGGCACTGTCCCTCTGCCAATACAAACAAGAAGCCTCACCATGGGTGAGAAAAGGCTAACCCAAGGCTAACAGTCAGATTGCCCCATCTGGCCTAATTATGGCTTCCCTTTAGGGATGGCCATGGCCTTCTCAAAACTCTGTTTGCAGTCAAGGCCTGTAATTAATGTGGGACCAAATTAAGATGCAAACCCAACACAGAAGGTACACCCATGGCTGGCTCAAGGACCTTTAATGAGTGGATTTTTCACCCATAAATTAGAGGCTTAACCCATTCTGTAGGTCTGTAGCTGTGGTTGGTATCCTCTGGGTGGCAGGAATGACAAGATTGATTCAAGAACTATGAAAATAGGTCATGAATTCCCGGAGGTTCAAACATTCAAGAGTTTCCAGAAGTGTGTGCAGGGAAATATGATTTGTATAAGATTTGCAATGATTGTAGTGACACCATTTATTGACAAGGCTTTAGAAAGTTATCTGAGAAGCTTAAGTGTGTCGGCTTTGATGTGACATGGAGCGGTTCGGATGGTCTAGAAGGTATAATATTCCCAAGAAATTGAGAGATGCATGGGCATGTACATGTAGCTTTTCAAAAACTGTAATCCTGTAGCTCAGACTAGGGCTCAAATGTGACAGTAAATGTTGTTAATCCCTCAAAGCACAATTTGTTTAAGGATTTGAGGACTGGTACACTGCCAGGCTTCTGACATGCCCTTAAATATTGGAAGAAACATTATGGGTGTGGGTGTCGAAATCTTCCAGCGAACAATGAAATTTTAATTCTAACCACTCCTGAGGAAGAAAATCCGCTGTAATAGGATTTGATGACACAAGATCGTTTCCTCATATTAGGGAGAGTAATGATATGAGTGACAATATCTTACCAGATTGTGGAACAACAAAGTAAGATGCATGAAATATTGATTGCCAGTGTCTGCTGTTATTTATATAGTGTGTAGTGGGGCCTGGCAGTCAATCCCAACCAGTGTTACCAGGATAACAAGAGCTGAAATTTCAACTCCTCAAACAGCAAAGCAAAATCTGACACATAATTTAAAATTAGATGACTTTAATGTCATGTAATATTCAGATAAATCCCTTGGAAATTACTTTTAAATCATCACATGCATCTGTATCGAAAGCAGAAGTAGGAAATAAAACACTATTGAACATTACTGCCTCATCTTCCCTGGTAAAGTGACTGCAGTGAGGTAGAATAACACAGTAAAAAGCACAGCACATTTCAGAGTACCACAGGAGAGAGGAGAGCGATCACTTTGACTACTTACTGTAAATGTTCCATCCATTAGAGGGGCAAAAATTTAATAAATATGCTAATATGTTACAGTCTACGAGGCTGGTTGGCAGCACATTTTCAACCTACTGAGAAACACTGAAAAAATTATTGAGCTGTATTCATGGCTAGTCATTTTGGAACAAGAGCATCACTTATCACAGGCTCCTTCACCCTGGAGAAAAGTGTTTGTTTGTTTGAGTTGTCGTAATGAAAAGTTAATCAAGTGAGATAATTGAATGTTGTTCAGAGACAAAGGGTAGGAGGGATGGTGCATGTTTGACATTGTTTATTTTTATGAAGCTTTATCATAAGAAAAGAAAGAAAGATATATGTTTTCTGTATATTGTTACTACTAGAATGTCAGAATGAGATGAACCAGGGAGACAATGCTTTCTCACTTTCTCAGTATGAGAAGTTTTTTCTGCTACTTTCAGCCAATGCACAATGTGTGCGTTCCCTATAGAGGACATATACATATTGCCTTTGACAAGCTGTGCTATGACATGGAAATCATTGCTGCATAAAAGTCCAGATTACCCGTACGTGGCAGAAATAGATCCATATATTTTGGAATCAAATACATTAGAGAGCTCGTCATTGCACAATGCTGGAAAAGGCTGCCACACCTCATCACTCTCTTCTGAGTGAGTGAGACTGGCACAGAAAGTCCAATCATACATTCAGTCACAATCAACGATGTTCTGGAAAGTCATTTTTTAAGGGTTCAGATCAGAGCCAACATACATCATGCACGTGGATTCTAAATGGGTGTAAGTAAATATCGATATAATGGGTTAATTTTCCAGTGTCAAGATGCATCCAAACTTAAAAACAAAGACTGGGACTTGGAGTTTGGAGATTTTTGACATAGTACTTATGCCGATAACTGCAACCCCATCAGTCACCGCAAATAAACTGTTGAATTTGTGTTTTCACAAATTCAAATGTTCGTAAGTTCAAATGTATTGTACATATTACTTTTCAGGATAAACTTTTCTTAAACTAAAGAAAAAAATAAATAAAAGAAATCTGTAATCTTGTTTCTGCATCAACAAAATCAGATAAAATGAGAAGTATCTATCTATATATGAAGTACCTTGTTGTTGTGATACTTACTTTGTAACTTGTAAGCAAATTTAGTTTATGTTCTAGAAACATTGACCAATTTAACACACATGTATTTGATATAATAGTGGTACTTGACATTACTCAAATCTAATCATGGTGTCTAAAAACAGAATTATATTCATTGCAAACAGCTGCAGAGTTGGCCAGTCACAATACACTGCTGGCCAATCATCAAACATGCTGACAATATTTTGATATCGGACTGAAAACACGTAATGATACTGCTGACAGCTCTTCTTCACGGGTTGATAGGACAAGCTGTTTCAACAACTCTGAACCCTGGAGGTGCCTTTAAGGTGATAAGCTTAAAATGATGATATGATGTATTTCACAAGATTAATTAAGAGGTTCTGACAACTTTGTTCACGAGCCGTCTTTTACACTTTACAGCTGTTGAGCAACCTGCTAGCTACCTCTCTGATGGGATCACCAAGGTATTTGTCTCAGTTGTTGATGTAAGAAAGAATTATTTTGACAAACATCAAAAATGAGTGGTGTGTATGCCTCCACAAAACCATCTTTTGCAAATGTAAATAATATGGACGCCAGCATGCGCAGAGCATGTTAACCAAATAAGAGCTAAGAGTATCTTTTAGAGACCATTGTAGTAATTTTGAGACTAGTAGCAATTTTAGAGGGTCATCATTGATTGGCAGCTGAGGCAGTGAATTTTGAGCTGGATTGAAAATAGGCCTTTTCTATGAGGTGACTATGCAAAATACTGAGGGATATGTCTAAGATATTTTAGTCAGGCTCTAGTTTCTTTTTTGTTGTTTTATTTCAAGAGCTGTCATTACAGTGCTCATATAGTAGTAGTGTACTCTTTGCAGCCTCTTCAGATCCTTTGCTAAAGCATTGCATTGCATTGCGTTGCATATTAGTGCTGTATATGTTTACAGTTGTGCTAAATTTAACATCTTTAAATATTGGTAGGTAGTTTAATCTACAGCAATGCATCATATTCTCTGAGATCATGATAAGACTGTAGTAACGCTTTCCTGTGTGAACCACTTATCTCAAAAACCTCAAACAAACCAACTCATCTTTGTGACAATGTATTTTCCAGCTGATCCAAGACAGTTTTTTAATCATTTACTTTGCTTAAGCTGTGAACACATAAATTCATGAATACATCACACTCAAAATTAACCCAATTTAGGGATACATGTTTTTCACTGGACACAAAAATTGTAATCTGAACAATGAATCTGGTAACTGACAACTGTATACTGTAGCTGTTGGAGAAACATAGTAAAAAGTTCCATATTTGCCTGTGACATGTAGTGGACAGGAAGTATAAAGTTATATAAAATGTAAATATTCAAGTAAAGTACAAGTACAGTACATGAGTAAATGTATTTAGTTACATTCCACAACTGGATTCAGGTCTCCCGATGCACTGACTGATGCAGCAATTTGTTTTTGTTTTTGGCTTAAATACTTGGACTGACTGAGTTCAAATCTACAGATTTTAAAAATAGTAGAAGCACATAGAGAGAATTACAGTTCATCCAACTCATGTGAAGCAAATTTAGACAGGGTAGGTATTAGATAGTTGATACAGAACATTGATTTTTCCCTCAGAGAATATACTTGAAAGCTTAGTAAAAAAAAAAAAGAGAAAGGAGAGAGATCAGGGAGCAACAAACTTCCCCACTGGTGGAGAAAAAAACTCAGAATCAGAGCCTATATTGGTGATGAAATGGAATAATGAGCACCGGCAATAACTGTGGCAGCTCTGGCTCTATTGTGAGCAGTGAAGCAGCTCTTTCATTGGCAATGAGAGAGTGAGCATATGCGTGACAGCTTAAACAGAACACTACATTAGAGTAGAGCTCTGGATATGTGTATACAGTATGAGTGGAGTTATACAGTCATACTGTGGTTTTTGCAGTGCAACTAGAGCTGTCTGAACCAGCTCCACAGGCAGTAGGTTAGCAAAGCATTATATATATAAACATATATATATATATAAGAATTATATCTATCGTGTGCTGGTTTTTATATCCCAAATTAACCTGTATTCTATGTGAATCGGATTTTATTCTGCTCCACACTTCCCCATCAACACATGACGATGACTGATTCCGCAGTAAATGTCAAGTAATCATGAGCTATTACTAAACAAGGTTATTAATGATGAATGTAATGGTTTGGGTCGAGCTTAGTCAGGGACAAAAATATCAGAGTGCTTATTAATGTGTTGTCTAAATGTCAGTAGAAGTGAAAGACATGAACCGCATGTCATCTCATATCTATATATCATATTAGCAGACATCTTTTATAACTGCTCAACCAATTCTATGTTATGTGAATTAAACATTCACTCAGAGTTTGTAATGACTAATTCATAAGAATAATTACATTTTATTTCAGATTAAGACACATCTGTATTTCCACAACACAAACCTGTGCTCTTAAATTGCACACAGCAAATGCAATAAGACTACTCCTAACATGTATTTTTAATGTGGATCTACATGTAATTACTGGTTAGAGTGTAGAGTGCAGCAATGTATATGTCTCTCATATGTATATGTATATATATTTAAGTGCTTGTTCTCCTATCTTTGCATAATTTGCATCATATAAGCACTGTATTGCGAATGCATGAAAGCAATCTCATAGCCCTGTTTACACCTATATTCAGACTGCCATAAAAACAGAGCTCTGGCTGTGATGTTTTTTATCACCTATATCAAACTCATAAAACTTAATGCTAATGATCTGTCTTTGAACTCACATACAACCAGCTGCATTCACACTTTGCACAGAAAAGTGCCAGTTGTGATATACTAGTGTCAGCACACAGTACAAGTAATACAAGCCAATATGTTGAATTTTTAATGTGAATATAGTATATTTATAGCACATATATAGCTATATAGCATATTCTGATGACGCAATTTTTGTTTGCTAAAAAAAATAGCTAGTCTCAGTTAAAATGGTTGCTGTCTATCAACCACTGCCATCATTATATTACTGCTGGCAAAAAGCAAAGTAAGAAGATGTTTTAAGCAATAAAAATAAGAATCCAAATTGAATCAAATGTCATAACCTGTTTAAATTTTAAGACAATTATTATATAACAACTAAGACTATAACTGCTGTGGAAATGAACAGTAAATTACATCCTAAGCAAAATACCAGTGGGTTTTAATCATTTGCTGTAATTTCCTGCACTTTATATTGTCAAGGCTGCATTGCTGACACTGACTTTAAGACAGCAATGGGATGACATCAAGCTATCATGTGATATAGTCTCTAGTCAGATTCCATCATTGCTTAAAAAAACACAACAAAACAACAACAAAAATCAACAAAAATCCGATGTCGAATTGTGTTAATTTGTAACACATTTTTGGTAAAAAAGTGAAAACATCGAGTAAACAATTTAAACAGACAAGGATTAAACTTGGTGTCAAAATTAAGCTTTAATTTTTAGAATCTAGGAAATACCTAATGCCAAGTCATTGACAAAGTCTCCAAATTCAGCTTCTAATCTCCAGGCTGTTCTTTTTATTCTCCATGTTCATTTGGAAGAAATTTGTTTATGCTCAGTTTCTGGGACTGCCCTAAAGATAACATATGAAGTCTAAGCTGAATTGTGTTTATTTAAGTCTCCCTCAATGAAAGCAGTAGAGACTTAAGAGATCCCACGGCACAGCCATGAGCATGCGATTAAGAATGTTCAAGTTTCCTGAAGGTGAACGAAAAGAGTTTGGTGGTTTCCATCTGGGCACCTTCATATCAAGGCCTCTCGGGATGTTCAGCATGTATATTCATAAGAGGTGGGCAGGAAAGGGAGGGAAAAAAGTTTTGTAAGAGACCCAGCTGGTTGCCTAAAACTTCTCTTTGGTGACCTCAATTTCTCCTGCTTCCCAATGAGTTTGGTTTGTCCATGCAGAACTCAGCATAATCTACATTCCCTGAGTGAACTTAAGCAGAAGGTTAGGGCCACACAACATGAGCTTTATCTTTAACATGGAATCAAACAATGTGTAGGAAGAAGAAACATTCCTATTTTCAACCAGAATAATTCATAGAAGAAAGAATCTTTTTTACTGCTTTAGCCAAGGCAGTAACAGCAGAGGACTGCAGTGTCGCATTAAGAGGGAGATTATCATTCAGATCACATATTTGAATGCATCAGAAAGTGCTTTTTAAAGGAATTTAGAGCACAGGGGGGTCATGTTACGCATTCATTGATGAGGGGTTTGTGAAAAGACATATGTGGCAAGAATAATATAAAATCTTAAAGGCCTATGCAAAGTTATGCAACAGGGGACAACAATGGACAGTGATAGATGTTTTTGGAGCTATGGCAGCTATAAACCATAGACAGTACATGGCACAGCACTCAATGAAATAAAATATTAACAATAAAAACTATTAATTTCTCAGTTTACTACAATTTTGTCAAACAGAAAGAACGTTACTTTGAAAGAAAACATGGAGTGTGATAGAATGAAATATGCAGCAGGTCTCCTGTTTGGTAGTCTTGGGCTTTAAAATAGCTGACATTCTAACCCTGACATTTTGAACAAAAATTTTAAAATGCAAAGCAGTATATCCAAATTAAATAGAGACATAAGAGAGCATGCTCCTGGATTTATTGGTAATTCAAGTCTCACTCTATTCTTCATTTAACTTGTTGCATTTAAGTTAGTGAGGAAATAATGTTTCCAGTGGAGATCAGAGGTCTTGAAACAGATTAACCAGTAAAAAAAAGATGAAATGTAAATACTGATGAATAAGTAGTGGAGCATACAGAACTCTTTACAAATTTGGAAAAAAGGTTATCTTTGAGCTCACATTTTGTGAAATGAAAGCCTTGTTTTGTGTACTTGAGTTGCAAGTTGCACTGATTTTTGGAGGAGGTCAGTGTTTGTTGCTTTCTTCCAAAAAAGAAATATTCAAACATTCAACATTCATTCATGGAGACTGTGGGCATGACTCATTACTGCTCCATTAAATTATAACAAGGTGAGGTTTACTGTATATTAAATATACAGTACTGTATATTAAATATACAGTAAAGATACCAAAGATACTATAGTAGTATCTTTGTTTTCCTTTTGGGGGATCTAGAGTCATTTACAAGTTGTGCGCAGTATAAATGTTTTATTATGATGGCTATAGTACATAGTATAGTTCTCATGAGCATAAAGTTGAATAAGGTAGCTGATATAACAACTGATAAGATTTTTATTACTTTGTCCTTCCAACTGGATTAAGTGACATTTGTCTCTGTCTCTGTTTTGACACACTTTGGCAGTATGAATGGAAATATCTGAGCCTGCAAAGGCTGCCTGCATGTTTTACCTTATTCATTAAACCTGACATGACATACCTGTTAGACACCACAGTATTTGAACCATGTTTGCAGATCCTGTACTCTGCCTTTCTGTTTAGTTCTATGAGCAGACCTCAAGATAACCCTGAAGATAATTTTGTAACTCACATTTAGAAAGTAGCATTAAATTTATGTTACTGCAGTTACATTACAGGTCACAATGCCCTCAGAAAGGTCGTGCTGTATAAACACTTCATTGATCCTTCATGCATTTGTAAGTGATCTGTGAACTTAAATAGTGATTTTTAAACCAGACCGGCATGTTGCATATTGTTAAAATGTCCTCCCACTTCAATCAATATCGATTTAATTCCAATCTCTGGCCCGAGGCAATCTACCAAGTAAATTCATCAATGCAAGAAATAGTGTAAGGAGTGAAACACTAGAGCAAGAGTTTTCTGCACTGTGTCAACAGGCAGGCATTTGGACTCTTCACAGCTGTGATTCAGAGGCTACCATATCCTTGCACCTTGCACTCACACAGAGACAAAGCCCAGCATGACTTTAACTGTCTTACAGGTCAAAGAAGGTTGTGGATTCTGCCAGACAGGGGCCACTATTGTGCCAAGACTGCAGCAATCACGAGACAGACGCTACCTTATCACAGAAGCCAGGTGTCCATAGCAGCTTGGTATAGTTGCTAAGAATGCGAGCAACAACAAAAACTTGTGTACAACACAACACCTGGTGCTCCCTTCCCACTGTGCCTCTTGCCTGCTCTGACAGGATGGATGATGAAGTAACCTTGACAGCCAGTTTAAAAAGTTAGAAAGTGCCAGCTCAAGCCACTATTTCATGACTTAGCCTGTATATTATCAACCACCATGCATTAAGAGATGAATTGAAGTGATACAAAGGATAGATTAAACAGTGCTTATCTAAGTGAATGTAAAAATGATCCATAAACTCCTTTAATCAACCAAAGTACACTTTAGCTTAAATTTACTTGACTGAAGTTTGGTGTCGTGTTGTGAATATCTTATGCAAAGCACATTAACAGACTAACTAAAAGCAAAGCATTTTAAACAGCTATATATTACAGATTCAATGTGTAAAATGAATTTTTACAATCCTAAAAATCCAAATAAGATGAGTGTGACACTGAGTAATTACCATAATAATGAGAATACCTATTCATTTATGTACTCTAAAGCCAGCCGTAAAAAATCAGAAAATGAAAGCATCATTAACTCTTACCTCGACAGTGAACTCCTTCATCGTAGCCATCGTCACAGTCCCTGGCCCCATTGCAAAGTTTGTTGAAATGAATACATTTTTTTGTCCCGACGCACTGTATATGATTGAGGGGACATCTGATCACCACCTCCTGTGCACCTAAGGAATAGAAACAACAGAGTGTTAAAAAAAGTGGTAAATATCCATTTATTCCAGCGCTAATTCATTCATGTTTACTGCAAAGCCAAAGAGCTCTAATGTTTGTTTGTTTTTTCAGAATATGGAGTAGCACTCACAGTGAAGTCTGAAGACCGTATGTAAAATAAATTTGCATATTCCATTGTCATTATCATTTTGAATTTTTGCAGGTAGACATTTTCTTTCCAGTATTTTTTGAGTAAAGTGCTGATACTTCAAGACCTCTTTTATAGAAGGCAGAAGAACCTATGCATATGCAAATATATTTATACTTCACAGCATTGTTCTTTACACACAACAGATGTTCGCCACACTGCTTTGCAGGCGCACTGGTGAAGTCCTGTAACAAACTGCCCGACTCTCCCTGCCAGCCAGGCAAACAGCAGAGAGCAGCTGCTTAAGGATTCATGAGGCACATAGGTGACCCTCATTCATGTGGCAGGAACAAGAGGACATAAAACACAGCTGACCAGTGCACCAGCACTGTAAATGTGTCACATCTCCACCTTAACTACATTGATATCAATTACCAATGTGCCGTTGCAGCCACTTAATGGGAAGATTTATCACCCACATAGAGGGATCCGTAACAATCCCCCGGAGTTCTCCCACCCCTAGAAACTGACATCGAGGCACACTTGGACCATCTTGACTGGGTGGTTACTTATTCACAGCATCCATTTCTACCTCACAAGGTAAGAGATACTTCCGTTAATGTGACTATCTCAATAAGGGCTGCCATCCTCTGCTGATTTACAGAAGGCATATGTGGACAAGTAGGTGTGTGTCTGTATTGACACAATAATGACTCATTAGTTTCTCCTCCCAAGAATTTTTATTACTTTAAAAGTGTAGCAGGAGATCTTCTTCTTTAATGAATATTTCTTGGCTATCCCCTCAAGCCCCAGTGATTTAAACTATTTTTATGCCATATTTAGGTAAGTCAAATTTAAGTGACCTTGTCTCTGAGAGTTCATATTTCATACATGGGCAAACTGGCAGCCTCATTTGCTGGCCTCTGAAATGTGATTAGAACGTCACTCTTTTTCATTTCCCTTCTTCTTTTCAGTTCCTTTTGGGATGAACTTTGATATTTGTGCTCCTTTTGAACTGCATGTATAAAGTATAAAGTAACGTTTCTTAAATCCAACACATTTGAATTAAACTCGTATAAGAGCTTATTGTGTAACAGATACTTGAAAACACTCTTCAGAAAAGGAACACACTGTTGCAGAGCATTAAACCCAGTGCCACATCATAGCACATGTCCATTTGGCAAATGTGCTATTTAACACACAGCTGTAAGGGCCTCTGACAACGTAACAGTGTTGTCAACCTCTCCCCTTGCTTTCTCGCCACATGGGTTCTAATCTAATGTGATAAGGGGAGGGATGGCGCATGAATATTCAGTGGCTCTGATCTGTCATGCAGGGATACACAGATGGTCTCTCAACGGCTGAGGTGCTCAGAATTCCTCAGTCAATTCCCAAACTATACTGTACTGTCGGATGATTGCTCAAAGTCATATATACAGCATCGTACACTATGTCATGTAACACACCCTCTGACAGCTACACTGGAGCTTCTCTTTCCTTGTATGTTAAGCTCACATAAGATCCCCTTGAGCAATCCAAAGTGCACTGAGTTACTGTTTGACTAGAGCTGGAATCTCTTGTACAAAGAATATGTTCAGTTCAGTTGCTTGAGAAAAATGTGCAAATATACAAACAAAGAAAAAAATGCACGAGTAAGTATTACTCCCTAGAGGCCATTAGTGATGATAAGCTGTGAGATGAGCATCTTCAGGAGAAAATATATAAAATATCATGATGGCAGATTTTGCAAAGTCAGATATTACATGGATGTATTTCTAAATTTACAGTGTTACAGATGTTTTTATTATGTATATTTAGTTGAAACCACTGAATATGTAGATCATAAATATCATTATTCTGATGGCACATGGTTTTGTTTGTTGACAAATTAGACAATCTCAGTGAAAACTGGTGCAGTCTGCATGTTGCCTTGAATCATCTCAGTGGTCAGATGGGAGAGGGAGGGATGCAGCAGCCTGCATTTTCAAATCCTACACATAGTGGCTTTAATAACTGTGCCTTTAAACGTACAGTAGTCCCTTTCAATATTATAGAATGAGCATTTTTCATGGCATATAGTTTGACTTGTCATAGTACGAAAAGCACAGGTGTCACTTATAGCATTAACATCTTATCTATTCAAGTGGAACAGATCAAATTGGATCGGCAGCTACATGGAGTTCAGCCATCATTAATTTTATTATTCCCACCTGTGCTTTTCTTGCCGTGATATGTCAAAATGTCTTCCATGAGAAGTGTGTGTATTCTGATTTTTTAAATATGTTCTGCTTTAAAAGATCAGCACACCCAGACAGGTGTTTTTTTTTTTTTTTTTATTCTGGCTGATTGGATTGGCTGCGCAGGACGACTTTGGGTAGATCCATGCTGGAAATTATGTGAAATCAACAAACATCATGACCTAATAAGAATAAATATATTATAAACTAGCAAGTGCTGTTGAAGACAATTTTTTGTGTTGAATTATTTTATAATTTAGATGATTTATTTAGTATGAGAATAGTCATTTGGATTTATTAATTGTTTATGTATTTAGCTGTTGTGATTAACTCAGATTTCTATCAGCAGTGGAAGGAGGAAGAGGCGTGTCTGAAGAGGTCCTTTTGTCTGAACCCACAGGTGGACACAAACTAGATAGGACCGACACAGTCTTTGACTTCATGTTTAGTTTGAGAGTGTTTTTGTTGTTCGTTTTGTTTTAAAATAAATAATGGAAAAGAGGAAACAAGTGACTCAAGCCTTATTTTTGATCATTTAAAACATGTGAGTCAGAACCTGGCACAGCGGTTTTTAATAGAAAAAGGACAAGACAATCAAGACATCAGTTACTGTAAACACAGTTTGTACATGACAACACTGTCCTGAAAGGAGATTTAATCAGCCAGAAAAAGTAAAAACACTCGGAGGTCCATGGATATTTATGGGCTTTAGGATAATATGCTTCAGCAAGCCAGCTGTCAGTGTGGACATTTAGAGGAAGCACACGTGCACAAAGTTAATGGAAAGACGGGATCAGAGAGAAAACAAATGATGGTTTGCAGTTGAATGAAAGTTAGTTGAGGACACATCCATTTAACTGTTTTCATGTTTCAAACTTCCCAAATATGCTGAATTCCTCTGACAAATTGGCCAACGTTTTTTTTTTTTTTTTTTTTTTTTTTTTTTTAAATCAAGCAGGCTGGAACTGTGTTTGAAATACAAATTGCTCATTACTGACAGACAGAGACAGACAGACAGATAGACAGATAGATAGATAGATAGATAGATAGATAGATAGATAGATAGATAGATAGATAGATAGATAGATAGATAGATAGATAGATAGATAGATAGATAGATAGATAGATAGATAGATAGATAGATAGATAGATAGATAGATAGATAGATACACATGCTGAAAACAGATCAACTGTGCATTAGGTCCCTGATGCATTGTGTAAACCTCCAATTATTTCAAATGAAAACTGCATGGTCCTAGTAATGGTTTGATAAATGAATAATGTCCAGAGATGAAATGGGCAAGCACACTTAAATACCAGTTTAATCATAACACCTTTGAGTGGAAGGCAGCTGTTCCCCTGGTAAGCTAAAAAAAAAATATGATACTGTAATATGCTTATTCAGGTAAAGCGGAAAACATTTAAGTTCAGCATCAATATTTATTAATGTCTTATTTTACAAAGACACAACTATAAATTAAATAAAACACCCATATCTAGTCTAAATACTGTGCATATATTACTGGCACTGCTGACAGCAAACCCATATTGTGTTCTGTAATTGTACTGAAGATGCGCTTCATACCTAAAATGTAATTTGCAGCAAAGAATTATGAGACATGACTTATGTTACACAGCAGGTCAGCTTTAAGGGTGAATGCTGAATCACATTTCACCTCAACACTTTTGCATTATGGGTTTAATGAACATTGCAGACTCAGGGCTGCTAGCAAGATTTTCCATTTTAGGATATGTTAATTAAAAAAAAAGAAGCCTACTTTGAGGAGTGAAAGAGGAAGAATCAGCTGGCCCAAACTAATACCTCTATTTAATGTAAAATGAGAGGTTTCTAGGGGAGAATTTCAGGAGCTATGTTCCTGATAATAATCATGTTAATCTGAACTGCTACCAGTTATAGGAATAATGAATTCCTAAAAGAAAACAGAAGACCAATCAACAGGAGAAACTCGTTGAACTTCTATGCACATGGAATTATCATATCTCTAAGGAGAGCTTATTTAATAGTTAAATTTGATGCTCAGAGTAGCACCCCGTCGTCTGACCTGAGGCAACACCAATGTAGACTTTCCATGATGGCTTTATAATAGTAACATGCTCTATTCGGGTGAATCCCACAATAACAATGACATTAGTATTTTTTCAGCCCTAACCTCCGTATTGTTCTTCTTCTTATTATTATTATTATTACATAAATAACTGATCTAAACATGAGCATGATCAGGGGTTAAATGGGGTTGGGAATGTTCTGCTCAGCCCCACCAATAAAATCAAAATCCTGTTTGGTTGCAACACAAAAACAAGAATGAGAGAGATACATCGTCAGCCCACTTGATTATGTACCAGTCACACCCATGACAACCCACATAACAAATCCCAAATTAACCCCTGAGTATGATGACTCTGCAAAATCATTTTGTTGAATCTGAAAAGTCAAAATATCCGAAACAACACAGAGAGCAATAGCTTTCACTCAACACATTGTGCTTTGGAGCTGTAGGCAAGTAACAACTAACCTTTTGACACGTTGCCTTATGCACCGTAACAAACTCACTTAGATATGTAGTAGAGAGTATGTTTTTATATATTTATTTTCACAACACTGTAGAGAGACATTTCAAACAAGATGATATTTTTGTCTGCCAGATACACAACGAACACAAGCAGTGATTTATTACAGTTTGTGTGGTCAGAGTTAGATATGCCTAAACTGAAAGTTAAACATCATATTCAAATATGTTTGAGTAATGTACTTTGCCTTTGTAAGACAAACATTGTTACCTATTACCAAGTAGCTACAGTAGTGTACTTTCACTAAATTCATCAATGAGCAGTTCATAAAAACAAACCATGACAGAGAAGATGTCCCCAGAAGTAGTGTTGTAATGTTGTTAACATTAACCTCTGGGCTCATAAACTGTGTCACTGATGTGGAAGAATAAATATAAAGTTTAAAAGGCATGAATATTTCAGTCATTCTGCTTGTGTGCCTTTTTGTGTATTTGGTGAGTGTGTGTGTGTGTGTGTGTGCTTGTTCAAGCTGATGCATCAAGACTGGAAAATGATGAACTCTTCACCTTTGCATGTTGTGTGTCTGCTGAAGTCATTATTCATGTCATGCATAAAGCTTGAGGGTGTTTGGATTCTAAAATGTCTGTGTTCTGTGATGCTGTGGTTAAACTTGAATAACTGATAGAAAGGGATGACATATTTATAACTGCCATGTTTGTGGGTAATTTTCCACATATCTCAGCTTGATTGAGTGCATAGGCAGATTCTGGATGTATGATGGTGCACTACTCATCTTGCTACTAATTGTAAAAAAGGTAAACACATAAATTACTGCATTGACAGCGCTTTTATCCAAAGCGCTTGACAAGGATTTTGTTGCTCACTGACCCAATCACACACTGATGACAGCAAGTTACCAAGCGGGGTGCTGGCCTCACCATTTGGAGCAATTTGGGGTTCTGTGTCTTGTCCAAGCACACCCACTGTGCCTCCTGAGCCACATCCACCTAAAAACAATGTGCATCATTTAAAATTAACCAATTATAAACTACATCTCACCACAGCATGTGGTGGTATGAAAAAGTGCAATGGTCTTAACAGGAAGAGCTCTATATTTTTCTGGGTGACCTTTACATCCTCGGCATTTGAAATGATGTACTCAGCCAAAAGAGCTCATTTTGCTGAATTTGTCTGACCCAAGACAGGTAATATCTTCCATAAGTCAGAATTTTCAAATACTGAGATTCTTCACAGAAAGTGAAAGAGCCTGTATGGCCATGGGATTAAATGTTATGATTTTCAATACCCCTGGAGAAAGATGTGGATGCAGGACAATGAACCATCACTTGGCTCCTAACTAATCGCATGGAGCTGCTGGGAAGCCGCCAGTGGCACAGTATGAACTCTACAACTCCCTGGTGGGAAAATATGTATGCCTTTCTATGTTTGTTGACATGCATGGCCAGCATTTGGTGATGTTCTGCCAGGCCTGGACTGGAGCCATGTTTACACCTTCACTCAAGATCACTGCTATGTTTGGCTTTAAAACCTTCAGTTGCCTCGTCTGCACTAATTGTGTTTTTAGTATTATTATTCAGATATCTACATATAACTGCAGAATTTGTAGGCATGAAACTAAGATTTTGGAATCAGAAGTGCTGTGGTTTATGTTAGTAGTTTGAATAGTATTGACTAATCACGTTCACACAGTCTTTGGTCGCATACAGGTAAATAATCCGCATGGAGAGTAAAAGAGATATACAATACAATCGCAAATCAACTATCATGACAATGATTTACCTTTTCTTTCGCATTTTAAAAATGCTTCTGCATTTATATGCAGATATCTGTTTAGAGAGATTAACCGAAATGTGTCTTTTTTGTCATTCTTGTGTAGTGAACTTGCTAATCCTAAATAAGGACGGCAGAGAATAGATATAACATTGGTCATTGCCCCCAGAGGATGTATTTGCTACTTGTCCTTCACATTGTTGAGCAATGTTAAAGCAACATTATGTAACTTTTCAGTGATCAACACATAAACTCTATGTAACTTTTGCACTATGTAACTTTGTGCTCTGGGTACTGGGTCTGTAATGCTTTACAGCACTAAATGGACCTTTGGCAAGAGGAGGTTTTCAGGCTCGGGGAATGCAGATGGGCAGTGACACCAGTGTCATAACAGAACACTGGTTTTGCAGGCAATGTAACCAGGCTGAGCAGTATCTATGGTGAAGAGACCAAAGACGACAGTAATGAAGGAGGCCAAGAAGAGAAAAAGAGAGTGACCAAGCAAGAAGCTGCCACACAAGTAAATCTTGGACTGCATTTTAGTCACCTGCGAGAGCTTTGTTAAAAAAGGGACTGAAGTCTTTTGATGGGCTTCTTGCTGTTGGACTAGTAAGTTATATTAGCTGGCTGCTATGTCTTGTGTTGTTGCACTTGCTTGATGTTTCGTGTTAGCAAAGTTGTGGACTCTCTGGTTTTTGATCATGAGTAATATAGTCATAACAAATACACATGGACAACTGTCTATATTTTCAACAGTGTATTGCACTGAAATTGTGGGCGCTAAATCGCAAAAATACAAATATCTATGCAATGTTGCTTTAATAAAGCAACTTTAGAGTTACTGGAAGTTGCAGCCTTCTTCTTTTAGCAGAGGCCAGGCCTTTTCCCAAGTCTCAAACTCACAGGCTAATACATACACATCCAGTATCTCTCCTGAGTCAAAATTCACCATCCTCCAATCTAACTTCTTCAAACACAGCAATCCCCCCAAAATGACAAAATAACATAGCACCACTGGCATTAGTAAATTTAAGATGATTAGTTCATTTCACATTTGAATCTTTACACTGCAAATAAAATGACTACTATTGCACTACTACTTAGAAATATTGGATTTTTTTCAGGGGGCAGTGCTACATGTTATATGCACTGTGTCCAATAAATCAGAGCAAAATGATAAAAGTAATATGCACAGAGCTCCTCTGACACCTCATTTCCTGTGTGCCGTGGCTTATTATTTGCTGTAAATTGATGCTGAGCATTCAATCAAATCTATTAGAAAGAGAGAAAAAAAGGTTGCCACTCGGCCGTAGAATGAAGCCGGGTGTTGGCATCTGTGACATCCAGGCTGTACTGTATAATCAAGAATCTATACATCAGTGCACAGAGAGAAATGAGCTGCCCCAAATGTAGTAAAGCTGCATTTCACAAACACCAACAAAAAAAAACAGCAAAAAGGCCAATTTATCATTATTTGGAAAACAGTGACATAATTAGTCAATAGAGATACTTTTGTGACCAACCATTATGCAAATGTACCAATCTAATTGTTCTGGGGCCAGCTTCAAATGAATTATACATACAGTATATTGTAGTTTGAGAGGCTAAAACCAATATTCACAGAGAAGAATGATCTCATTATGAGTCAAATATACAGTGTAGCATTACTGCTGGCATCCTTTCATCAATAAATACACAATGGTGATAATGTTATCTAAATTAATGTCATTGTTGCAATGAGATTCTGATGTATAGCGTTGCCTAAAGTAAATAACTGTTTTAGCACATCATCAAACATGCATTGCAAACCCACAATCAACGCCGTTTGGTGCTGTAAGCTGCTAACTCTTCAACATTCTGTATAACAAAATGTTCAAACAAACACATACAGTAGTGTTCAGACCCCATCTTGGTATGATATTATTTTAGGACCTAAATGCAGAAAGATCTGCTGTGATGATTTTGGGATAGGTCCCAGTTTGTGTGTTGAAACACTGTCCATCCAAGTACAGAGAGGGAATTTTATACTAAGAAGAAAGTAACTTTGCAAGATCTCCAGTTGATTTGTTTAATTCAGACGGCTGAAGACTAGCTTCTATCTTGATGAATGTAAGTCCAATATTCACTATCCTTTTAGCTCTGTTTTGGTTTCAATCAACTCATGAGGGAAATATCTACTCTTTAACTGCCAAATGTGCCACAAAATTCATTAACTTTCTCTCTCTGCTGTTTGGTGCTAAATCTCTGCATACAACTGAGGGGAATTGCATAGCAGTTCACTAAGATCGCCGTCTCTTGCAAGGATATCTTTTTTTTAGCCAAAACCACTAACCCCCCTAAGCTAATCTAAGTCGTTTTTGCACATAAACCTAACCAGAACTTAACTACATAGCTGCAAATATAGCCACTAAATCATAAAACACCCATGTGGGCCAGTTCACAAAGCAATGACAAACCATATTTAGCTTGGATAACATGTGATTCAGTAATAAATTGAAGCACATTCTATAAATTAGGTAACAATGACAACAGTAATTTACATTTACAAAAAGTATTTATATGGTTCCTAAGTAGTGGGTAATTACATTGGGTTAAGGTGGAAATCAGCAAGCTATGTTGGTTTGGTTGTTTTTGTATGTTGTTACAACATTCAAGATTTGGCCACATCTATGATCATAGCAGGAGAAAGCAAAGTAAGTGGATGACGCTGTGAACTGACCATATGTCTTTCAAATTCATAAACTGGATGAGCTTGTGTATCCCTTGGCCTTGGTTTGCACAATTAAATTAAAAATAGTTTTGTTGAAAAGACTTGACCTTTGGCTTTATTTATATTTCACAGTATGTAATGAGTTTCAGGGACTAAATTGGTGTGCTGGCCTATGGTGTAAATCAATTGATCATAAGCAAGTAAATAAGTCCTCTTTTTTTTTTTTTTTTGCTTTAAGGCATCTTTAATGAGGACCATGGTTATAGTACACACAGCGAGTGGGAGGACATGTATTTTTCTCTAAATATCCTTTGGCACTAACCCAGAGCCCTTGAAATAATCATTGGACTATGACCATGTTTATAGAGTGGCTATAAGAGAAGGCATTAGCTTATTCCCTTCACTATCTATTACACTACCCATTATTTATGATTAATGAATAAATACAGGCCAATGTCACTGATTCATGCTTATTAAGAGTCAAGTACGGGCTACTGTATAACTGTGAGATGAACTGCAGTCATCAAAGTGGTCAAGTTACAGTTTGGCTATTATTCTCATTGCGTGGCGTGGTAAGTATGTGTCATTGTGTTTGCTCTGAGTTAAAGTTCATATTGCCATGGTGCTTTGTTCCCTGCCGCAGCAGCAGGAAGATAATGTAGACTTTAGTGCTTTAATGTCACACTGGGTCCATCACAGCAAGCACGTCAAGTTTTAAAATGTGTCTTTTTCTTGGGTTCTTCAGGCGACAACCTGGGACTCTGTCCTTTACAATACTCATGCTAGAAGGGAATACGAAAGGGAAAATGTGTCAGAGCAGCTTAACTGTTGAGATGGGGGTGTGAGAGCAAAGACAAAGCAGTATTGTACTCCTCCCAGTGCATCACTTCTGACATGGATGAGACATTGTGCGGGTGCGAGATTGTCACCAGGCAAGGAAACTCATCCTCGCAATAATGATTTCTCCAATGACAAATGCTAAAACATATGGAAATGTGTTACAATACTAAAAGAGGGCCGATGCAGCAAGCAGAGCACAGAATATGAGCAAATATTATGTTATGGGCAAAGAGGATGACTCTTCTTTAATATAGCTATGGCATTTTGACAGAAAAGACAATCTTTATCACAGAGACTACACTGCTTTCATGGAAATGAATGTTTCCACAGCACACAGACACGAAAGTCTACTCGATATTTGTTGTGTCTGTTCCCCCGCCTACTGAAACTACTGGTAAAACAGATGGTACATGCCTGAGGACGTGTACATAAGTTCTGTTCCAAATGTAAAGGAGAGACAGGGAGAGAACCTGTAAATTAGAAGTCTTATTTCAAAGCCTAACGCCTCCTTCTACAAAACAGCCGATTGCATATACCTGCAAACAAGTGTGGCAGGTTAAATATGTTGATAGCAAAGGACAGTGTGTTGCATTTCATCTCAAATCAAATATAGAGAATACTGAGAAACCAAACCTGATATCCAATTAACTTTCACTGGGCTAACACTCAAAGTCACATTAAATGTTGTAGAGATAGTGTGCTGACATAACGTGTGCATTTCTAATATCTTGGGCAGATCATCTTAACAGAAAACAGCAATATGAAAGCAGATTCATGCAGATTTAATGGTCTCTTACGCGTCTTGATTCTCGTAGAGTCTAGCACTTTCAGTGAATACTTCTGAAAATATGCAGGAATGATGCTTGGATGTAAACATGCCGCATTTGTAAGAATGGCATGTTTTAGTTTTTTTTTTGATGAGTCAACAGAAGGTTTACATGTCAGCAGGGAGAAAGCGATGGAGAGAAGGAAAATAAACGTTACATAATGCAAAAGGCCCTGTCCTTCAGCTCAATAACAAGGTGCTACGCTACATTACCCCCTAAACCTCCATCCTGCTGGCGCCAATTCTCTTGGGAACCATACACATTTGTGATACATTTATTTCAATATGGGACTTGCCAGATAAAATACCCTGCAGGATGTTGATAGGCAGGCTGAATACACTGGCTATAGTTACTGCAGCTTCATCACAGACAAACAGATCAAATATTCTCTGCACTTCTAAGCAATTTTTCTACAGGGGCTTTGTTAGTTACTTCCATATGTTTAAAGAGCAATGTGAATTTAACATTTAAGAAATGTTCTTCAGAATAAATGTATTAGTTTTTTAGTGGAGTATGGTTAGAAGAATCTAGCTGTGGCTGTCAAAAAATGTCAAAACAACATGCAGACAAAAATAATAATAATAACAATAATAATAATAATAACATAAAGATGTTATATATGAACCTTAGCAGCAGACAAGAACATCGAGGTCTTAAAAAAGTATGCTTTCTGCCACAAAAGAAATGCGGACTTTCCCCTCTGGGTATCAAAAAGGCAATAAAGGTTATTTCACAACCATGACAACAAAGGAAGAGTTACAGTGAGGGAAGGGTCTCGGTTATGTCAGATCAGGTTAAGGCACAGTATGGAAAAGATTAGGTAACTAAAAAGGTTACAGTTATCAACTCCATTCTCCTGCATTAATGTCTGATGCGGTACATCCACCACCATGGCCTCCACACACTCATGGTTTGCCTCTCTCTATATATAGGGCATACGGCTCCCTACAAAAAATAAATAGTGCTGGACAATATGACTTTTAATCTATATCATGACTAACTGCCATCAACAGTGCGTGATCATTTTTTGTCATAAGAAAGGAAGAAACTGTTACATATACATCATTTTATACATTTAATACATTAAAAGCTGCAATATTTTCTATTTTACCGATTATCTATTTTGGGGGCATTTGAGGGCAGTAAAACAAGCTTAAACACAATACTGACATATTGTCTCCTTATAAAATTGTTGAACGTGTTAGCAAACATTTAACTACTTACTCATTCAACAAACATCGAGTAATATTATTATTCATTTTGAGTTGTGTTTCTAAACTACCTGACAAATTCAAGTAATTTTTCACTCCCTTCTTAACCTCACTTTGGTCTCCACCAACTCCTCAGAAATATATCTGCACTTTACCTTGATGAATGCTACATTTTGTCCAGTAGCTATAATAAGATGCTGGCACCCCATTGCTGTAAACACAATATGTATAAAAAGTACAAAGTACAAAAAGTACTGTAACACATTTGAGCAGAAAAATAAAGACAGCATGTCCAGGTTCAATAGTTCCTTCATAAAGACATCACCTACATGCTCTTATTATTCACATGGGATGAGCTGCACAAGAAATCAGAAACTAAAATATGCTTAGTACATAACCATGAGATAAAGACGCTGCACCCCTCTGCCGGATACTGATGAGTTGAATATCAAGAATCTGAGGACTATACTGAGGAGGAGGGAGGCATGTGGAGACATGCCCTCCCCTGTTGTTGAAAGGGAATAAATGGAAGAACCCAAGAGAGAGCTGTCTTTGAACAGATATCCTCCCCTCGGACCTTGAGGACATTGAGATCAACATCGGTGTTGATTGGGTCGAGCCAAGCTAGCAGCCATGAAACACAGCTTCTGTGAACATGTTTTTGAAGTCAGCTGCTGACCCCTTTTATTGTCTCTTCCTCTGGGAGTGACAATTCAATCAAGGGATTCACTGGTCTCCATGTCCACCGCATTCACAAAGCTCCTCATGGCAGCACTACTGAGACGAGCCAAAAGTCCATGAAATCCTTTCCTGAAGGATTCATGAAGGATTTAAGTTCTAAGACAGTGTTTGCAAGAGTGTAGCATCTATACAGGGAAAGAGCCATGTGCTGACAACCATTAACAATGACAGTTTTTATAGAATTATACTAGAAAAGATATTTGCAGAAAGTGAATTATAGCTGTCCCACTTTATCTCAAATGCACAGCAAACAGCCGATCTGTATGTCCCCAGACGTCTTGACATTTAGACGGCCTTCTAAGTATGATGGACAAACTAAGAATGTGATTATTCTAGAGGTTTGACTCTTTATTGCACACAACGTCTTTGCTTGAACTGCACACAGTTGGAGAATTGCCATTTTGCTTGGTTTTCTTTAGCTACTCCTGAAGGCATGCTGTTTTCGCTCTCCCTGAATAACTGTCGTCAGCTGTCCAGTCCCGAGAGACCCGCGGCTGAGCGGATAAACCGGTGCCTCCTTCTAGTCTCTAGGTATTGCAATCCAAGGCCACCTTCCCTTCCCTCCTCCCAACAGGCCCTGAAGATGCAGTGATTACATCTCCCTGACTGAGCCAGAGCAGGGAGGAGAGAGGCCATCAGTGGCACCAACATTTTTATATTTCTAGACAACGACAGTGTAATGTATTACTTTGCCTTTTTCTTAAGATAATAAATTCCTGTATAATGCCCCAAATATTCACAGTGAAATCAAAGCACTGATGGTTCTACCCCATGATTTTTTTGTGCTTTTATTTTAATCCTCTAAGGCTTCACTCAGCGCATATCATCCTATAAAGGATCTTTTTTACAGGTTATTGCAGCCCTTGCTATCATTTAAAAAGGCAGAATGCATTCCAATCCCGTCTTCTGTTTGCAGGGCAAAGCTGATCTAATTCCCCTTTCTATCAATACATAATCCATGATAATGAGCTGTGCCAAATTCCTTAGATGAATATGCAAAGGCTTCTTTCTGCAGGCACTGTAAATATAATGGAGCGAACATTAATCGAAGTGATAATTAATTGCCTTCTGGAGATTATACGACTTGGCCCACAGCAACCACGTAGAGGTTATATTATATCTATTATATTTAAAACAGGTTTCAAAAAGGGAGAGTAAAACAGAGAGTGAAAAGATCATAGGTGACAGAGAAACCAATCAGAGATGATATCAAATATACCAACGGGGGTTCAGTGTACCCAATTTTACATACAATAAAACTATACATGACATTAATAGTTTGTATAGCATAAGCCATAAATGTTTATTCTATCCACCAAACTCATGTCAAAGCTATGTCTTGTTTTTCTCAGCCTACAGCCCACATTAAAGCTGTGGCTCAGAAGGTAGAGCGTAGAGTCGTCAACTAATCAGCAATGATCGGTGCTTCAATCCTTGGCACCTCCAGACTGCATGGCGAAGGGTCCTTGGTCAAGATACTGAACCCCAAATTGCTCCCGAAGGCTGCATGTGAATGTGTGTGAATGGTAAGCTCCCAAAAACTGATGAGCTGATGTATTGTAAAAGCCATTTTGCCCTCACTGTTGACATCATAGGTGCATTTGTCCACGCTGGTCTGGTATGACATGTACAGCTGATATTTATAATAACCTCATGAAATATGTGTCCATTGTCCTTTGTGGGAAAGGCACACAAGAGGAGATGTGTGCAACAACTAAAGAAAAAAAAATAGGCATTCAATAGGAGAAGCACAAGATATTAATGCTGGACTGATTTACGTAGCCATGAGAAAAACTGGCAGCAACTCACTTCATCAACAAAGCATCGAAGGGAAAATATGCAACAGTATCTGGCACAATGTCTACGTATACTTTTGCAGTCTTGAGGAAAGACTATCCATCCTGCCATTTCATTTCTATACCACCTGACTCCACAGGATCACATCCTCACAGCGTTGTGTTGTATTATCTCAGCATGCACCAACAGCAACGCTCAACATGCCACTCTATAGTATTTATACAATAGAGAGCATTCAGGCGGCTGTGAACATGTCAACAGCTGGTGACTGTAATTATATAGTTTTGACATAAGCATTGAGGCCTCTATCTTTTTCTGCAACAGGCATTGCATACCACAAGTAACCTACTTGATATATGACCTCTTGCACACTAATAATTATTATGCACTGTGGACAATTTATGCGCAGATGCTACTGCCAAAACTATAAAGCCCTGATTATACCCAATAACTCACACTGATGACAAACCTGGAGTGAATGTTAACAATCTGGTTTTGTTGCCTTTTTTTGGCTGTGATAGACGATGTGCCAGTGACAGTCTCATCATGATTTACAAAGGCTAATTCAGCTCATAACAACATGAAAATGCTTCTCTGTTTATCCATTAGAGGAAATCTATGTCCCAGAAGTGTGTAAATAATACCCAGTAGCATACATGCCACAACCTATTCCGATGTGAAGGACGGATGAAGGTTCACATGACTGCAGCCGGATATGCCGAGAAGATTCTTCACAGCATAATACAGCACTTCCACTTGTTCACTGAATAATACAGCACTCCCAATAATAGGCCTACCCCATTTTCAGCCAGACTGGCAGTCTTCTGTTTCAGCCTGAAAGCTAAGCTTCTTGGTGCTGCCCTACCCATGGAAGCTAGAAGTAGTTAAGTATTGTTGGATAAATATTACACAAACACAACATGCACAAAATTGAAGAATTAGCTATGTCAGTTATAAAAAATATCAGTGTTATATGTTTTAATATTTAGATGTATTGAGATGGTGATAGTAGCTTATCCCCTGAAAGACAACTTAATTTCATAACCCATACTGCAAGTGATGATTCCTGTGATTGATCAGTATTTTTTTTTTCTTTCCATAAAATAAGTGTCAATCAATTCAGTGTAGAGGACAGGATGTACAGCCCATTTAACCACACTGAAAAACATATCATAGAATAAGCACCTCGATCATCAAGCACACACTCCATGTGAAAAAAAAAAGCTATTAAAATGAAGTGTTAAATTTTACAATTCATGCTGCCATGTTCCTTAGTGTGACTGCTATAAGGTGCCATTAGCACAATTCTTTCTGTAAAACATCAGATTTAGTGTCATAAAACCTCAATAGACTATCTTTAGGAAAACTCTCACTGAATAAAAAAATATAAATGAAATAAGTACCTGTTACTTACTAGACAATATAATAATATATACATAATAAACTTGTAAGTATATATTAACAGTTTCACTCCAGACAAGAAAAATACAGCAAAACACTAAGTCTGTATATCGACTTCAAGTGGTTGAGTTTGATGGTTTTCTGACACAAATGTACAGACAACATAAATTGATGTACTTGATAGTAAGCCTGTTTCAGGTGACGATGTCATACTAAATAAAAAAATTTTAAAAAAACCTCTAATCGCTTATCCTGTGCAAGAGGTCAAGAGAGACTGGACTATACAAATATACACTGGGTGAGAGGTGAGATACACCCCAAGGATGGTAGTTTGTAAAGAACAGCAACTGATTTATATCAGAAACAGTATGCTACCATGCTGACCATTTTCACAAATAGGAAAATTCAACAATAAAATGTCCATAGAAACATTTCAAACCATTTCTGTATCACAATTTTCACAGTCCTGCTGTCCACCTGGCTTCAGACACTCACAGTTTTAACAAAGTATATTTAAACAAGCCGATTCGTTTGTTGCCAGCTTCCAAGGCAGCTACAAACAAGATGTGAGTGAGCTTCATGTCTTCTAAATGACCACAGCTGCTGGTCTCTCTGACAGAGGAAAGCAGACTTCAAGAGCCTTTGATAATAAAAGGGATACCTTTTTGGTGGAACATCACTTAATGCTTAACACGATGCTGTTAACACAAGTCCTTATACGATAAAGGTGACACTCACTGACAAATGAGGTGCTGTGGCAGAATTTTATGACAGTTTTGCATCAGTGACTAATGGATGGAATGAGCGACTTACACATTGTATCAGTTTCGTCCGAGTCATCAGGGCAGTCCGGCTCGCCATCACAGAGCCAGGCCTCGGGAATGCAGGTTTCCTCGTCGTGACAGTGAAACTCCCCTACGTCACACAAGATGGCTTCTGGATGGTATGAAGAAAGGGTGGAGAGAAAGACAGAAGAGATGCAGCATGAGGCGATGATAGTGAACAGGTGGCTCACCTGTTTCACCAGCAAATATGTACTGGATGTATACTTGAACATGAGCATGAGTGGAGACAAAGAGGCTTCACTTTCTATAGAATTACACGCTGTTGATGGATATAATGAAGAGTAAAATCCATCCAATTATATCATTATCAATGGTAGCATGCAGTAAAATCACACAAAGAGGCTTCAGCTCGATACTGTATGTACATTTTCAAAGGGTGACAATCAAGTACTGTAGAGTATGTTCTTTTGTTAGCGTCATATCTTTTGCAAACCACAACTCTTTGTGAGAACAGAAGGCCATACATTTTTTTTTTCCACAAGATTAAAAAGCTACCAAAGAGGCAGACGAAACAGATGCTGCCCAGGCATTGTGATTTTGACAGCTCTTCTCCTCTAACAAAGACATCATGTCCTTCACACCTTGGCAAACTATTACAAAGCAGTTTGGCAAGTTTGTTCTTATCTTTTGCCTCCTTGGTGTTGTGCTTTCATTTGATGGTAGGACTGGGGGAGTTCAGTGAAAGCCCAGTCAACTAAAAAGTCATCATAGCCTTTCAATATAGCAAGCATCTGTCAAAGTGTTGACATGCTTCCTGCCGGTAGCTGTCAGAGACTCAGTTCGATCATTCTACAGAATGACACAAGCTTTTGCTTAAGATTTGACATCACAATGTGACCTGACGCTACTTCTCCTCGGCGGTGAGCAAAAACGGTAATTTATTTCTAAGCTTAACCCGCAGACAATCAGACGGGCTCTAACTTCCCCTCCCACTCTCTCTTGTCATCTCCATCTTTTCCCTGTGTGTTCCTAACCCATTAGTGGTGGGAGTGGAGCAAGTGGGAGATCAGGTCTGCAGCGTATGAACAGTGAGAGTGATAATTCAACGCACCGCTGCTCCCTGCCCGGCACCCTCCAGCAAATTCACTACCCAGGGACAAATCTGAAAAGGTCAAACATATCATCCATTCTACCTCTCCGATTCCCACTGATGCAATATATCTGAAATCTTACAATTTAAATCAAGGTCTCTTTTGAAATATTCAACAGCTTTTTTTTAGGGTTTTAAACAGGGGACATTCTTATAAAATTGCACATCAAAGCCATCAAACCTTTAAAGGGAAAAAAATTAACTGCATGTCGTGTTAAATGAGAAATGGGTTATCTCAAGGTAGCCTATTGCATAAGGAACAGGTTCCTGATTTGTATTTTGTCTCTAAACAGTGGAACAGCAGCCACATAAAAAATGCATCTAGCCAAATATAACACTATTAACTTCCTAACAACAAAGACTACTTTTGTGCAAAGCCAAAGTCCAATATGCTTCTTTTAACCATCATCAAACACAATATTGTGATCTCCGCAAAGCTGTCAACCTACGGTGCATATTGATTTTTCACTGCAATGAATATTAATATAGCACTAGCCTTTAATAACACGATGGATTATGCATGATTTGACTGTTTAGTGAAAAATAAAGGTAAGGTCATACGGTACTCAGAGTAACACAGTGCTATGATGACAAACTGTTATACATTGAATTTTACATCAGATACAAGTAGTCCAGTCCAAATACAGGCATAACAAATGAACTGTATATGACCTGAATATTATTTACATTTCCTCTCAAAAAATAGTAAGGCATCAATAAACACACACTGGGCTTATGGTTGGCAGAGGCATTCTCAGTTTGTTGGCAGGGGCAAGCTCGGTTAGTCTGTAAAGAGAAATCTCTTATGCCTGTAAAGCTGAATTGATTGCCATTGAAAGGCAGAGGGTTGGTGACAGAAGGGCCATGTCCTCAGCCAGAGATGGAAGTCATGAAAGAAACCTCGGCCTCTGAGCATACCGGTTACCCATTGATGTTTTACCTCCTTTCATGGCACTTCACCTTGAAAGCTAAGGGGCCAAATATGAAGCATCCAAATGACCTCTTATGTCAATTCATCTTTCCATTCTGCTTTAGGAAGCAGCCTCTCCTTGACTTCACTGCACTGTCACTGTAGCTGTGGGGAACAACTCTGGGACAAACACACAACTGAAGGAAAGTAACTGCTCTGTTGTTCTTTTGTCCCCTTTCTATATACCGCTGTGAAATATGTAAAGGTTCAGTATTACACAGCATTATGTATTTTGCAGGTAATTCTATACAAACAAATGAGTGGCGATGGCAGGAATACAAATAGAAAAAAGAAAAGGCAGCAGAGGCTTTCAGTGAATAGAAAAAAAAGGCCAAACTGGCTCCATTATCATAACAGTGGGGAACACAGTGGCACTCAGCTGGGCACATTATCATGAGCTTCATTCCTGACACCCAACAGCCACCACTGGAACAACATTGTGGCTCATTAAAGCCATTGAGCCTTTGAAATGTGCCAGATTTTCAGAGGAACAAAGAGTTATTTGGTGGCAGGCAGACAGGGAAGACAGTTTGCAAACCTGCTCAAGGAAAAGCAGCCAGCACTCCTTGTAGCATATATTTTGATCAAGTTTTTCTTTAGTTCAGATGAAGTGTGAATCCTAGAGTGTGTTGACCCAATTACTGAACATGTCCAGTATACTGCAACATGAGCACATGGATAGCACAACAAATCTTCATCCTGCATTTTGCAATATAGCATCCACTCTCCTATTTGCTCAGTCCTATTAAACTCTGAATTACATGAGAGCTCAGGTCTTCATTTATAGTTCTAAACAATATTATATTGCAATGAGGTAAGCTACAAACCACTAAGGCATTACTATTCCCTGAATTGCATCAGACACACAGTTCACAATATGGTTCAGTGGATAAGTCGTAAGCCACAGGCCTATTCAAACAAAACCTGGGTTATAAAAGCAGCAGTGCAGTACACAGCTCAGAGTGGTGAATTAAACGTCATCCATGTTGTGCAGCTGAAAAAAGCTGATCTGAGAATATTTCTCACTCAGGCCTATCTCACGGTTGCAGGTTGAGAAGGAGCTGCTTCTTAAAGAAGCTATTTGCAGTTCATCCAACATGCTCAGCTCAACATAGAAAGCTGTGTGTCGACTTGTCAGAGCAGTGATAGTCCATTAGACCTATGTTACATTCAGGGTGCTCAAGGTCACCCAACAACCAGTGTGAGGGAAAAGAGAAAATAGCAGTGGAATATATCTGAAAACAAATGAAAATATGCAAGCCTAAACATACTGTATACTCACACGCACAAATATAATTTAACTCCTGAAATTTGGGGGAATTATCAAAAAGTCTTTTAACTAAAAACTACAGCTGGTGGTATAAACTGTGAAGAGTTTTTGTCATTTTTGACTTCATATTATAGTTGCCAGTGAAGTGACAGGAGGGAGGACATTGCGATTATGTGGTTTGGCTTCTCGAGCGCCTCAGCTACAATGAGGAGTAATGGGCAGGGAATGTTTTGACTGTTTGAGACAAAAATGGGTAATACCTTGGCTTTACAGGCAGAATTAAACAGGAAGGACTTTTCCTCTAGAGCTGTGACATTGTGAAATAGAGAAATGTTAATGAATTGTTTGACATTTTGGGAAATATGCTTATTTGCTTTCTTCTAGCGAGGCTTGAGGAAATTGACCACACTCATGTCTACACAGTAAATATGAAGCTACTGTGAGCAGTAGGTTAGACTGGAAACTAAGGGAAACAGCTAGCATGGCTTTGCCTGAAGGCGATAAAGTAAAAACCTACCAAAAGCTCTAACTAACAGACGCTACAGGTGAAAACATAACATTTTTAAATAATAGGTATAAACTCCCACAGTTTATTACTGACATTAATACATTACTTTTCATTTGTGTTTCATTCTGTTGCCATAATAGAGTCAACAGTTCTTATAGACATCTCTGTTTGTCACTCCATAAATCAGAAAATGTCTTAAAAATCCAATTTGTTCAGGAATAAAATGTTATATAAATCAGGCTATAAATAATACAAACCACTCTGTAGAAAACCTTCAGAATATAGATAGGAATAAAACTGGAAAGTTTGATGTAACATCCCCTGAAGTGGAGAATTTTGGGTCAGAGCATGAGAAAAAACTCATTTTGAGAAAACAGCTTTTAAATATATGTATTGTAAAATTTCATATGTTTTGCAGACTAGAGGTGAATAGTAAAAAACAAAATAAATATATTATAGTAGGATAAATCTATTAATGCAAATAGAAAAACTTTAGTATAATTAACATCAAAATGTGTATTTTGGGTGTTTTCTTTTCACTGAAAATCTGAACAGCCCAGTTTCCAGTCTTTGTGCTAAGCTAAGCTAAGCAAGAAAGTGAATATGCATATTTCCCAAAATGTTTAAGTATTATTTTAAAGACAGAAATAATACAAGGCAATACAACAAGACACATTTAGATTAGGGTAAGCAGCACTCCATTTCCTACTTTTAGTATAGCTATCCCTTCTGTTTCCATCTACAGCGTGTGTAAAATCAAAAGTCACATGTCTGTTCAACCCCATTCTCTTAGGACTTTTTAAAAGAGTATTTTGGGAAATATGTGAAATGACTATCTGAAGTAGATGTAGACAGGATGGGTGGAGAGAAAGTGGGTGCTCCAAAAAAGTAAATCAAAACACTTCATAACAAAATAACTCCTCGAAAGCACTGATGTCGGTCTGATGATATATAACACTCTGAGTATATGAGGGTGGAATATTCTGCTCAAAGATACATGGATTGTGTAACATAAATCAAACGCACAGGTTAAAATTCATCACATACAAATGTTTCACAAGTTATTGAGGACAAGTGTACTGGGGCACAAAAATTCAGAGAGTTTCTGTCAAGTACACACACACACACACACACACACACACACACACACACATTAGAAACCCACCTCCATCCATGTACACGCTCATAGATTAGTGATTTTAAACCCCCTCACACTGTCAGAGCAGACTTAGCGTCCTGGCCAGCTCCAGGTCATATGCATTATGGATGAGCATAGGGCTATGAGCCAAACTAAGCAGGTTATTAAGTATAACAACAGTATAATGCAGTCTCCCCCTTAATCTTCATATCTTTAATCTGCCAAAAGATGCAGTGCAGTGTGATGCATCTCAATGATACCTCACACATTCATAATGAATCTTTATTAGAAGCGTATCTCTAGAAGTGACATATGCCATGTGGTATTTAGACTTAAATGCCATCCACGTCAAGTCTGATCAGAATATGGAGACTAGAGAGAGTACCGTGACTCTGCTCACTGATGAATGATTTCAGAATGTCACAGCACTTCTGGACGCATGCCCCTAGTTATATGTGCACGTCAGTTCTGCAGCACTCCAACATTTCTTCCACCTAGATTGTAGAGTTGTTTTTTTTTCTTCAAGGAATTCTTAGAAATCACTAAGCTAACTCAAAGTATGCGGTCTTTAAAAAAGAGAGAAAATAATGATGTACTACAGAAGAGAAGTCATTTTGTTTACAGAATTTGAGGTATAACTGGTCCTAGGAAATGCCAGCTCTACCATTCCCCATGGCAACTCTGCATTCTTGCCATGAAATGGCTAAGAAATCAATGCTGTAAGACTTTTGGGCCTAAATTAGATGTTGCATGACCTTCACCACAGAGCAAGGTCACTTTTATTTTCTCTACAACATGAGGGGTATGTCAACAAACTATTAAAAGGGAGCACCACATGAAAAGTTTCAGGAGACATAGGTTGAATGGCCTCCTGCTCCTTGGCATACAGTAAGTCCCTGCAAAAGTAAACAATGAATGATTCATAAGACTGATCTTGAGCTGTATGTTTTTTTTTATTGCCCTTTTACTCCACATGCAAGGATTTTGAAAGACTCCTCATGTGTTTCTGAACCGAGCTCAATCACACCTGATCTCATTAAAGTGTCAGGTTAATGTCTAGCTCCTAATTGGATCAGATGGGGTAGAACAAATCACCAGCAAAAACATGCAGGACAAGTGGGTCTTGAAGACTGGCATAATAAACAGTATTAATGAGCATATATAAGAAATAGTTACCAGGTGGATTTGCATCGGTTGGTGGCTCCAAAAGTAATATTCATATGGAAGTTAATAACTTAAATGACAACATTATTTATTTTCACCCTGACCCTTATTTTTTTATAGCATTTGCTGTAATGATGCTCCAAAATTTTACTCCAACTCAAGTTCAGCTGCTCACTTAACACACATGCAATGCCAACGTGTGATCAAAGCACATCTTCTCAACACATTCACACTGCAGTTACATGTGTTTAAATAGCAGCACTTCCGACAAGACTGTCCTTTTGATACTTCTTTCACACTACTTAAAACCACCTTGTTTATCGTGCTTGCTGCTATTCACCCTGTTTCTCTGAAGAACAGCCACTACCTGTGAGTGACAGGATTTTACTTGGCTTGCTTGTTGATACAGTGTGCCTACATCCTAACTCGTATTGATCTATAAATCTAAGATCAACCATATATCTCACTATATAACTATATATGTCTCACTTTTTATGAGTGCAGTTCACTGCACTAGCAGGGTCCTATAAATATGACTGTTTTTTAGTATCTCTGACTCCCAATAGTGGATTTTGTGTTATGTTTACTGCTCGTGTTGACAGACATCTGCAATTTGTGATGCCAGTCAAAGATATCAGAGGCCTAAAAAATCTGCATACTGTATCTGTCTGTAAACACAACTAGTTGATTGACACAAACATTTATTTCTTAGCAGCTTCTTTATTTAGCACAGCTGCATCAGGCATGCCTGATGCAGGTGAAATGTCAAAAGTGGTAGCCAGGAAAGAAAACTATATAGATTTAATTATTTTTCAAATTATTAATGATTAATTTAACATCATGATCATATTCACAAATTATCATCTGCAATTAAATTAAGACTGTAGTATTTAGATAGGAGCATTACATAGACACCAAATATGAATAAAGACACATAAAACAATGTACCTATCTTACATTAAGGTGTTGCTGTGATTACTGCAGTGTTGTGCGGCAGTGTGTGGAGGTGTGGGCGTGTTTGTTTGTGCTTTAGAAAATAACCACTGTGAAACAGAAAATAATGTCCTATTTCTCTGATTCACTGACTGTCTCGCTGCCAACGCTCCCTCTCTTGCTCAATGACACTTTATTTGTTTCCCATTTACTTAGATATTTGACATCCACCAAATGAGACTGAACAATCAGCTATCTTTCTTCAGTATGACTGACCCAAGCAAAGAAAAATATGGTCAAGACATATGTAATCAAATATACAAAACAGCAGTGATCAACTAATAAGCAGATAAGATTTACAAAATTAAAAAAAATGTTTTTTAAACCTCAGATAGAGGGCATCCAATGTAATTTTTTTATCAATCCCATCCATGTACACTGTAGTTAGACTATGTATGTCCAGAATGTCTCCAAGTGGAATACTTTTCTTAGTCCCATGCAGGATATGTGTGATGTAGATGTAATGCTAAACCCTTTGAAGGTGTGCCAATTTAAATGTTTGGGATCTTTAACTCAGTATTTTGGTTACCTAGAACATTCAGGAGCCACAAAGACATTCAACCATTGACATTTCTAGGGGCTCTGAGGTGGTATGAATGTAGACTATGCATGTGCATTTCATTTGCATGAGAATGTGTCATTATACTGCCAATAATAGAAAAGTACATCCCCCCCAGTCTCTTCTCGCATGGCCCCCTTTCCATGCTCCATCCAAGGTCACCTAATCACCGTGTTCCTTCAAAGACCTCTATCTTAACCAGCAGCAGTCTGAGGGATTTATGCCCTGCTCCATGTCATGATTACCAATCAGGTGGAGTAATAGCTGCTTAAGCAGACAGGGGTTTTTGTCATCACTGAGGGGTGAAATGCCAGTCAAGGTTTCCACTGAGTTTGTCCAATGCGGGCTGATACTCTATGGGGCATGTCAGTGCCTTGGGTGTAGCCTCCAGATTAAACTGCATTATTGGAGTGGACCGAGAGCTGTTATGGTGAGGGATCACATCCTCCCTGTCCCCCACTCTACCACTGCAGACACCAAGTGAGCTGTACATTATCAACAAGTCCATAGGGACCTTGAAACCTGAAAATGGATTACCTCAATTAAACTGTAGAAATAAGTTTGAATTCTCTCTCAAAGACAAAAAGATGCACATAAAGACGCATTGGCTTGTTAAAATAAACCACCTTAACTGTGATCATTTAAATTTGAAAATTGAAAAATAATTACATTGTAGTGCTCAAAAAATATAATATCATCAAAGTCTAACAGGACAAATTAAATAAAGGTATTACATTAGACAGAGAGGTCTCAAATCAACCACATATTCTGTGTATACCGCATAAGACAAATGGTGGCAAAAAATGAAAACAGCACAAAAGGAATAAGATTTTGTTTGGTTTACATTCTCCCCTAACCACCCACTGAAGTTGATTTTAATTGAGAATGAATACTGAATTCATCATGCTGCAGGCCTACTTGTTTGTTTTCGTGTTCAAGAAGCTCTTCAGAAGAAATAATCCAAGAGCTAAAATATAAAAGATAATATACTAAATGAGACTGAAGGATTTTCTTGGAGACTGATTTACCACCCAGTACATTTTTTTTCCTTTGTTAGTCCATGGAAGACATTTGGCCTTTTTTATTTTAAATGTAAAACTAAATATTCAATATTTTTAACTGTCCAAAGAAAATGTATCTAATGAAGATTAACAAGCCAAAATGTAATACAAGGCCAAAATCAGCAAATGGTTTAATTGTAACTCGCTGCCTTCTACTGGACCATAGAAGTATGTGATCAAGATGGACCTGTCCTTTATTTCAGTTTTTCCACTTTACTCCTCAGTAAATTCTGCAAAGTTGCACAGCTGGGAGTTAGCTTATACACCAATCTGATTAGCTATTAGAAATGGGGAATGCTACATGTCTCCGCCATTGTGCCTCACAACACAAATCAGCCTTATTAGCCATGATAGCAGTGTCTGTTTAAACTCTTATATGAAGAAAGAACTGAAGAAAGAGCCACCCAGGTAAGAGCATTGTATTGTTCTTTTCATGTTTGAACCAGAATTAGCTAAACAAATATAGTGTATATCCACTGTCACTTGAAAAAACTGATAAACTGTTAATTAAAGTTTTTTGATGATACATCATTGAGTGTAAACATCTTGTTAGCCTAGTTTAGTGAGTCACAGACCATATTCCGTACTTAGATCTGCCTTTACACCTGGACGGATGTGGGAATGATGGTCTCATTAGAGGCCTTGTAATTATGTGATCATGATCATTGTTCGGCTCAGGAAGCTCTACAGCGGCTAATTCAGGCATAACCAAGAACCAGTTTTTACTGCAGGTGTATACCATATTTCTGCATCATCAGCACAAGAAATTGATTAGGAAAATTATGTACAGCTCCCCTTTGGCATTTAATGTGTGAAAAAGGAGCTTTAGTGACAAGGCATTTGAGAAAACGTGTTGTCGATCACAGTATGTTCATTTATTCTGTCTAACTGCATTGCAAATAATTTTACGCAATGGGTATGTACCTTCTTCTAATGTAACCTAAAAAATAAAATAAAAAAACTACAGAGACATGAGCAAAATATTCTCTACAACAAATCCAACCCAGTGAAATACAGCATTTTTTTAGCAGTACAATAGTTTTCTCCTTGTAGCTGCATTGTTCAAACTATAGAGCCATAAGACATAAAATATTCCAGTAATCCATGTCGTGGTTTAGTACAGTTTCTAATACTCCCACACATACATGTCATTGACAGCATGTGGAATATGACAGCAATATCCCATATGCAAATATAAAAAAGTTACTTGACATCACACATGCTAGATTGGCTCTGGATGCTCTGTTGTTTTTTGCACATTTTGTGGTCACTGTAGTTTCTCCTTCATTCTAGGAGAGAGCAACTACACTGTTAGATGCCACATATTGGTCCTTTAAAAAGTGTAAAAGGTGCTTCCCTTTCATTTCCCTTCACTTCGTCATGATCCTCTTGTTCATAATTGACACTAGAGCCACCCCAGCCACAGTGGTCTGCATGTGTCTGAGTATGATTTTATGAACACTGTAATAAATATACTATACTATACTGTAAATTTATATATTAAATGTGTCATAAACAACAAAAGCATTTTGTGTAAGAAAAGTGTAATGGTTGCTTAGGTGACTTGTTAGGAGCTTATTTTCAATTAAACATTTATCTCTGGTAAATGTGAAAGTGTGTTGAGCCCTAGCTTGTTTTATTACTGGTAGACTAATTCAGTAAATATTTATGTAACACTTTCTATGAGGATCACATCTATAGAGCATAATTGCGGAATTCATAGTGAATCATAATGCATTCATTATGCTTTATGACTACACTCACAAACACACATAATGCTCTCTGATCCACATTATGTCAACAGTCATAAAACATTATAGATGTAATTTAGAATGAATAAATAGTTCAAGTTTCTTATGGATGCTTTGGACTAGTTATAAACTAAAGGTTGGCTGCAACATGCATGGGCCATCAGACAATCAAGTTGTAAATAGGGTTAAGATAAAGGTTAAAGAAAAATAAAGCAGGAAGTAAAATCAAACTGTTCTGTCAAACATCACTTACAGCTCTGGTTCACCTTTGATCTCTGTAGACACAGTTTTGTACACATTTTTTAAGAAGAGGCATTGAGCGGCATTACGTGTGCTCACTTGTGGTTTGTATTTAAATATAGTAGCTAATCTAGCAAAACTATCAGCTTGCTTACAACCTGCATAATCGTCTGACAGCTTGTGTTTGTTGCCCTGTTGGCCCATTTATTTAGCAATTCTTTAGATTACATCTCAGCAATTACTCTGGGTGGGTACAATGTTATCGGAACTAGTACAACTGATGGCCCAGAGCGACGAAAGTAAAACCCCAGTCGCAATAAATTGTAGTTCTTCTTTAACAGTGACAAAAAGTATGGACAGAACTAAACAGATGTAATTGTAGATAATTACAGCTCGTGCTCAATGTAATCTCCTATACGTGAGAAATTCAAATAGTGGTGGTGTTTTAGGTCATTTTTCAGACCAGTACATATTAATTATGTATTAACATGCCAAAATGTGTATATGTGAATGCACACACAGTGCATTTTAGTATCCAACACAGGTCTCTAAGCTAATGAAAGTAAGAAAATGATAAAGAACACAAATTACTTGTTAAACAAAGCTGAGAACAGAGTGCTTCCCACTTTGCGGCCTGAAGCGGAGACTAATCTGGCTCCATTAATACATCCTAAACGAGAAAATATCTAAATTCCTCTCCAAAGCCACGGAACAGGAAGAACAGCCTTTTTGCCCTGCAGATATATAATGTGATTTGTATTATAGGCTTATATGCAAGCCCTTGTAGAATTCTGAATGAACCCGGGATGTAAAAGCAAATCCAGAAATTTATTTTGATCATGGCATATGACCACTCATTAGTCATGTTTCCCTTTTACAAATCTACCATGGGTGTTCTGAACATAAGGGTAAATGTATCCATATACATTTTAATATGAATCTACTGCTGTCAAGATTTGCAGTGCTCATTGCAGCAGTTATATCAGTACTGCCTACTATTTTTCTGCAATGTTCATGTTTTGCAAACTTTTCCAAAGGGACTGAAATCGACAAAGGACAATGAAGTGATGGACCTGAAGGGTGCATCTGACCTTTGCAGTAACACAAAGTTCATATTTTAAAATGGAAACAATTTTTCAATGAGTGACTCTGAATATCGCAGCTTTGGGGATTTTGTGTCAGCTTACTGTATTCCTTTAGAGCCTTTGATTCTTTAACTCTGTGCCTTTGTGCTTTGTGCCAATATTTTCACTGTTTTCATCGATTGTTCAAAATCACAGGAACTTCCTTAGGACCTGCTATACTGTTATATGGTACAGTTTTCAATGAGTTTTTAGTTCAACTCTAGAGATCCAAATCTTTAATAGGCACAGCAGCAAAAAAAGAAAACTGTTTACAATTTAAAAACTTCAAGTGATAGTTCTTCTCTCTCAGGTAACTGAAGATTTAGTTTATAATATTACACTTCCTTCCTCCCTCTAGGGAGAAGACAGAAACTTCAAGCAGCAACTAACTATCTTAAAAATTTATTTAAGTCCCTAAAATGTCTGTGAACAGTAGTTCTAACAGTACATTTAGCATCTAGATCCCCTGAGAAGCCACTTATTTACTCTAAAAATATTAAAGTCAAAATGAATGAAGGTATCTGCACGCAAAGTCAGGCAGAATGATTATTTCAGTCTGCTACTGTATGTACCTTTGTAAGTCCATTTCAGAGTAAGACGTCAGAAAAAGCTCACTCACATAATCAGATCTGCACATCTTTATCTTCTTGAGCTGCTCAGGGAGACAGGAATTAAAGGATCAAAGTATTTAATAAATAAAACTGTTGAAAGCTCACAGCAAACACCAACACGGCATCAGTCTTCACTGAATGCAACTAAAATGAAAGAGATTGTCCGTATTGAACAGGGCTATAGGCAGTTATGAGTAAAATTCATCAGAAAAGTCGATCGGGTCAACCTCTTTGGGGCATGAAAGTGAGTCAACAGAGGGAGGATTGGATCTACTTTATTGCCTGATTAAAATCAATTTGGTGTGTCTGATGCTGAAGGTGGAGGGATGAAATGAGCAATGGGAGATTGTTAAGCATCTCCTCCTCTCTCACTACTGAGTGAGTACAGTGTGTGGGGGAAAGCTGACTGTGACAGCTCCATGACTCTATGACTCATGACATGTGGCACTGGAAAAAATAACAGAAAGGTCATCAGATGTGCTCTGTCATGCAAAACAGTATACGATTATGAGATGACTTTTTTTGACATGGTATGGTAATGATCATTCCTTTATGAAAACAAATAACCCTTCATGTCATATGCTGCATGCAAGATTAAATTCACTTAATCCAATTTCATGTTTTCACTCAATTTGTAAAAGCACTATAATACTGACTGTTCTATGCAGCAAGTTTTAAAGTCAGATTGTACTCTTTATGAATGATAGAAAACAACATGTGCTAAATTTGATTTGGCTCGACAGAGAAATATACTAGCCCTACTAATGAGCATAAATACAAGATTATGTCCAGTGAAAGCTGTGATTTTTCATACACTCCCCAGGCCAATTAAGTGTGAAAATGAAGTCCAGCATTATTGCTCCAAATTGCCAGGGCTAAAGTCTACTGTAGTCGAGGTGGAGCTCCCTTTATTACTTAGTATATGACCTTTATACAGCAAATTAACAAGCTTGTCAACAACTTGTGGATTAATGTGCAGTATGCGCATCACCGTACATGATCTCTTTAAATAAGGCATGGGGAAATCTGATTAGTAGAAAAGGTAGTAAAACAACTTATGTGACCTTTTAGAAGCCTTGTTAAACATCACCACCAGCACAAACACACACAGCTATACTGTAGTAAAGCACTGTGTAGAAACATGGAATGCAAGACTCTCATTTTGTTTTTCCGAAAACAACAAAACAAAGAACCATTACAGAGTGAGCTCTTACTTGTTAGCAGTTAGCAGAGTGAGAAAATCAGTGTGTGTATTCATGTCTAATGCGCACTAAGCAGACAGGCTTGGTGTTTGTCTCTATATCTTAGAAATAATGAATGCAAAATATTAATAAACTAATAAAAAAAAAAAAACATATTAGTGCATCAGGTTAA
This sequence comes from Argyrosomus regius, assembly GCA_946959425.1. Classification (NCBI taxonomy): domain Eukaryota; kingdom Metazoa; phylum Chordata; class Actinopteri; family Sciaenidae; genus Argyrosomus; species Argyrosomus regius. Next base: position 13,729,949 of record OX336895.1, read on the forward strand.
ATGAACTCTTGCTGATTACATGCCCCTAGAACTGAACTATTTTATTTTCACCATATATAACTATGGGTGGTTGTCATGGCAACATAGAGCACAGATTTGTGGGAGCAGCAGTCTGTAAAATCTGACATGCTATGTCCAAAGGAGGGGGATAATCTATCAACTGCGGGATTTAAGATAGCTGTGAATTACCAGATGGGACCAGAAACCCTGAGGTGCTGTGGATCAATTAAAAAAATATATATCACACTCATCTCTCACATACATAGGCACACACACTTGTATCCTCTAATCATGCAAACCGATTCACATAGATTAGTGATCACACTAACACTGTCATAATAGAGGTTGCAATGTTATATAGTTCATAAAACATGCTTACTTCCAGTTTTAACAAAAGATGGATTCATAATCTTTCAGCTTTTGACCAGCTGCTGTTTTGAAACCAGCGTGATGCTCTTCCCCCATCAGCTCTTTTCCTCTTTTCGTCTCTCTATCAAGGGCATTGTCACTCCTGATATGAAGGTCCATTCATAAAACTGCATTAACTTTAGCGATCCATGGCCGATTACAGCGTTAACCAACTATGGCCTCCGAGATATGTCATGCTGCAATTTCCAGTACCTCTGAAAACATTATAAAAGGTCAAGGCTGAAAAGATTAGGCTGATTAAAATTAAAAAAAAAAAAAAAAAATGAGCTGCATAGAGCACCAGCAATTTAAACTACATTAAAAATGAGAAAAACATCCACCCAAAATCTCAAAAAAATTGTTTGTCATGTGTGCTTAGATGTTTAAATGGTTAGATTAGCTTAGCTTACTGTACATTCACTCAGTTTGCCATGTTTCATATTCCTATAAACACCGTTAAAACCTTAAAACATTCCTACAGTAACTTACAGTAACTTCCTACAGTAAAAAATCCCTGAAATCATCCAACGTTATGAGTGAGTGTCCTGTTCAGATGTTTTCTAAATTAAATGAGGAAAGATATGTTTGCTATTTGGCTTTTGTCATGCTCTAGTCAACACTGTCAAAACATTCATAACACATCTTCATCAGGATTTCAGGATGCTACAGCAGCGCTAACGAACAGTGCAAATGCAACATTGTTCTTGTTGGAATGAAAAATGCAGCCAAGCACACCAAACACAGAACCAAAGCAATATCTAGTCATTATGCTGCACTCTTTTACTTTTAAAGATGCAGATAAAGCCTTTTTTCTTAGTGTGAGAACTTGAAAATGTAATAAACATTGAGAAGGTGTTTCCAAAGGTGTTGATTCTCTGGGCCTTGTGAAAGTCCTTTTTACCCACTGCATTTTTAATGGAATCCAATTAAGAAAGAAACAGTCACACGGTATGAGCTTAGTTTTAAGTCTTCAGCTGTTTCGACAGCTTGCCATGTAGGAAAATGTTAAAGTAATCATTACGGTTTATTGTCAGCCTTAAATTAGTCAGGCTGATCTGTCAGCTTCAGTCCATCCACTGTAGCATAGGCGCCACCATTTATTTATTTATTTATTTTTTGCCATGCTGTCAAAGACTTTCCAGCTTTGTCTTGCTTGTTGTTCAAGCAATTCCTGCTTGGAAAAAAGAAGCTGAAAGCTTTTAAGCTTTGCAAGACAAATAATAGCAATTCCTGCTCCTGAAAAGATGAGAAAGGCTTTCAAGCTTTCAGACATGACAGGTAAAGAAAGGGTTTTTATTCTTTGTATGGACACACAACTTATTTACTGAGTGGCAACCAGGAAAAATGGTGCAATGCTACTTTGAGGCAATGTTTGGAGGACAACATTATTGATAGTGTTTGTGAAGGTTCTCTAAATAGATTCCCATTTTAAGCAGAAAGCCATGTCAACAAACTTTAAATGGCAAGGATTAGCGTGGAGAAATTTGCCTGAGTGACATGAAATGTAAAATAAACAAAAAAAGAACTAAAGCTTTTTATTAGACATCCTTTCTTAGGTTAAATCCAATTAAATTAACTGTGGAAATAATGCAAAACAAAAAAAAAGTAATTTGACACGAACTATTTAATGAAATATGAATTTAAACATGCTGTGAGTTCCTCTCTCATCATCTCCCTTCTTGGGATTGTTTACAGCTTGGCTGCCAGCGATTTCAAAATGTAAGCCATGGGTTGTTTCACGGCTGCTTTTCAGAGGTACAAGATTGCTGGTAGCTGTTTTGTGAGTCTTGAATAAGAGTTGGCATTTTGCTATTCCTCCAAGACACTGTTGCGATGCCAGCGCAGCGCAAGCACAGTGGGGTGTTGGAACGAGACATGAAATGGTCATTCAATATTGAAATTTGAAGTTGTTCAAAGTGAATCAATGTAAAAAGAATATATAAACAAATAAGGAGGGAAATGCTGGTGTGCATACAGATGCATCCTCTTTGGGGGCAATAGTACCTAAACAAGAAACGGATGATGTAATATGAGGAGATTCAAAGGAATACAGTTCAATATTAAATCGTTCAGGCACAAAACATATTCTTCACTGAACTCCCACGGCAACATCATGTCAACACCTGAGTTTAAGCCTATACATATTTAATAAAAGGCTGTGGGAATGTTGCTTTGATAAAGACCTCATTAGGTACATGATATAAAAACCATGTTACAGCTCAGTCTAAATCATTTTGGCACAGAGAGCGGTCTCACTTAAACTGTGAAGAAAAAAAAAAAAGACTTGCAGGTAATACACTGTCACATCCAGTGTGCACTATGACTCACTTTAACCAAACGTCTGCACAGGAAACAGGTGTGGTGTCACCAGACTCAACATATGACTTCATTCAATGAATAACTTTGGTCTCTACCCCTGGACTTTACAACATGTAAGCTGTGAAATTACCAACTTTACAGTGTGCTGTTGGGATCATGCAGAAAACTCTACCAGTGATAAGAATATTAGAATAGAATTGAACAGTTTTTCATAGATTTGACTATGCAGTAAGCTGTATTGTTTTAATTAGGTGCTGGATGGTGTGTTTCTTTCAAAGTTGTCAAATATATCATCCTCAACATTTTAATTTAGCTAAGTAGGAACAATGAAATTAAACAGTAAGAGTAATTTTCAGCAACAATGAAAACCAAAATGTGAGTCTCAGTCTTCAAGACTGAGGTTTAAGAGGGATGAAGACAACATTTTACTGACTAAAAAAAAAAAAAACAACTCTAAGATGCACAGTTTGTGCGTAAACGAAGACAGATGATGACAGCTAAAATTCATCATGCTTAGAAGCCCAAGTGCAACAAAATAAGAGCACACACAGAGCAGCAATAAGTCCATCATACTGAAATCTGATTTGCTGGCAAGTGCTAGCCATGCTTTGCTTAGAATTTTAGCTTTTTGTGGTTTTATCTTATTTTCTAAAGTACAGATGATTACAGATTTTTCTCAAATCATGCAGCACTGGTACTAGAGGTTGTTTTTCAAGAAAGCATGACAGCATTCTCCAAGGACAAGCCTGTACTCCTGTGTACTGGTGGACTAAAGGGGGCAACAGGGGGGCCGTGTTCGAAAAGAATGCAGCAAAAGTGCCCTGTTGGATGCCCCTGTGGTAGATAAAAAAATGATTAAGTGCCCTCTATGGTGGCCCAATGGGAAGACACTTTCGAGCAGAGAAAGCATGGTAGTGCCATATAGGCTGCCCTACATAGAAAATTAGGCTTCTACATGCCTACAAATAGTCAAATGGTGTTTTTATTACAGATACATAGTAAGTACTTCTCAGTCACATAAAACGATTTTAATCTAACCGTGCTTTGAAACAGTTTCATCATAAATGCATCATGACTTTTCTGCATGCTGATGCCCCAACTCATGTAGCCGGTGCCCTTTCAAATTTTTCAGCCGTACCCCTCAGACAGAATGACTCCACTGCTGCACCTGTGACATCAGGTCAGACTGATCGACAGATTCATGCTGTTTATGCCAAATTCTGTCCCTGTCACCAGCATGAACTCCGGTTTGGCTTTGCATACAGTATGTGATAAAGTGAGAGGAGGAGTGAGCTCCTGGGGATGTGGAGGTGTATATTTAATAAAGGAGCTAATTATTTCTCTCATTATCAAATATACTGCATATGTCATTCTGTACATACAGCTAATGCCCATGCACATAGTTCATTATAACTTCAAATTAAACCACTGGAAGAAAACGCTAGTGGCTGCAGGGTGTTCCTAAAATCTATATATAAAACTACCAAAAGTTCTTTAATTCTGTTCAGTTGTGTGTTAATTTGTATAAAATAGTTGATTAGCAGCAGATACAGCTACATTCAAGATACCAAAGATGTTCTTTATAAGTCATGTTGAGTTATTAGATGGCTGAAAAATGGACTATTTATTTGACCTTAGGCAGATGGAATTCATCATGGAGTGGTATTTGGTCTAAATAGTCTTTTGCACATCCAGTCTACCACAGAGCTCTGACAGAGATATCTGCCATGCCACTTTGATCTCATTGGCCTAGTCAATAATACAGTTATTACAGGCATTCCTGCGTTTCATATTTGTAGCTGGAAACCAAACAAAAAAACTGACTCAGTAAAAGACACACGGAAAGTTTGGTCAATTCTAAGGACAGTGAGCTTCCTTAGGCAATAGAGTGCCACAGCGCCATCATATGAGCAATCAGCGTGTGCTTTAAATGACAATTTGTGGTCAGGGAAGATGCCAGAACATTTATGAACATTTGTAGACACATCTGATTCACAATCATAGTCTTGTCTCGCTAATCCATTATTGTGTGCACACAAACACCTTAAAATAAAGTATATAATGTTGCTTGGATGCACTTTGTGACAAAGTGGATGAGACCATTTGTCCCATGTATTAATACCATCTTTAGTTTAACCACACTTAATTTCAGCCATTTTACCATCAGTAATCATCATTTTACAGAGACTATCATGGGTTTGTTTGTGTTTTATATTATGTTTGGTTATATTTCGTAGTTTGACATCTTTGGTTAAAACAAAATCTTACAAGTATTGTTAAATTTAGGTATAGTATATTGATTTATTTCTGGTCAGAATTAGTTAAATTAACATTTAATTGTGTTACTTACCATACTCACCATGTGGTCTGAGTCAAAAGGGGGAAGAGCTGCAACATTTCCTGCTTTTATACCCTGACTGACATGATTGGGGGAGGTCGTTGGACTAGTCCAAATGAGTGAAGGTAAGATAAATTAGTTCTAGGTATTATTTAGGTTATTTGTTATTTCATTTAAGTATGGTTAAAATGTGGATTAAGGGTAAAACAGGTAAGAGTGTTTTTACTGTAATCTGTGTAATTATAACTTTGGAAACTTCTGGTAAATTAGGAGCCAGTGGAGTCCCCTCCACCATTGGTACAGCCAGGGAGGTAGTGCCAGGTGGAGAGGCTATTTAAGCAGTGGCCTTTTGTCTGTTGAGGAGGACAGCGTGAACAATGAATGGAAACATAGTGCTGATCAGGTGTAGCAATTTACGCTTGATGTAGGTTGTACTTTGCATTGTTATAAGTTGAGTTTTATTTAGTTGAACTAAGTTGACTGTTCAGTTATATATTTTTTGTTGTATATATTTTTTGCTACACGTGAAACTGGAAGCACTTTCGTTGTAAATAAACACCTTGCAGTGAATTTTGAACAAACTGCCTCGAATCTGCCTCCTGACTTTAAGTGTATGTATGTAAAACTATATAGCAGAAAAGTCATGTTAATGCTGATGCTTTGAAATCCATTTTAAGATCACAATGTCTAAGGTCAGAGCCATCACAAAAATGTATGAATGGTGCAGCTGCGGTGGGCCTTGTAAACCTTTCTTTTTTATTTATATATGTTTGAGTGGAATACTGCTGTAGGGGTCATACAGTAGACATATTTGAAAACTTGAAAAAAAGCAGGCGCACAAAAGAAAGAAAAAAAAAGAAACAGAAACTGGCACATAAATACACATGACATGCTTGATGAATTGACAAGAAAATTCTGGGTGGGTTACATCATTTACATACTGTAATGTGGAAAATATGCAGTGATAATCAGCATTTTAGCTTGTTGGTTAATAGCTGTTGTGGGAATACTAGTGATTTAATGTTTCCATTATGCAGGGACCCCTAGATAAATAATGCAATGCCAGTAATTACACTTCACTTGGTCATCATGACAAGTAAAGTAACAGTGCAAGCAAAAAAAAAAAAAAACTATTTTGAATAGTTACTTTGAACATTGAACATTATTTTGATGTCAAAACTCAAAATATATATACTAAAACTGTTTTTAGTTTTTTTAAACAATGAAGATATTTTCAATACGTGTCCCAATTTCCAGAAATTCATTTTTGGTATGTGTAAATTTCTTTCTGTATAAAACCAGAATTAAATCCACATTGTGTTCCAGGTCCTGCATGTTCTAACTCTAGTCATAGTTTTGACATGTACTACAAATGTGCAAAGACAAAAAGGGCAAAAGGAAAAAAAAGCACACACACACAAAAGTACAGTATAATACTTGATTGGATTTGGCACCTGTGCACATGTCCACAGGCAGAAACATGTTGTACCAATTTCACACCAAAGCGTGGCTGATGTTATGGCACTTTGTCATTTTGGTGAGGGTATAGGGAAGATTTCCAGTTCAGCAAGACCCTGCTTACTATGACCAAATCTGTCCTATTTTCTCTTGCCTAGTTGCACTGACCTCACATGATGAATGCTCCCCTCAAAAGAGAGAGAAACAGGGTATGTTGTTATTGATGTTCTCAATTAATAACCCCACACACCACCAAGGATTCACACATGCACCATTCAGCTCACTGCAGCAGCTCAACACACAGCTATCAGGAATTGTGTGGAATCTCCTGTTCCACTCGTCACAAGGAATAATTTATTTCTATTAGCCATTATTCATATTAGTAATCTCAAGTCAAAGCAAATCAATTTTATGTGTATAGTCAAACAGCAACAGCACTGCAGCACATTGCTGCTGATGAATGTTTCTTTTGTTCATTTTCAGTTCTTCACCTGTTACTGTAAGAAGTCAAGAGTTAATAATCAGGAGAGAAAGACTATTGCAACTCTGCTATAAGGCATCAAATGTCTCAAACATCTATCTTTAATTAAAAATCAGTTCAGTGAATGTCCTCAGCACAGAGTCGAAATAGCCTGATAAGATTCCCATGTTCATTAAAGACTGATTCCAAAAAAAGACGTCCCTGTTGGCAGCATGTCCATGCCACCTGCTCTGTGTATGAGGCTGAGCCTGTGAGCACCAGCAGTCAAAGTGTCTCTCCACCAATGGGCAAATGGCCATCTGAAGGTGATAGACTCCAGTGGCCTTGGGCCAGAACGAGTCACTGACTGCATGTCCTCAGCACCAACACCAAGCTACTTCAGAAACTGCATAGGTTTGCCCCCCCCAGGCAAGGTGACTCTCTTCCTGCCTAAAATGTTTTCCCACCTGGCATCTTGAACCCTCATCACCCTGTTGCCACACCCTGAGGAGCAGATGCAGAAAAGCTACTTGATACGCTTTCTTGTGACCGCAGAACAGAGCCTGTGTGTGTTCATGATTGAAATACACCCAGTATTTACAAATAAAGATACTGTCCAGTATCTATCATGAAAGCAGCAATTGATTATTAATATTTGAGTTGGAGCAACCGTATATTTTGGGTTTGTCATAGAAATGTGCAGTTTTCCATCAGTTGAACTGGATATTTGGACAACTATAGCACTACATCTTAGCATGTTATGTATTACCATGAGTTTTACTCATTTTACTGACATGTCTGCAAGCTCATTCCTGTCAACTCCAATTTCCCACGATTCTATGCTGTCACCTGTTATGTCCCTTTTCTTGGTAAAGTAATATAATTTTCATGACACTCAAGAAAACCAGATCACAAATGATGTTTCTCTTTTGTTTCTTGCTAGATTAGGTTATTTATTTACATGCTGTTAAATCACTGACGCTTAGTGTTAATTGGTGATGGAAAGCAGTTTGGCATTTTCGCTAAGGGCAGGGATTTACATTTTAAACTTGATTTACACTCTAGTATTTCTCTAAACTGTCCACTCATCTTGCCTAGTCATCTCTAGATGAGAAAAATTGGAGTGCTCATCGCCTTCAGTCATTACTGTGCGCTCTCAGCAGTAAGCTTTACAAGCAACAGCAAGTGCTTTATAGACTTTGTAGCCTGAGGTCCAAATCACAGGGAGATAAACTAAAAATCTACTTTGACCTTCTCTACATGTATGACCTCCTTATAGTTGAAATGTTAATTTGTTTGTCAATTGTGTCAATTAACATGCATTAAAAGCAGAGGTGCGTCGTGACCCCCTGAAATAATCATGTTGGTGTTCAATTCAGCTTATTATTTGCTCACATATGTGATAGAAATACATGTCACTAGTTCCTACAATATACTATTAATGGAACCAAATGAGAAATAATATACAATAACAGTTAATAAATATTATATGTTACTAATATGTTAATAATTTTAGAGTAGTATATTAGTATAATAATATTGATAATAATGGCAATGATAAGAGCAACAGTAGCAAGGGAATAAATAGTCCTAGGCAGTGTCCTTATTTAGGATCCTAGTAGGTAGTAGGTAAGCTCTTCCCAAGCCTCTCAGTTCTCAAAACTGAGAGGTAGTTTCCATACCAGAGAGTGATGTTCCCCATCAGGGTGCTCTCAATGAGGCAGGAGTAGAAATTTCTTAGTATTTGAGAGGATACCTAGAATTGTCTCAGAAAGTGTCTGAGGTGAGACAGTCTGCCCAAAGTCCACCGTCATCTTCTTAGTGCCATCTCCTATTGCTAACTTTCAGGAGGATGTCTTGACACCAGCAGGTCAGGTTCTCTACTTCCTTCATATCTGCCTTTTCATTGCTTTCAGTGATAAAGCCCACCACAGCTGTGTGATCTTGATGATGTTGTTGGAGTCAAAGGTGGGTACACAGTAGTGTATGTACAGGTAGTACAATAGGGGAATCAACACACAGCCCTGGGGTGCTCCAATTAAGGATGAAAGTGGATGAGATGTGTCCACCCACACTCACCACCTGGGGTCTACCCTGCATGAAGTCAAAGATCCACATTTGAGGGGTCATCCACTGATACCAGCTGGCCCTGCTGCCTCCTTGGTGTTCGCACACTTGAAAACCCTCCTGACAGAAATAGTGATAGATACAAAAGGTGCCTCTTCCCATCCAGTAACCTCTGCTTCAACAGTTTTTTGCTTATTGGCTGTTGATGGCTTCAAAGCAAGCATAAAAGTTGTTTAGCTCACCAGACAAGCATGAAGATGGCGGCAGGTTTTTAATCTGTAATCTTCTTTATCATTGCTACATGCCTCTATGATTGCCCTCGTGAAATTTTAGTTCCACGTTTTTGCCTCTCTTAATGCACTTCTTACATTGTAGGATGCTGCTTTATAATTGTCCATGTTTCCAGACCGCAACGCTAATTTGTAGACTGCAGTGTGAGAGTTAATGGCATGCCGGATGAATCAATGGTTTCTGGTTGTGGAGTAATTTAACTGGTGTTTTGGGTACAGTTGCTTTGTTGTTTTACAAATGAATTCATCTGGCTCTGACTGGCCTGTCCATTTCCTTCCATCACTGGGGGCATGCATTAAAGTTTGTTCACATCATTTGTCCTCAGCAAGATGGCCACGTGATCACTCATTCTGAACAAGCGGCCTCCGGTATTGGGAAATGAAGCCAGTGTGGAAGTGCTAAAAACTGTAATTCCTCGAGCGGTTGCTTGAGACGGGGTGCAGCAGTGAGTAAATTTCCATAAGCGCCCGAATGAAAATGCCCACTTCACAGAAAATGTTTACAGTCTGGTTCGTTCACAAAACTGTTTTGGTCTCTTGCTAATTTCCCTGTTCAAGACAACTATACTGAGGGTGAAGATTCTTGACTCCTATATTATACATGAGTATAATATAAAATTGGGGCTTAAAGTTGTGCATAATTAACAGCATGGCCACTTTGATTGACAGATAAGTGATCAGATGGCTTATTAGAGCACCCAGACATCATTCAGCCCACCTTAGGTCTGCCGATGATCCACGTCTTTGCCGATTTTTAGATTAGCTAGGAGGCAGACGAAGCTCAGTAGCCGTTTTTGAATGGTGTGCAGCAGTAATTAGGAGTGTAGGAGTATTCCTCTCGTGGCACAGTCTATGTGTAGATAGAAGTCAAGCATTTCCTACTTAGGTTAGCCTGAGTGCAATCTTCAGCAAGACCACTGTGATGGTGACTGATGTAAAAGATGTTAAGTAGAAAGGTGAGCAGGAATAAGACAGTATTTTTTATATTCAGGCTGTGACACCAATCCTTACTCACTATAAAGCATACACCTCCTTTTTTCCTCTCTTCTATCAGATCAATATACAGAAAAAGAGTAACTTGTTTTAATGGCACTGTCCATTATTTCGGGTTTCGTCAAGTTTCAGTGAAACAAAAAAAAAACATTACAGTTCCTGATGTTCTGTTGGAAACTGACACAGGAACGGAGGTCGTCCAGTTTGTTATACAGCCCATATACTTTGGCTAGCAGTTTTCTTGGCAGAGAAGCACTGTGTAGCTGTGTCCTCTATGTTTATATATTCATTGTATATGTTATAATCCACTCCTGCCATTTATTGTAAATAGAGGCCCCTAAATCTTATACACAGGACCAATAAACACAAGAACAGCATTAATCCAGTGCTACGATATGTGATAACATATTAGTGGACCCACAGTGGATGAAAACAAATTCAAAATCACATTAATCAGTCAATAAACCTTTTTCCCTAGAGACTTTTTGGTTGAAAAGCATCAGCTCTGGGCAGTAGTAACACAGTTTGTTGTTGTTTGTTTCAAAGCTTTATGTCTCACCATTCTTACTCAATTAATAGTGTCTAAGATTCTATCATACAGCCCAAGGATTTTTCATAGAGCTAGTACTGCGGATATGTTTGTTTGTTTGTTTGTTTGTTTTTCTCCACAGGTTTTGTCATAATTCACAAGCCTGCAAAGGTGTTTCCTGTCATTTCACTTACTTATGAATAACCTTGCTAACAAGCGAGGGGTGAAAGGTAACCCTGAAATTTCTGGATAAAAGTAACCTTTGCAGAGACATTTGCTGCAAAATTCATGCACCTGACGGCAGATGTTAGCTTAACATAACAGCCAAAATAATACTTCCCTGCATAGAAATATGACAGCATATCCAATTTCCTCTCTATACAAAGCACTATTGGCCTTTCATTGCACATACATCAGACATACTGGAAATGTGCAGTACAGGCAAGGCTGAGATGAAAGAAAAGCCTTCCAGCCTTAACAAGGAAAATGTAGCTTCAAGGGCAAATTAGCTATGAGCATCCTCAGGGGGATGGATGGAAATGGAATGATAGAGGTCTAGAATTAATATATTCTGCATGTTTTAGTTAATCTCTAATTGTGCTGGTCCTGCGAGAAAACTGAAAACGCTGAAACTAAAGTGACAATGTGAGAGTAATTGTTTTGGTGCATAACATGAAATTAGTTTGAATGTTTTTCTGGGGCTAAAGGGATTCAAATGCACCGCTAAATAACTGGACAGTTTTGCACAGCATGAGTGATGGGGTTGGTAGAGCAAGTCTGTCAAATGTGAAGATGAAATGTGTTGGGGCAAAACACACTGCCCAGTTTGCTAATAATCCCACTTGATAAATGTTTCTAATCAAGTGACATCCCCAACTGAAATGGCTCCACACAGACTTCACCTAATAACACAAGCAACAAACAACTCCGGATGGAATATTTTTACACTCAGCATTCCTCTCTGATCTTCTTTGTTTGACTGACAGCCACTGGGTGAGTCTAAAATACTCCCATGAACTAAAACCTTGCAAAAAGTAACACAGTTTGTATGACTGTGTGTTACTTTTACTGTTACTGACTAGCTTGAATCCATTTATCTATTATGTGACAGGAAACAGCAAGTGACTACAGTATGGCAGAATGGCTCCGTGACAATGTTATGGAAGAGACCACAGAGTATTTCAATGACATTTTTGTGAGCACGTCACCAGCTTTTTAGGAATGCGGCTCACCTTCCACATGAGGAACAAGTCAGCCCATCTGTCACAAAACATCTGGAGCATCTGCAGAAGCTCATTCACTGCTATTCCCGAACTTATGCAGGGTCCTTGAAGTTAATAGCTTAAAGGGAAAAAAATATATTACCCCAACAACAAACAACATCAAAATCTGAACAAAATGTGAAAAAAGTCGGCTCAGTAAAGATTCTGCAGCTGTATGACTTAACCTCTGCTGGAATAATAGCTTCAAATACTAAAATACTCCCTCCACGTTTCAGACATATACTCTACCTGTTCCTTTCCACTAATATCCACCATCTGGTAATGTCTTTCCAGCTGGACCATTTGAGTACTTGGCAAAAGTTGTACAGTACTGTCCCTTTGTTCAATCTGCTAGCAGAGTTTTGTTCATAGTTAATGTCATAATAAACATTAAGGATGCGAGTGTTATCTGTTTTTAAATGTACTTTACTTTTGAAATGCATTTTTTTTTTTTTTCTAAAATTAGTTTGAAATTAGTTTTGATTAGTTTTAAGTTTGAAACCTATGTAGAAATCATATAATTCGACAAACAGACTAACAATTTTGCTAAACCACCCTCTGGTTCTTTCATATAGCACAACACATTTATTTTTTCAGAACTAGGATGCTCACATCTGAGACTTGAATGTATGGTGTAATGGTAATACAAGAGACACAAACTGGAACTGGACACCACTAAGACGTAAGAACATATTTTTTCTGCGACTGATGAGTTGTCCATTTAACATTACAAACTACCTAATGCAGTGCACACCAGAGATGCGAAGAGGAGATATATCTAGTCTGATTTTAATTAGTATTATCAGTTTATCTCAACTCTGAAGTTTCTTGAAAGTACTCCATGGATGCACGTTGGAAGGTCAAGATACCCTTGCCTGTTAAGAAAATATGATTAACAATGCTAAGAGTGTCCTCTCTAGTGCAACCAATAGTCCATACTTCAAACTTTAATTATTGTTATCTAACTCATTACAACTTCTCACTTGTGTGTGATGATTAATGTTTATACTGCAGTGTGTAAAAAAAACACATACTGTTTACTCAGGTAGACCAGTAATTAGCTAAAGATGATTAACATCACCTGAAGGTCAGTTAAGCTTATGACGATGCTAAAAGGAAATTGAGAATTATGACAACAGAATTTGTAATCACACCGTTCCTTTTTGTTTTCAGTGCTGTAAGGATTGCACCATCCGAGACTTCAAAATGCAGCTGTATAACGTAATACATTTCTATGACATTTCTCGACAGTAATAGGAAGTTGTTGATATTCAGTTGATTTTGCTTTGTCCTGGCCATCAACAGATCCAGGGACATCCAACTGTGGTGCATGACTTTTCTCACCAAGCCACTGCCAACAGCCAGTTCCCTACCACGAGAGATCAACCTACATGAAGGATAAACCTATTAGATGTGGGAAGAATGCAGGTCAGGTCTCAGTGTGTTAGCTCAAACAGCAGGTCTTTAAAACTTCACCCCCTGGTGTGGAGAGCTAGGCAAGTTATGATTCCCAATATACCCCTGGACCTTGCCTGCAAAATTATCTTCCTCAAAAATCCAGTGCACACTGTTTGTAGCTGCCTTTAATGAAACTCAATGTCACCTTTTTTGAGCTGATGCAATAGTATCATTAAAACAAGTTCTTAAAACCCTTTTGTCACTTTTATTTCACCATGTTTTTATGATAATTGGTCACACAGCACTGAAACAGCCTTCAACAGATAAATGAGCTCTTTTGTCTGCAGTCAAGATGTCAAGTTACTTTTTATTTTAAGTTAATATTACTGTGTGGAATCCTAAGTGTGAATTAAGACTGTATGACTTTTCGTTGTTTGACTTCAGTTCTCCTTAAAGAACGTCTTTCACTCCTGTCAAACTAAAATATAAAGCCAAAAAAAATAAAAAATAAAAAATACATTTTAACACAAAACCATAGTGTGTGCCGTCTGCATCCATCATGCAACATTAGCCATTTAGGGAGTCAGGCAATGAGCCATACCTAACGTCGAGAACTGCACCCAAAAGCCTAAAAATGCAGGTTTTCTACTACTAGAGTAATGTGCCTGTAATTTAGTTTGTGGTAATTCTGCCTTAGGTCTCAGTTGACACATTAAAAATGCACCCCACGTCAAAAGGCATTTGCACAGCCCAGCGGGTCCATAGGAATCAGCAGAGCAGCAATCAATCCCTGCCACAGGCTTCTCTTGTGGAGATGACAAAAAGAGTTACCCTGTGATGTTTTGACCAACACAAAAAATTATGCTTTTAGACATACAGTTTTACCATTAAGGTATTTGAGGACTGGACAAACAGAAAAATGTTGGATAAAAGACCAAAAACCAGGACTTGCAAATCTATTGTGACTAAAAAAAGAGGGTCAAGGGGGTTAATCTTTACCTATTTTGTTAGCAGTTTTTCAGCTTTCAAGAAACTGAACCAAAATATTGAAAATAACCTGCAGTTCATGATCTCAATGGTTCCAATATCAATACGGTAATATAAGAGATTAGGTAGTTATGTCGTAACACATTTCCTAATGCACAGTCTTACTGCACTATATTTTGGCATATGGTGTGATTAATGTGCAGACAGAGGTAGTCATTGAAAAATATCTTTCCATTACCGGATTGGATCATTTCCTTTTATTGAAGACCAGTGGCTGTGCTCAAAGTCACATTGTACTGTAGCAGCATCTAAGAAGAATAAACTTGTCACACCTTTTTAGCGAGTCCCCCGGGTATATTGAAAGGAGTGCACTGGTGCCTTGCGGGTGTGGCTGCAGGCTAGTTAGGTCTTAGAGGCTGCTTTGGGCATAGATGTTTCATCCTGGCCTCCCTCTGTGCATTGGCATATGATATCACTTTGTCTCTGGAATTGCTACAATGCAATCTGGATGTTTGTTACATTAAACATATCAGTCTTTTTGATCTGAGATGATAGCAGAAAAACATTTACTATAGCTGAATGGAACAATGTTTCAGTTCAACCGTAGAAATCATCTGATATAGTCACCATTTCAATAAATGGTGTGTAACAACTGAACTCCATCCAAATATATTTAAAGTGCTTGCAACTCTATAGCAGGCAGGAATCACAAAGAGCTATGGAGACAATATTGCCGTGTTTAGGAGAGTGAGACATTATCAAACAGCATCATTTGATATTACAGTGGAGAAACCAAGTGGGGTCTTCAAGGGACATTCAAACTCACAGCATTAAATTGGTATTTCTCCATATGTCTGACAAAGAAGTACATGGTATTATTGTATGAGGAGATATTTTGACAGACAGCTTCACTGCCAACCACCAACCTCTATGGCTATGAAATGAAGCCAACAATTAAGTGCCAAAAACTGCAGTTCCTTGAAAGGCCAGTTGAGGCTGGCTACAAAACGACTTCATCTCTATAAGCACCCAAATTAAAATGCCCAACTTAAATAAATAAACATGTTAGCTAATTCCCCCATTCATCACAACTGTACTGGGGGTGAACTTTTATATAACTCATACCTGCAAATTATATTAAGGCTTAAAGTTATGCATAATTGAGAGCGTGGCCACTTTGATTGACAGGTGGACCGTCACAGGTGACTTGTTTGAATATCCAGGCTTCATTCAGCTCACCTCAGCTCCACCCACGATCCACATCTTTGCACATTTTTGGATTAGCTGGGAGGCAGCAGAGGCAAAACTGCCAGACAGCCAGAGCCACCATACTCTGAGATTCACAGCGGATCTTGTGTGGTGACGTCACAGAAATTATGTCCATGTTTCATACAGTTTACTTTCACTGCTTGTTCTTTTGTGTGCTTAGACACACAGAGTTTGTATGCTGCATGTAGAAACCCTTCCAAGATCATCAAGATGGCCTTCCCATAATGCATTGCTTTAAAAGAGAGAGGGAATGCCTATGCCGCTATAACTAACAAGTGCGGGGGAAGCAACAGTTGTACCTTGGCACAACAGCCTTCATCATGTCCACTGTTTATGCAGCATTTGGCAAGGTGGGCAGGCCATGTGTTGGCTTTTAAGAGACTCATTAATATAGTGAGCTTCAGTAATGGTTCAAAGCTGTTACTTCAAAACAAAATACAGTCAAACTAAAGTAAATCGGGCGCAGTGAAATTAGTGGTACTACGGTTTATGTAGAGATGACAACTTAGCTGCGGCGTCAGACGATTTTCACACATTCTTAAAATAAAGTAAATGCAGTCTCATAATTGCCATTACAGTGCCTGCAAGTAGGTCCAATGATTAAGTGATGTTACTTAAAAAAAAGTTAACAAGGTAATTTAAAATTCAATTTATTTGGATTTCATTAAATTGAAGATGAATTGTTATTTCGTGAACCATATAGAAAAACTGCTGCCATATACTACTTCTAATCCTTTCACTGTGCAATACAATCATGGTCCTGTGCTTCAGCACCATGGACAGTGTGTTTCTCAAACTAACCAACATCTGACAAAAGGCTGAGCTCTGTGCATTTTTCTACCTACTAAGTTTTAATTTTCAACAAGCAACATGACATATTAGAAAAACAGGAACAAAACAAGTCACCAAAAAGGAAACAAAAAATTAAAACAATAAATTATAAAATTGTCGTCACGTTGGAGAATTTTGACTATCCATTGTAAATTTCACAATGGTCTACATGCATATTCAGTTATAATGTAAGAAGTCCATGTAAACATCAGAATCTGATTATGTTAATGTAATTATACTCCTAGTTGGATTAAGCTTCAAAATATGTGTACTCCTATTATAGTCACATTGCTGAAGGGCGTTTTAACCATGCATATAATTCAATCATGAGTCTTTATCTGTGTTTTCACTGCATTTAGTGACACATGACAAGCTTGAACTGCTTGAGGATGCATAACAAAGATTTTGACTGAGACTCTTCACTCTGCTTTGTTTTTTGTGTTGCCCTTTATGACCACTCAACCCAACACTCACTTTTAATCAATATGCATACTCTATTATTTTGAAGCTACTGTTAAAATGATTCTCTCAAAGTATGAAGGTGACAAAATGCTGCTGCAATTATGATACAATCGACAAAAGGGTGTACCACAATAGCATCATAATAGAAGGACCAGGTTTGAAGATAAGTATTGGAGGGATGGTATTCAGAGGAGGCATTTGTCCATTTATCTGACTATATTCTACAGCATGGAGGCAGGAATATTAATGAAACAAAGCTAATTTTCATCTTTGTAATGATTGCATTGATGCAAATGTAGACAGT
Organism: Argyrosomus regius; assembly: GCA_946959425.1. Taxonomy (NCBI): domain Eukaryota; kingdom Metazoa; phylum Chordata; class Actinopteri; family Sciaenidae; genus Argyrosomus; species Argyrosomus regius. The sequence goes on from OX336895.1 coordinate 13,747,324, forward strand.
GAGACTGTATTACAACCTTAGGAATACATTTTTTTCTGTAAAGGCACTGCAAAGGTCTTTAACAATTACATAGCATCGACAGCCCGAGTCTATGGATGCCCAAGACTCTGCTAGAATACACAGATGTTCCAACTTATGTTTCTTAAGTGTCTAATTTCAAATGCATAAAAAATTGACATATGCGCTGAAAACTGACAACAACTTGAGCCAATTTATCTGCCATTTTGCGTCTGTGCTCATATGCACTCATTATTATTCCATATATCTATTATACTACTTTTTTATTCTACTTTTCTTTTTGTTGCCATTGCAAGCCACTGCTTTATGACTAGTCCTGATATACTCTTTATTCATTAAAAGAATGTCACTACCAGTTCATCTTATTTAAATAATATAATTCACCAAGATCATTCAGTGACTCATGAAAACAACTTTGGACTTGGACAAAGGAAGCGGTCTTTTTTAACCCACAACATAAACTTAAGGCAGGATAGGTTCCATACAGCAGTACTTATTTGGGCCTTTATAATACTGGTACACATACACATCTATAAATATAAGTAATTGGCAATGTACAACTAATTATGTCCCAATTTAAATGATCAGTAACTCTTTATTCTTGACTTCTCATTGATAAGTCATGTTATCAGTTTCAATTACACTTTCACATCTTTGCTAGACATAAGCTAATTTACTTCAGGCTTATCTAAAGAAACCTCTCTGGTTTCCTCACAATTCAATTAGCTCTAATTCTGTACAACAGAAAGGATACATGCCTCACTACTAATTTCAAATATCACCTCTTGCTGCAGATGTGACATTTTATAAACATATTTTGATCAGTCTAACAATACAGATTAACTTTGCTAATGAAAATGTAGCTCTCCATTTTTAAACTTACATTTCCAGACTTCTGGGGTCTCTTTTCTATTGCCAAAAATATGGATGCACCACAATTGCTGGACCATAAGCAATAAAACAGCTAATGGATCATTAGTGGTGGGAGAAGTCATTTAAAAGGTTTGTTAATTGCAATTTATTGCAGTTGATATTAGCACTTGATAGAGCTTTTGCAGTAGTTTCTAATGGCCTATTACAGTGATTTACCAAATCTCAGGAATCACAATGAGCGCATTTCCACCTTTATTGGAGTCCAAAAAATATTTCACAGACACATTCCAGTATAGGGCCAGTTGTAGCCGGGTAGTTTACTCATATAAAGCCAACCATACAAAACTGCAGGTCTGCCTTCAGTCTAACAAGATCAGTGAGTGGATCGGAGGTGCATATTCCGGTCAGTTTGCCACCTCCACATCTTGTGTCTTTGTTCTACCTACATTTAAACTCTCAAATCCACTACCTCCTGTCCTGCTGCAACTCCCAGTTTTATGTGACAATACATGGGAAAATTGTACTTTAATGAGAAGTAACTAACAAATTCCTTACATTTTGATAAAAATTGCTTGAATCTCAGGTGTAATGATGCCAGGATTTAGTCAGAGGTAGTCTGGCCTTTTCCTTTAAAGTATTTGTAGGATAACCAAATAAGGTCAAAAGCATGTCCTTTGTCTAACACCTTCATTGTAAGGAGGGCAACTATATTAAGACTATTTATACAGAAAGAGAATCAGAGCTGCATGGACATGTGGTAAATGTCCCCGCTTATTGGCCTGAGGGTAAACTGGCTGCTATCAAGAGGCAATGTAGGGTGAGGCGGGGCAGTGGAAGAGTTGTGGAGGGAAGGAGCAGCACAGCAGGTGGCGAGCTCCCTACTGTTCAGCTATGTGACCTCTGGAAACCATCCAGCACTGCCTGTGCAAGACACAACATGACCTCACCTTTCACGTCACACATTCTCAAAAGAAATTCCACAACCACCTTTCACCAGCCAATTAAAAACTTATGCATAATTTATCATGGCATTTGGCAGCACAATCAAATTGAATATGATTTGCAGTTGATTCTTGGGAATTTTCCATCTGGAAGCAAGGACAGATGAGGGTATATGTCTATAACCTGATTCTATCATTCATCAATTTAACCCTACATTTTATCCTTCATTCACAAAGAACTACATATAGCTGGACTCAACCTTTTGCTGATGTGACAAATGCAACCCCTCCAGAAATGTGATAGCAATTTTTTAAATACAGGACCGCTAATGACAAACCTGAAAAATCTCACATCCCCATAGTGCAAGGCCAGCACAAAAGAAGCATCATGCCAATGAAATGAAAGTAACCTCAATGGGAAAGCTATCCCTGACTATTAAAATTGTGGCCTAAGGGTGAAATCACATTACAGAGGTGGCAAGAGATTCTTATTCTATTCCACTCTATTCTTAGCCAGCTGAAGGCAGGTAAAACGCATCTCCTTTATCCTTGGTATAGAATGACTCCCCTGTTTCTTCAATTAAAAGATAACAGTAAAATACAGCAGACACAGAGCTGCGATAGAGTAATTGCCCACTACAGCCGGCATGGGTGCGAGCAAAGCTTGTCCGTTTAAGCCTGGAGGGGCGCAGCAGACAGAGGCAGGGCTGACACGCACAGGGACATTAGCGGACATCTCTCATGATCCAAATCCTCTCTTTTGCTTAACAGCTACAGTTTAATTGTAACTAGCTCTGCCAATCATTCAGTGTACACATTCTGGCTCCTTCTTGTCCTTGCTGTCAAGATAAATCTGTAGGACAAAAGCCAGACACTTCACTATACCTGTGGCTATATACTGCTTATTATTTTTCCTTTGCAGAAACACTCACACACAAACAACAAATGTGTCACACTAATAAACACAAATGTAAAATGTTAAATGACGTTTTTTTTTTCTTGCCAGTTTTCCTTAGATTAAAGATTTCTTTCTGGGCAATCAGACAGTGGCTGGCATTAACTACAAGGAAAAGACAAATCCAGGGATAGAGTGGATTGTTAACGGCTAAGCAATACATCCTTCTTTTAATCTCTGCAAGGGCAGACAGCAAATCATATCAGCTAACACAGCAGCAGTTTCACTCAGTCAAAAGTCAATTTGAGCAAGTCCAGCTTGGTCGGGTAAAAGCAGGGTTTTGTAGGCTGTTGAATCGAATGCCAGGAGCCACCCACTGCTTAATGATCAGCTAATCTCACAGGAAATCAGTTAGCGATCGCTTGGCTCTTAAAACCACCTTGTAAACTCCATTGCAATACACAGTGGATGATGTACTGTTTTGTTAAGTTTTGTGCTATTTAGCAGATATGTTAAGTTTGATGCATTAATCTGACAATCCTTTAAAGTTTTTCACAACTTTTAAAGGCTTGCAATTCAGTGGGAGTTGAAGAATTTATAATACTATATTGAATTCCTCCCATGTTGTAATCATGCGGCCAAGTCTCCTCAGTCATTCAAAAAGGAAAAGAAAAAGGTTGAGCTGCCTTTCCCTGTCTACAACTGGTATATTAGTACTCCATGTCAACTATGACACATTTAAAGCACATTTCTCCAATGTAAAATTGTCATTTGTTCTTTATGCTATCATCACTTTTTCTTTTTTAATGTTCAATTATGAAGCTTGGATGAAAATTACAACCAAAAAAATTATATCTAAGTTCTAAATGCAATCAGGCACTTGTTCCACTGTATTCATGCTGTAATTGTTTCGTGAGTAGGGGAGTAATTTAATTTGATCACCCATAATGTATTTCTTCCATGAATGAGGCCCATCAGGGTCCATTGAGATTGGCAGCAATCTTGTATCTCATCACGTGAAAAAGTAATTGCGTTCCAGATAAATAGATTTTATGCGAACGATTCTTATTTTTCCTGCAGTGAACAATAAATATACTCCCTCCGAGTTTATTTCTGTCATTTTTTAAAAATAAACATTTGTAAATGAGAGCATTTCAGTAGTAATACTGTCTGACAATCATCACTGTCACATTTTGTAACTTTACCAATTAATTTTGCACAGAACAGTAATGATGAAGCAGAGTTTTATAGGAGGAAAATAATGAGCATGTGCTATTTCCCCCTTCTCTGCTACAGTATACTGAGGGAGGCGCCCAATTGGGTGGTAACTGAGCTGGCCAATCAACAAGGGATTTCACTCAGGCAGCAGACACGCAGAAACACACACAAAGTTGACTACCTCCAGCCAAAAAAAAAAAAAAAAAAAAAAAAGAAAGATACCAAAATATATTTATATATGTACATCCTGACAACGATATGTCCTTTAGAAATGTTTTAAGTGCAAAAAGAGATTCAAGAGAGGCACCTTAGTCGGATCAAGGTCTTCAGCACAACAATACATCACAACACAAAATAGAAAAAGAGCACACCATTAACATTCAATGCCAAAAGCAAGGTTAAAAGTTCCAGTCCCACTGTGTCCATCTATATTTTAAAAAATGAAAGTACTCAGGAATTGCAAGGTGCTTTTGATAAACACATCCACCCACTGACATATGGCATGTTGGGATAGCTTTTTGTATACCGCCAAGAACAATCAAAAGTTACCAAATGTCAAGTAGCAAGTGAGTTTGAATGGCTATTTTGAATGACAAAGAATTGTGAATATTTGAACAGACTTTTACTTTTCTCTCCAAATTAGCAGGTCTGAAATGTTGCAGTGATTCCATCACACAGAAAACGGTTTAAAATGGTTCCCTAAGTCCTACTACCTACTGAAACTGACAAAGACCTATATGCTCACACGTCCTCTGCTGTATGTATATGAATTTATGCATTGCTGCACCCAAGTCATTTATATGCCAGACCCAAAGCAATCTAGTTTCAGTCTATATATTGCTATGTCCCATGATGAAATTCTTCATGGACACTATTCCCCAGTGTAAAGGTACAGTCTAAAGCAGTACTGCTGTTAGGATTATGTTCTGTTTGTGCCACATGTAATCCTGACATAGTAGGTCTCCTCTCTGTGAAATACAACTGTACCATTGTGGTGCCCTAAAGCAAGACATTTATTGAATCTGAGACTGCTCCACTGGAGCTGCTCGGTGCCCAAAAGTACAAGAGTGTGGTTTTATTGGACAATGTGTGAATGTGCCCGATGGTTTAGTTTAACAGGAGGAAGAAGGGAGCTAAATCATCATGGCATGTCCATGGTTTTAATCCTAATCTGCACAACACAGAAGCAAAACAGGAGCACAATATTTGAAACAGACCATGTGTGGTACATGCAAAAGCTAGCAATTTGCTGTACTCCATCCAAAATCAAAACTGCCTTAAAGTGGCAACGGTGTAACCAAAACGCAGTTGGGCTGCATTCAACAAACCGTGCACATTATAAGCCTGCTGGAACTCACAAGCTAATTTAGCAAACATCCCTCCAGAACTCCAAACAATTTTGTTTTGGTTTTCACACTATGAAGCTTGATTTTACAATTTAGAATAGAATTTTATTGTCCAGTCAAGGCCCTTAAATAACATCTGGTCTAATCAGATGCAATTTTAATTCAGATAACAATAACATTTTGCCAGATTTATAGCATCCAGCGACACAACAGGTTTTGTTCTTAAGTAATTTTTGCAGATGTTCCTTATCACATTTGTACATTGTTAAGTGTGAAATAAGCTGCTTTGTGAATGTATCAAGCTACACACTGTTGGTTCTTGATGATGCAGTAGGCTCTGACATATTGGTCATAAGATAAATGAAGTGTTAACTTTCCAGATGATATCTGCTGTTTCAATGCCACTTCAAGTACATTTATGATGAATCAGGCCAATGCAGTGAAGTAAAGGTAACTACAATTAATGTATGCATTGACCTGATTCATCATGGTTGTAGATCAACAACAGCAGAGTACATGCAGTATACCTGTAGTTGTATGTCTTGGGTTGAATGGGAGAGAAAATAGTTGGAAACATTTTATTCATCATGTGCTCTGTTAGTAGAACTCTGTGGCTCAGGGGATGAACATTAATTATATTCCTTGTGTGATCTTTTAGTCATAAAAACAACAAACTAAGTCAGTTTTGCATAGTCATAGTCATGATTTTGTTTGGGGTACTAAGATGTAACTGACAAACAGATTATATATTATGAAAAACAAGGACAAAAAGGACTGTATACATTTCACTTGCTAAACAATTTATAAGATCCAAAAAAGCTTGTTCATGCTGAAGAAGTGGACCGTCGTCTGGAAATGTAAACAAAATTTACAAAAAGGACTGAATTGAACTGACTTGTGGATTTAACTTTAATTTGTCTACATTAAAGGTAAATTGCTGTGATCTCTACATTTTAATATTTTGCCATGCTTGTTTTAGTGGTAGATTGTTATTGAAAATATTAGTGGCATTATTATTACTACTGTTGCTGTAGTGCAGTAGTGGTAGCAGTGGTGTCATTATTATTTTTGGTAATGGCAATAGTGGCAGTAGCATTAGTCTATATTTATTTTTATTTTCCCCCATGCTTTCCCTTAACCTCCCACCTCTCTTGTTCTCCCTCCCGCTCCACCTTAAAATACACTAAACGAACATGGAACAAACATTCATGTGTGGCACATTTTTAATTTCCTACTTCTAGCATTTCTATTTAGAGTGTAAAAGGCATGAGATCACCTGCAGGTACTCTGCGGGCTGGTGCTGCGTTCTTCAGTTGGTAGTTAACGTGAACCAGGAAAGCCACTCAAGACCAGCTGACACAATTGTACTTTCCTTTCATGTGAGTAAACATCACATAAGCATTCATACAGTATGTCAGTAATTAATCATTTAACATCATATTTTATGTTGATTGTGATTGTATTGGCCTGTTGATCACTTTGTTGTCATTTGAATAAACCTTTATAATTGTCCTTCATGTATTCTTGTTTTCCTTGTGTTCTCCTGTCCTTTGTCAATTGTCTTGCAATAAAGCATCAAACAGCAGTGATATATGTTGGGCATTATGCATAGAGGCATATATTCTGTTCTAAGATATCTTTGTATTTATCGAAGAGTCTAGTGCAGTAAAAACATGGAAAATGTTGTGTGTGTTTACTGGAACTGTTTCTTAGTAGCATGAATTGGTAACAACGAGACAGATGGAAAATTGGCAATGGGATGTTAATGTCAGGCCTACCTGATTTTCTTTCCCATCAGAGCCACAATCTATCACACCACCAGCCTTGCTAATGATCTCTGACAGATTGACAAGGCTTCTCTTCTGAGAATTCTCATAAAAACAGGCACGTGTATTGATCAGCAGGGCTCCAAATAGCATCCAGCTGATGCATATTTTATTAGTCTGCACAAAACAAAACAGACGCAGAACAATCTCATTTCCGAGTACTTACACACACTAAAATTGAAATGCCTCTCAGCACAATGACTGCAAGGGAAACATGTGACAGAAATGCTTCACAGTATGAGAATTTTTTTTCCCTTTTAAGGCTTTAAAAAAAGCAGGACAACAGCGAGGACACTTGCTGTTGGACATGAATTTAATTGTCCTGGAAAGCGCTCTTTACTCCCTCATTAGGAGCTCAAATATGAGGTCCAGCATAATTAAACACCAACAGTGACAAACACATTTTCACATAGTAATGTGGTAACAGATAGAGCCAACTCTAGCAGTAAATATGTAGGATTTCCCTTTATACTCAGTACCTCAATACCTGACCAAAGTCACTTCAAGGTGATACCTGGGAGAATAGGATCCTGAGACCTATTGACTTTGTTCATTATTAATTCAGTTTCAAGCTTACAGCAGCGGTAGCATCATTTCAGAAGCAGAGATGAGAAATTGGAACAGCTGGAGGTGTAATACTGTGGCTTTTCTCTCTGGCCCACCTGTCAATACCCACACCAAAAAAGATGGAGGTTGCAGCCCACATGTAGGGTCAAGACAGAGTGCCACTGGAATCCAAATTTTTTTTCTATGGCCATGAAAATAAACTACAAAAGTAGTTTTTGAAAGTTGAGAGTTGTCCTTCGAGTAAACAGAGCTCAGGAGAGAAGGCAACTTAATTACTGAGTACATGTCCTCTCTGTAAGAACCCCTTGTATTATTTACAATTTCTCACACAGAAGACTGGAGAGCAAACAATGCAATATGGCTCAAAAAGGCAACAACAGAGAAAGCCATTATCATTGTGCAATTAGATATTTTCTTTTTTGGGGGGGAGGATGAATTTTAGTATACTGCCAGAATGTTGTGGTGCCAAAGCCTCATTAAAGACTGTGGCAACATCTGCCACCAACATGATATAGCTAAATATTCCATGCAAAGCATGCATAGAGGTTTAGAATTCAAGTCTTTTAGTGGCAGCATTAATTTCACAATTTATCAGAGAAAATACATTTCTGTGAATTTCTAGACACCGGGATAATGCAACCTGTGGCTATGATTCCCAGAGAACAGAAAGCAAACATTAATGCAATTTTAGATGGTTGTGATAAGGTAGGAGCAGTGTGTAATGACTGCCTTGGACAGTCTGTCAACAGATCCATAAAATGTTATTACTGCTCAAGATAAAGAAATGTCGATGGAAAGGGACAGATGTGCCACTGTAATTATGTGTCAGCTTTGTTCCACACCCTTGTTTTAGTGACAAGCCTAACCTTTCACTGCAACACACCTGGCAGCCTAAATCTGCCTACTTTGCCTGGTTATCCTGATGTTGCTTTTCTCTTGGAAGAGACAGTAAATCACTAACAAGATCAGCCCACAGGAGAATCTTGAGAAACCATTTAACCATTTTGGTAACACTTTTGGTAGCATTTATGTGCAGTATATACACATTTAATAAATAGTTTGCACTATAAAACACTAAAATAATGTAAAATAAAATGTAATAATATAAAATGCTTCTAATGTTTCATAAATATTGATAGTACATTAAACATTTATAGTCTAGTGTGTAAGATTTAGGGGGCTTTATTTACAGAATATAGCAGAAATGGAACATAATATATAATTTACTCATTAGTGTATTATCACCTCAAATTGTAAATAATATGTTCCTTATGTTACCTTTGAAGGAGCCTTTTAGACTTGGAATCATATTGTGGGTTCTCCTCCATGGGGTCCACCACATTGAACCAACATGTTTCTAAAGTAGCCCACAATGGACAAACTAAACAGAGGTTCTAGATAGGGTAACCATAGTTTGTCCTTCACACTAAAGAGATGGTGAGGCAACATAGTTGCAATCAGCAACTACACTGCTAGATACCACTAAATCCTACACACTGGTCCTTTGTCATTACATCTTCTCACATAATTACATTATAAGGTTCAAAAGCCATATACAGATTTTAAACAGGGGTGGGAATCAAGCTGAACCAATTCCACTTAAGAAACGGTTCCAAATCATCCAATCCATCAGAATCATGTGCCTCCAAGCCTATCACTTCGTTATATCAATGACAGTTGTGCATTGTAAAACACTGGCATCAAATTCATGTATCTGTGTTGCCAGAAACCTGGAACAAGAAGACATCATGGCAGAGAGAAAAGAAAGCCATGGATTAATTTCACCAAGATCACAATAGTGCTAGTTATGTCTGTAAAATTATCATTTCAATTAAGTATGCTCAAGTGCCACTGCTTTCCAACCAAGCAGCATGTCCATTACTGAGGGTAAATATCTTATAATAACATTAGCACCACACAGGCAGGCTTAGCAAATGGTTTGTCTGCTTAAGAAAACCAGTTTTTTTGCACACACAAAACTGATCAAGAATCAATAAGCGTATCAAGAAAGAATTGGTCCAATAAGCAGAATTGATAATGGCAATGATATCAATAATCAATGTGAGTGACACATGAGCTATGAGTTTGTAATAGAAGCTGTACTACGGTCAGCAGTAAGGAAAGTAAAGCTGTCAGGATAATTATTCAATGCTCTGTTAAGATGTTCTGCTGCGGAGGCATTTAGAAGTCGTCAGTGATGGGAAGATTACACTCCTTGTACAAGGATGACATTTTTGACAACTCTGAAGTGATGCGTTTGTCAAAACACATCTCATAAATATTCACTATATAGCTAATCCCTTTTGAAAATGACTCAGCTAGGAGGTACAAAGTCCAACAAAGAAGAATTTCATGGAAATATCTCAAACTGAAAAAATATAAAAGAAACAAGCTGGCGTTAGCAGGAGTTAAAACAAAGTTTTTTATAATATATGTAAATTAATTTTTCTAGTATGCACACCATCTGAACAGGTGTTAATGCTATTAATGCTAATAGTTTTTAAGTCTTGGCTTGCCTGTATCCCTCATTGTTCATTTTTATAAATTAATTAGCCCAACTAATATTGCTTCAATTCCATACTATTAACACTGTAAAAATACTAGTGAAATAGTATTAACTATTAACTAGATGAAGACTATCAATAATCAAACAACAAAAATATGAAGAAAATGAATCAAAATGAAGTACCAAGATTAACAACAGTTCAACAACATTAAGCACGATTCAGTGTATTCTGTTAATATTATGAAAAACATCACTAACTCAACTGATTGCATTAAAGCTAGATTTCATCCTACAGTAGCATTGCCACCACATGGGTTGCACGACCTCTGTGCCATCTCGAAAATGGTGTGACATGAACACAATGTAACCCCAGAGCGGTACTCCATCACTATACGTCTGCAGATTAATGGCTGAAAATGTCACAGGGAATAAGGTCACGCGCCAAGAGACCTGGCTATGAAGAGACATCAGAGCACTTCCAAGTCTGAGTTGCAGTTCCATGGTCCACTGAGAAGCCAAATGTGCTGCTGTCAAAGCCCTGCCTTGCAAACACACACACTTAACCCCAGCATAGTGTGGCCTCTGTGATGAGGGAGGACAGAGACAGGGTAGACTTTTACATGGAACATTAGACATGATTAGAAACCATTCACTGAAATGCCTCTGTCACTTCGATGTCACAGCATTACAGCCAAGTCACCGGAGATGGTGAGTTCATCCCTCACCACAACATGTGACATGACACAATCTAAAAACTGTGCTGATTACACCATGAGCCAATGTCAAACAGAAATATGTAGCTTATTTTAACACAACAGTGGAAAATGTCACATCAAGTAAAAAACAAATACACTTCGGAGAGGGTGTACATGGAAAAGCTGCATCAGCCAAATTACAGTATTTTATCTATTTTTTGTAGAAATATGTTACATTAGTTCCGCTTCTTGCAAGAGCACAAGTAAATTATGATTATCAATCAGTCATCCCATCCAGACAAAAATATCTCCACAACAATTGCAGATGCATATTCTATGAGAGTGTATTAACCAATTTACAGTGGAATTTTTTACAAAACGCCACATTGTGATTTAAGACTTGCCTCTGAGTTAAAGACTTGCATTTTGTGACTGATGATCGTATTATCTTCTCACATATCTGCCAGCCAGTGTAGTGGATGAGCATTATCATCTTATCCAGCAAAGAAATTACTATTATTTTCACCCATAATTAAGCCTAATTCACAATACCAAGTGTCAAATATTGAAATCAAAAACAACATTTCTAAAGGTTCTCTCTCATGTGGCACATTTGACATTCTCCTAGCTTTGTTGTTGCTGCAGTGCCTCAAAGCAACAAATTGACCAAATACTTAGAAGCATGTCCTTGCTCTTGTCTTGGCAGTAATGGAAATGGTTTTTTATACAATACAACAATATTTGTGCAGCGCGCACACACAATGTAATACTTGATTTGTAACCCATGAAGCTCCTTTACTAACAATATTGAGGGTTATAACGTTTTGCCTGCAACCATCCCCCACTTAAATTAAGCAAAGCCTTTTTGTTTTCAAGTGTGTTTCCATGAGGCTTATAGCAAAGTTAAAGCAATAGAAACTGCCAAACTAATAAGAACGTGTGTTTGCAGTGGAGCGAGAGCAGCAATATTCTGTTTTATTTTGCACCAAACAGGGGCCAAGATATCAAGGCGAGGTTTGGAGAAGAGGAGAACAATCTTTCAGTTTACTGTAAGAGTGTGAAAGTCAGGCTGTCAAGTCTCTCACACTGATTAATATGCACTTTCCTCTGAGTCAATGTCGAAAGACTCTGCGCCACCTGTTTCTGCCCTGATGGCATGCCACCTGAGACATCTTACAACAGGCCTCAATGTCAGTGTAATCTGATGGTCACACTGTGGTGGGCTGATTTGCTTTCCTACAGAAAAATATATACTCATTTGATTTGTCCTCATTATGTTGATGTTCTATTTCACCAATATCTGTTTGTCGAAACATTGTGAAAAGCTGTTGAAGTGCTATCTTCTCAGAGCAATAGCTTCATCAATAGTTCCTCTTTGATTGAATTCCAGCTTCAACAACCTGCAACAAATCAGTATTTTCAGACACCCACTAAGCAACACCATAATCATGTTTGGACTGAGAAAATCAAATTCTCAGTCAATTATCTTGGCCTCAATGGAACTGATAATGGTTGCTCTTAAGCAGTAAATTGGCACCATTTAAATGTAAACACAATGTTTCACACTGAATGTGTTGGCTCGGGGTATCAGGTTTCCATTTTCTGGTCTAAAGCCACTTTTTCATTGATAGTCACTGGTTTGGGTGGAAGACAGGACGCTGGTGTACAGAGGGGTTCTTGGACTACATTAACATTATCAGTAAATCCCATCATACGGACAAAGCAGTAAGCCAGATGCACAAGGCCCCAGCTAGGCAGCTCCACCGGCATATTCTGGAGCAAAAAAAAATGATGCGATGAAATCACAAAGGCTGTGTCACGGCACGACTGAAGACAATGTGTTGTCTTCCAGTCAGTCAAGATGACAATGGTATATAGTCTGACACCTACACAGACTTAAAATACAGTGCCTCGCTGTCAGGGGTAGCAACAAACATCATTCCATGTCAGAGTTTTTTTGAATGGGAGAAATATGTGGCATTGCTGCACATGAGGTAAATACTGGTAAGTCATTCACAGTGACAGAACAGCTGAATTTGGAGGATGAGGCTTTGCTTTTTCCAATTAAAGCTCATTTATTTAAGTGCTATTCTCCATGTGCAGTTTTAATTGAGAGATCAGAACTCCAAACCAATTACTGATTAACAGCAATAACGTGGAACTAGCAGTAAATGCTCATACCTTTTTATTTACTGTATTTTGTATGGCTGGTGCAAAATGTCAGAATCCTGTATACCAATAATGATATCATCATATGCAATTTTCTAAAACAATTCTATATTCGAATAAAAACATTTTACTGCATATTTATATTTCCTTCTCTTTGACCATTTGATGAAGTCTTGCTCCTGTTGTTGTTATACTGTACTGGCTTCAGTTATACAAGAGATGCTAGAAAACGAAAAAAAAAACACTGTTCTGATTTCACTTTCCTGAACCAGCAAATAGCCCAAAGCAACAAACCACCTTCTTTGACATTCTCACTGTCAGTTTTCACTGGAAATAATGAGGCTTATGTCAGCCAGGAAGATGACCATTTGACTCATCTGTCAATAGTAAAGCCTGAGGATCCATCAGATGTTTTTTTTTTTTTTGCTGTTGTTTTTTTCATGCCATGCTACTCTGTGTATGAAGCTCATTGATTCTTTCAAATGACCTACATCTTAAATGTCCTGAACAAGTTCAATGTAGAAATGCCCCAAACATGAAGACAATATCCAACAATGTATGTACACAAGAGTTGTTTGGTATTTCAGAGACTGGGGTTCTTGATCCTCGCCTTGGCATGGGCTACTGTTTTGTGCTTTTGTAGAAATGTAGATAAATACTGTTCATGTTGAAAGCACAAAACACTATCCTTATTCAAAGAAACATGAATTCACACAAGTTCACTGTTCATGCTAGCAGTAGGATTCTGCACAATATTGTTTGTTGTCATCACTGCTGCACATATTGCACCAATCTATGCACCATTTTGAATGTGAAAGAAGCGGTCTCCTGCTGCTCTGGCCTGATTGAAATGGTTCACAAATGTTTCACGTTAATGTTTTGCATTCTCTTAGCAGAGATTTTTCACCCTCTAGTTTCACATTTTATAGCTTGATTCCAGCTGTTCGAACGCGTCTCGCTTAGTCCTCTGAGTATTTGGTGAGATTAACAGTTGACTGCACATCCTACAGAATTTAGGGTACCATACAGAAAAGGACACTCTACAGCATTTATACTATGCACTCATATTTTACAAGTACAATCCACACAAACATGCAGCAATTGCACAAAATACACACACTTGTAAGCACATACAGACTGGGAACCATGTGGTGCAGCACTGTTCAATAAATAAAATAAAATAATATCAATATCATGTCAATGAGCAGCTGGATACAAGCTCTAAAACTCACCTTATGGTTTCTTTCCGGAGTGTTTTGAAGTCATGAGAAGCTTGTTTTCACTATCTGGCAAAACAGCTGGCATGGCACAAATTGTAGCTAGTGCCTTAGATAGCTATAAAAGGTTAAGTGCTAATTGTTTTCCAACAGCTAGCCACTTTATAGAGTCACAAAGTACTACAGTACCTTGTAAGCCTACCTACTATCATTATTAAAAAAGTCTAGCTTCCAGCAGCAGCGAGCAACAGTTTTCATCAAAGGGACCCATCTTCCCAACACCAAACGGTAGACAAAGTAAGCAGTTAGCAGAGTCGAATGTAGCAGCTACTGTTTACCCAGACATATTTGTCAGACACAGACCTAAAAGGAGAGTGAATATTGGACTTACATTTGTCAGCTAGCTGGAAACTCCAAATGTCTGCTAACGTTGCTCCGTGTCTGAGTAAGTTAGCAACTGTTTGCTAACGCGTTAGCGAAGTTATTTTGTGCGTCCAGAGTTCCAGATATAAAAGTTCTCCTCCTAACAATGATAAAAAAAAAAGTTAAAGTACTGAAAACTAAACAAAAAAAAAAAAAAAAAGAAGAAGAAAAAATGCAAGCAGGGTTTATATAGAGTGTCATGTCTGCCACACTCACACAGGTGTTTTCACTTACAGGCTAATTAGACCTCTGCTTTGATTTAGGCTGGGCGGAGCCACGCAGGATTTACGTGAGGTCGCCAAAGTTAAAGCACCAATAAGAATAATAAAGGTACAGGTTGTCCCACCCTAAGTGGTGCAAAAGGAGAGTTATTCAAATGTCAATCAAACAGCTTTTACCCACAGTCCTGGGAGGAGGTCTAATTAGTCAAGTCAATCAAAAATATGTGCGTATATTGCATTAGCAGTAGACATTTCAAGTTTATTATTTTAGGAGAAAAATAGAACTTTAAATGCTTTGTTGTGCTAGTTTGTTTACACTATTTTATATATCACAAGTATAACAAGTGGTAGGGGTACTAGTATTATTATTATTATTGTCAGTGCATGCACTGACAAAAACAACATACCTGTTGTATAATATTACCGGAGCAAAGGTAATAGCGTTGACTAAATGCAGCACATATACTCCTCACAGAGGGCCACAGTTACAGTAACTGACATTTTGATGTCAACTTTTCCATGTACTCATGGGTAAAGGAAAAGGTAGAATGTCATTTTCCAGACTGTAAAATAATGTCAGATATGCTGCAGACATAAAATACATGTCATGGCCTAAGGCACATTCCAAAAATGTGGTGGCTGACATTAAATATTGAAAGAGAAAGCTTTATATTGCTTAATCCACACTTGTGAATTCATACAAAGTCAATGTAATGTACCCACAAGAAAACATCCTCTCAGTCTAACTTGTATATATATATGAACTTGCAGCATGTATTGTTCTGGGAATTAGAATTCTTGTTTTCGTGAACTGCCAATGTGCTGCCAGCATAAAAGGCAAGCACTGCACACAAAACAAGCTTGACTAAACTATAAAGAGAATACAATGACAAAAAGTAAGTTGACAAATGCTATCAAAAACTTCCAGAACTGGCTAAATTGTCAAAGAACAACGAGGTACTCCATGTTATTCTACATGAACAACCTTCCCATACACACACAATCCACAATCTTTCAGCTCGAAATACGTGTCTGTGCTATTCTCTGTGCATGAGTAGGAGTGAGGTGAGCTGCAGACGTCTTCCTCTTCTGTTTTATTTGCTTCAGTGTTGTTACTGTCAGACTGTGTGTGCTAGGACACACATAGTATAGTATCGTGCAAATATCTGGGGTAGGGATTTTACAATAGGAGACAGAGACAGAGGTCGTCAACATGTTTAAGCACATGCACAACAAAATGAAATTAATAATAATAAATTACTATTTGCAAAGTAGGCATAACAACATACAAGAGCTACATGAATAAAGATAGATTTCCTTAATAACAGGATGTTTGATTTCAACATTCTGTACAAGCTTTGGAGATCGATGTACTGCATCTTCCCTCTTAGTAATAACATTTCTCATACGCAGTCGCACAACAGGCTTTTCAAAGTATTTCCCAATAACAAAAAATATTGATAAAAGAAAAAATAGCTGTACAACTTAAGCTATTTTTGACTTTGACTCTGATTTCCAATCTTCTTTTTTCTTTCAAGGTGAAATAAAAATCCTGCAGACAAGGATGTGCAGACAAGGCTGTCTGAATGCAGTATACTGTAAATTAAAAAAAAACAACAAATAAAAAAACAAACAAAAAAATACATATAAAACATACATATAATTAGTTTTGATTGAATTAAGAAGTTGAAGAATGTTTGACATTTTTGTGGTGGATCATTACCTTTAAAGCCCTCGCTACGGCATCTGTGTTGAATACTTTTACAAGGATAGATTGTTGTTCTAAAAACACTAAAAACAGTAACAGTATTCAAAAGCTTCCAAAGCTTCAAATATATCCAACAATTAAATGAGGTAACTGCACTGTAAGAAGGAAAAAATTACATGTTGCATCTCCAATGGTAATTGCGCAGTGACTAAAAGATATTTATAGTCTTTCTTTTGTCTAGTTAAACTTAAGTTCCGTACCCCACTGCATGTGTGAAAATACACATCAATATTTAATGCCACAAAAGGGCAATCCCATTTTCTCATCCTACCAATTGGTATAAAAACAAGGATGCAGTGCTTTGACTGCTGTTCCAGAAGAAGACAGAAAGAGCAAAACAGGGATGAGCTTTAAGCTGTAGCTCTGCTCTCCAGAAAGTCATTAGGTCAGAGAAGTGTGGAGGATGGTCGGCAAGGGGCCTTTAATAATGAAGAGCTTGTGATGCACAGGGAAACACCGCCTGAAGCAGACATTCACACTGAGGCGGCTATGGAAATGAAAGATTTTGAGGTGCATAAAGGTCCCACCACACATCTAACAGAAACTGGATGGCAAACAGTCCTCAAAGTGATAGTTGTTTGATTTGTTGACAGCATTTTAATCTGATAGAATCACACTCTAAATTCTACTTATTTGCCCATGTCTGAAAATCACAAACATTGTCCAGGAAATGGATAGGTTTTAATTTCCATGTGTATAACGAGTATACTTGTTGTGAAAGATAACAATGAAACCTCTAATTATTGAAATAAATAAACAATATACATACTGTACCAAAATAAGCCACATAGCAAATGTTCAACATGCAGTAGTGGAGACCTCCGGCATTTGCATAGAAAACACCACAGTGAGAGAATTGGGCACACCAAAATACTGGGCAAATGCAAATCCCCTCCCAAGTCTCCTAGGTTTAGAATGAACATCCAAATTTAGGCCTTTGTAGAAAACAGAGGACACTAGCGGCTTCACTGGCTGTGGCACATTCTATTTTTTCAAACAACTCTACAGCAGGACTCCATTCATGTCACAGTGTGAGCATCAGGGCTTGACTATCAGATGACACATTCATAAGCTCCCATCATACTTGAGCTGACCTGGGCAATATGCTTCTTTCTTTAGAAATAAGAAAGGAACACCATTGTTATTCCTTTCAGTTTCATATCTAACCAGCGACTTATCAAAGCATAATGTAATATTAACATTGCGTTTTCTGTCACCGAGGAGACACTTCTTCTTTCCTAGTACTCTTGGGTTTTCGTATACCTCACAGCATGGAACTTATTGGGATCATTCTTCATCATGTGTGAGGTAACAAAAGGCTGCAACTACACATCAATAAATGTTTACCTACCTATACAAAACTGTAGAAACAGTATTTAAAAGAATAGCTCCTCTGGGAAATGTGCTTATTCTTTCTGAGAGTTCGACGAGAAGATTGACACCATTCTTGTGTTTGTACGTTAACTATGAAGCTACAGCCAGCAGCTTAGCTTCGCATAAAGACTAGTGGTTTGTTTGATTTGTGAATTTTTTTTTTTTTTACAGATAGCGTTTTTTACAGATGTGTCAGATTATCCCTTGGTCGAGTACAACAAACTTAGGGGAGTGATGTTAAAACTCCAGTAAGTTTCTGTGCCTGGACAAGAAATGGTTTGACACATAACCCCTTATAAGTTCAGTCTTTGGCTGTAGCTTTGTATTTATTGAACAGATAGAGTATTATTGATTATCTCATCTACCTATTTGCAAGGAATGTGAATAAGTTTATGAAAAGACAATTTCTTTAATATGGATTATTCATATCCGATCCAATTGATATTTGATCCATTTAATGAAGTTAGTTTTGCTCTCAGCACTAATTTTTTTTTATTGAATTGGTGCAACCCTATAAAGTGCTGTGGGGATGACATTTTTTTGCAGGCCAACCTGGAAGTTAGCATTGCCCTAGCCCTTACAAGCCAATGAGGTTTTATCTACAGATTTTAGATGCAGAAAATAAGCTATGTGGCAAACAAATTATGATACCTAAACTTTTTATTCAGTCAAAATAATCTTCATGAGTGGGGTATTTACTGACATATTTTATGTTATAGAGCAAAACATTAAAATCTCTTAAACTTGTGGTAACCACAGAACCTATTTCAGGCATCTAACCAAAAACCCATTCAAAAAACCTATTCCCCTGGAGATGAGGGAACTGGAAGTACAAAAATTTTAACTCATTTCCAGATTTTAGGACACATTCCTCGGCACTCTATTTGTTACCACAAGTAACAATTTCACATCTCTACTTTGCTACTGTAAAGTTTGAGTTCAGTTCTGGCAAAGACATCACCTATGGAATACTGTAACCACATAGATAAGGGACATGTCCTGTGTGAGGAGTGTCTCGGGGAGACAGATGCTGGAGCCTGACCTCTGATAACTGTGTCAGGAATCTTGGCATGATGGCAGAGAAATGGAAAAACTGGTGCACTCACAACACATAGGCTGCCTAGAAATATCTCCGCAGGCTTCGTTTCTGAATTGTAGCTACTGCATCAAATACTTCAGAGAGCTGATATGCCTTGTCTTGAGCGACTGTTATGAATGATAAATCAGACCACTGAGGTAAATTTGAGTCAGACATAAAAATGTTGGTTAGCTGAACAAGACTAAGGTCAAGAAGAGAATATCTAAAAATGAGAACTGTCATGTCATGCTTGCCATAACTGATGATTACATTCCTTCAAGACTCCTTTTGCAAGAGTGCTTATTTTTAGAACTCTTTGTTGTATGTACTACAGTCAATTTTAAGGAGCTTCACAGAAAAGACTTGACACACCTGACAAGAAGACGCACTTGTCAACATAGTTAATAGGCTGCTTTGGTGAGCTGTATCTCAGGAGAGGTCGCTCAGTTATAGAAGCCACTTGTCAGGTAATTTCTACCGCTGCATAAAAGATTAGGGTAAGAGTCAGCACACAGCCAATTACTGTCATTACAATGTCTCACGACATTAATGCGCGAAAGACAGATCCATCTTGATTGTTATACAATCTCAGAGGTTAATAACAAGGGGCGAAATGTAATTGCTGTACATCTGATTGAATTCACGAACCACAAGATGAGGCACTTTAAGAACAATCACCACTAAATCAACACAATGTCATATTAGTCAACTTCATCATTAAGTACAGCTTTTGGATTTATTCCTATGAATAAAAGTCAAAATGTAAATGTGGAAAGACAACCTTTGGTTTTGATGACAGCTTTGCACACTCTTGGTATTCTCTCAATCAATTTCATGAGGAGCTGGAATGGTTTTCTAACAGTCTTGAAGGAGTTCCCATATATGTTGAGCACTTGTTGGCTGCCTTTCCTGTACTCCAACTTACAGTCCCACTACGCGCAAACCATATAAGATGGCATATTGCAGAAGAATGCTATGGAAGCCATGGTCTTGAATTTTAAATAAATCACCAACTAGGAAAGCACCCCCACACCATCATTCCTCTTCCTCCATGTTTTTTTTTTTTTTAAGATATTTTTTTGGCCTTTTTCAAGCTTTATTTTTGACAGAGACAGCTGAAGAGTGACAGGAATGTGGGGAGAGAGAGAGAGATGGGGAACGACATGCAGCAAAGGGCCGCAGGTCGTATTTGAACCCTGGGCCGCTGCTGAGCCTTCGTACATGGGGCGGATGCTCTACCAACTGAGCTAATCGACACCCCCTCTTCCTCCATGTTTAACAATGGGAAACACACATGCAGATATCTCTGCATCTTACAAAGACATGGCAGTTGAAACCAAAAATCTCAAATTTGATTCAGATTACACATTACCACTGGTCATATGTCTATTCCTTGTGTTTCTTGGCCCAAGCAATTATCTTCTTCTTGTTGCTTAGCAGTTATTTCATTGCAGCAATTTGACCATACCGGTGAGATTCATGCAGTCTCCTCCAAACAGTTGATGTTAAGATGTGTCTGCTAGAAGTATTTATGTGGTCTCTAATCTGAGGCGCAATTAACTGGCAGTTTCTGAGGCTGGTAACGGCTGTAATGAACTTATCTTCTGCAACAGAGATAATTATTGGTCTTCCTTTTCTGGAACGGTCCTCATGAGAGTTTGTTTCATCATAGTGTTTGATGGTTTTTGCGACTGCACATGAAGACACATTAAGTTCTTGAAATTTTCCAGATTGATTTTGTGATTCCTTTGTGTCTTAAAGTAATAATGGACTGTTGCTTCTCTTTACTTGAATGATTCTTGTCGTAATATGGATGACAACAGTGGTCAAATAGGGTTATTTACTGCCAACACTATCAACAAAGCTGATGGTCTCAAATCTCCACTAATTAACTTTTTGCAAGACACACGTGTTAATGGAAAACCATTCCAGCATACCACCTCATGAATACAGAAAGTAACAAAAGTAAAAAAACACGAAATGACACGTGTGTCCAGACTTTTGACTGGTACTGTATGTGGAGTTCAGTTGAGCTGAAACAATTTGTCACGCAATCAATTAGTTAATTGAGAGGAAACTAATCTGCAACTAATTCAGTCATTTTCATCTTTTTTTTGGTTGTTATCTGTCTCTGTAATTCCACTTTGTTATGATAAAGTGCATAATACTGTACAGTTTAATATGAAAATAAACAAACAAACTACAGGAAATCATAAAACCACAAAATCCACAGTGGGAGTGTTGTTGTCTAATTGTGATGCTTATCACTTTTCTTTCTAGTAAATACTTGCTAGTTTGTCTACTGACATTTTCTGGTTAATGAGGATAAAGTGATTCTCTAATGATCAGAACAGATGTGATGTCTCTGCTGGGACGTACAAAACAGAGTCTTTGGATTTGAGGGCTTAAACAATCACAGTTGACAATGATTCATTGAACATCAAACTTTTTTCAGACAGCACTAGCTGTTGTTTGTACATCAATATGAACTATTTCAAATTCTTACTTCAAATGAAAGCAAACAAACATGGAGAAACAGCAATAGCACCTATGTCACCAAACAACCCTAATGCAATCTGTTGCTTCAAACAAGTGTGCATGTTGCACATCAACATAAATGTCACCCCAGCGTGGCTCGTGAAGGCTTCCATCATTCAACAGTGATTAAACATTTCCGAGAGGATGTTGCTCTTTTTCACTGCTTTCTTCTCTCCCTAAAATAACTTTACTAGCGTTGTCTGGGCCACCTTCTGTTCAGCTGTCCCCATCAAACTGTAAAAATTGCCTTCCTAGAATTATACCTCTGATTTTTTTATCCACCAAAGGCTATTAATTCCTTGGAAAAGGATAAAAAGAAGAGCAGAATATGAGAGAGGGAGGAGGAGAGAAAAAAAACAGGCAGACAGAAAGAGAGAGAGCCTAATAAAACGATTAGACAATAGTGTCAGAAAATGCAGTCAGTCTACAGTATTAACCTCACAAGTGCCCTGGCTAAACACAAACCAGCCAGGTGTAATTGGTTTACATTGAACAAGTCAAAGATTAAATTACATTTGGTTACTATACACACAAATGTTGTCTTTCAACAGGAACTAAAAATATTTGACAAGAGCAACGCTCATAATCAGACAGCAGACAGGACTGTGGACAGTTAATTGGTAATACAGCACCTATCACGTAATTTTAAAAGGCTAGCAAAAGTAAATAAATATCGTCGGGTACGTTGTGTTCTACAGTTAAATTGTACAAATAATTACATTTCAATGTATTTTTTTTATGCTGTAACTTAAGTGAAACTATACAGCAAAGATGGAAGAAATCACTTCTCTTTAGTAAAAGTCTTTCCACTTATAGACTACACGGGGAGCATGGGGCAACATGTCATTAAGAAAACACAACACACATATGATGTGTCAATGGTTCCAAGAAAATACCAAATCACTCCAATCAGTGGATACCTTAATAAAACAACAGGGGTATCGTGCATGCCCCCAACCAACAATCTCCATAACACAGCAGGTTTATTAAGTATTGTCATGACCTCAGGTATTAACTCCAAATTTTCAGCCATCATTTCATGTCTGGGAGCTAATGTGTTTCCAATAGTTGAACACTATCCTGGTGTGACCTTTCCTTGATAATTGTGTATCATTGATTGGCCACCTCCTACAGCATAAAGTTGAATTAACACCTAATTACTGCCACATACCTCAAGCAACACATACATATCTGCACACCAGAGGTTAACAGGCAGTGTTCTATTATTAAGTCATTTTAGTTTTCATTCCTCAATGATAATGAGACATGGAGCATATTTAATAGCATTTCATTTTCAGAAACATCAACATACAACAACTTGATCACAATAACATTTAATAACCAGAACTTATTATGCATCTATAAAGGGACGCAGAGAAAAGATGAACAGACACCACCACACAAAGCAGATGGATGGTTTTTACCTCTTTGCTGCTATTAGCTGCCAGGAGCTGGTAGAACCATATCAATATTATTTGCTAGCCCTTCATCATTTACCTCGTCAATACCTCTGTTTTCCCCACATTTATCAACAACATCACAATTATTAGGCTTTCTAAAGAAACTTTGGACATTCAACTAACATAACATTTTACGATAGCTAGGTGGATAGCTATGATAGCAGGTGGTCTCCATGTGATTATTGGAGTGTTGCTTGTGAATTCCTTAACATTATGGTAGCTTGCACTCAGTGTTAATCTATCAAAATGATAAATGACCTTTACGCCTTTGTTCAAAAAATTCAGTTCATCATTAGAAATATTTGGTTAACTCAACCCCTGCTACACACACACACACGCCTTAATCACATACACAAACAGATGTTTGGAGACATTTACAAAGTTATTTTGCATCTCTTGGATTCAGTTTCTCGCATTTTGGTCTCACTTTACTTAGGTCAATTCTCTCATTTCACACAGATTACAAATGTGAACCTGGCTGGATGGCTGAATGACTAGCACTGTCAGAAGCTCTGGTCTATTTTGTATGAAATTTTAATGTTTTTCATATTTTTAAGTGGTTTTAAAGTGGTTTTAAGGTTTCCATGTCCAAATATTATGAAGTCTGGTGAAGTGCGGACCCTAAATTGCCCCGAGGTGATGGACGTGCGACTATGATTGCCAGATCAAAAATATCATCATGTCTTTTTCTACCTTTGCTTTGTGCATGCTGGTATACTGTTATAAATAAGTGAAAGAAAAAATGAATACCAAGCTGTCTGCTATGCTTTTTTATAAACAATTAAAAACCCTTCAGATGTAACATGAAACATTTACACTTACTTAGAAGTACAAAATGTGGGGACCAGATTATGATAAAATTCTATTAAAGCATTCCTGCAAAAAAGGATTACGTGATACTCATGATTTGTATAAAGCTCAATATGATATAATCAGTTATCAACAGAGGTAGTTACGATCTCACTATGTGATTATATTAAATGACAGAGAACATGACTCTTAAGTGATGACAAAAATAAAGTAAATATTCTCCATGGTTAATGGTTTTGAAACAGAAAACTAATTATTTTTTTCATGACTTGCAATATGCAGCCACAATAAGCATTAATATGATTTTAAAAGCTTTTAAAGCACTGCTCTAGTTTTATATCTTCAAACAAATGCCTAATGCCTAAATGCCTAATTTCTCTTCCATATACATCCTGTACATACAGTACGAGCCATGTCCTGTTACAGCTTTTCTGGTGTTAAAACCAAGCGCAACTTTACTACGGTCCCAGCGGTTGTCAATGGGCTGATTGCCTGCTGGGGGCGTGGCTAAATCTACAAATGTTTGTCATTCATGTTTTGTGAGTGTGTGTGAAAGCAAGTAAAAAACCCAAAAGCAATGGAGCTATCTGTCTGTCTTTCTTCAATGAGAAGATGAAATCTGTTATGCAACATGTTGTTACCGCAGAGGGCTTAGTTTGAAAGCATACCTAGCATCTCTATTTTGGTTTGCACCAAAGTGGCAACTGGAACAAAAAAACAGTTCTGGTCTCTATAGCTAATAATCCTGTTCATGACAGCTATACTATAATTTTTATATAACTCACTTGTTAAAATTATATTAAGGCTTAAAGTTATGCATAATTAACAGGGCATCCACTTTGATTGACAGGCGGGTGCCATTACAGGTGGCTTGTTTGAGCACCCCGGGCTTCACCCATGCTCTATGTCTATGCCCATTTTTGGATTAGCACAGGCAGGACTGGCAAGATGGCGGCAGCCAGAGCCACTACACTCTAAGCTCTTCAGAAACCTATGGGTGACATTACAGATACTACATCCATGTTTTGTGTCTATGTGTGTCTGTGTTTTCACCATATTTGAAGGCTGTGTATCAATGTGGTGCCATGTTTTTTCCTCGTTAAAGGGAACTTAACTCTTGCCTGAATCAGAAGTGTCAGGCAAAGTTTTTCATTGAAATTTAATAGGAATGAATAAGGCATAGCATGGTTGATTTTAAAGTATTTGTAATCATGGTGTATGGATGTCAAAAGTCAGAACTGACATTAAATAGAAAAAAAAAGTTCCATCATTCTTCAAAATAAAAAAAAATATGGGTACTACTCTTCAATTGTTGGTATGTCTAAGGCCACAAAAGCAATCATAGGAATGTACTCGCTAAGAGAAACATATTAAATCTCTGTAAGTCCAGAGGGGTTTTTATTTCTCTGGGGTTCTCTTCTTGGCAAGGGCTGTTTCAGGAACAACTGGCCGTTATCAGGCATTGAGCAGGGAAAGATACCTGTGACAGCCGACATGTTTGAGGCCCAAGTGCTTAATCTCTGGTCTCTGCTACAGAGCAGCAAGGCACATCACCAAAGCAAGAGGGTAGTGACTACACACCTTTCAAATCAGCTGACACAAGACATGGAGCGGGAGAAAACCACGTAGCATGAGAGCGCTGCTCTAATCGTATCAAAGACTTCTGCAAACAAACATGGGTGAACTGTGATTGATGGGAACGCAGTTAATAGGGCTCCCAATCCAACAGTGTGTGAGAAGGGAGGGTGGCGGGGACCAGAGATCAATAGCAGCTCGGAAGCATGATAGGGAATCATACTGAATCAGATTGATGACAGCTGGTGGTGATGTATTTGGCAATCTAATTTTAACACAAAGTAACTCAGTGATAGTGCTGCCACAAGACTGAACTCAATCCTCGTGGGCCAACAGTATCACAGCTGTTGAGAGCGAATGTGCTTGCTGCAGGTGTAAGTAGGGGCAGCAGTGCGGTTATATCTTTGATTTTCAATTCATGCACTATGCTATGAAAGTGTATTAAATTATTCATCCTTAGTGGCTGTCTCACAAATATTTTAGGACCAAAAACCTCTTTTAGTGCACTGTCAGGCTTGGAAATAGTCTTAGACTGGCTCCCCCAAATTGATATTGAAAGAATCAGACTGGTAGATATTCTTAGTGCAGCCCAAAATTTCATAGCTGCTGACAATAAACTGACTGCACATTTGATGTAGTCACTCACTGCTTGGTACACAGGCATGAAAATGATGCCAGTAATTTCCCTTTCTATCCTCCATCTAACTGGACTGAGCTACGGTGAGCTCTGCCAGGGAAAACAACCACGACACAGACAGGGCACAGACAGTCATTTTATGCCTGTGCATGTGTTTTGCATGTGTGTGGTATACAATAAACACAGCTTGTATGAGAGATTTTTTTTTCTTGGTATCTTGGTAACCAAGAAACCATTAATGCTGTGTGCCTCATGTAAATACTGTACACCATACACTGCCCTGCATCTTAACTAAAGATCATTTCATTCTGTGTATTCATCTTCTGGTTAATGGCTGAAATATACTGCAGCTCTTTAAAAGGCAATGGCTTGTGAGAAAGACTGAAAAACAAATCAGGCAAAAAAGAAAATATCTTCAGTTCTGTGGTTAGCTGTTACTGCATAAGCATTTTATGTTTAAATCCATAAAGGAAAATTATGGATTATTACGGAGCTGTACATTAAAATAAAACACCTCAATGGCTCAATATTTCTTAATTGCTAAGTGCTCCAATTCCTCTTTTACGAAGGACACAGCCCAGCATCACCAACTGGCCTTAGGTTTGTCTGCTGAATGAAGCTTGTTGGGGGATGGATGAATCCCTCCCCTGTTCTGGTTTTCTGGGCCAAGTCTGCATGATGGGGCCCTGAGCCTTCGGTCCGTGCCAGGTGGCAGCTGGGAGAGAGAGTCCCCAGCCAGGCTTCAGCAGCCCTCACTCTGGTCCTCTGGCCACCACCGTTGTCACTCGGGGCTCGACACCAGCACTTCTGACCTGCAGATTGGTCATGGTCCACCTGTAACAGCCAGTCTGTCTTTTGTCCACATTTTTGTCAGCCAGTAATTTCAGGTGTGATCCACCAATCAGAAAAAGACACCATCTGAAAATATGCTCCACAAGATTCCTTTTTTACAGCAATAATTCACTGAGCTTCACAAAGTAATGCTGCAGTACAGCAAAGCTGCCATCTCTGAACTATTCACCTAAATTAAATCCCGCTGTGTCTGGTATGGACACTAGCAGGAAATGCTCTCTGCCCACACAATGTGATGAATCAAATCTTCAAGTATTAATCAGCGAGATGCTTGTTGTTGGGGCTGGGCCATAGGCTGCTCGGCACACACAAGCTCATACATTAACCAGAGGATCTCCATATTGCCAGTTTAATATTTGGATGTTAGTGTGCCAAGAAATATAACAGCTTCTTCAAACAACAATGAACAAACTCTCTATGCAGCATGATTTTCTCTCACCAAATATGGCCGCCTCTTCACAGCCTCACACATGGAAAAGAAAAGCCCCTTAACTCTTTTTAAATGAACAGTATGCTTCATCATGTTAACTGACACTAATATAATGCTGTGTCTCATTTTGTCAGTCTGGAGGCTGCAGTGAAGCACAGAACAATACAATAACACCTCCAATAAAATGATTTAGGTCAGCCAACTGCATACCAACCAGTCAGCTAATCAATCAACGGAGCTCTGTCCTTTTTGCAAGGATAGACAACAGACACCAGTGATAAAAAAGACTCGCAAGTTAAGTGTGAGGTTAAACTATAAAAAAAGTGAAGTTAATGCTCCTGTTCCCTCTCTCTATATATATTTGAGCAGCGCTCTACACTATCTATTCCCATGGTAACATAACCTCTGCAGGAGAGGTCCCTGCTACCTCAAAGTTGTATTTAGGTGCACGTTTGAATAGAAGAATAGAATAGATAATTGATAATATTGATCCATCGAGGGGAAATTCTTTTTTCACTCAAGTGTTTATACGCAGCACCCTGGGAGCAGTTCAGGGTTTGGTACCTTGCTCAGGGACACCTCGGCAGTGCCCAAGAGGTGAACTGGCACCTCTCTAGCTACCAGTCCACCCTCTATACCTTGGTCCATGCTGGATTTAAACCGCCCAAGCCAAATCAGACTAAGCTACTGCGACTCCAAGGTGTGGTGTACACACACTGCATACTTTAGCCCATTGGTCAAAAGCTAAGGCTATAGTTGCAATTCCTCTGGGCCAGTCTAGACAGAATGGAAGAACTAGGCGAGAGCAACCGTGCGATCCACAAGGGTCCACTGCAGTCACACTGAACGTCGACACATGCTGAGCACACAATATTATGCAGGAGGCATCTCCTCAGGGTTCTGCCTCCATCCAGCTAGCAGGTCACTCTTTTAAACTGACAGACAGGCTTTAGCCCGAGACAGAGACACTTTCCCCACTTCAAGACATTCCCAGAAAGGTGTTTGCCCAACTTTAACCTTTACTATGCAGGCAGCTCATGCTAATACTCGCTACACCATTGTGCCTTAGAAGATATACAGTATATGACGGGCGGCAGGAGCTCAGTCCATAGGGACTTGGCTTGGGAACCAGAGGGTGGCCAGTTCAAGTCCAGCATAGACCAAAGTATGGAAGGTGGACTGGTAGCTGGAGATGTGCCAGTTCTTGAGCAAGGTGCCGAAGTCATAACTGCTCCCAGAGTGCCGCTACATTGCGATCACTCCATCTTTCCACATTTGTCTGTGAGCCCTTTGTGTGTGTGTGTGTGTGTGTGTGTGTGTGTGTGTGTGTGGCTGTATTTTGGTTGTATATATGTAAAAAACTTGACTGAAAAATGAATTTCCCCACTTAGTGATCAATAAAGTATCTATTCTAGACTGCTTCATAACTTGGTCTGTCATAACTTGGATTTGTGTTTCAGCACATGGTCCCGCTTGTGCATGTGCATGGGATTTTTCCTTTTTACAAAGCACATTACATCACCCTTACATTTCATTTTATGACACCTTCTATCTTATCCATCACCCACTAATGATCTCATGCTTAACTCGACTAGTGGGAAGAATGGTTTATCCCACCACTGCCCGTATGAGCCCCATTTTCATTAACATATTTGGCAATAAAACAGCCATGCTTTCCTCCATTAATAATTTATCTACACATCCTTATCAAGCAGCCATGTCAATATAAGGCTGAGCCTAGCTCTTGTATTCTACTCCTATAAAATGGGGCTTCTCCGAAGAAAGACGTATTGATTATTTATATTTTAGATTATGTTACATTTTGGAAAAATCTAATATGAAACCTCATGCCATCCACATAATTAAGTCTGCCCAGAACATCAACACAAACAGATCATGTGGGTCAAAAATGTAGCTCCTCCTTCCATTGGTAATCAATGACACAAGTCAATTTACAGGCAATGGCTTTCACAACCTGAGCCAATGCATTACTGATTCAATTGTAACCCATTAAGACTGTGTGAGGTGATATTAAAGGTGACACTATCAAAATCCAATGGCTTCGTTCAATAACTTAAGTCAGCCCAGCCCTACCATACCGCAGAACATAATGAGATGTGTGCAGGCTGTTTTCACTGCTGTCTCCTGTAGCTTGAGGCCATACTTCACCTCTGCCCTGAGATAGATGTAACAGCTCAATGACAGCAACACTTAGCTGACATCATTGGATAGATGTGTCAGCTCTTTTAATGTCTTTTCATAGCTCGTAAAATACTGAATGCAATCCTGCAAAAATGCTGTCTAAGCACTTCACTCAAACAAACCTCAGAAAACCAGTGATGACTAGTTTGATGTTTGAAGTACTTTTGGGAGAAAAACTTAAATGTTGAGGTTTGATAGAAGTGCTTAATCTGCCCATGTGCAAAGTAAAGCTGACCTCAACGTGTTACCAGCTGAGAGGCTGTTCTGACGACTTGTCTGGTTTTCCAGCCAAGACAAACTTTTGAAGCAAGGGTCAATAAAAAGCACCTGAAGTACAGAACGCATGACATGAATGCCAAAAACAACACCATACCACCAGCCACTACCCACTCCACAAGTTTCCTTTCGCTGACTTCTACTTACACAAGAAATACAGTGCTGACTAGTGTGTCACCCCCTATTCAGACCACCCTCCCCTTCATCCATTCCTGTGCCTTGTTATTCACTCTTTCCAGACCTTAACTGGAAACTACATGTGGTTTCTCAAGTCACTGGATGAAGACAGAGTAGCACTTTCCGTCCTGAGAATCACCTATTGCTGAGGTGGACATTTATGCTGCCGTGTCAGAACAGGATGCGGACAGAAAATCGAGCTACCTACAAAGGAGGCCTCGCAGCTGGCGGGCTCATTTTGTGTTAATGCTTTCCAGAAAAAGACGTGAAACAGCTATGAAAACAGAATTCCGTCCAACCTTTGAAGGTCAACCTTTAGTCAGTACCCTGCAGTTCTCCTGTAAAAACGACATCCTGATCTTCATACAGTATAATACCAACTGAATGTCAGAGAAAGGCCTCAGGACCATCAAAAACAGAAAAAATTTTGGGTTTAGTGTCGCTAAAGGCAAATGATTTACATAATCTCCATTTGGTCGCAATTTATCATGTCCAACTGCAATTTAGTGACCAATTTCCTGCTTCCAAGCTATCTATTAAATGAGTTTGGATACAATGGTGACATTAAGTGGAGTGAACATTTATTTAACTCAGCAGCACTAAGGAAGCAGAGTTATAGTAATTGTGCACATGTCAGAGATTATTAATGCCTAAATCCCTGAAATGTTACATGGTGTCCCTTGCTGTAACACTAACAGTCTGGCTTTGATTACATTCAATGAAATTAGGACAGTTTTAAATATGTGACACTATCACAATCCATGACAAAAGACATTAATAAAAACCCTTCTGTGCCTAAGAAATACTTATCAACACCACTGCATCACTTATGATTACGTTACTATTATTAGAAGTACTAGTATTTGTAGTTGTAGTTATAGTTACTTAGTAGAAATCCCTATACATCAGAAAATAAATATTTATAAGACACCTCTGGTACGAAACCAAAAGAAAAACATCAGTTATATCACTATGTGTACTTCTACTTCCAGATAACAATAAATGGTACAGCCTAAAGTTTATCCTGAGGCTTTTTTTCCACTTCTCTCCCAGGCTTTTTTCCAAGTAACTCGCAGACTTTAAGTGGTACTCCAGTAGTGCTGCATGTCCATAAAGTTCAAAGACTCACAAGAGAAAGATTTTAAAAAAGAGTGGTCAAAATTGAAGCAGCACAGAATGAAATATCTTGACCTGCAGTCCCTAGTATGGGGCAAGTTCTGAAAACACTGAATCCTACAATTGCCATTACACAGCTTGAGGGTATCTTAAAAAAATGAAGGCTAAGATTTTTTTTTTTCAGACTTTACAAAACATTATACACCTTTT
Source organism: Argyrosomus regius (assembly GCA_946959425.1). Lineage (NCBI taxonomy): Eukaryota > Metazoa > Chordata > Actinopteri > Sciaenidae > Argyrosomus > Argyrosomus regius. The sequence goes on from OX336895.1 coordinate 13,778,742, forward strand.
TATACAGATTGAAGTACACTCCATGTGATGAGAAACCTGAACTTCGAGTTTAACATCATTGGACAGCCCCGTCCTTTAAACGTTTCATATGTGAAAAGCCAAGTCATTGCATCATCCATGTTTACAAAAATCAATGAATGTCTTACTACACAAAGTATTGTGTAGTTCACAGTGAAATAGAACAATAAGACATTATAAAACAAAATGAAGCTCATTTTCAGTGTCATTAAGGTTGTAAAACAAATCAGTGTTTCTTCTTCCATTCCACTGAGTGGTAAAATACCAGACTTCAAGATGGCACATTAAGCTACTCTTCTTGGCTAAATTATACACAGCATAATTTTCTGTACTATATTCATATGTTATGATCTAAACTTATGCAGTTTTGGCTTAATCCTGTATGTCTTATGTTACATGTTACATGCTACAACTACTATCACACTGTTCTAAACATGTGTTGACTCTTTTTGTAAATTTGGAGGAAGGAAGACAAACTTAAATGATTTCAAATTAAGAAAAACTACAGACTTCTTCACACAGACAGTGAATGACTTGTCCGTCATCTAGATTTTATACTGGCCTTTGCACACATACACACACTAACACACACAGGCAATCACATACAGTAGACTCCTCCGATACTATCTCACTATCTCACTTAATTAGCTCCTAAAGGCAGCCTTCCCTGCATTAGTGCGTGGACCTATCTGTGTCTTCCACTATACCATCATCTTTTAAATGGGGTATACATTTCAAACAACCTTGAGCTGTTTGTGCTAGATGATGCTTATCTGGTGCTGAGGTCACTGACTTAGATCAAGGGTATTTGGATTAAAAAAAAAAATTAAAATAAACAGGCAGCGTACTGTCTGAACTTCTCAAGCCTGCGGTTTTGTCACATCAGCAGTGTGCAGCCATGCCGGCCCGGCCAGGTCAGCCTGCCCAATGTTAGATGGACACGAGTGATAAGCAGTGGAACACAGTGGAGGTACTTCAATGAGACAATGTGATTCTATGAATGAGCTCTGGAAATGCTTCAGATTCATGTAGAGAAAAGCAAAGGCTCACTACTTGGCATTCAACGTTGCAACGCTGCTACCACAAAGCAAATTAATATCTGACTAATTAGCCTAACAACCAGCTTTGGTGTTGGAAGAAATAAGAAATGCTATTATCATTACTGTCCATTTAGACAAAGCTACAAGAGCTTTCCTTTATTCTGCATGTAACACAGAGGAGCAGGACGGCATCGCTTTGCAGACAAAGATTCAGGTCCCAAATACACTTTCAGATCTGCTTGTGTCTGAATGTCTCTCAGCTTAACTGTTCACAATTAAAATATTGTACCAGCCCAGATGATGCACATTCAATGGCACATAACTCTTCCCTTTGATTCAAGCTACACTAATAAAGCTCTGTGCTGCAATGCTGATGACAAAAACAAACTCTTTTAAAAATTTTAGGTGGGTGTATTCTTTTCTTACACCCTTTCTCAGAGCCGGGGCATCCTCAGGAAGATCAAGAGACAGATGCATCTTTTCATTTCATGCACAGAGAGAGATAAACAGCGTTTTTCTCACTTACTGTGACTGCCAAGCAAACTCTTAGTTGCTGTTTTCCACGCTGTGTTGGAGGGCATTTGGTGACATTTCACAACAAGCCAAGCAGTCTTGACATTCATTGCTATGCTGGAGAATGAAGAAGTGAGGGAACTGTGACGTTGAGGCAAGAAATTAATGAATTAATTTATGCTTTTTTTGTTTCAAACATTTGCTTCATGTCACTCGATCATTCTAAAACTATATATGCGTTCCCTGCACCCATAATTCAGCATGTCTCTACTCAAATGGGACCCTGAAAAATTACAAAAAATAGGATAAATGAGTTGAAACATAGTTTAAGCAAACAATCATATTTCCATTGAAATTAAGTAACCTAGTGATTTCTTTTAAGGATATATATGGATATAAAACGTACGTCCATGATACTTTTAATAAGTACCCTTCAATATAAAAAGCAAATAGGCAAAATAAATTGAGGCTGTGCAAATGAAAGCCTAATAGATTAAGTGAGTTTGGTTGGCTTTACCCTCAATGGTCCTTACATATATGATACAAAAAGAAAGGGTGAAACAGCACTCAGCATGGGTACAAATAAGCCACAATTTAGCGACAGATTCTATATCAATCAGTAAAATTCAGACATGCAACAGTCAATAATGAGTGCCCGACATCACTATATTAGACACTGCACTGAAAATCTTGAGTTGCTTGTGCAGAACTAGTCCTATCAATTGCGTCTCCATCTCCATCCGATGTTGAGATGATCCCCGGGCAGAGATACAGGCTACAGCTCGGGGAAAGACAAAATACACTTTGGCACAGCGATATTTTCACCTGCTGCACTGGAGGATAGCGCTGCTACGCGCCTGCAGACAGACTAACTGAATCTATTCAGGCTCCCAACAGCCTCAAGAATGTTCCTGAAAATACAAAAAGCTCTGCTAAATGCGCGGGGCAAGTTCAATGTGTTATTTCAAAGGTGGTATCGTTATTATGGGGATGCATTACAATGCAACATTTTAACATCCTATGTGGTAACAACAGAAAAGATGCAGACTTCCAACGTGACATCCCACACTGGACAAAAAGAGAAGAACGAGCAATTTTTGAGGATCAACTCTTGATCTTGATCTTTCATGAATTGAATGAAAAAACACGGAGGTTTAGATCCAGCAACTGCACAACATCAGACTGCACTAAGACGGCCTGTGGTGCCAAGTTTCATCGGACTGCGCATCCCCGACGGCCCGGGTTCTTCCTTACCTTTATCCTCGTCCGACACTGTCGAGGGCTCGGCGCACGGAAATAATCCCGAGAATAGGGCTAGAAAGGCGAGTAGAAAAAACTCGGACATGTTTTCGGAGAGCGGGCTATAAAGAGCCACGGTGCTTCTCCTGGTCCTGCTCCTGGTCCGGGTCCACTCTCCCCCTCCACCACCACCCGGTTGTCGAGAGCCGTTATTCGATGAACCAGTGCGCAGAACAGTGCAGCGCTCCCCCCGCTCCGCGACACATGCACAACGCCGCTCTGTACAGCAAACAGACGCACCGGAGACGGCAGGAGAGATGAGAGTCAGAGGGACGGAGGGAAAGGCGGGGTGGTAGAGTAGGAGGATAAAGAATGAGTACGTTTCCTGGCTTTTCTCAATGATTAAATGCCGTCAAGGTGGCGCAGCTCGCCTGAAATTCATCATATTGGTTGTGGCTGTACAGACAGTGGTGTGGGTGTCAGAGGGGGGTCCTCAAAGAAAGAAGAACAAGTCAGAGAATGTAGGATGAGGCATGAGTAATTTCAGCTCTCACCATATTCTCCAGCACAGAGTTCAATAGTCTGTACTCCTATAAAACCCTCTGCTACAGATTTAGCCCGTAAGCCTTAGAAAATAGCAAAGTGTGCAAATGTCACATTAGACACTGCTGAGCTGTGGGACTTGTTTACAGTCACAGCCAAGGACACCCCAAACTGTCACACACTGGACCACACAGAGAACACTGCAGTCTGGCATGGATCTGAAAGAGCAGCTACACCTGACTACATGACAATAATTCAACAAGGCCCTCAAGTGGACCTTAATTGATCAATGTGAGATGCTGTGTTTTTTTTTGTTTTTGTTTTATTTTTTTGTTTGTTTGTTGTTTTGCTGCTGTTGTATTTTAACAGTGCTTTACCTTATTACAGCAGTAGTTCATGAAGTGCGTAGGCCCACATCATCATCTTACGTTACCATGAAAATCCAGTAGCTGAGGTGACTGTCAGATTTTAAATTAAACGACTGAAGGATAATTTGTAGGCTGCTGAGTTTAATGTCATTCACTCATGTTGCTGCCTTTGTAAGTGCAATTATTTTTGACAGGGAAACAAAATGTTGGACGCACAGCAAGAAAAATGAACTCAAAAGTCTTCCTGCTCGAAGGATGTGTACTGCTTCTGGTCTTTTTTGGACCCTTGCTGATTTTCATTCAAAGTAACAAAGAAGCGGTAAAAGATTTTTGTATGAAAGTATGCACCGAGCACTACTTGCTTATGCAAGTCAAGAAGTCTTAAAAGGAGAAATCAGTTTTAATCTATTTTTAAGTTTAAATGGCTCACCAGAGTCTTGAATGATTACAATATACATTGCATTAATACGATATGCAGGAAGAAGAGAAAAAGAGGGGAAATCATCACATAATTGAATTAAGTGTTCCTGGCAGATCAACTTTTATCAAGACTGTCAGTACAGTACAGTACATTCTTTGATTCTAGATTCTCACATTCTGATCTTGCAGGCAAAATTTATAGTAGTCTTATTTGAGACGTGGGCTGTTTTTTGTCAAATGTGTTTCAGAATTCCTCATTTGCTATATGATTTATTTATAAATAGAGAGTCAGTCTCTCATTTTACCTGTGTGATTCACGTCTTTGTGTCTTTTGTGAAATTTCACGGCCATGAATTTAAAATCTCTCGCACTGTCACAATGTCAAAATAATTCAAGGATAAAATGGCTATGAGCTTTGGATTGCTCTTCATGGCTACAGTCATCATACTACTAAGAGTGCTAGTGTCTGTCGTGCACAGGCCAGTATAAGAGGAAGCGACAGTAGAATGTTTTCTGCTGCATCTGAGCTAACTTCAGACAAAGCAGGACATCATAGTACAGCACAGAAGTTGTGGGAGAGGAAAGTGGGAGCAGGCAAGATTGGTGAAGGAATCTTTCTGGACAAAACTGAAGTCAATGTTAGTTACAATGTGCCATATATAAATAATATAAAATATAATAATATATGATAATTCAAAGGAAAGTAAGATCACAGAAGTTTGCCAACAAATTTCAAGTTCCGATGTTTATTCGTGATCTTTAAAACAGCAGCTGACCAAACCATCTCACCTCAAGATCCATTTAGTAGCAGTTCTGACATGATGTTGTTGCTGCCTCTAAGGTCAAGAATGAAACTCAGCTTTCAATATATCATTAACAAGAAGTGTTCAGAAAAAAATAATTTTGAATATCTGCAATTTCATATGTTTTATCCATTTAATGAGTTTGTTCAACCTTAAGAACACATTTTGTAAGAGACATTGTTCATCTACCATAAGAACTCTACAGTGGATTTTTTCATTTATATCACAAACCATTTGCAAGTAATAGATCTAATAGTAACAGGTGAAGACTGGTGCTAATGAAGTCACTAAGCATTATCTCTGTTAATAGCCATTTCTAGACCTAATGGCAGACAGAAACATCACTGTAACCTTAGCTCTATTCTCATACCCTCTTTCAATCTGTCTACTAAATGCATATGTATTCCAACACATGTTCATTATCCACCTAAGAAGCAAGCTGTTAGGGCTACTTAAATATAAGCAGCCATGTCCTGTCACGGCGTTATAAATTCATTAAGCGAAACATTGTTTAAGGTGACAAAGAAATGTATCTTAGACGAGATGGCAACATGCCGAACTTTCATGTGGAACGATCTGTCGTGTTTTATTATTGAGTTGTCACAAAGAATGAGGAAGTCTTCAAGGGCATATCACATTGAGTCTCTGCTATTTCTCGCTGCCAGGATTGCACTGTTTTCTGCTTTTGGAGGGAAAAAAATAGAGATGAATAATTTCATGAGGCTTTTTTTTTCTTGAATGTTGAGAGCAGGCTGCCTTTTTCAATCGCAATCATAGTGGCTACATTTTGATTGAATGGCTTCAACTTTTCTGACCGTTAAAAAGTGCTGGATTTACAATGTGTTCTGGATGATTCATATGCACTAGCACTAGAGCTGTGTCAGTGTTGTGTGCTTATCTGCCTCTTGTTTTCACCTTTACCCTTAATTAGAAAAAAGCCATCCACTTATACATAATCACATCAGCTTAAATTTAACACCGTTTTGGTATATTTGAGTGTTTCAATGCTTGCAGTGGGTGTGCACCTGTCAATAAGAGTAACGCTCAGCGTGGTCCAGCAGGCTTGGCTTCAGTGCAGATGTGTCAGAGGGAATCAAGCGCTTGTGGCAGTGGTACTACTGAATGGCATAGGCTAGGGCAGCCTAATAACCACTCATGCATTGCGTGTCACTCACTTGCGGTACAGGTCCTGACATACAGGACTGGATGGGGTCTGTCTACCTGTCATGAGTACACAATGACATGCAGCTAAACAGTCACACAGCGCACACGCCACATAACCTCAGGGTCGTACATCTGTTTAAGGTGACGCTCTGTGGATCGTTTTCTTGCACCATGCCCTTGGAGCTCCTCTCGCTGACTGACGTGAATGATGGCACTGCGGCTCACCATGCCAGCTCTTACACTGCATTCGACTTCACTTAGCTACTCTTGCTTTGGATTGGCGATGCCGTCATCCAAAATTAGCTGCAGCTATTGACCCTGCTTGACCCTGTCATAGTTGCGGGCTCATTATCAGGCTAATAACTCTGGCGCTGTGGTTTTTGCCTCAGCTTAAAGCCTCAGCAGTATTCCCAGCTGGGTTACTGCAAGATTCCCCTCAGTAGTCAAAATAAATTTTATAAAATGAGGAATGAGCCCGGAAATCTGGTTTGACGTGAGTTTTGTTTGCTTTGACAGTTATTAGTCGGAAAAGCAAGAAAGGCACTGAATGGAGGTCAGATTCGTCTTGCTGTGGAGGGCTAGCACAGTCCTCTGCCAGGGCCATAAAGTGATGAGGATCCACGGGTGCTCCCCACGGTCTCAGTGCTTGTTAATCAAGCAGTGGGATGACAAGCCATTTGCTGCATGAATCACTCTGAAGCACTCTCATCATACTGAAAATGACTTGCATTTTTTGAAAAGGTGAACGTAAACTACACCTTTGTTGCACACAGGGTTGCTGTCAGGGTAATGTGAGTAGAGCTGTTTCGTGTGTGTGTGTGTGTGTGTGTGTGTGTGTGTGTGTTTTCGGCACAATATGCAGCCATCAAATTGATTTAAGAGTCTTCACTCACGTACCATAGCTATAACTAAAACAATGGTGCCAAATATGGATGTTCTTTGTCCAATCATCAACAGCCAGAGTCTATGTAAACTGTTCCTAAGTGCAAATTTCATGCAGAACTCAGAGATCACGTCATACAATTAATTCTCACAAATGCAGAGTAGCTGTGATGCCATTCCCTGTGCTTGCACAAAGCTGTTTGAGGAGCAATTTCAACAAAGCAATTTCGGGGTAATTGCCTTTGTATAAAAACTAAAAAAAAAAAGAAAAAAAAAAGAAACAGAAATACAATCTGTATTTATTCATGAGTGAAGGAGAAACCCTAGTCATGTAAGTTAGGAACAGCATGACACCAAAACTATTCTAAAATACTGTGTCTTTATTATTGTTTAAATTTATTTTTGAAATCATACTGAAAGGCATTATCAACCTCAAGGGAAGGCAAACAAGCAGACATGCTCACACACAGATCCAAAGGCTCTGTGGTGGGCAATGCACTGACTTACTACTGCCATCTAGGGATACATAAGAATTCTGGTTAAGTGCTGCTCCATGTGTACATCATAGTCATATTGGGGGCAATAGATAGTCTATATTACAATTAAACTGTAAAATTAGAAATCAAAAATGGCAAATAAAAAGTACACTCACACACACAAAATTAAAACTGTTCCTATTTAAACAGAAAACCAAACTATGAGGCGAAAAAATGCTGTCTGTCCATATGTGTGTGTGTGACAGTTAAAGTCTTTGTCCTTTGCAATATTTTGTGTCCATTCCCAGTGGACGGCAGGGTTGGAGGAGCCACAACACAGACAGAGAAGCTCGCCATCTCTCTCCTCGCACAGCTGGAACACACTCCTACTGAATAATGAACTCAATCTCAGCTTTGCCTCGGGGGGGACCTTGGAGCCGCCCTCAGCTTAGTGCAAGGCTTTGTTGCCCATACGCGCATGCTTGCACACACGAGCACGCACTCACACATTCCCACTCACTGTCATTCTTTCCTGCCACAAGTAGTTCCATGAGAAATGCTCCGCTGATTGGCAGTAGAGAAGGAAAAAAAACAAAAACAGATAGAGGAGCAGAGCCGGGAGACATCGAAGGATCCTGATGGTTTCAGTGTGGAGGAGGGAGATATGTAGGCAGCAAGAGAGAGAGAGAGAGAGAGAGAGAGTGCATGCGTGAGCTGGAGGGGGTTCAATAGCAGTTTCCCAGCAGTTCAACCCTCTGTACCTTTGGGGGTCCACTGAAAGTGTGTTTCAACTGAGGAAGAAGGATCGTAAAAGAAGGGCTGACAGTTGTGCGGTGGAGAGCACGTGAGGAGTAAGATGAAAGAGACAGCCACAGGATACCAAGCTAATGAATGGCCACGCTCCCCATCCCTGATTGAGGTTTAAGAGGTGTGGGTACGTAGAGCTGAAGGGGGTAAGCTGCGGTGATGAGTCAGCTGACCTTTGAGAAAGCCCTTCACCTCAACAGCCGCCACTTGAAGCCCATTAACCACAGAAATATGACAGCTTTCTATTAAACCCGCCATAATTACCTAAAACACTAATGAAATTTGTGGGCTGCTGTGTGTGGACATTCAAAAACAGCAACCACAAAATAAAAAAAAAAATAAAAAAAACACCATGTCAGAGTGTGAATCTGTTTCCAAGGCATGAATATGCAGTCTGCGGCTTTGAAAGTTCAGTTTAGTGTCCTGTGCTTCTCTCTCTCTCTCTCTTTTTTTTTTCTTGGTGGGCAGCCATCCTGTGTCTCTAACTCATAGTGACAGATCCACTTCATGGTTCTTCTTTTCACAAGCTGTGGCAGCAGGCCAACACATGCACAGGGATGCACATATACACACACATGCACACATTTCCTCAGCAACATCTAAATAGGTAATTATCTGACTTGTAAGAGAGAGGAGGTGGCAGCCAGTATTCTCCACGTGATCAGCCTAAAACTAAAGCCTCTACTCAGCAAAGGAATATTAATTGCCTTTTCCAAGTCGACAGGCGTTAAGGAAAAGAGAGGGAGAGAGTGTTCTATCAACAAGCAGTGACTACCAACTTCCCAGCATGGTTACTGAATAGCACCGTTGTTGTCGTCTCCTTGTTGGAGGGAACAGTACGGCAATAATGTTGGCGGTTATGTCTGCTTCAATATTGGTTTTGTGTCTGTAGTACCTGTAAAGACATGAAGTATTTGTTCAATTCTGAATAGGAGAGAGAAAGAGAGCCAAGGAAAGAGAGAGTGAATGAGAAAGGGAGTTGCAGGATTTTGGAGGTGAAGTGACAAAGGGAGGAAATAATCCATTATACTGCAGGTTTTTATCATGCCTGTGTGAAGGGTCAGAAATCGGTTTCCTCTGATCAGTGGGGGAAATCAAATACAGCAGTGATCTGGAAATGTCTCCCACAGAGCTCCCAGGTACTGACATCAAAAGAGTCTTGCAATGTAGAATATTAGCAATGTGCTGCAGGAAACATTTTTTTTTCTTTGCCTGGGCTCATTTATATGCACTGTGGTTCTACACTGTTAATTGCCTGCTGAGCTCCAGATCAATTCTGTAATTTGCTATCAAAACTCGATGATGTCATGTGTGTGCAGTCTTATCAGACTCAAGAAAAAGAAAGAAATGAAAAGTAAGGAGCACCAAAGCAATGAGTACTGTTTTTTTTCTTTTTTTCTCTCTCTCTCTTTGAGTTTATTACCTTATTACCTACCTGCACAGTTTGGAGTTGTCATTGTTATACAAACAGTAGAGTCACAATGGCTCTGGTGACAGAAATAATGCATGGGCAGAGAGGTTTTTCCTCTCAAACAAAGCTGAAGCCTGACAGGTTCCAACATAATATCAGGTTTGCAGGTTGCTTTAGGTCATTTATAGCTTCATGCTTGGTTTGAGTTTGCTTTTTGTTATTTTCTTAATGTAATTTAGACAGAGGCGGAGATAGCTTTACATTATTTCGACAAGCAAACAGATAATTATTAATAATACACAGCAAGTCCTTACTAAATGGAGACTTCTCAAAGGTTATTTTGATTAGGGGACAGCTCCTTGAGTTATTATGGCAATATTATGGAGAGAGACGTAAGTCATACTAAGGACAAAATTACATTGGTATGGTGGGGGGGGGGGGGGGCTGTCAAAACAGCACTTCGGAAACCTGTGGGTGACGTTACTCAGGCTCTGTCCATTCTTTATACTGTCATTGGTTCATACTAATGATTCAACCACACTTTTAAATGCTTATCATGAATACCTGAAATGATTCCTTAAACTTTACTGCTCTATATAGAGCCAAGGTCCAAAAAAGGCCTCTGTCCAAATTTATTTTGCCATGTCACTGACCATTTTTGAAAATGAAACATGATACTGTGGTTTTGAACAAAAGAAGTGCCTTTTACTTTACTGGACAGTAAAATTTAAACTTATCATCAGTTTTAACCCAGATAAAACAATTTTATTAGTATGCAACAGCTAGAGTCTTAAAATGATGTGGTGAATGCTGCAAAGTATGTAGCCTAGCCTAACCAAGAATAAAAAACAGCACATCGTATGCAAGTCTTAACACAATGCATGGCGATCTTCATTTTACAATGTATTTGCACCTTAATTTTGAAATCCATCTACACAACTGGGTGGAGGGGACCTGAGTTTGCATTCAGCTGCAGCAGAGAGAGAGAGGTGTGGGGACAGCTCAGGAGAGCAGTGCCATGTGAGTTGATTAACACAGCCGGAGCTTGTTGTCTTTCTTCTTTTTAACGTAGTAGTGTGCTGGACCTCGAGGGAGAAGACCACACACACATCGAGAGGACTGACGGATGCATTATCCTAAAATATATGAGTGGTAGTTTTGTTAATGAACGATGTAATCATGTTGAAGTGTTTGTTGGGCTGAGGAGAGAACAAATTAATAATTTGTAACTGACTGTTGTGCCTGTGTCTATGCTGGGGAACCCCCAGTGGCAGCGAGCCTGCAACACTAGGCAATTGTTTTTGGCCTAAAAGTGAACACGGGTCAAGGTCACATCAGACATTCTGACTTGCCATTGTAGAAAACACACAGGCGTTATGAATAATATTGGATCTATTCAAATGTCCCAGTAGGTGATCACAGTGTTACAGCAAGCCAGCATGCACAATGGCCAGCAGACATTTTGACTTGTGAAAGCCAGAAAAACACAGGTGGATTCATTAACAGTAACGTATCCTGCTATGACATGTCAAAATGTTCAGCCACCATTCATTTTATTATTTATTCTGTGAGAGGCATATCCATTTTCAAAAATATTTGAGGTTAAAAGAAAGTTTCATGGTTGTTGACTAGAAAAAGGCTAAAAAATATATTTAAAAAAACATTTGGGTACATTTTGAGAAATTTTATCAATAAAATAAAAAAAACAAAATCTCATTTTGGACTTTTTGTCTACATTCCAATATTGAAGTAAGCACTTGAGGCAAAATAGTAGGAAACTAATATTTTAACATTCTTTTGCTAATAGCATAGGCTAAATAGCCCCATGCTGAGATTTAAAGATCAGCGGTTCTTTGGCTCTGAGTTAAGATCAAACAATGAGATTGTTTCTACCTCCGCAGCAGTTGCCTCCTGGAAATGTTTGTATAACTAAAACTACAATCTGCCATTGGATTGCATGGTTGCTATCAGCCAGGATGCATCTACAGACAGGCGCCATCTGTTTCTTGAAATCCATGCCAAGCTTGAAAGCCAGTCAAAAAGAACCCTTGCGATAAAGAACACAATCTCCATGTTGCATCAGCAGTGGCATACGCAACTGATCATTCATAGACATTTTTATCTCTGACCACTTGCACTGTCACATCCAGCTTGGCCATCAAGACCCTCCCATGCTGTCCTCGCACTGTTTCACTCTTTGCTCTTTCTGTTGTTTATCTTGCATGAGTTGTGTTGATAGCATTTATGTAGAAGCTGACAGTTTGTGGTTGTGCCTTGCCGCCTCGTCTAATGGCCTACCACTGTATGATTGATGGATAGTCGACCACGTCTGGAGTTTCCTCTCCTCACCCTGTCTCTCTCTTCATGTTTAACCTTTATGAAGCATTAACTCAACTCTGAAAACGGTTGATGGATCAAAAACAGTACCAGATGAATAATTGATTTGTTTTTTACGAACTGTACACTGAATTTTGCAGGCATCAATGTTTCAGGAGGCACAGTGCATAGTTCATAATATGACCCGAGGAAGAGAATAGCTTGCTTGTCCGAAGCCAGTGTGTCTTTTCCTTTTTGTTTCCCTTTTCTCTCCTAGACTGAGGTCAGACAAATCAGTCTTGACAAGTGCAGTTGAGACAAAACAGCTGCTCCTGAGAAAATGCTTGTCATGCTGTGGTGAAGTTGCACGCTCAAACAACAGGGGAAAGACAAAGAGGAAGATGCAAGATGAAAAGTATCTTTTTGTCATTCTGTAACCTTTACCCATCTCTACATAGCAGCTCAAAACTATTACAATAACACAACCCCTTCCTTGTAGTAATCTGTATAGTAATCTTGGTTTAGTATCATTTAATCTCACGCCAAATGAGAGGCAGCCTCAAGCCACTACTTCATGAGAAAATATATATACAGCCGCTGTAGGTTAATAAGGCTTCCTCTGCACATGGGGCTACATCAGAATTCTTTTAATTCCACATTCCAGCTTCAAGATCGGTCCATTATTACAGAAAATGCAGATTGTGTGTGGCTCTAGTTGACGAAGGTGCACACACACGCACGCCTCTCCAATATCACAAAAAACTCTTTCACTTTACTTTTACAGTTTGTTCCCCACAACTGTTTGTAGGATTAAGACCTTTTTGATTATATGAAACATATATACAGTATGTGTGCGTACATATATGTATGCATTCCACAGTAGCAGGAATGATTACCTGCTCGACCTGCTTACCAACACAGACAACAATTGCAGCAGCAGCCGCAGTGGCTGGCACACAGCTTATGGAAGCAATTAATGTACTTAAGCTTCTACCCAGAGTTGTTCAGTGTTGCTTAGAATTACTAAGGGTATCACTATCTTCAATGTCCATTGCAAAAAGTCCATGAATTGTCCAGAAGACACTCTTTATAATTTCAGCCTGGGAATCATATTTTAGTTTCTACTTAGGATCAAAGAAGTGATAATTGTCTGTAAATCCATGGATATTGCAGTAACGGTAAATAACTAATTCAGTGATCAAGATATTCTGCTAATTGTTTTAGTTTTGTTTCTTTTACATAATAAGTCAATTTGTTTTCAGTTGTGTGGAATTAAATTCAATTTAAATTATTAAGTTCAACTATAATTTGTCATTAGGTCAATTATCTTATCGTAGAGGTTATGAAGACAACTCAATTAGAAGTGATGTTCAACAGGGATTCAGGAAATATCAGCATTTTGTGTTTCCCTCTTTCCTGAGAAAACAACACATTTTACACAAGCTGTTGAGTAAAAATAACATAACATCTGCACAGCTGATGTGTCTGAGAACCTGATAGATAACTGCTGAAGGTGACAGTCTGACTTTGGTGTGATTATCTTACCTGTTCCTTCCAGAGTCTAAATTGGCTGACGGTGATGACAACTGTACCAAGACTCAGCCTGAGAAGGAACAGTTACATTCACACACACTTACACTCTCACACACACAAATAAAACACCAGTACAAATACACCAAATATTTACTGTATATTTGAACTCAGGTGACTTATTTCTTACCCAACTGGAGGTCATAGCAGCTCCCTGGACTGGTCCACTGGGTGCTACAGCTTCTCCAGTTGAAATGATGGGAACACATTGACAGGAAATAAACAAAAGAAAAAAAAAGACATGCGATGATTCCAGAAAATTGTTGGTATTTTGTTAGATAAATTACTTTGCTTGATTGATCAATCCATCTTAACTGACCAATTAATCAACTAACTGTTCTAGCAGCAGCAGCTGAAATTCTGATTTAACACTAAACATACATTTTTGTCAAAATACCATTATTTTTATGAGGTAATTCAGTGTAGATTTGCCAAATCAATCTGCACTTAAATTGCAATATCAATGCAATTACAATGCAATAGACAAGAGTCCTGAGGGTAAACTAATGGCTGCCTGGATACGTATGCCAGAAAAATAATCTAAAACTGTGCAATGTTTGCTAAAAATGTAGTATAAATATAATATACAGTTAAGGTTTGACAGTCTTGTCTAGTCCGTTGAGGTCAGTGGATATCGGATGGATGCTGGATGTGATGTCACTCACTTGGACAAGGTCAAGAAGGTTGACTGCTTGTCCAAATCTCTCTCCTGAACCACAGCAAGACAAATTGCTGTCAGTTATGTACTGTATACTGTACATAACGCAATAACATAACACACATGTGTGTTAAATTGTGTGTATGAGCGCTTGTAATACCATCAGGAAATCCTGGAGCACCTTGCTGAACTGAACCTTCAGGCACCAGGTTCAGAGGCAGGTGGGTGGAAGACTGGGCTTCATACCTGCATACTAAAGGGACAATTGGAAGGAAGGAAAGAATTGTATTGTGGCGGTGTCAGACATTTCAGAGGTAGATATTAACAGAATATGTGTATGTGGAAATTGGTAACACTATTTTGGAAGATGCTTCGCTGTTTGTTCTATGGGACACCTGTAGGTTCTTTGCATGCTGGCAGTGACTTCCTAACCTGATTACACCAGATGGTTTGTTACACAAAATGGACGGTTGTCATCGGACATTGGAAAAGGGCAGGCACTTTCAAAAAATACTTGGCAGGTGATTGGATGAACCATCTGTCTATCCACTTCACATGGGTGAACTTCAACCAATCAGGTCAACAAACCATATAATGTAGTCAAACCCTAAAAGGAAGTCAGTCGGGAGAAGAAAACATAATTTCAGTTGAGAGAAGCATTTATGCTGTTACTCTTTTCTCTTCTATCAATTAAGAAATACATACTCAGATGCAGTAGCAGCATGTATGCTATGCTCTTTAGCAGCCACCATTGTTTTGTTTTTGTTTTGTTTTTTTTGGGGGGGGGGTTCAAGCCAATAGTCAGTTTTCACACACATCATCACACACTAAATCTTAAACCACACCATAACTCATACTGCACCTGTCAGTAGTTCCTCATGGGATGCTGATTGGTCCAAACCACTGTGTTCAGAAACAAGCGCATAGCTTGAAGTCTGGCAAGATGGATTCTTGTGTGATCTCGTGAGTCCATCTGCCTCACAAGGTTATTGACTCCATGGAACAGCTCCTGATATAATCCATGAACAGTTGTCAGAAACTTGTGAGCATCCCAAACACACAAAGAGTTTGATGCACAGAGGTCAAATTTCTAGTAAGAACAAGAACCATCAAAACAGTTGCCTCACTTTCTGGCTATGATCAAGAAACTCAGGGGGCTGGTTGGTCTTGAACAAAGAGAGGGTCTTCGTAACGTGAAAGGGAAATTACGGTGGCCAGTGTTCAGTTTGCCTTATGGGCATTCTGGGCTACTGTCTAAACATGGCAGACTCTGTGGAAGAAGATATCTCTAGATATAAAAGTCTATAGTATTAAAAACACAACAGGTCTTATTTTCAGGTGATTATACACTAATGAAAACATATGGTTATTATATTCAATTACGACCAAAATGTTAATGTTACTAAATGTTACTGGAGCTTTAGGTTTAGTCTCCTGGACAGTGTTTACTTTATGTGTGAGTTTGGCTGCTGTACCTGATCAGGTCAGCCTGAGGTTCTGAACTCCACATCTCCTTCTGGCAGCTCACATCTCTGATAAAGTACGTGTGTGTCTGCTCAGTGTGAGCAGGCTTTTTGAGGCTAGAGTTCATATAACAGATCTGGGCTGGTTTGGAAACACACTCAAATTCTAAAAACTCCTCTTTATAAAAGAAGATGCTTCTGCTTGCTTATGGGGAAAAAAACTTCAGAAAGAGAGAAACTTACAGATACATGGTCAACAATAAACTAATGACAGACCAGAGGCTGTGAAAAGCTCTAGTGTGGCTCACAATGTATTGTAATGTTATGGCCATGGATGCATTAACAGGGCTGATACAGTGAAACAGTCAGCTTTGTTCACATAAAAATAAACACTGAATTTTTTCCACAAATCCTTTCCTAAGGAGGAAAAAAACTGAAAAGATTTATAATGCAAATCAGGACCTCTGATCAAAGAATAAATGAACACATCTGATTAGATATTCATTGTCAGACACATTTCAGTTGTCACTGTTCTAAGAAAATACTGAATTTTACTACCTTGCCTTGTTATTTCTGTGATTTTTAATCAGAACTTAAGAAATGTGATTGTAGTTGTGGACTGACCTATTGGAGGACGAGTCCTGGTTGGCCACTGTCTGGCACACTGCCTGGATCACTATGGATGGGAAGCTCGTCCTTCTTTTTCGCTGCCCCCTCCTCTCCTCCAGTGGAGGCTTTGAACTCTACCTCTTCATTGACCTCATCTGCAGTCCCATCTGTAGCTTTGACAGGGCTGAAACATTCAATGAGAAACAATTATTTTATTTTATTTATTTATTTATTTTTGTAGACTCTCTTTTCTCCTCAAACACTGTCAGTGAGGGGTCTTCTGCTCTCACTTGTTGGATTGAGCAGCTGGAGTGACTCTGAAGGTTCAATACTGTAATATGGTGGCACTTTTTCTTTTTACAATATATTTGAGATATTTGAGCACTAGATTGGACAAAACAAGATAAATGGAAGATAACTGTGGCATATTTAATATTCTCTGACAATTTCTCAGACATAATTGTTCATTATAGATTAATTAAAAAAGTTACATGAGATCAGTCAATATTTTATATTTGGCACCTCCAATTAAGTAACTGCAGGTGGAATATTATATCAACATATCTCAGTAACGTAATGCAAGACAGCACCACAAACTACAGCCTTTAAGTGATCCTTATCAAAGGCAGGATTTTTTGCAGGGCTGAAGTCTTCATTAGCAAATCACGTCATGATGCAAGTCCTCAAGTCTCTGACCTTTACAAAGACATGACATCTGAACTTTTTCTTTTCAAAACAGAGTGACAAGAAAAACAGAAACCTGTGCAATGAGTTATAAATGTTCATTGTCAGAAAAATGATGCTACTTTTGCAGCTGCTAACTTCAAAAACAGAACTCCTGTTGAAGAAATCTAGATACTAATGTTTCAATTTTTTAATATATATATATTTTTTTAGTTTAAAAATCAGTTCAAAAGCAGTTTTTTGCATGTAACAGCTAAAATACATGGGACAGAGATGTGGGGTGCGCCATGTCCACATTTTAATCAATGCACAGCTATTATAATCAACTGCAGCTGCTACATGGATCACAGACGCCTATGCAGTTCATCTCTGTTTTTGAACAGTTTTTTTTCTATCTAAAAAAGTACAGTCGGTTAAAAGATTCAAATAAATACCTCATTGCACCAGAGGCAATGTGACTCAGCAAAGCAAGCTGTCAGTGTTTTTACTTTCCATATTAAAATAAATCAATGTGTATCCATGATCCTGTAGTTAAAATGATCCGGTTAATGAATTCAGCACCATTAATATGGCCTCCACTTCCACACCCTGCATAACCAACTGCATTATCACTTGGCAAACTCCACATGCACACAGTGAAGCTGGCACACAAACACACGTGTAGTGTGTGTAGCCCCCATTTTACTGCTTTTTGTTGGAGGTAATTGATTAAATATGTGCCAAGACCAAATAAATAGGAGTGAAGGAGTTTGTTTTAATGTTTCAATCACTCTAAATGTTTAACAAATAGGATTACTTATTAATGTATTTAGTTATTTTAACATTTCTCTGACTGCATTACATTATGTCCATTTCTGGGCGCAATTGACATCTTCAAATTACTTGTTTTGTCCAAGCAACACACACACACATATATATATATCATCTAAAACATTGTGTTATATGTGAAGCAAATTCTCACATTTTGTAAAGCAGAAAAGAGATGTTGAAGACCTAATTGTTTCTATCCACCCTCTTCACAACTGCATCCCATATGGTTACATTGGATCTTGGGGTTCTCCCACCTTCCAAATCCTACTTCAACCGCTGGCTGTAAACTAACAACATATGCACACACCATATGTGTGGTTGTCTCTGTTTGTGTTTGTGTGACAGCTCAGTCTGACTGATTTCATAACTTACTCTCTTTTGGTGTGTGTCTCATCTCTGTACATTTGTGAAGCACCGGCAAAATAACCTCCCAGTTTTGTTATGTTTTTTTCCCCCCCTGAGACATACAGCTTCAGCCTCAGTCTCTTAGTACAATATCATACAGCTGTCAAGTGCATCATTATTTGCAGGGTGCTCCTTTTTAATATGAGTCAGCTGGAAATCCAGCCAAGACGGCATTTTCAAGTAAGTCAGGTGTTAGCTTAAAAAGCCTGCTAGCTAAAGCTAATAAAATCTGCCAGCAACGTTTTTTATTTCAGCTGGAAAAATCAGCAGTCACTGTGTATGAAATGACAGCCTGCCATTGTTTCATTAATAATGATAATGAATAATAATAATAATAATAATGATAATAATAATAAAGTTCTATGTTAAATCTGCCATATGTACTCCGCAAGAAGGTAAAGCTTTATAGATGTGGCAACTAGGGGTTTAATCATACACACTCACAAGTTTCATTACGATACAATATATCGATTCTGGACCATTATACAATATGGGCCGATATCGCAAAGTCTGCCAGAATATGATTCAATTCAGGGGCCTGCAATCGATATGAGACGATTGTCATAGTTTTACTTTACTCCCTGTATTTTTCTTTTTCCCAGCCTGTTTTCTATGTCACCTGTGTTTAATTAGTGTATTGTTCTTTTGTATTTTGTCTTTTTCCTCTTTCACTTGTCAGGTCACCTGCATCTGTTCTTTTTTGTTCTGTCTTAGTGCTTCTCTTAGTGATCCTGTTCTTAGTGAATCTTAGTGCTGTATTTCTCGATGTTGGACTTTTGTTGATGGGATTTTTCTTGGATTGTTGGATGAAGTACTTTTTTTTTTTTTACCTGGACCCCTGAGTTGCCTTTCGTTGTTTTGTTTTGTTGCTTCTTGTTATCCTATCTGTCGAAGTTACCTTTTGTTCATTCTACCTTCCTGTCTGCATTTCTGTTCACTGTTTGAACTAAACTATAACAACGATTGGGTTGCCATCCGCCCTGTATAATACAGGGTCACCTGTAATAGAAAAAAAAAAAATGCATGCACTGTCCCTTACTGAATCAGTACGGGACGCAGCCTACCCTTGCATCCTCGATGAGATAGAGAAATCGAGAAATAATAAAGAGAGTCTGTCAATAAGCATGTCATTTCTTTTTAATTCTTAATATAATAGATGCATTTGTGCTTTGCTCTCATTGACTCTTATTTCCTTTACGTTCACATTGAGAGTATCAGATGACAATGAAATTGATGCATTGAAAAAAATGTAGGAAATGAAGTGACACTCAAAACCTCATGGGGGAGGACCCCATAGACCTCCAACTTGATTTGCGTCCCCCGGCATGGGGCCACTGGCAAGCTGTCCCTTATTTTTCTACATTGAAGGTGGCAACCCTATCATATGCCTATTTAACACAATCAGTTACATGATGGGACTGATTGAGTGTAACAGCTGTCCTGACAGTCACAAATATGTGCAGTCAGACAGTAAAAGGTCTGAATGGCAATAGTCAGTAAGGGGAGGGAGGAGACAAAAACAGTTCCCAGCAGTCCAACAGGGCTGTCAATGTGAAACAGAAAATCATCTTCTCTCACTGCCTAGTTGATCGGTATCTCCCTTCACACAAGCCAAACAATAAAGTTATTATGCTTCTGACTCACAGTTAATCCCTGCTGTGAGAGTTTTGTTGTTGTGGCTGAGATCAACTTATGCTCTGTCTTAGCAGCAGCACAGACATACCAGAAGTTATAACATGACTTGCTATTCTAGGATGGAACCATATGGCAGCCATCTCACCTGGGTCCAGTTTTAAACCTGCAGGTGAAGGAAGCTTATGTTGTTTTTACAATCCTTGCATTTTTCTACCAATACTGTTTTTATATTAATGAATGTCTAGAATGACCCAAAAAGCAAAGGTTTGGGAAGAAATGATTATTATTCTCCAAGAGCATGCATTGTGCTTTCAATCATGAAGGAAGTTGAAATTTCTTTCAAATTTTCCTGGACCTTTTTCCTTGGTATTCAAAATGACTAATATAGCTAATATGCTACTTCAAATAATATTTCTTATGTAGAAATCCTAAATAGATTCAGTATTATGGCCTATATTGGTAATTACAATCAGAACACAAGATGGAAGCACACCTACTGTAATAAACTTATTAATTAATTTCTCTCTCTCTCTCTCACACACACACACACACACAAACACACACACATACACGCAAATACATTCACACACTGACAAATACTAATTAACATCACTAATATCCTAAAGTAAATGGCAAAAATGCTTAAAATGTTTCAAATTCATACATAAATTCAGGAATAAACAAATTAAAACAATTCATTTGCAGTGAATGCCTCTCTCTGCTTGTCTCTGTCAGTGTTTGGGCCTTCAGCTTGCAGCATTCTGAGGAGCAATATTTCATGTTATTGCAGCGTATAATGATATTCATGACAATGTGACAAAATACTGAAAAATACTTAGTAATTGCATCATCATCGACATAGAACCACTGTGTCATAGTGCAAAAGACTGTGTAGCTGCCACCTTATCACTGTATTTTGTATGTTCAGGAATATTTTCATTTAAAGGAATAGTTAAACATTAAACTTGATGAATCAGACTAAAATGGAAGTCTCTGTATGTCATTACATCTGTCCTGCAGTTTCCATCAACAACTGTTCATCCGATCAACCTCACAATTGGCAGGTGTATTACAGAGGACCCAAAGGAAGCACAGTGTGTCAAGTGTGAAGTTGTTTGGATGAGCGGTTCTCAAGAAAGCTGCAAGCAGTAATACCCAAGGTCAAATCGTCCCATTCCAAACAAGCACGTTTTAAACAGACAACTGCACTTTTTGGTTTTTGCATTTTGCAAAAAACATTACATTATATTTTTCAAATGCTATTTCTCTACATTGTACAAATCTGCGTTATGTAAGGCATTGAAAGAAAGCTCCAGATGCTCATGGCAGAACTTGTACGTACGATGTACTTCAAGAGCTCAGGAACCATCAAGAGCATTATGTCAATGATGCACACCTACAGACACACAAACCAGAGGAGGTCAGATTGTACGAACATCGGCAGAACTGCTTATACTTTTACTTTACTACAATTTATGGGCAATGCTGATGACAGCTGCATAAAATCTGAAATATAAATCTGAATCTTAAAAAAATGTATTTATTCTCTATGAGCAGCTGCTTTGTGTATATATCACAGTTGTGATCCCTTATTCATTCATAACAATCATTTAATTGCATCTGATAACCTCTTCATTATTATCATATTACCTTCAGGACAAATTAAGCAGTTGAACTGCTGAGGTTTTGAAAGATGGCAAGTAGGCTCTTGTGTCTCTCAGGACCTGGCCGATGATAGGCCATTTTTCAGGCCAGTTGGCGGCTTTTGTGCCTGGAGGTTGCAACTGCTCAGCTTGTCAAATAAGGTGTCTATGACCTAGGTACAGAAAAATTAGTTTAAAAGTAATCACTTGTCACAAGGCTTTCAAACCATTTGTCAGCCATGTTTACCTGAATTATTATTATTATTATTTTTTAAATTGATGTGTCATTGTGTCAACCTGTCATCCAGCACAAAGACCAGCATCCTCCTGGACATACAGGTCTCTAGAGATTGACTGCAACTCCCTGTATACCTGAAGCTGGTTTCCAATAACACGTGAGATGGATCAAATGAATCAAAAATCACATATACTCAGGATCCAGTTGTGGCTTTGGGGCTTTAGTGGCTTGCACAATACAGCTGAAAGCACGTTCCAACATTCAGATGTTATCACTTTGTATTGATGATATTGGATCGTTGATCATCAAATCAGTCCATCAATCCGGATTGGATCATCACACCACTAGGAGCAACAGTAAGTAAAGGGTGTGTGACTTAAAGAGCAGTCATTTTAGTTTTTATCAAGAGTGTGGAGGACAGACATCTTTAATTTTCTGACTGATACTTGGACTTTACCCCAGACCAGACATGAGACTTGAACATGCAGTTGGACGATGAAGTTAGATGGAACTCATTTTGTGTGACCTCTCTTCAATCATTTCTTTTGCCCTTTCTTCTATTTTAGCCTCCCCATCCCTACCCTTTGCCCATTTTCAATCTCAATTATTCGTCAGTCGATTTAGAAAGTGTTGACCAAATCCCCACATGCTGTGTGCCTATTACACTCAAATGATCAACAAATGATCATCCTCTTGGCTGCTCTGTGCTTCCTGGCTGAAACTGCCCACAGTGGCTGCTTGCTGCTCCCATGCACACTAGGTAACAGGGGCATCAGGCAGGGAATACTGGGGGTACACAATTAGTATGGGCAGTCCTTCTACAGGAAAAAAAAAAAAAAAAAAAAAAAGGAAATAATGATGCAATTTTCTGCAATTTGACGTATATATTATTGGGTGGATAATTTTAAAACTTAGTAAACTCTAGCAGTAAACTCACACTTTGTTTTAGAGTAAATACTATACATTTACATTTACTGACATGTCAATTATTTGTGCTGTTACTGTTATTGAAAATAACTCTTCTACATGAGCTGCTGCACTTTTTTCACTGCTGCATTTTTCTTGAAAAATAGCTAAATCTTTACTGCTTTATCTAAAAATAAATAAATAAATAAAGTCTCACAAAATGACTATGACTATGACTATCAACAATTTAAATTAGTTTAGAGAACATGGAGAATATATACAGAAGCCACAAATGAAAAGAACATGGTAAAAGCTGTATTTTTAAACACAATTTACAGGAAGCAGCATGAGTACAGATGAGTCTGTGCTGACATCATTACCAGTAAAAGCTCAGCCTGAGTAGTGGTAAGCTATTCACCAAGCTGCTCAGCCTCCTTGAAAGATCCATTGTAACTATAGCCAAGGCACATATAACCTGTACCACCTACACACATATATGTGCAGCATAGTTGGAAATAATAGCCAGAAGCCTCTGTTTTGTTCATAATCATCATCCCTTGATTAGTTGGACCTAATTTTCAATTAAATCAAATCACTCAAAATATCACCTAAGATAATTCCCCTTTACAAAATCCTAGAGGTGAGGCTTTTCTGTTTTTCAGTTTTTCTCTGCATCTTGACCTGGAGTGGCAAATGAAATTCAGTATTTTTGCTTACAGTCAGCTCACTGCCATAAGATTCACACAACTCTCCAACTAACCAATGGAGGTACAATCTATAACGTAATTTGAGGAATATGTCTGACTGGATATGAAATGATCATAGTGACATAATAAATAATAGTATTTAAATACAAAATAAAATAAAGTGGGGCACGTGCCACAATGGCTTAATAGGCATGACACCACTGTGCAAACTATGTAGTTCCTAAATAACTTTTACTTTAGAACAAAAGTCTCTCTGTCATTTTCAGCTTAAGTATGTTTTGTCCACTTGTCATCTTGAGAAGACTTTAAATAAATCCATCTGTAACCACAGTAATTAGTTAGTCAGGAATCTACTGGAGCTGGAAAAAGTAATACAGATTTGTGAATCCCACAAAGTTTTAAGTTTATTTTATTTATATGGCAATTTGGTGCAAAAACCTGTTTGCTTCTGTTGTCCTTGGGGTTATTTTGACCACAGGACAACAGGAGGGTTAACTCAACAACAGAGTATACTTCCATGTAAACAAGGTCTATTGGGCCTGAATTCCAAAACAAAGGGGAAAATATTGTGGTAATGGGTTGGACTGAATTAAGACTAAATGTGTAACACAGACTTGATTGACAATTTATACTTTATGCTATAAATAAAAGGTAAAACCCGTCAGACCCCAGAGGACAAAAGGTGTATGGCAATCGGGAGGACATTACGAGTGCTTCTCAGTGACAGTCAAAGAGAATAAAAAATAGGAAATATATAAAATGAGATCTAGAAAGATTATACAAAGATGTATGAAAATGTAACTAGTGCAAGAAAACAAGTGCAAGTGGAACAGATGCCTGCTGTTATTTAATTTGTATTTATTGTTTTCATTTGGTTAAATTAAGATGGTTTGCCAGTATTGTTCATTTGATATTCAAACCACAAAACAAATTCATTTGAATTATTTCTTAATAAGAATATGTTAAACAGTTTTCAAATCACCCATCTATTTTGTTCACAGATGTTGAAAAATGATATTAAAATATTTTAAATAGGTTGTTTCAAGCACATGTAAGCCATCTATAATGATTAAATTGTGATTGTTATAAACGAGCCTACCAATATTCAATAGCCATGGCTAATACCACTGTCTCATTTGAGTTGTAGTGTTAGTGCCAGTTTTCCTCAAGATTGGGAATCATATTATTAAAATTGAACTTTACTGAAGACGTAAATATAATAAATGTGATTTACCTATTGTCCATTCTTTCCCTCCAGCATCCACTGTTAAAAATTTAAAAGCTTTGTTGGGATATCAAATGATTTAAAGGGGCACCAAGCTATGTAGAGAGGGCCAGGTCAGAATGTCTGCTTACAATAATAATAATACCTTTATTTATATAGCACCAAATAAAAAAATAATAGAATGATTTAATTCAAGTTAAAAGTTTAAAAAAGAAAGTTAAAAAGACAAACATCACATAAAAGCAAGTCTATAAAAATGTGTTTTAAGAAGTGATTTAAAAGAATTCACTGATTCTGCGAGCCTTATGTCCTCAGGCAGGCATTCCAAAGTCGAGGGGCCCTGATGGCAAACGCCCGGTCACCTTTAGTTTTGAGCCTCGACTTTGGAACAGCCAGAAGAGAACCACCTGAGGACCTAAGGCTGCGGGCTGGCTCGTAAGGCGTCAATAACTCTGATATGTAACTTGGAGCCAGACCCTGACGTGCCTTAAAAGTGATCAGTAAAATCTTAAAATCAATTCTAAAACGAACAGGGAGCCAGTGGAGAGAAGCTAAAATCGGTGTAATGTGCTGTCGTCTGTTAAAACCAGTAAGAAGCCTAGCTGCTGCATTTTGCACAAGTTGGAGGCGAGAGAGTGACAACGACAGGTGTGACTGGAAATGTAAGGCTTACATTTTACAGTAAAAGTCCAGTTTAATTCACACAATGAACAAAATTCATCGAAAAATTCATGTGGAGTCCTCATGGTCCCAACAGCTTTGCTTCCCCTCTTTTGTTTTGTGATGCATAGCACACATTCCCCAGAAAGCCATTCCTGAAAGCATGTTGTATTCATTGTAGAACTAGGCAACGGAATGTTGTCATGTGAACCATCACACAGCAACATTTGTCATTTAAATTGGCCTTAAGTGTTTGTGAGTCATAGCTATCCAGGTGTAAGTAAGACAGGTGACCCCCACACACTTTTTCAATGGGAGGTGAACGTGCAACAATGAGAGAAATGCCAAAGAAGTGGGTCCCTGATGATTAAGAGCTGCCGCTTCCCAAGGCGTTGCTGTCTCTAGAGACACATCATCTTCCTGATAGTTTCTAGGCTCAGCTTCGGCCCTGCGACAGATGACAGAGAGACGCCCCCTTTCTTTGTCTACCTTTGTCTGCAGAACGCTGCATGTATTTTATTTATCCTACCTACTGTATGCATGACTTCATCAGTGGATGCTGTTATTTCATTTCATTTGTTTATATGTTTTCATGATGAGAAGGTAAGGTTGAATGAAACTAATAAAGTGTCATAGAATTAGTTCTAAAGATGCACTGCTAGCTGTAATTTAAAAAAAAAAAAAAAAATGGAGAGGTGGGGTGGAATGCAAAAAATAAATCTTGCAAAAAATATAACCTTCCTCAGCCACCTGGGGATAGAGCCCTACAGCAGCATGCAAGACACATTTGAAAAAATACAATCACTTACTTCCATTAGTTTAGTATAAAATATAATTGCAATTATTTAATCAACAGCAAAAGTAATTACTGACACCATTGTTACATTACTAGAACATTACTTTACTGAATCTTCAAAGCCATCACAACCACACATCCCATTTTCCGTATATAGCACACATATGAATAGAAAATGAGACACTGTGGATTAACAGGCACCAAGTCCACAGTTTCGAGGGATTCACTGACCAACGGCTAGTTTAGTCCAGGTGAAGGCCAGGGCGTCGCAGAGGGAGGGTGAGAGGCCCTGTGCGAACTTGACCGCGCATGAATCACAGTCATCACACCTGCACACATGCTATTCTAGTTTTACTGCAAGCATAATCTCGGCAAAATAATTTAACAAGTAACACGTAGAATTAATAATACAGCAGCATCCTGCTCGTAGTCTCAGCTATGACTTTTTGCTTTTCCGGAAAAATAACAAGTTGTAAAACTATTGGTCATCAAGGCAGCTGTTACCTTATTTTGTACAATTTGATATTTAGATCTATAGCCTACATTTAAATTTTAAATATTTTTTTTCAGACCAGTCTTGGTCTACTGCAGGCTGTACAGTATGGTAATATATAGGCAAGACATAAACAACAAACAATACCTACAACAATACTCAAACAAGGAGGCTAGAATAATACAGACAATACATCATCTATGCTCATCACTTGTGTTATAGTATAAAACACTTTACTCCCACTGATCACAGTCAACTGAACTGTCACTCTGTCACTATTTTTTGACGTGGCATTTCTATGAAAATATGACTAGCTGGAATTTTTTAATTTGATATTTCAGGTCGAGTAAGATACTTTCATTACAAAGCAGAATGTATTTTTTTATACTGGTCATGTCATACATGGTCTACTGTGCTGTAACCTGAACAAATGAGATGGACTCGGAGTCTGATTGTGAGTGAAAATCACTTTCCTTCCCTCTTGATTGTAAACTAAAATCCTTGTAAAGCTTTTTAGATGCAACATACTTTTTCAACTGAAAAAAGGCTCCTGTGCCATGGAGGTGAGCATGGAGTTTTTTTTAATTTATTTATTATTTATTATTATTACTTTCAACTTGAAAAGGCTTTGCTTTCCCAATACCACTGTTACTGGAATAGTCAATGGTTCCTTGAAATGCCAAATTATGCTCAGGCAAATATGTAACAGAAATGAAATGTAACAGAAGGGGAAAAATGAATTGTGCAAGTACATGTAACCATCAATGTCCAGTCAAAGAACAGAAGAGCAACACCAGCAATTAGTGTCAGAACAATGACGACCCTTCAGAATTTTGGATTTCAACCATTTGTTAGATGTGTACAACTCGCATATCACCCCAAAAGGAGACATATGAACAGTTTTGCCTGACTGGCTTTCCTGAGCCAAGAGCACCACAGAGATGGAGAAAGTGGAAAAGGAAAGTGGGGACCATTGCGAGATGTCCACGGGGGAGGAAGAAGTGAGAAGCTTACCCAGCTGGACATTGACATCCTTGCCAAAATATTCAAATTTGCCTTTATAGGAACTGATCACTGCCAACAGCAAAAACAGCACCCCTGCCACCTCAGTACAAACCTGAATATTAGAACCCAAATATTATCTGCCTGCCAGTGGACAAGTGGAGGGGGGGGCGGTGCACAGCAGTGTTGAGGACAGAAATCTACCACAGTATGAAGGATCCCCTAAACTCATCTAAGCACTGAAGCAAAACCTAGCTACAAAAATGGTTACTTTTAAGGTTAGGTTAGGTTATGTTGACAACACAAAGTGCATTTGCGTGGTTTAATATACAGTAAGTGCTCTTGCATTTTTATGTCACTTCACATGTGGAAAGTGCAAATCATTTTGTTTTTCTTCTGTCAATTTCCCTGCTGTTTGACTTTACAGCTCAGGTGTGAAAACTTCAGTATCATTAATGGATACAGAAAGCACAAGGTTACAGCATTAAACTTGTGACAGTAAACATATCTTGCTCTCAGATGATTGACTGGTGTATTGTTTCATAATTATTAAGATCAAAAGTCTGCATTGTAATTCTAGTTCAGTAATGAAATGTTGATGCACCCCTGAGCCCCATTCTTGACTTCAGCTGATGTACTCCTGACAGCACTGTCAGCAAAAGTGCCCATCACATCCGTAAAAGAAGTACAAGTAGAGTATTTTCATGTTGTGATTCAAGATTCACCCAAGACAGTGTTGAGGGTTGCACTGATTTCTATACATTCACCATCACCATTCTCCCTGTTTCATTACAGTTAAGTTGACAGGTCTACTGTGGGGATAACACAGCCATTCAGCTGCAAAATAAGTTTTAAATTCCATCACTTAGGCTGGATCGGAGCACGCCTCTTCAATGGTGTCATAATTTTCCAACTCCCCGCTGCTCTCCTACAGTGCTGCCACTGTGATGAGCAGAAAAAGAGTAATCTATCTAGAATGGTCACGCCATGAGTGAATAGTTTCAATATGGAATTTTTCCACGTGGTAGACCCGGTGGTGTATGCAAGAAACCACCAACGTAGTGAATATTTAATCCAAGCTGTGCTGCCGGTGGCATGTGTGAAAAGCACTTCAAAACCTCTCTCCATGCCTACCAGACACGTCACAGGTACTATGTTTTTGTACAGCCGATGCGCTCACTGCCATTATCTCCAGAGGCACAGGTACACTGAAGCACCTGTATTATTCTGTTATAATAAAATAAAATCATCTAATTGGAGTCACAAGCCCTTATGGGTGACTACTTGGAAATCCATGACTGTGACTCAACTTCTTCCACAAGCTGAGCCCTCTCTTTTGATGATCCATTAAAATCTTCCTGTACATTATGTATTGAGTTATACGCACCTCTCTGACATATGATAAAGAGCCTTCCTCTAGCTGCAGTGTACATGTGAAAGGAAGAAGAAAGGTTTAAACATTTCCTGCTCTCAGATGAATCACCTGTGCATTGTTTCATAATTAATTAGCCCATAAAGAGAGTGAACAAAAGAAACGGCAGCACAGCAGAAGAGGCAGCATCTTGTGAATCCACTAAGGTAATTAACATGCCTCCCTCAACTTGTAACATTGCAACTCTCTCCAAATAATTGCCTCTCGCACCCAAAGGGCCCTGTGGTCCTGTGTTTGCCTGTTTACCGAAAGGTAAGACTGAAAGAGTTATATATAGACCGGGATTGGATTTCAAAGACTCGGCTCTATTTAACCACCTTGTTAAAAAAAAAGAAAAAAAAAAAAAGTGAAATAGTACAGTGTGTAAATCTTCCTCCCTTGTGTCTTATTCTTTAAGTAGTGACCAAAACATAGGATGTCCTTATCCACACACTATTCCAAACACTTTATTGTATTGTGAAAAACTACCATGGATGAAATATCACAGGGGCTTTCATGTCCAAAATGTTCATGTACACAACTATCCAACCTCTGAAACTTGTATTTGTCAGCAGCCCAGAGAGAGTTGTCAGAATGAAATGGTTTAATGCAAAATAGATGCATCCCCCATGGTTTGTTTAAAATAGCAGCAACTATTACCACGTAGGATTGAGCCATAGAGCCAAGCAAAAGCAAAGATCAAGGGAGTTAGTAAGTTATCATCCTTGCACCGCTTTCTCCATTTGGATACACATGGGGCATCATCCACTGAAATATGGCATAACAAATTCAATCTAAAAATATGAGCTCCAACAGCAAATTTGATGTGGACAAATTAAATATTGATGGGTCATTGAAAAAGCTGTGCTTTCATATTTCTAAGTTTAATGTCTCAGGGTGTGATTTCTGTATGAATGATGGGACACAAAAAGCGATAAATAATGTATTTATTTATTTTTTGATGGGGAGCTTCATTAATATGAAGGGATTCAAAAAAAAAAAAATAAGAAAAACCAAGTGTGAGTGATTCAGCTTTTACATCTCTGGAGGCACTCATATCTAAGAAAACACTCTGCTGCTAGACACGGACAGGCTATTGAACCAGGCCTTAAAGAAATGGTTGGACATGTTTATTCATTTTCTTGGCGAGAGTTGGACATTAAGTCTGTATGGTAAATGTCAAGCTACTGCCAGTAGCTGGTTAGCTTAGCGCAAACATGAAGGAAAGGAAACATGAAAAAACACCTAGCCTGGGCCTTTGAAATGGTGAGAAAAATCTGCCTGGTTAACATGTTGCAGTTTCTAGTTTTATGCACGGTTATGTGCGGGATCTTACAAAGACAAATAGATGTATTTGAGACGTATTGCAGAAAAATACTCAAATTTACAGGCTACTATAAACCTGTGCGGAATGCATATTGAGCTGGCTTTATGTGCTTCAGGGTTTCTACACAGCCACTACCCAACACTTGGAGCATCTCGATCAGACTTTTAATGGGCATTCATGTTTCTTGCCTCAATCCCCTGCCACCCCTTGCCATGCACAAGTGAAAGTGAACAGTCAAGGTCAATAGCTGATAACACTCTTAACCTGAGAGTGACCTCATGGCGGCTTGTTTCACTTGAGAGACCTCGCTGCGGTGGAGGCAATTTGTCATGTTCGCAATGTAACCGGCAATTACCCTGCATCCTTATAGGCATCATGTATCATTGACTCTCAGCAACTATCTGTGGACCTCAAATCCCAGCTGATCCAAACAGGCCAAACATAGCTACCACATTAGAGTTTGACCTCAAATATGCAGGGTTTTTTTTTCTCTGAATGGAAAAATTAAGAACACCCCAGACTGGAGGGAGTATATTCAGCAGCAGGCTATACCCTAACAGTGATTGTCAGAGATTTTTAAAAAGTCTAATATTGAGTCTTTGTTATTTGAACCCACGGGGCTCAGTATTTGGTCAATAATTCATTGCTCTTAGTCATTACATTTTTAATATTTTATTACTATCATTAAAGCATATCTCTCAGTCTTTCTTGATGTACATATAATCCCTGGAAGAAGGGCAAAGATCCTTTATTGAGCTGTTGTTGATTAAGAAAGAAGAAGATGATATGCCCAACATGACAATTATCAGCTGGCAATAAATTAATTTATTATTAAATCTAGGAGCAATCTTGAAATCCCGACAGCTTTCTTCTCTTCCACAGCTTCACTACAGTGCCTCATTCCTGCAATTCCTCCCCAACATTCTCCATACATCACCTTCACATATGAGTCTAAAGTGGGTCAGCGCATGCTTCCCTTGCTCAGTGGAAAAGCACATCCACATTCATCATTGTGGTGTAAGCTCTTTGTTTCTAGACACAATTATCCCTAAACAATGGCACATGCACAAAGATTTCTTTCTTTCTTCGGCTTCGGAGCATTTACAGATACAGAATGCATAAACGCCTGGCTCAGAGTGAACTACTTTTGACTTTCATATAGATTCACATAGAAAAGTTTTATAATCCCTGCATTCAACATTTCTTTATTAAATCCAGGTTGATTTACTGAAGCAGGCAGGTATTTGACACCATATCATGAACATCTTACTATAATTTAACACAATCAAAATTTAATTGACAACTTTCCTGGCCATTCCCAGCAAACATTTTAAACTACCTGAAGGTAGTATTTTGCAATTGTTTGCATCTGTCAGTACATCATGTCCATCCAACCCAGAGCGAAACTGGAGTTTGCTGTAACTTTTTTCGTTCTTCTTCTTTAGCATTCGTTTTTTTGTTGTTTTTTGTTTTTGTTTGTTTCTTTCAACATGTCAGCAATGATGCTTTGGACACCACCATTTGGATGTTGAAGAAACCTGCAGAAATTATGACTCATGCAGCCGTATCCAATAGTAGCACTGCATTTGCAGATTTAAACATGGAAAGGTCAAACTGAATGCAAAGTGTGTTTATTTCTACATAAAATGGGCCGATGTTGGCTGAGGGCTCATTTCACTGCTGTATAACAACAAATTGAGCATTTAAAATTCTGACCTGACCCTGACTTTGTCTGTGTCTCAGGGACACATCTCATGCCAAAAGCAGAAACCTGCAAAAGAAATATACTTGTCTCCTAATGTTTCATCACAGCTGAGCCAGCAGGCTGCCTCTCTGTGTAGCTCCGGGGTGGTGGTGGGGGGGGGGTCCTGTCTTCCCCATGCTGTCATCATGCCTGGCTGTGAGGGAACATTTCTTCCCAGACAAAGATTCAATCTGAACCGCAGGGGGAGAGTCACCCCAAGGCTACAACACCACAGACAAGATACAAAATGGAGAATGTGCATCCACAGTGCAGCAGAGACAATGTTCTCCCTTTTTTGAGAAACAAATGATACAAGTATACCGCGACCAGCACACTTTGCTCTGTTTCCTGCTCACACCCCGGCCTCCATGGTGTTGTGTTGTTGTTTTCATTTCCTGCAAATAGAACCTGTCTGGAACAAAGGGCTGAAGTTTTTTTTTTTTTTTTTCAATTAAATTTTTTGACATATACGCCGAAAGCGTTTTAAACATAAAAGTGTGAAAAGACATTCTGACAACTTCCACTTGTGACCTTCATCCCTTCTAATTAGTCGACATTAACCTTTCTGAATAGAGACATTACATAATTGTCAGTATCAAACTGAATTATTCTGTTTGAATGTGATAGGGTGTCTCTAGGCCTGCCTGTTCTACTTTTCTTTTGTTATTGACAAGTATTATTATTATTTTTTTAATTCTGTATCTGTTATTGGTGTTGACAGTAACTTTTACACAGCACGATCCCTCCTAAATCCCCAAAAGTCGGATTTGGATTTTGTAGTTGAAGTTACAGCATTACAGCAGTAATTAAAACTGTACATTTCGTCTGTCTGTCCGTCAAAGACTTTTTGGCAAACAAAAGGAATATATATTTGTTAATGAATTATCCCATACATATATACTGTTACATACAGAAGCAGCATCTTAATGTATGAACCAGCTTTATGAATCAGCAATAAAAGCACCTGCAGTGTACCGTAAAAAGAATATAGATTGTGGAAAACATTGTCAGAAATGAGACAATTGCCATAAATTACACTATTTTTTTCTATTTTTTTCCTCTTGTTTTTCTCTTGCACAGATCCATCTAAACTAAAGTAGTACTAATACAATGAAAAACGGAGGCAAGCTGATCAAAACAATATGTGCTTTACACAGTAGCTATGTCTGAAAACCTCATAATAAAACTGTATTTTAATTGGAAACTAAAAAAAAAAAAAAAACTGTTCAAACCTGCTTGAGGATTTCTCATGCAAACCGGTTAGTACAAAAGAGGGAGGGGGGCGACAGTTATTTAAAGTAACTTACTCATTCAGAACCATAAAAAAGTTAAGAAGAAAATAATTTTCAAGGAGACTTCTAGTGTTTCTTCGACATATTTGCACAAGGTTGCATCAGACCTTGAGTGACACCTTCGACTTCTAAAACAGTCTCACACATTTATTCCAAGAAGTCATCCATCTAAAATAGACAATGCAGCCTGGGAAATATTTTCAAAAGTATATTCAGGTAGTAGGTGACAATAAAGGATTGCGGGGACAGCTTAGTCAGCCTGTATAATGTGCAGAAGGTTCAAATAAAGAATCAAAAGTGTCTTGAAACCAGAAATTGGGAAAGAAGTTCTTAATAGAGTCATATTTTATTGTGACTCATTCCACTTCCTAAACAGCCCTGTACACCTGGAATGAAATTATTCAAACAGTCTCATTCAGTGCACATCAATTTGATGCAACACTGCAGCAATCATCCCTCATTGACATTCAGACGGTTTCACGTTTCCATCTCTAACTTCATTGGCTCTGACAGTTCAAACCTATTTCTGTAACAGATGACATCACATGACACAGATGAGTTAACTCCCGAACTAGGGGAATTCAGCATGCTGCTGAAGTAATATACCAACACATTTACACCTGCAACATTGGCTTATTTCTCTCTATATACACGTCTGTAAGTGAAATTCAGTCCGAAGTTTTATGGCGTGTCAGTCTGAGCCCGACATAGCCAGAAAGTCTCGTGGGGACCAAATGTGTTAGTCTAAATGATTTAAGTCGCCATCAGTGCTGCCCACAGCAGACAGAGATGTCTTGAATTTCAGGGATATTGACAGACTGACACCCAGCTATTACAATTTAGCTACCTTCAAAATGTAAGATAAGCAGCAATTTACTTGCCATTTCTGAACATTAAGGATCATTTGCACAAATGGTTTAAGACGAAAACCATTTGTGCAGTTGATTTATGTTTAATCTTCTTCTACACTAAAAGCATTTGTTGATCATAGGTTTGTGGTGCTTAGGTCACTAATGTTCAGAAGCTAGAACTGCATTCAGGCATACCAGTGTTGTGTTGAAGATGCATTCATGTGTGGTAGTATAGACAGGAAGGTTTCTGGGTAGGTAAAACTCTACAGAGAGAAGATGTCACCTTGAACAGTGTGTTTATTGGTAGTAACAGGAGTGCTAAAAGCACTATAACAAGCCCATCAATTTGTTTCTTTGGTTCACAATCATTTTTTTCCTGAATAAGGATTCATCTGTGAATGGCTCTACCTCAAGCTATTTGTTCAGTCAGTATAAAACTGTGTCAGTTTGGATACTGTAGGCTGGATAGCTCTACATTCTGTGGTTGCATTGACTGTTCTTGTTGTTAGGCTCGTCTTTGTGATATACTAGACAGATGTTTTTGTGATAAAATGCCTGAGTAAAAAATATACTGAAAAGATGGTTTGTTTGAATGAAAGAGTAGTATATGATTCACATCATATACTACTATATACTTTTGTCAAGATAATGACACACAGAGATCAGAAAAGACTGGTGCTCTTCTCAAAAGATACAAATATTTCAAATGGAAGTGACATAAGTAACGCTCTTATGATCACATCTCAGTATGTACACCACATACTGTAGATGACATATGTCAGCTGTCAGTAATCTATCTAATAATATCTGACAAACAAGTGAGGACAGGTATAAGTTGGCAGCTCGTCCCATTATGTGTGTACATCATAGAGGAAATATTTTCAAAGTCACAGTCTGGTACATGCCTCAGGACTAGGGTTCTGTCTATTTCAGGTATACATCAGGGAAACAAAGTGGCACATAGGTTATGACGTATTAAGGGGCTGACTTTAGCTTTTTATTGAAGATCTGACATAAGTTTATCTGTGTTGTTCTTCTCTGATATGATATGATGCAGTTACAGTAGATCAATATTTACGGTATGAATTGATGAGTGCTACTGTGGGAAGTCCTCAGTCTGATCTAATCATGGTCCATCGGAGGTAACACAAGTGCAAGCAGGAAAGAAGACAAAAAATCATTTGCGTGTCCTGTGAGAAAGGCACAGACATGTGTAAGGTACAAATGAAACAGGAAAATAGCTTGTCAAGGAGTTTCCTCTGTTCTCACTCCAAGGATCTAAGAACATCAGGGACTTTAATCTTTATTCTTATACCCCCTCGGGCTAATTTTGCAGGTTATGTGGATAGCCTACAGGGCTTCTTTCTATATTGGCAATGTGCAGAATCCATTCATTCAAAAAGTTATTTAGGAACTTAAACTTCCAAAAGTCTTTAAAAAATATTTATTTTATTATTATTTTCTTTGTATAATTATATATGCAGATGAGAAAGCTGCGACAGTGTCAATCAAATTTGAAAAAACAAAAACAAAACACACACTTTAAAAGACTTACACTAATGTGTAATATAAAGTATATATTGTATGTAATGCCTTACTCTACTGAAAAAAAATCAGTAAGACATTAGACACCATGTAAGCTGTGTTCCACTTAGTCATCTCCTTGGTTTTGACTTACTGATCACAAAGCATATGTACATGTCTCACCTTTCTGACTTATTGGTCTCAAAATGTGTGTGGTCTCAAATTTAGTTTAGGAATTGTGATGCTTCATTTCTGCAAATTCTACATTTTATTAATTTTAGTCACAACTGACCTCAAAAGGTTGGGTAAAAGTAAAAAATGTTATTTCAACAGACCACATGTCTAGTAAAGTAGTACTGACCTTTTATTTGTTGCAAATCATGTATATGCAATGAGCAGCACACCTTTAAGCAATGCTATGATGTTATATCTTGAATCAGCAACTATTACTCTATTATTACTACAATAACAAGTCTGTCAAGTAAGCTATTCTATATAAATACTATGCAAACAACAACAACAAAAAAAAACAGTTTCTGAAAAGAATCCCACACAGGAGCACATTTCTTGGAGTAGTTACTGTCAGAGATATAAAATACCTTGAAACACACATCAACTGTCCAAAGCAGTATGCTTTATTCCAAAGCCTGTCACGCCAGAATGACAGATGTCTGAGAGGATCACTGGTGGTCATCTCCAATTGTCAGATGTGGCAGTACGGCCTTGACACCTCAGCCTGCTAGAGGTACTCCACCATATTTGTTCCAACGTGAGAAATAAAAGAAAGTAAAGATTATGTTGAAAAGTTAAACCTTGTTAGAGAACCACCCTTGTTCATTGAAATCTTTGGCATGGCAACATTTTGCTTCCCCCCTTTAAATATAACGCTGAAGAAATGTTGTTGCTGACAGTAGTGTGCCATCTGTGCCAGTCACGATTCATGGACACACTTATTTGCCAACATATTCTAGTCTAATGTGACTCTCTGTGTTTAACACACAGCCAATAAGCATACATGTTTGTAACATTGAACACAACAGGCAAATCGCTTGTAGAAACCCATGCAGCAACTTTATATATATTCCTCTAGACCCCAGAGTGCTGTTCTATATTCCAATATAACGCCTGGGAGTGCAAATAATTTTGAAATGATTCCCAGTGCTTCAAAACACAGAAAATAAAGTAGTGAGCTTTGCATTGTAGACAGTTTAGGTTGTCATCAATAGCTGTAACTGGAAATATACATCATTACGTCGATCTCTATGATTTTTTTTTTCTTCGTGGGTTTCCACTGTAAACTAAAAATGGCTCCACCGAAAGTGTCCCCAGTTTACAAGCTGATGGAAGCTGTAAGATTGTGGTGTGAGGGAGATGCTGATCTACCATGAATGAAAAGTGACAAAGACGTGAGTTTATGTGTTTTGCTCATATCACATAATCGCCATCAGTAAACTCTCTCACTGAGACGGATGCTGTTTTCCAGGGGAGGACTGACCAGAGTGCGGTGACTTTTGCACATAAAGATCTTTTCTCCTATAAGTTGCCAAAGACACTACCTGCTACCACATTACTGTTGTTTGCTATAACAATGTGGGTTGCTTGAAATTTCATCACATAATCACAGCGGGACCTAACCAGCTCTCGCTGCCAAGACAGAGGCTGTCTTCTAGGGGACAGTTCACAGAGTCAGTGAGCCGGCAGGGAGGACTGACCGGGTCACGGTGACTTTTTCAGATATAAATTGGGAAATGTTTTCCTCTTCAATCATTCTGCATGCTGTACTGTTGTTTGTTTGTTGTTGTAGCTAAAGGAAATAGCTATATTTACAACAGTTTTAGTGCTATTTCAAAAAGGAGGTTTTTTTAAATTGAAAACAATTTGTGATTTTCAGTTTCTTTCTGTTTTTGAGATGGTTTGTTGAGTATAAGGAAAAAATTACAGCAACATATTTTTTTCAGACTTCATATAACTGCACCACTTTAAGACATGTATTAATCTTAAGCATATTCAAAAACCTCGATACACAGTGTAATGTGACAATTATATTTGACTCAAAATAGGTTTCGACAGAGACAAGAAAATGAATAACTGAACTTAAATGTCACTTTAAAATGAAGGCACAGAAACTCATTCACTTCGGAAACAAATCAATTTGTTTTTCTGAATGAATTTCTGGCACAAAGGCAGTTATCACCTAGTACTGCAAGGTAAAGTTAGATGCTGTTTTACGTGGCTCCTGACCCTTGAAGAATTTCATTAGTTTTGGTAAATTAAAACATATGCCCGCCAAACACACTAAAATATATTCACTTAACACTCAATACACCCCAGACACTTTTTAATATTCAATTATTGCTTTTGTCTATCTCTACATAAGGGTGTTTTTTTTAAAGTAGGCATCAACGACAGCCCCTGATTCTGTAATTTCCTGTTGAAAACAAGGCTGCATATCTGCGTCCGTCTTCCTGTGTCTAATCTGACCTCTATCTACAGAATCTACTGCTCTCGGACAGAAAACAGTCAGCATCCCTGAGCAGTTTTGAAATGGTAAAATGGAGGCATAACAGTATCAAGCAGCCCAAGTGTGGCTGCAGACTCACAGAGCAATCTCGCTTCACCAAATCCCAGCAGCACAATTCAATTCCATATCACTACAGGCCAGGGCACCCAGGACGTAATCTGACAGGCATGAAAGGTTGGCAGGACAGCAAGCATGAGGATACTCTTTCAAGTCCATGAAATAAAGGCCACCCTATCCATATAGATCAATAGTTTGTTATAAGATAATAATTACAATGATAATTCATTATCTAGTCAAGCAACAGAAATAAAATGTAAAACATAAGTGAAGAGCTCAAAATTAACGTTAATTAATGTCATGATGAAAAAACGAAAAACAAAGATAATGCAAATGAAATGTAACAAGAACAAATAGCTTGTATTAAAGTGAAATAACACAGCTGTTGCTGGTCAGATCTCCTCAGGCAGGGCTTTCGCAGATGCTCTGACTGTAACAGCTCAGTCACCTCTGGTGTTTCCTCTGGACTGGACTTGCCAGGAGCCACCCTGAGGATGTGTGCTGTCCTGTGTGATGTCACAACATGTGCTGCCTTAAAACCTATAACCTTCAAATCAAACTGGAAAATGCATGGACATCCAGTGCCAGGGGGATGGGTATTCAAAATATGTTCCTAACTGTTTAATTAAAAATGTAGACGTTGCACTATCCTGATGTCTTGTTAGGCCTGGGAATAGGCCTAGGATGTCACTCCATCTCAACCAAACTCAACCACTCAAGCATTCCTATCAGGCTGAAAGAAACAAGAATGTGTTTGGAAGGAACTGTTCAAGGAACAGATAAAGTCTGAACATTTAGTTCCTAGAAATGAAAAAAAAATACACAAAATGGATTTCAGATAGAATAATCTCACAATACTGTAGAGTGATGTACTCAATATTGATATGAATAGAGTGGAGTTTAAAGATGAACGTGTTATAGCAAACAGCCACTGATTAGCAAGAATCATATTGTTTGGCATTATTGTCTTGTATGCAGAGCTTTTAATAATAATTATTAGGAATTTATTTTAATAACATTCAGAATAAATGGTTAAATTTTGCTATATTAGTTTCACCCTGTATTAAATCCCTGGTCTCGTAGAATAAATAAATATTGACTGTACTCACATTGCAAAAAACAAAACAAAAAAAAACTTTTACATACAGAGACTAATTAGTAATTAAATATATATACAGTATATTCATGAAACCTCTAAGAGTCAACTGGGAGTTTCCAAATAATTACAACCCAACTAATAAATGAGTATATTAAAAGTGCAAAGGCCCTAAAGGAGTCTGTTTTCTTTACTATCTGCAAGCAAAGCTGTATCTGCCCTATGCAGTGCCTCAAATGTGTCTGTGTGTTTTAACTTCAGGAGTTGCTCTTGAGAAAATCATGAATATTTCCAGCATTAATATAAGTAAGTAGAGGCACTTTTGCAATTTTGTTTTAGACACTTCTGCACTATTTGCACTAATATAATTATACCATCCTACCTCAATGTAATTTAGCTTCTATAGGCATGGTCAAGAAGAAATTTACCTTCTCTACCAATTTCAAGATTATCAAAGAAGTTCTCACACCTAAACAACAAAATAGATTGCTTGTCCCATATGGCTAATCCAAGAATGACTTATATGAGGTTTTTCTGATCTGCAGCCTCTATGGTTAAGGTTTGGTTTCAGTAACTAAAACTACTTGGTTAAGGTTAGAAGGATGTCATGGTCATGGTTAAAGGTAGGACAAATTGCCAACGTGCTGAAATCACGGCTGAGTCTCCAGCCATACAACTCTGTAAGACTACACTTAGACCCCGCAGTGCTATGAGCTAAATGCTAACATCAGCATGCTCATATGCTGACAGTGACAACGTTAACATGTTGATGTTTACCAGGCATGTTTACTATGTTCTTCATCTCAGTTTAGTGTGTTAGCATGCTAAATAGCACTAAACTGACAAAGTGTAGCTGATGCTGATGTGTGATCAGGTTTTCTGATACTTGAACATAAACACGAAAAGCACGAAAAGTGGTGCAGTCAGAGATCACCAAAGTCATTGCAGTTTATCCTGAGGGGGGACATGCCAGTACCAAATGTCTGTTTGCGTTTTTATGTATGCATTTATCGCTGAGTTTGTGTTGTGTTTTTTCTGTACATAGATAAAATAGGTTTTAAATGCTGTGGTGTATGCCAGTAGCTTATGCTACATACGTCTCTATACTAATAAGCATTAAAAATTAATAAATATCTGCAATTCAGGACATTAGAACACATCTGGGAACAATAATTGTGTGCACCAAATTGATGCTTTGCATCATTGAGCAAAGTGCTCATGGCGCTGCATGAAAAGTCAGTAAGGTCAATAGGATTCATCCTCTGCGGAAGATGGAAGCCATCCATCTCCATCTAATATCTGTTGCAATATTTCAGTCTGGATCAAAGAGGTAAATTTACCGTCAGACCAACATCCTTAAAGTTATGTTACTACCATTGTTAACAAAAATGTATATTTTTTTACTGTTGGTATCAATAACGGAGGCACCTGGTGGGGTGGCAGTCCACCTCCTTGCCACGGCCGAGGTGCCCTTGAGCAAGGCACCGTACCCCCCCCAACATCTGCTCCCCGGGCGCTGTGAATTGATGCCCACCGCTCCAGTGAATCTGGCATCTTCTAATTCATAGATTCTAATTTCATGTGTTTCAACGTGATTAATAAAGTTTCAACGTGATTAATAAAGTTTCAACTTAACTTACCTAATGTAAAAACAGGTGTGATTACATTCACAACCAATAAGCGTTTATTTGTTGAGAAAGCATAGACACATTCCTACAGGAGCCCAGAATGGACAAACCAAACACTAGCTCTAGATAGGGCGTTTTGGCTTTTTCACGTGTTTCATGACCAACGTAGTGTCTCCCTCATGCTTGAAATGGGAGGACAAATGGAAAGGGTTGCACGCCACAACTACACAGCTAGATTTCACTAAATCCAACACACTGATCCTTGAATAAATTATTATAAATTATAAAACTTATGGAGTATCAATTTAATGCCTATAGAATCAATTGGAGAATGGAGTTGCAAATGCTGTAACCATAATGTTTCTTTTTACAATACTATGCTGAAGTTAACCAAGTACTAAGTATCAATATCATACTTGAGTTGCCTTTTGTGGATACTGTAGGATTAATTAATGAAAACATACTGGGTTTGGTAGAATCATCCAGTACCAGCATTCTGTTTCATCAATCTGCTGTTAGAAAATATTCCCTGATGATGTTGTTGATCATTTGAAATTCAACACAGCTCAGAAATTTTGGAATCTGGGGTTCTACAACAAAATATCTTACTCTCTGTTTTCATCAATTATTATTTAAACTGCAGAAAACTGCACACCAACAGCACTGCTCAACACCCTTTAACAAGCAGCACCAGCGGGCAATGACTCGTGCTGTGCAACCAAATACTGTTCAAACTCTAAGAACTTTATTTAAAATTCCAAAAGTTTCCAAAGATTTTGAAATGTACCAAATATATAATAATATAAGTTGACTTTCAATTGATGGTAGTGTGCAACCTTAAAAAACATACACAAAAACTTGGGTTTGAATATTTTACTCGATGTAAACATA
The DNA here is from genome assembly GCA_946959425.1 of Argyrosomus regius. Taxonomy (NCBI): domain Eukaryota; kingdom Metazoa; phylum Chordata; class Actinopteri; family Sciaenidae; genus Argyrosomus; species Argyrosomus regius. The sequence goes on from OX336895.1 coordinate 13,820,608, forward strand.
ATGTAGAATATATATGACTTTAATCATCAGAATATAATGCCAGACAGTAAATATGGGACAAAAATAGATTAATTCATATACAGCATGTACTGTAATAGTAGTTATGCACTCTGTGGACCAGCTGTCAATCAAACAATATTCTAAGTCATGTCTTTTAACACTATGATGGCTGCTAATACCCAGACAGCTTTATTTATTCCAAACAAACCATAAATGGCATAATATTCCTGTCATTTTTATTCAAGAGCAGCTTAACATTTAGCACAGCAAATGTAATTGACTTACAGAAATCTACATTTTTACAGGTTTGGGTTTTTCAGAGAGATGTTCTGTTCATATTTGTTCAACTAGAAGACTGCTGATACAAGCAAGATCTCAAACTGTCAAAAGTTTCTTCTATAACAGAAAGCTGATCTATTTCAACTCAGCACATTCCAATTTATATTTTCCCCTCACATTGTGTCCTGTCCTCCCCTGCTGTCACTCCGCCGTCCGTCTTACAGTGCTTTCGAGCTCCTCATCCCTATCGTAATGACCTCCTCAGGGACCTGGAGGCGCTGTCTGCAATGCCCCGGCTGTTTGGTGAAGGGCTTCGCCACTTCATGTGAAACAATAAAGAGCGGTGACAGAGCGTGGTGCCGACTGTCCTCTTGTTAAAAGCTCTGAAAGCAGAGTGCATACAAAACCTTCACACCGAGATGAGAACGATACTAACTTGCAGGGTGAAGCCCTCTCTCTTGGTGCAATGATGGGATAGGATGGGGAACAAAAAGTGTCTTTGATAGCGACTGTCTTTGACAGCCACTCATGTAGCCTGGAAATGTATGTCCTCTGGACAGAAATATGAAGGAAGTAATTGGAAAGAAGAGTAAGCTAAGATGTACAGTCTCTGTGAGGGTGTGTTTTGACTATGAGGGTGGCTTATGACTCCATTGTTGATTATATATCTACAAAGACAGGGAAGCAGTCAATCTCCTAAGGTTGATAGGTATGTGCAGTATTTCTATACGATGGAGGAGAGAGGGAAAGAATTGATGCTTTCATTCTGGCTGTACATCAAGCTAAAAATACCATATCAATTTATACTTTTTTTTTTGCGGCTGTACAGACAACAAGCAAGACAATTCAAAGACAATATAAATGATTTAAAACAGACTGTGGGTATCTATTTTATTCTATTTAAGTGCTCAAAAACAAAGTTCTTCACTCACCGTTTTATTCCAAAACTAATATTTCAGTGCTGCAGGCCTTGCACTCTGTGGGGAACACTAAAACATTGCATGCCTGCTGAAATAGACTTTATGCAAGAGCTGTGTGTTGTAGTTTCCTCAATTTATGATATGTAACCTCGACTCTGGTGCACTTAGATAACCACTTTGGATGTGCAAATATTTCCCCACGTCTGAGTCTTTGTCCCACTCCCCACCTTGACTTTTTAAAAGTAGCAACTCACACAAGAAAACAAACATTTGTTTCCTCCTCACGCTTCACTTCTGTGGCGATTAAAATACAACAGAATCATTGAAAACAATTAGAATCACGTCCAGGCTGTCATTTGTCTGACATGTGGCAGCCCCCTCTGGCTTCAGCTCCAGATCGACTGGCCTCTCTTATGGTAATAAAACTGTCTATTTTGGGATAAGGTTGTGACAGTAACTCCTCATGCGACTCTGCCATCAGTCTGCTTGTTTGGCATTAATTGGTTTGGAAAACAACAGTGGATGTTCAGGTATTTTTTATAAAGCATTGCTGGTGATAGCTGCCACGTGGATGTGCTTATTTGTGTTCGTATTTGACATATTTCAGGGTGATGCTGAAACATAGGATGACTTCTTAGAATAGATGAAGTTCTGTTCCTGTTTGACATAAACAACACCTAAACAGTGTTGGAAGAGATCCTAAAATCCATTACTTAAAGGAGCTGTGTGTAGGATTTAGTGGCATTTAGTGGTGTAGTTGTGGATTGCAACCTCCCCCTTTCACCCTCTACTTTCTACAAAGTTGTGACAGTTGCTCCAGTAACAACGGGGGCACAATCTATGAAAATTAGGAAAGACCTTATCTAGAGTGTCCATTTTGGGTTACTGTAGAAACATGGTGGTTCAACAAGAACCCGCTGCATCTCTACATATAAAAGGCTCATTCTAAGGGAAGAAAAACAAAACACTTAAAACATAGCTTGCATAGTATAATCAATTTCTGCCATACTCTGTAAGTAGAGTCCAAATTAGTAGTAGTCCGACTTGAAAGTACAGAGGTACTTAAAGTATCCAGCATAAAAGCACTGGTACTGCAGAAAAGTTGCCCTTGTGTCTTGTGAAAGACGCATTTGTGGAGTAGAGGTTTAAAATTACATAAAAAGGAAGGTCTCAAGTACATATATTCAAGGGCCAAGTACCTCAAAATTACGTTATTAAGTACAGTACTTGAGTAAATGCACTCAGTTACTTTCTGTTATACTTTCTACTGTAATGTTAAGACAAGGTTTTGGTGTTTCCCCTTTGTGTTAATGTCTTGCATTAATCACCATCATACCTCGATGTACTGTAGGATACTAGTTCCTTTTTTTGGTCCTTTGAACAAAACAGGAATGAATATGCAGAAATACGAGGAGGAGAGCGGCCCCTCCAGGCCTCATAAAAAGCAGCATTAAGTTTCCTTAATTAAACTGAACTCTCCCCTTCTGAACAGTGAGCATGACTTTGGGGGCATAATACAGCCTCCTCAGATTCTCTCTCAGCCTCATATTGGCCTCCTGCACCAGTTACTCTCCTGGAACATTGCAAGCCGCAACAATCAATAAGGAGCAACTTCATGAATAGAAAATATCTTCTCCATTATAAACAGTTACTATTTTGAACAGGCTGGCCGTGGTACAATGGCTTGATTTAAATGCATTGAATGCTGAATGACACCACAGCTTACAGCTGGTAAAGGTAATCTGCAATCCTCTGTAATGGCCAGAAGAAAAGAAGCAAGCACACACTGATTAAATGAATTACGCAAACATCCCAGAGCATAAAATAAGGACCATTATTCAACTCTGGCAATGAGGCATATCGCATTAATGTTCACTGTGTTCCCTAAAATGGTGCTTGTTTTCCATTCACCTTGTGGACCACTGTGTTGCTGTGGGGAAGAAATCAACCCAAATGAAACACAAGAAAAACAAAACTCTCAGCAACAAGGCTAGGTATTTTAGGCTCTATAGTCACTTATGAGACTTTTTTCACTTTCCTTGACAGCCGTGTAAATATACTGCTTTTTTCTGTCCCACTGGGATTTATATACAGCTGTGGATCCTAAGGAGGTTATCTTAAAGTGAAAATACAGAAAGAGGATCAGAATCAGAATACTGAAAAGTGATGAAATTTTCCCTGGATTACACTATTAAGGGTTTCTCTTTTATTGTCTGAATAAAGGTAATATATTATTTTTCCTTGTTATTAGTCATTGAATAACAATACCAGTCAGTCAACTTTTTCAAGTTTTGGGAGGTTACATAAAGCTTATTAATTCAGAGCTCGCCAGCGGTCTTTACATACAGTGGACTTGCACATGAATTACTTCTTATCAGCTTAGTGCTGGACATATTTAATCATCTAGGACACAAAAGGTAAAGCTAAAACATACATTTTAATGGAAGTCCTGACAGGCAAATAAGAAGAAAAATTCTGGTGATCCAAGTTTTAAGTTCTCAGCTTTGACTTAAGAACAGGTGGAAAAAAGCAGTATAATCCTTCTAAGTTGCTTTTTTTTATATCTGTGGAAAAAAGTTTTTTCTTTGGTTGTTTGTTGTTGTTATACCCATTTCGGTCTAAATCATCTAAAGTCTGCAACTAACTTTTCGTTTTAAATAGGACTAAATGCGTTCATGTACTCTTCCAGGTGAGATTTAATTTTTTCATCCACTTGAGACAAACTAGAACACATCACTAATTTATCTTGACAAAAACAAATATTCACCTGCCAAAACTATATTTTGTACCAGTTTCACAGACAAACCAAGGGAACCTTAAAGGATTATTCTGGCTTTTCTACTGTTCTTAAAGGAACGCTGCTAGAAATTGGCATTTTTATGATTTATTGCCTCCAGTTTCAGAGTGCAATGAGTGTGAGTGCACATGTTTTTGTTATGATTACATTACTTATGATCAAAAACTAGCAAGTGGACAACTTTGTGCAACAACACAAGACATAGCAGCCAGCTAACACTATATTTGTTTTTCTCAGTGCCTCCCAGGGTTTCCACACATTTTTGGTCATATACTGTATATATAAGAAAGGCTGAGGCAGAGACTCAAGAACAAGCTATGAGAAAACTTTTTTTTTTAATAGCTGTACACATTTTTGAAATTCTAAAGATCACATATTGTGAAAGAATGTAAATACTAAAATAACAATAATGAGTCACAAGGGCAAGCTGAAACACGATCAGACAAGAATAAACACTGGATGACAGAGAGACCGAGTAAATGTGTTCACTGGATGACAATAATTATGAACTAAAGAAACTGTGCCTGTCCAGCTCCATTTGCCACAGGCACCACTGCTGAGGCTTTAATGTTTCTCTGTGATGCTGGGTGAGTGTTTTTTCTCCTGTTGCACAAAACAAAAATCATTCATACAATAACTGTATGTCTGCATTAACTAACCCTGCAGCACAAGTTTGTGACTATGAATAGAAAAAGACTGAGAATACTAATACTTTTTCACTAAAGCTATCAAAAATGTTGCATCTAGTAGATTTGGTTACATTCAGATATGACAATAATGCCATAGTGCTGTACCAAACTGAAAAGTAAATTAATAATTTCATGGTTCCACTGGTGCATCTCTTCTCATCATCTAACATCATAATTGTCACATTTTAATTCAAAATTATTCAGGAGTTAACAAAAAACAAATTAACAACGCCCTCCCAAAGCCATGATTGCACAGTTCTCTGTAGAAACAACTTTGTTTTCCTTATTGTTAAATGTTACGGTGGAGAATAATGGTGGGAGCCACCAAAGTGCCTTGAGCAGGGGAGGCATTGTTGCATGCACAACAAACACACACACAAAGAACATTTATCAACACACAAAAAAAAAGAACAGAGGAAAACCAACTTCTTCAGACGGTGCTCACATCATAATTGAGAGAGCTTACTTCTGGCCACTTAGATCTTTCTTGTCAGTTCTATGCCGAACACTTTACATTGTAACCCTGCATAAAGAGTGCTATATAAACACTAAAACGATTTGATTGATGCTGTCGCTTGTCACTTTAATTAACTGACTACAACATGCTACAGTTTGTTTGAGTACATGTTGTAGCATAAAATATTTCTGCTGTCTACAGGAGCTGCACCTCCTGCTGAGTTTTCTCAGTTGAGTGAGTTCCTTTCATTAAATCAGAGCTCAGATCAATTTGCCTGTACTGTTCCATATAATGTAGTTAGCCAACGCACAACATTTGCCACCCGGGAACCAGCTGTTTTAAACCAAAGTGACTGTTTACAATCAAACGGACTGCGATGCTGTATAAATTTATATCTTGCACACGTTAAAGGGGGGTCACCACCATAAAGAAAGGAAGAGACTGATTGGCCAATAACAACACAGCATTCCAGGCTGCATGTCTCGCTGATTCAGAGGTGTGTGTGTGTTGAAAAGCTCTGGAAATTGTGTCTATGTGGCCTTTCCTGGTGGCAAAGCATGAAACCCGTTGCATGTTGCTGAGATGGAGCAAAGGGTTCTCAGTTAAAAAAAAACTTGGCTAGCTCAGTTGGTAGAGCATCCGCCCCATGTACGAAGGCTCAGTCCTTGCCGCAGCGGCCAAGGGTTTGAATCCGACCTGTGGCCCTTTGCTGCATGTCATTCCCCATCTCTCTCTTTCTCTCCCCACGTCCCTGTAACTCTTCAGCTGTCGCTGTCAAATAAAGCTTAAAAAAAAAAAGGCCAAAAAAATATCTTAAAAAAAAAAAAACGGCTGCTGCTTACACTGCCACAAGATCACTGCCTCTGCATTTCAATACCATGTTCAGCCTAAATTTAACCTGCAGGATAATACAAAGTGTTTGTATGAGCAGTGAGCACAGTGTTGCTAGGCAACGTCTGATGTACAAAAGCTGTCCAGGTGTATAAGAGAGGTTAAAGATATTGTTCAAGTTCTGTTGAAGCATGAAGCTAGTACTTCTTACTGCTTCAGCAACTATCCTTTTCCATTCTGAGCTGACGTCATGCCACAAATGAAAAGAAAAAAGAGACTAATGATATCCAGTATTTAATTTAAGGCAGGCATGGACTATAGCTATCACAAATAAAGACAAAGACAGGAAGTCACATCTCACAGACCTTAGGTTTAATAAAACCCAAAGAGATGATATTCCCTGATCAAGGGACTGTGTGTATTTTGTCCTTAAGCCTCAATATGTAATTTAGTGTATGACCAACCATCTCCAGCCTGAGGTAACCTGAGACCCAGACTGCCAATCTGAGAAGATAATAAATTGTACAGGCAGCAGAGGCTCCGCTGAATATATTAGCCTGATTTGGTTAATGGTCTTTATAAACAGGTCTTCTTTCTGTTATCTCTTTGTGTAGTTACAGGGCATATGTTTGATACCTGGTAACCCGAGGCAAGTTTATCTAGGTTTGAGTTTTCATTTGATTCGATTTGATTTGAAATTAACTTGAGAGTGAAATGAAATGTTTTTTGGTAGTGAAATGAAAAGAAAAGAAAACCTGGTGTAACATCAGTTTCACAGGAGCCCTTAATGCTGAAATGTCTTGGCATAATTTTCTTCTTTTATACCTACTGTAGAGGAGCATTCACTACATGAAAAAAATATAAACACAGTGGGTCAAAGCAAAAAATATGTGTATCCGGAAATCTAATGGCACATTAAAGTAAGTTTGTCACAAGTGCAATTGTTCTGGACGTGCTTATCTTACCCTGCTGCCCTATAAGCCTGCATTAGCTGTCAAAATCATTTCAGTTTGAAAAGGGGATTTCTAACCATTCCCTTTGCTAATTATATTACTGGATGTTTATCTGGTAAAATTAAACATTTTTTTTAGAACTGTGATACATAACATCAGATTGTTAATTCTCACCTAGGAATGTTTCTATATGTGGAACCAGGTTCCAACCTAATTAGGGCAGAATAATTACTTTGAAAAGTTATTTAAGTGTTGACACTGGATCTATCTACTCTGCTCAGGCTTCATTAAGAGCTTTGTGTGTGTGTGAAGAGACAATGAAATCAAAACAAAGCAAATCTGTCAGTCTAACTTTCAAAAACTTTAGTTACAGTTGAGTTCAAAGGCAGTAGGTTGTATAATATGCAGTAATTGCCCTCACAACACTGTCAACCATGCTCTTTGCCACTGAATTACTGTGAAGAAAACTGCATTCTTTTTTAACTGCATACCTAGATTTTCTGCATATACAGTTGTAGAGCTACTTTACATGGCAACACAAATTTTCAAAGACCCAAACTTTCACACTGACTGTCAACTGGACTTTCTGTGATCGATCTCTTTAATTCAAACCCACATGTAATTTCTCATGATGCAATCAAAAGTGTGTGTATGTGTGTGTTCAGATCAACAAACATAGAACTGTATTTAAAAAATGCATGGAGCATCAACACAGTTGTCTTATTTAAATGAATGAGGGTTCAGTAGTTTGATAGTTTTTGGGGGTTTTTTTGCACACGTTGTGCATTGCGAGAGAGAGAGAGAGCAGCAAGAACCACAGAAAGTGATGGGACTTGTGTCCTTCATGTTCAGCAACACATGCTATTTCTATTCTTATAGGCAGAGCATGCTAAGTACATGAATCATCTGAATTCATCTTATGCATTTCAAGGATATGATATGACAGAATACTGAGATATAACTGACAAGTCTGATGTGTGTGGGATTATTTTGCAACCACCTGGTGTTTTTTCCAATTGATTTAATCATGGTAAACACAGTGGAGGATCTTGTGTAATTGCAGTGCAGCAATTCTCAAGCTCAAACTTTTCTCTAAGTTTGTTCTTGTTTACACAATTACCAGTGAAGTGACTTGCAGCTGAAACAGACTGAGATGTCTATTTGCAACACTTCTGAGAACCCACCAGAATCCCAAACAACTTGTTTTGCACTGTCCCATTTGAATGACTAAAGTTTTAAAATCCTGACAAAGTTTGAAATGTTGTATGAGGGAATTTTCTGTTCTATCATGCAACATATGTTTTTGTTTTCACAGAACAAACAAATGTCTTGAGGTCACTGTAGGGATAGGGTTAAATCTTAGATCGTTATTAGGATACTCACTTCCCTCCTTGAGATACAGATCAGCTGTATGTTTGTGATTAGGAAGGCAAGCACCATTTTGATCACTATATCAGAGGACAGAGGTGTCTCACTCCATAGACACAATAGATAACGTAGAAGCCTCTACAAAGTCAGATAACAATGTCAGAACACTAAGTATAAACACATTTACTTGTTTGTGCTAATGACCAATTAGTGACATAGAGTAGTTGTGGCACTGTAGAGTAGTGGGACATGTATAGACGAGCCAGAGAGGACATCTTCAAAACTGAGGCGGTATCATGTAATGACAAGTGTATTGATAAATATTCCATTCACCTTGGCCAAGCTTCAATAAACCTTTCAGCATAAGACGTCTTGGACTCCAGTGGACTTTCTTTTCACTGACTGAAGTCACCTCCACAACATGTTTCATCTAAGCAGTAACCTCCGGTGCTGGGAAATGAAGTCAATGCGGAAGTGCTTGAAACAGGCTTCGGAAGTGAGTCAATCTCACTTCCGAAGCCTGTATTAAAATGCCCAACTTCACAGCAGAAATAAACATGTTTACAGCCTGGTACAGATAACGCTTTTGGTTGGTTTCTATAGCTAATTTCCCCATTCATGACAACTGTGAGGGGGGTTCATTTTTTTTTTTTTTTTAACTCACCCGTTGAAATAGAGTTAAAGTTGTGCATAAATAACAGTGTTGCAGCTTTGATTGACAGGTAAGTGCCATTACAGATGGCTTATTAGAGCACCCAGGCGTCATTCCGCCCGCTTCAGGGCCGCCAAAGATCCACGTCTTTTAGATTAGCTGGGAGGCGGAAGAGGCAGTACACCCAACATGCCGGCGACCATCGCCACATATTTTGGGTTTCACTCAGGCTCTGTCCAGTCATTGGTTTATCACACAGATGTAAAGATTTTCAACATGGACCACTATAATTTAATATACCAACAACACTGTTTATGAAGCAACATAAAAAGTGTTTTGGACATATAGGCGCTGCAGTCACTGCAGACATTTTGACATAGCAAGAAAAACACAGATTTAAGTGATAACATTAATGATGGACCAAGGATCAGGATCAGGGTTATCTTTATTATCCCAGAGGAGCAATGGACTGGTTGTACAATTTGACATGTCACAGCAGGAAAAACACAGGAAGACTAATGACAGTTTAGTTCCATTAAGTCTCCCAGTAACAGTGACAGTAAACCAGTAACAATAACAGGACATATCAATAATATACCTGTGAGTTTCCTGCTACAACATGTCAAAATGTTTGCTGTGCAACCACTCCAGCTCCAAAAGTGGGCAAAGACATAGAGTGTGGGTGGAGCTGAGGCAGGCTTGATGAAGACCGCTTGCTCAAACAAGCCGGCTGTCACGGCACCTACCTGTCAATTTATGTGGCCTCGCTCTTCATTATGCATAGCTTTAGGCCTTAATAACAGTATCATAAAGCTGGTTACCACCTGTCTGTGTTAGCACTGTGCTTGTTATTAACTGCTGCATCACAAGACACATAATTACAACCATGGATGTAGTATTGAGATGAGGCCCAGCCTGGTTATCATGGGTGACTGGACTTATGAAGCTCTTGAAGACGTTTTGCCTCTCATTTTATGATGCTTCTTCAGTTCTTTATTTAATGAGATGAGATAAATTACGAGATGAGATAACGCTGATAGCAGGAGTAGTGCAGGAAGAATCAGTTACACAGGTAATTACAAGTGATATTAAACAAAGTGTAATGCAAAGGATATAATTGCATAACTATAACATAAAGAGCATCAGAAAAACTATAAATAATTTCTAAATAATGATGATAATTAATATTACAGTGCAATGCATTTATAAATGTATTTATATTGAATATATATATATATATATGTCTTATTATTTTTCTCCCTTTGTCCTTTTGTGAACCCCTGCTTGAGCCTGTTTTCTTCAAATCCTTGTACAGCATTTTACCCTATTGAGATTTGTCAAAACAACCAAGCTACTTAAATTCTTTCTTTTCACAAAGAGAAACTTTTTAAAATTATCTCTGCACTGACATAGACATTTTCAGACCTTGTGACGCACTGCCTGCCTTTAAGATTATAAATTTGTCTTTCAAGTTTTTTTGATAACAATAGTAGTGCATGTAAAGAACAGCTGTCAGACTCAGGCAGTTTAGTGGACTACATGAATCCACCAAGTACAACTCTGAGATTACTTGATATTTCTAACATTAAAATACAGTGAGTAAGTGTTGTAAATGTAAGTGTACGTGCTAAAAGTACTGTGTAATGTAATTGTAATGTACAGTAGTTTATGGCTTTAAATATAGACAAATCCGGGGGATGATTTATGTGTTGCGTTCTCAAGCATCATGCCATTATTGCATTGAACAGAAAAGAACTGAACATTTGCACACAGTGAAAGCAGAGATGTTTGTGTTAATTGTGGTCAGCAGTCGATATGACAGATGACGTCTCAGAAGAAAAGACAAATCTGATACTGGTTATGACACAGGCTTTGGAAACAAATAGCATTTACGAACCGCTTCTATGGCAACTGCCTTGTCTACTTAAAGCTTTCTGATATATATTCAGAAACTGTTTGTTTGATTGTTTGCTTGTTTTACCCAGGAACTAGGGTAGTGTAAATGCTTAAGTTTATGTTTTATATTTGACAAATTGAACATTATTCAGGTATGACAATGTTTGCAGTCTTGCTAATTGCCCTAATATCTATGACATCTAAAACAGAGGTCTTCTTTCCTTGGCTGTCTTTTAATGAATGTGTCCACAAAAAATTCAATTCAGTTGCTTTTAACATGTATCATTATGTGACACTTCTACCAGGGAAGGCAGAAAATCAAAAAGAAAGTCAAATAAATCTTAATCATCATACCAAATACTTGGAAATCGCAGTCAATGCTCTGCCCTCCTCTTGATTTGACAACTGAAATTGATATTATTCAGACTTCAGCCAGAATTTATCCAACATGTTGCTGCACTCAGCTTAGACACAAGAAGACATTATATCAGGTGATTTCAAAGTGGGAGGCGTGCCACCTCAGCGGGGCTCCATACAGTTTCAGAGGAGGCTCAGTGAATGGAAGTGAAAAACATTGCAAAAGTTATCAAAAAGAAATCACTTAGAACAGCCTAAATGTGTTTGATTTGGATAGTTCAGATATACTTTTTTTTGTTTTTTTTTTACTTTCCCAGAATCAGAAACTAAGAAATGCCTTGAGGGCAGACCTTTTTTATGTATTTGGTGCAGCCTGATGTTATGTCAAACAGCATTATTAGGTGTATCTCGGATTAAGTGTTGAGTGTCTATGGGATCAAATAACATAATCATGATTCTGTGGGTATCCAGGAATTGAGCGAAACTAAGCAAGTAAACAAAGGGGTGATTTATCTATGCTCTGTCTGAGGGGATGCCCACATTCAGACTTTGAAAACTCCTGCAGTCTACTCTTGCCTTTTCAGTCTCAATCTGTCTGTGAGCTTTAGAATTAATTGTAATTTGACTGATAACTTGTAATGCCCTTTATGGTCAGATTTCAAGCTACATTAGTCCCCTGTATACACCATGTACCGTAACCTCAAAACATGATTCATGACACAATCATGTAAGAACAATCAACGTTAATTGCAGCTTTTACAACATATTGATTGTAATATATTTCAAGTATAATGTGTGGGAGCACATAGATTTCCACAGCTTTAACAAGGTTAATGAGCATCATCTGATGAATGCAGTACCCCCTACACAAACATTCTCCAACATTGATCACCACTTCAATATTTTTCATGTCCTGTAAAATGATGGTCGGAGTAATGCTTTAAAAAGTCTCTGCAGTCAGTGCTTTCTCAGTTCTATATTAGAAATGTGAAAATTGCTTTGTGCCCTCAGAAGCACCTCTATAATGTAATAGGAAATGGAATGCAAACCTCCTCCTGTATAACGTTGATGTTCATGTAAAATTAAAATTGGAATGGTACATAAACGCGAGTTAAATTCAGCTCTATAGATGGCAGAATATGCTCTCTGAGATCCTGTCATGGTTTTGGGTTTCATGTTTAGTGTTTCCTGTTTTATTTTGTAAAATAAACTTTACAACTTTATCTATTTCCTTTAGTGCTGTCAATCGATTAAAATATTTAATCGCGATTAATCTCATGAATGTCATAGTTAACTCGCGATTAATCGCAAATTAATCGCACATTTTTATCTATTCTAAATGTCCCTTGAATTATCATTTTAATACTCTTATCAACATGGAAAAGTGGATAGGCTTGCTTTGTGCAAATGTTTTTTTATTGCAAACCACAACAACAACATGTAGTGTTACAGCCATTCACGTCTGAAGCAAAATCTCAAACAAAGCAACACTATCAATAAACAGATGACAAAAAAATAAATACCTAGTCACAAAAACAGCCCCCTCAACAACCTTCAAAACAGGGTGATACAAAATAAATCCATCCATTGTCGCGTGGTTATGACGCGGAGGAGGCGGAGAATTTGAATTGCCGGTGTGTTTGGCCATCAAGTCGTATTTCAGACTGGATGTGCTACGATGATAACTCAGTTCACACCGACAATACACACAGATAACTTTTATCTAACGAACTTTTCCATTCATAATTTTGTTAGCAGCGTCCATTTCAGCATCTCGTGCTCGACATCCACACAATACGGTAGCGTGGGGCGCGCTTATTGTTTTGCAGTTTTTCTAACGTTACTAGCAGTGGCCACAGCTTATGAAAAAACTACAAGTTCACTAGGTCACAAAGAGCGTTAATCTCGCGATAAAAAAATTAACGCTGTTAAAATTGTTTTGCGTTAACGCGCTAATAACGCGATATTTTTGACAGCACTAATTTCCTTTGTTGTTTTTCCCGCCAGTTTTGATTGTCCATTCCACCATAGACAGCATAAAACATGGATGTGACACACATTAGTTTCTGAAGAGCTGTTGTGAAGCTCAAAGTGTGGTGGCTCTGGCTTCTGGACCACCAGTCCTGAATCTGCCACCTCCCAGCTAAAACAAATGGGCAAAGACGTGGATCATGGGTGAAGCTGAGGCGCCATTCAGCCTGCCTCAGGGGGCTTATTTGTTCTGTCCAATGAAGCCAATGCAGAAGTGCCAAAAATTGCAAGTCCTCGAGCGACTGCTTGTGGCTGGCTACAGAAGATTTCAACCTAAGCACCTGTACTAAGATGTGCAACTTCGCAGCAGAAATAAACATGTTTTACAGCGTGGTACAAAAAATTGTGTCTACAGTTAATCTCCCCATTCATGACAACTGTACTGGGTTTTTTTTGCCCGCCATTTGGACTTTTGATTTTCTGCATGCTCCTAGCCGAATTTATTGGATAGTCGGATTTATATAGTGTCTTGGGTTTGACCTGAGTCTGCTTAACTATCTGTAAACATTTGGTTCTTTCACTTTTGTATAATTAAATCAATTGTACTACATTGCCTCCTAGTTGTCTGCATCTGGGTCCAATTCCTGGTGTTTCCTGTTTCTGTGCTTAAAGTGTGACAGATCCCACATAACCTAAAATTCCTTCCACTGAATTATCTACAGATTGACCAATGAGGAATCAACTTGTGGCACAATGGTGCAGTAACTTAACCCCTAAGCATCATATCATAGAATCACTGCCTACAAACTCTTTACAGTCTCTAAAGAGTGTGTCTATGCTGCTATATTGTTTGGTGGTAAATCTGTGCTAACATGAACAAGAGCTCTTTTCCCCTGGTGATCACCACCATGTTGTGATCTCCATGTCTACATTAAAGCTCCAAGGAGCTCTTCTATATGTGCAGAAATGTCATGTGGTGGTTGTTATACTATGGATTCAGGACACTTATATTTTATTGTGAAAAATAAATGCCACATCTAGTCCCTAAAGACTAAAGGTGTGCTTTCATTGTGGAGGTGTAATTCTAAAGCCTGCTGCTAATGCAACTTTGATTCCTCATTATAATCAATACTTTAAAACTGGTTGTTTCCATGCTAATTTTCTCCCATTCTATAATAATCTTTTTAGTATCTTACCAGTGTACCTCCTTTCTTCTGTCTAATGTTGGCACAGTGATCCATAAAATTAAATTAGCACATTAACATTTGTAGCCCACATTGCATTTCTGATAATCACTTAAAGTGTAAGGAATAGTCTAAAGTCCATTCTAATCACATCCTTTAAAAAATGAAAATGGGATGCCTTAATCTGGCCGCAGTTGTCAAATTTGAAACCTCACAGGAACTAGGAAATACACTTTAAAGATGGTAGCATAAATTCAGATCACAATTGTGATGACTAGGCTAAAACTGAGAGTCAAGTAGTATCCTCAGTGCTCTCTGAGGACCCAACTGTCTGGCTGATCCTATACATGGTACACAAGATACACAGGCCTCCATGCTCCCCCTGTAAAGTGACACAGCACGACAGCATGCAATCGGCACAGCAAATTCCCTCAGCTGTGCAAAAGATGTTAAAGAAAAAATCTCATGAGAATGAATTAGCAGCATGCAGGTCAGCTTGTTTGCTTACTTCATATAGAATAATGTTGCACAGAAATGTGCATGTGTAATGTAACTACATACATTTACTCAACTACTGTACTTAAGTACAGGTTTGACTTTGATATTATACTTTTACTCTGCTACATTTATTTGTTAATTTCAGCTACTAGTTATAGATTAGATAAGGCTACATATAAATATGCCTTTTAAAATGAGTCACACCTTTACCAGCTGCAACATTAAAGTGATGTACACATTAATGGATCAAAATTTATAATTGCACTTTTACTTTTGGTACTTGCAAGGCATTTTAAATGTAAGAGTATTTGTAGACTGTAGTGTTGCTACTTTTAGACAAATAAAAGATCTTAGATCTAGAGTACTTCCTCCACCTCTGCTTTTCTGATTATTTAAACTTCAAGGAATTGATTTTAAGAAGTTAAAATGGGCTTGCACTTGGCTGATGTATTTTGGATGTTCTCAAAACTCTATGGGTTTGAAAAGAGTAACGATTGTTTGATATCTCCCTAACTCTCTTGTCTTTTAGGATAAGTCCAGTCCAGTGATGTTACATTAGTGATGTCACATTATTTCTACCATAGCTCCACCAACCTGAGCAGCAGTCTGATCAGTCGGGATAACTGAAAACACCTGACGCCAGAGTCTTTCACTGCAAATCACTGCATTACATGGATGTATAACAGCTTCTCTTATTAGCCTATATTTATTTCATCCTGCAAAAGAAATGACAGCAGTGGTCAAACACATAAGTTAACTCATGTTTATGTTTTTTTTTTTTTTATTATTATTTCTGACAAGTAACCTCTTGTGGACATAAAAATGATGTAAATAATAAAGTAAAAAAACAACGAGTCAAATGACAGCATCGGTCATTTGTTGGTGACATACAGTATGTTTACATTCAGCACAAAAAGTGGTGGTGGAACGACATTGTTATTCTATCACAAAGTCTAACAGCGTGTCTACACAGGAGGTGATTCTTTTTCAGTCGTTCGTCTCGCAGGCATATGACGGAACAGATACGCTTAATCAATCCAGCTGCCTCTGTAGGCCATGTATCACGTAAACATGACCCAAAACGTATTTTTACGCTTCAAGTCTATTTTACACAAACTCCAGTGATTGTGTATTGTGCTCTGCAAACACAGACAGAGCAATGAATCTGCTGATGCTGGTCACGTTGTGCCACCTGCGTAGACATGGCGTTATACCCTTCACAGGCTGCTAAGCTAAAGCAGCACCTCAACAGCACATTCAGTCCTCTGTCAGTGCGTACACTGGATGTAATCAGCCACCTTACTGCTGTGTAGGTCAGTGGCATTTTGGCATAGTCCTATGCACAAAGTGTGTGACTTTGACACTAGAGACTACTATTTGCGTTACATTCATGCCATCAGACAACATCACTTTCTTTTAACCGTCACAATCTTTCACATATCTAAAGTTAATTAAGTCATTTTACTTGTCTGTTTAAGCATTCATGTGAAAGTCTCATGCAATCCATTGGCTTTAGCTGTAGTCTCTTTCAAACTGCAAGCAGCAAAATGTGCATACTGTGCTAGCAGATGTTCTTTCCTCAGGTTAGCCTGTACGCCTTACACATGAGGTTTTCCCTCTTAACTATAAAACTGGAAGATCCAGTCGATGTGGCACATCAGTGGCCACCTTAGTAATTCCCTTATGCTTGTATTATTTACTTCATAAAAATCCAGTGAATTCAAGGTGTTTGTCAATAAAACAAAGGCATATTCACTCTTGCTCTACTCTACTCGCACTAGTGACAGGAACTTTATCGCTTGTGTGATGGCTCATGATCTGCAGTGTTTCATTTTGCACCGAAGGTCTAGTAAAATCTAAATGTCTTTGAAGCCAGGAGGTCAGTATGGGGTTGTTTTTTATTCTTTGTACCTTAGTAACTGTTTAAAGTTTTCCTCATTAATCTCAGGTCTTCTCAAAGCTTCACCTTGCCAGCTGAATACTAAATGCCACCTACAATCTTGCAGAGGTTTTCTCTAGCCTGTTCTTGCTGTTTCTTATGTATTTTTTGCAGTGATGGGTCAGTCTTTACTTAACAGTGCGAATCAAGCCATGTTTGTGTCTCCTGCTAAACAAACAATGGCGGTTAAATCTTTCTAATGCTTTCTTTCAGATTTTAAATCCAAACTAAATCCACCGAAAAAAAAGAAGAAGCAGGATCTGGCTTACTTGCTAGATGTGACTTCTGTTCATTAAAGGCTTCGGCACAATACAGCACCCTGTTTAACAAAAAAACTGTGATGAGGCCATGGGTACCACTGGAACCATCTGTCCTGAAATTGCAAGGTCTTCAGCTCTAAGAATTGAGGCAGTATGTCCTTAACGTTTGGTTGGTTAGGGTTTTCTCTAATTTCCTCTGCTGTCTGCTGTCTGCGCTCATTGTCTAGCTCTAAACCCCTGTTTCTTCCAATTTCTGTAATACAATATATATGATTTCCATCACTTTAAAAATGCCTAGTATTTTGTTTAAAACCAAGTATTAATATTCAGTATTTATTTTAACTCGAGTTAGTCTCTATCCACTAATGCCAGCTCTTCAGCTTACTATGTTGCCTACAACATGGTGATTGTCCCAAATCCAACAGCTGCAGAAAGACCCAGATATGACTGAGTTACAGATGACACATACACGGTAGACATTCACATACAATTCAGTTCAACATTAGTAAACTTAAGGGCAGCAGAGAACTTGTAAAAAGTTCAGAGTACAATAAAAAAAGGAGTAACTAATGTTTAGGTGTGCTGTATTCCAGGCTATGTAACACTCTAATATCTATTAAATTTAATAATTCAGTGAAACTATGACATCACAAAAAACAGACTGCAACTGAAACTAATAGGATGATGCTGAAAAGAGTCAACAGAGACAGGTGACAGCTTCATAATACTGGTTATTATTTAGGATCAATTAGACAATTTCTACAAATTTTTTCTTGTCCCGGTCAAACTCTGAAATAATAAACACAATAAAAAACATGCAGCAAATAATATTGTTATAGTGTTGTTTGAGTAACACTATGTGTTGGTTCTCACCTCAAACCTGCATCTCTTTTTACTAAAAGTTGTGTGCGCACATACACACACATACACAGTGTTCATAATATCTCTTTCTTTTGTTTCTTTTGTGGTATGACACTTCCTCCTCTGACCAAGTGTAATTAAACACACAATAGTGAGAGCTCGAACTTAATGTCAATGAATGGCACCTTGGATCATGGTCAGATTTCTCTCTTTCATATATTCAGGAGGGTGTGACCCCCGGTCCCCTGTGAAAATTACACGCATGCTAACATCAGAACTGGGGCATGGAGTGCGGCTGCTTATAAATGGTTTACATGCACTGAATGGTGGGGCCTATGAGCAAAATTTAGCTGAGGGCCCCAGAGAGTCTGCACTGGTCTCCACATATGAAAAACCACTTAAAATACCCAGTTTGCATCACTCATTCAGTCGCCCTTCTGCCTGTTTTTTGGGGGGGTTTTTTCTACCCAAATTATCCACATTCTTTTATGGTCTGCAGTCATTTTATTAGAAAATAAGGGTGATATTACAGCACAGCTCAAGAGTGAGCAGACTACAGACTACGGTTACTCACAGTGTTCCAGGTAACTTGTTCTGCACTCATCCCCTTCATTTGCATTCACTGTGGAGCACATTGCTTGCCAAGCAGCTCACATAGCGAGGCCAAGGTCGGGTATTGTCTTGCTTATAGCCATCAGACTTCTCAGGTCCAACAACTCTCACACCTGACTGGCCCCACAGCTAAATGTCTTTGAATACAGCTGGCGCATCAGCCATGACAGATCAACAAGTCTCGGGCCTCACAAACCTTATCAGTGCAAGAGAAAAGCAAGTGAAGTCACTGTGCTGAAGATGAGTGAAAATATAATTTTCAGTCTAATTTTCCACAGTCTGCTTGTGACACAACCTCTGTGCAATACCAGCAAATTACAGAAACGGATGTCTGCAAAGCGTAAAAGAACTTTCCCGCATAAATAGCTATAAATCCAGACTCTTTATTGTTGTGGCAACATAAAATAGGTTCACAAATGAAGCCATCACTTGGTGGTATATCGCAATCAGACCCCATCATGTCTTTGCAAGTAGCTGATCAAATATTAAAATGATTGTTGCCAAAAATGACACCACACCATGCTGAGGACTGTTTTTCTGATGTCAGCTGTCATCACTTTAAAAAAGTAATACCCCTAAAAGTTTCTAATGGTGTCGGAGAAACTTCCAAATGACCTTTGTACAAAGCTTTACAAGGCATATATTGTCAGGTAAGCTTTCCATGGCATATAAATGGCACATTTAGAGTGAATTAACGTCTTGAGCTGTTTTTAATGTCACATTTGCTTCACTGTGACCTTGTATGAAACATTTCCTTCTCATCTCACTTTGATGATAGACTGCTGCATTTTGGTTTATGAGGATTTCATGCTCATCTCCCTCCTCGTATGTTATACCAGGTGGCAATCTGACAACTCAACGATTTCATCCCCATTTTTCAGGCACGCCATCGTTACAGCTTCCAGTGAATACTTCTGCCAACATCTTTTCCCCTCCTCCATAAAACCGTAATTGTTTTATTTTCCATTTCTCAGACCTTCAACAATATCTTTGACCAGTGTATAAAGTCAGAGCTTATGCTGCAGTAGAATGCACGAATGTGTAAGTGTATGAATATGTTCCAGTTTTTTTGCATGCATATATAACTGCTTTTGTTCCAGCATATGCCAGCTATTTTCAATTAAATGAGCAAGTGATCCAGATGACTTACAAAGTAAAACGGGAACAGAGGGATTGTCAAAGGCTGGTATGCATATAATTCTGAATGCGATGTGCCTCTCACTCGCCTGTTTTGCCATCTGGAATTGTTTGGGGAAATTCAGCAAGGCACATATTTTCTAAGCAGTAAGTGAATATGAAATTTAAGTGTGTTTTGTCCTGATCGTTTGCACTTGTGCTGTATCTAGCTCATAGAGCTGAGTACCAACACAGCACACACCACCTCTGCTCTTTCATCATATACTGTTTCTGCAAAGGTGCAACGTTGTTGAACTTGGACATCACATGTTTTATTAAAGATGCAATCGTCATTTGAATCACTACAAATTTAATAAATGTTTATGGATTTAGCGTAGCTGAAACGAACAAAAACAAAAGCAAAACTTAATTATGCGCATCTACTTTACACCTGATACATACTTCTGTCAGTAAAATAAAATTACAATTTGGTGAGATTTTTCCATATTCATCATTTACAATTTACAACAGCATGGGTGGTGCTTTCTGCATACTAATTGCATTTAATGACTTGCAACGCAACTGTGATTGCCTGCTAATATCACAAAAAAAGATACTGAACGAGTTTCATTTAAAAACATACATACATACATTTGCCATGATATAAATTAATTAAGGCAGACTTCAAATTGTGGGCCTCTTCACCTCTGTCTCACTTGTTACCTAGAAAATCAGGACACTTTGTGTATTACTTACCTTTGTACAGATACAATTGATGTTATACTTGCTGATACGCAATGCATGGACTACTGGCGCTTCACAGAGATCTAATTATACTTTATGAAATTCAAATCATCTGCAAGACCTTTAAAACACTCTGGAACAATCACTCTATGCAATGACTGGCCCACATCTTAATAATTTGACTCTAAAATTAAACTACATTCCTCAACCTCTGGGTTAAAATATACTGTACTTTTGATTTACCGATCCTAGATTTGTGAGCTTGAATTGCTTTCAATTTATGACAGTCATAACACAGTTTGAATCCTACATGGTTGCACAGTTGGAAAGGGTTTTTTATTTTATAATGACGTGCCTTGCGGATTTTTCACTCCAAGCTATCATGCATTCACAATCACATTCGTACCTCAGTAATCTGCCTGGCTTTATTTTGCTGCATTATTCAGTTATGTCCTTGGTCTGCAGTCATTGGAGCAGCAGGGTGCCACACTGTGGGCAGAATAGAGTATTCATGGTTGCCATTGCAATGTATATGACACATAAGTATGTACAGTTCATGGATATGCTTACACATACAGTACAGTAGGACAGAGACACACACACAGGCTTTGGTAACACAGAATATGTGCCTGGACTCTGCTGAGTTAACAACTTAATTATATTGGCAAGTTTCTTACAAATACAGAACAATGACATTAAATTGAAATAGTTGATATGCTTGAACATGATGATTTGCTCTCACAAGCCATAAAACACATCCATCAGAAAGAGACTCTCCGCTAAAAATCATTTCTCATGTGCCAAGGCTCCTGGTGTAATAATGACACGGTAACGTGGATACAACTGACAGGAGTAATCAGTGGAAAGTTATTACTTTCTAAATTCTTATGTCAGAAATATTGCTTGTTTGACCTTTCATTCAGGAAGTGAGAGGATAATCTCTATTTTGAATCACAACATTAGAAGAGTGCACTCAGTAGAACGCAGATCTCCACCAGACAACAGATGGTGAAGCGCCTACTGCAATGCCACCAGAACTGCCAGATGCAACCAGCAGAGATTTGCAAAGTTGAATAAAGTGTTTTTGCATAGTGAATAGTGAAATGGCATTGCAATCAAGCCTCCTGGGTTCACCTAACTGTATCAATTTCATAAGGAGACAATAAGCAGGATGAACAGGACAGTAATTGTTATTTATTTAGAACATTTTGTTGTAACACACCACACAAAATACAGGCACCATAAATCCCTTTCCCAAATAAAGACGAGTTGGATCTTATTCAGTTGTTTCCTCCTGGCTCACTCAGTCACTTTATACACCACAAAAAAGACAGAGTCAGATAAATGTGAAACTTGTGACTGCAAGGAATCTGCTGAACATGTGCTGATAGGATTTAGGAAGTGAGGAGAGCATTAAATGCCTGTTTAAAAAAACAATTACAGGTTCAAGAGGGTTTATTTAATTATTCAAATGAAACAAGTTTAATATCCAGAACCACTTTTATAAATGCAACTTTTTTTATAAAGTAGCAATGTTACACAGTCTGGTGCCATAGGTGGCGGCATGCACCTTTCAATGATGGCTCATAGTCACTCCGTAAAACCAAATAAGAGGAAGGCAGTCAAGATGGCAGCAAAAAAACAAAATCAGGGATTTGTTCATCTTGTATATTTTCTAATTTTAGTGGATAACATATCAGGTATGGGATTAGTCCAAGATGAGACCAAAAGTTTCTAAGACCAAATGTGGCCCACAACAGACAATAAGTCTTGTTTTTAGCACAGAAGGTGTTGCTCACTTGAGGTTCCTCCTGGCTGGTTAAGAGGAGTGAGGATTCAACAGTTGGTATAAAACAGAGGTTTTTCAAGGTTTTTCCAAAAAACTGAATCACCACAACGACGAGAGGTCCTTGAGCATAAAATCATAAATGTGCACAATAAAATAGTAGGCTGATGGTCCAGTGTGCAAGTTTAGCTACACACAAATACACACACACACACACACACACACACACGGGAAAATGCATGATCCCCTTCAGGATTATGTCAGAGATAATGATGGACCTTCCTTCATTTGAGGGTATCACCAATAACTGTAAGGGGACAGTTCTGCTACTTGTGCACCTATCAATATTTGCTGCCACAGGGACTGGTCAATGTAATTTGCAGCTTGCTTTAATTAAGAGCTAATTCCTGTTGGTCTCGAGGGCTTTTACATTCTTCTATTTAAGAGCACAAGCAAAATAAATAAATAAAACTACTGCATGATAAAAGGTCAGCATGTCTGAGGCTTCTAAGTTTTGTTCGTGGGTGGCTTGAGGCCTTTATTAAAATGAGCAGCATTCTCTGTGAGGCTCACTGCGATCACTGGTTTGCACAGGGCGGAGTACTCATCCTAGTGAAAAATCACCCATTTCCAAACTTAAAGAATTCTTGTTTGGACTCACAGACTGAGAAAATATGACATTGGACAGGATAAGGTGTCCAAACATAGTAGCACATTCATTCAGATGAAGGCTGCTCACCCAAGGCATTCACCAAGAAAGCTCCAATGACTTTCAGTTCCTGTGCTTTGATCATTCTGGTTCCTTTTAATTTAAAGAGCTACATTTAAATGTAGTCTTTACAGTATCACCATCATTTATTTGTAATAAATCAGATAAATAAATCAAATCAAAGCAGAATATAGAAAAAATAATCACTCCTGATGTCATTATTTATTAATGCTTTTTAGCTTTGGATGCTATTTTGTTCTTACTCAGATTTTTGTAGCAATGAATTAAAAAGTACAACATACTGTCTACTGTATATTCAAACACTATCATGAATTGAAAGGAAAGAAGTTATTCTGAATTGAAATGTAAGTCTGAAGTCAAACTCTCACAGCAGAACTGTGCCTTTTTAACATGCTGTCAGGACTGTAGGTGTAAAAAGGAGCCCCACTTTCATCTCCATAAATGAAACTGAACAATGATAACAACGATCCCAGCAGATCAAAAACTGAGCTGAGCTCTAGGAAGTTTCCTGCGTTTTTCCCCTCAGCATCTCACCTTTGGCTGTAGCTGTCTCGCATTGCAGCCAGAAGGGAAACTTGTCATTAATTAACTTGTCAAAGATGGCTGCTGCCATATGAGCTTCAAGACACTGATTGACTCATGGCCTCAGGCCTCTGGCATGGACTATTCAAAATGCACTCCAACAAATCTTCAGGCAGAAACAACAATGCCACAATGGCTTATGTGCTATTTATACCACTTAAGTTGTCTCTGTTTTGTATGGATGACACTGGGCACAGTAGATGAATAAGGATTAGACAAAGAGACAAAGTACAGCACATAAGTAACAAGGTGATTCTACTGGAAATAGCATGTGTATCCAATCCTTCACTTGCAGATTTGCTTGCACTTCTTATCTCCAGGTCATTTCTGGTTAAATGGGCAGAGTTTGTGTTGGTGAACTTTATGAGACAAAAGATACGCATGGATTAGCTCTGTAACTTGAAGGACAGATGTGATGAGTCTCCTAAAACTGCAACCCCCCATCAGAGCACATACAATCTGCACATTTAACACGGCCCTGATTAACCCTCCAATGTAACAATTTGACACCATCAATGTTTGTTTATCCAACACCACAGCTGTGTGAGCAAGTAAAGTTCTCTCACCTCCCAGAGGATTTCAGCTGTTAGATTTGATGATGATATACAAAGAACACTGAAGCCATCATGAAAAATATTCTAATTCTGAATATTAAGTATGGACAAACATGCTGCAAGAGGAAGCAAACTATGTGCACCATTGTGAGCTACAATATATAGTTTATTGTAGCTGCTGGAAAAGTACATTTTTCTGCTTGCTCTTTGCTCTTCCAAGTCAAGCACTGACTTACTGTACTTACCTCCTAGAACAAGAATTATAATACACAAATTACATTTTTTGCACAGAGCTGGTAGAATAAAAACCTCAAACCATCACCAAAAATATAGCGAAAAATATGCCCATGACCATCGCTGCCTATAAATAAAAATATTCATATTTCAGTTGATGACAACATTCAGATATTTTTTATACTAAACAACCAACAAACTCTCACTTCTACATTAAAGTAATTTGCAATCAACACCATGCATATGAATCCACATAAATCTAGCAACATTATGGAGCAAACTTAGCAACCAGCAGCACAAGACATTACAGTATTCCTGACAGCAATAAAACCCCAACAGTTCAGGCTATAATAAATCAAATCTCAGGCGGTGCCAGCAACAAGCACAGCATAAAAAAAAAAAAAAAAAAAAGCTAAAACTGAGCAAATAGCCAGCAGCAACAGCAGACTCAGCGTTAGCTTACTGACAGTCAACAAGCTAAAGCCAGGACATCACTGAGAATGCATGAAAGCACAACCACCATAATGTTAAAAACTGTTCACAGTCAAGATTATCACTATAACTGTATTGATATTTATTTATGTCCAATGTTAGCCCATATATGTTTGTACTTTTGTGGATTTTTTGAAAATGCATGTGATCAGTTGGTCAGAAAATGTTGAGGCATTCTAGTGGTTGTCAAACTGCAGGGCGGACCTCATTGGGCATGGATGACAGGGGAAACATATGGATTGATACTAAGTTAAATGAATATGACTTATAAAGGGAAAATAAACAACACATTTTTCCATGTTCTATCTATTAGTTGCTTTCCCTATTGTCAATGATTGATAAAATTATAGGCTGGGATGACGTGAACTTTTTTTGGCTTCTTGCGAATCAATGGGTTACTCCATAGTGTCTACAAATGTGGATACTGTACAGTACTGTGCTTGCTTTGTCATGATTTTATAACAGCACATAGTCCAGTTTTGATATGTGGTCTGCAAATAACAGCCTAGCTGTATATATAAAATATTTATATCAGAGTAGCCCATAAATATACAATACATACAGGTAACTAAGACTATCCCACAGTTGTGCATTTTGATACATGTCACCGAGTTATTGATAAATAATAATCCAAGGGTCACATTATGTGAATATATATATATATATATATCAGTATATATATATATATACATATATACATATAAGTTTATTAATTCATTTCTGTTAATATATTACAAATTAATGAAAAGGTTATTTCAGGGTGATTTTATAGCCAACCAGCCAAGGGCAGTTCATTTATTTTTTTTAAATAGTGCCTTGTTTTTCCATTTCATTGTTCTGACAATCTGTAACTGTCGTAATAAACTTAAAACAAAAAAAAAATAAATCAGCAATGGACATTTAAAAAATACACACAAGTAGTGCTGAGACAATCAATACTGTGATTAAACCCAGTAACTTAACCTCATTTTTTGTTTGTTAATAAAAAGGGTCCAAAAGTCCATTAACAAAGCCAGTTTTTTTTTCATCTATTTTTTTTATATGTCCTATTCAATCTGATGTAACTGGAACTGAACAGCAGTGATTGTGAAGGCCATCCAGAGCTGCTGCATACATATTAATGAGCTACAGTCATTGCTAATGGAGCTACAGTAATAAATATTGACAGTCTTGAATCATTACGATGAAACCTGGGGTCTCACGTCGGCTGTGTACTTGGTCAAGTTCATTTTTCCTCATCTGTTACTTTTCATCTTCTCCACTTTCACACTCCATTACTGCATGTTGGTGTCTGGCACACAGGCAATTGTAGATCAATGTGGATACTGTGTCTGCACCTCCCCACTGCTGTTCCTCATCCTTCACAGCCCTGCAATCAATCAACCATGGATACATCTTAGCCATCAATAAATATACCACAATTTAAAAGTTTAGAAGGCGCTTACAGGGAAACAAGACTTTCTATTGCAGTAGATTTAATTAACATATACACAACAGCCAATCTCAACATCATTTTCAACAATCATTTCAATAATGATTTCCCAATAAAATGTGTTGTACTATAGGCCCAATGTTTATCTAATGTGACCCATTTCATCAAGGTAAATCTATACATCAGTACAACCCAATTACTTACAGCTTAATTACAGTTTTACATTTCGAGGATGCATACGCTTTATGACATATCATTTATTATTTCATTTTAAATTAATTGACAAATGCTCCTTTTTCAACAGCAGTTTCCATGTGGCTGACCCATATACTGTTGTAACATTTATAGCTCATAACATCAGTGAAGGGACTCCTTTGATTAAGCCTGGGTAATGGACAAGACAGAAATGCATTGTGAAGCACTATCGTGCTGGCTCCTAATTGCCTGATGACTTTAATTAAACTTCAGGCTCTTATTCTTGACTAATCACACAGCCTCACTGTTCCCAACCCTCCTATAAATGGTGCTTGCATGACTTTTTGCTGATGTCAGCATTCTCTTAATAGAAAGTTGGTTCAGAAAGTGGCACTTAACAGGTCTCATGCACTGTACACAGATGAAGCCCGAGTGTAGTCAAGTGAAACGATTTGTCAGTGCTACCATTACAATTTGTCACCAAGCAGTTACCACAAGTTATAAATCAATAAGCTCTCAAACAGCCACTGTTTCATTTCTCACATTAAGTATCAGTTTATTGCACATTACTGTCATTCCTTAATATCTCCTTAACATGTGAAGCAATAAAAAGCCTTCTGTTCTGTGCAACTCCAACGTCCCACCTACCGCGTTGCAGCAAAAGAGTATGTATGCATTCTCTATGTTTGGTTTTAATGATTCAAATAAAAATGCTCCACGCAGTAGCAGAAAAAGGCACTCTGAAGAGAGGCTTTTATTTCAAGGGGTCTAGGAGTTAATGCCTTACTTATATATTTTCTAACCTTTAAAATGATGCCAGCTTTGTCACAATTCTGCACACAAATGCATCTGCACTGCATGTAACCTTTAGAAAATTGCAGATATGGGCCAAAATAATTCAAATTACCCATCAAGTATAGTGTGGAAGTCTAATACTGGACAAAGATACAAGAGGTGCATGAGATTCTGTTTTAATAGCATGTGGACACTCAGTTTTGCATTCCTTTCCTTCTTAGGTCTACATGTTGTACCCTCTGTATACAGTGATATACAGAAAAATATGAAATCAATGGTATTTAGAGGTATTTAGGTTATTTTGACTTTCATATATAATGACACAGAGGAAAATGTAATTATTTAACAAGTAAATCTATTCACAGACTTTCAAAACTGAGAAGTGAATTGAAATCTGCAGGGAAGATCATCTGCTCACTGCTGAAAATCCATACATTTGCATTTTGAGATAAAATGTTAGTCACTGGAGAGCTGGTGAAGTTACCACTGCATGCATTAACCTTTACAAGATATAAATAAGTGACTTAACTTAATTGGATTTGTAGGATGATCAAAAGTAATGGTACTGTGTGATTCACAGTTATAAAAACATGTACTTGTCAGTGTCTAAAGGCAGAACACAGGATACTTTCAAACATGATGTTTACTGATCAGTGAATTTTAATTAGTTTATAAACCAGTAAGCATTGCTTTTCATTCGTAATTTCATTAGCAATCCAAACAAATCTAGCTTGAAAAGCTCCAGCGTGCATTTATGTGAACCTAAGTGCTTTGGCACCAGTATGTGGTGGGAAGCTTTGACACCAGTTATTGTATTTAACTCAGAGAGATCAAGCAGAGATGAATAGCAATATACACAGAAAACAGATGCTTTTTCATTCAGGCTTTATCAGTAAGGACACTATAGATGTTAGAAGAATGAGGTTCTCTCAGCTGGGAATATACAGTAAAAAAATAAATATTGTGATTGGAAAAGTGATGGCTTAGGCAATGCCGAATCTGAAAGAAAAAATAATGCTATGACATTTACAGATCAATATCCATCAGCTGATTCATTGAACACAGGAGACTAACAGATTGTTGAGATATGGTGATGAGGTTTTGTGCTGGGGCAGCATGAGAAATCAGGAAATTATGGAAACTCCAAATTAGTGAATGGAAACAGCTGGAGATAAATAGTAAAAAAAAACTTACTGACAGATAAACGGTGAATCTCTTTCTTCATTGACTTTTTGCAAAAGATACATGACAAATTGTTATTGTAAATTGTAGCACTCTCTCTGGAAATACTGTAGGATATCAAAAGAAAAGATCGGTGGTCTGTGAGTCTAAGATATTTCTGATAGTGAGCACAGGGCATCACAGTGCCAGGTCTCTGAGGTAGGAAGTGGACTCCAACACTGAAAATTAATTGGAAGATTTATTTTGGTGAGACTGGCTGTTTTGTCTCCATGTTTACAGCTCATGCAACCATAGAAGAAACCATGGCAAACACTTAAACGGCACGAATCACACGTACTGTAGCAGCTTGCATGCTTTCTGTATGCATGTATTGTGCCTGTGTACACTGTACGCATTTTGAATGGTTGGTTTTGATTTTCGATAAGAGCACAGAAAAAATAATATGACAATTTTTAATAAACAGTTCATGTTTTTATTCAAAAGTCAACCCCATGCTGTAGTTCAGTCTCCACACAGCAGGCCAGGTCCATGCAGCTCTGAAAAGATGGCACTACTGGCATTGTTTGTTTACATAGTCACTCTTCTTTTAAGCTTGTTTCCAGGACTCAAAGGGACTTTTTGTTGAAAGCATATCGAGAATAAAATCATGAGACTGTCTTCTGTTGAAATATACCCTCAATATTTTGTTCTCTTTTTCAATACTTTTAAAGTCAGCTCTAAATTTACAACAAAACTGCAGAGAAGTTACAAAATGGGTGACAGGAAGAACAAAAAGAGGGTCAAGACAAAAGTGTAAATGACTTGCCCAGTGCCAGACAGGCACTGGATGAGTGTTTGTCGGAGTAGGAATGTGTTTAGTCCAGTAATTCTATGGTTTATAACTATTGTGAAGTGACAGAAAAGTATTAAAAGAATAAAATAATTGTTTAGAATGGAGCGGACAAATGTGCACTGGAGAAATAAAACTCATTAGGACAAACTGCCTTTAAACCTAGAACATATATCTTTTTTTCAAAAGGCTGCTCAGATCAATGGACAGCCAAAAAACCTAGTCTGTTGTTGTTGTTTGCATCTATTCAATCTTCATGAATTTGAACTATTTGTATTACTTTGAAACCCTAGACTCGTAAACCTGTATGTAGTTAGTCATTCTTGCATTGTCACCTTACTGAACAACATTGTTGGATAACAGAATGTGTAAGGCTTAGTGCGGTTCCTTTAATGTCATCCATATCTCTATAATAGGATGTGATGGTCAGAGGTATCAAATGCAGCACTAAGATCAAACAAGACAAGTACAGAGACAAGTCCCTTGTCTGATGCAATTAGACGGTCATTTGTAACTTTCACTGTCTCTGTGCTATGATGCACTCTAAATCCTGACTGAAATTCCTCCAATAAACTGTTGGAGAAAGTCACCCAACTGGTTGGTGACTTTTTCAAACGATATCCAACTCTCCCTTTCGTAGAGTGAAAGGGAGGGTTGGCTATCGTTGATAAAAACTTTGGATCAAGAGTGGGCTTTTAAAGAAAAGGGTTTAACTACAGCTTCTATAAAAGCACTGTGGTACATGTCCTGATAATAAAGACAGATCAATCATATGTAGTAAAGAAGTTCTAACTAAAGGTAAAATATCTTCAACTAGCCTAGTTGGAAGAGACAGGCTGATGGCTTAGGTGAAGAAATTGTTGAAGGTCAATGGGAGAGAAGCAATCTAAATATCAGGTTTTTACAGCTGTGTCTAAGGTTCATGTGTCTGAAGATAAATCGGTGCCTGTTGAGGGCAGGAGGTGGTGATTTTTGTATCCAGTAGTTATAATTTCATCATTAAAGAAGCTCATGTAGTCATTACTACTGAGGCCTATAGGAATACATGGCTCAATAAAACTGTGGCTGTCTGTCAGCCAGGCTACAGTGCTGAAAAGGAATCTGGGGTTGTTCTTATTTTCCTCTATTACTGTAATAATGAGTAATAGGCTGCTCTGGCATTACAGAGAGCCTTCCCATATGTTTTAAGACTATCTTTAAAGACTAAACACGAATCCAGTATGGTGGAAAGCCATTTGCTTTCAGATTTTTTGCCTAAATTTGTTGGTTTGGGAGTTATACCATGGTGCTAACCTCCTTTGTTTCACTATCTTCTTTTTTAGAGGAGCAATAGAGTTGAGTGTCATTCGCAGTGAGCCTGCAACACTATCAACAAGGTGATCATTTTGAGATTGGCTAAAGGTGGCAAACGAGTCCTGTGTTATATTGAGATATGGCATTGAATTAAATGCTGATGGAATCGGTTCCTTAAATTTAGCTGCAACACTATCAGATAGACATCTGCTGTAGCAGTTTCTGCCTAAAGGCTTGTAGTCTAGTGACAGGAATTCAAAAGTTATTAAAAATGGTCAGATATTTTGTGGAGAGACTATTGAATGTTGAAGTTCAATGCCATATAACAGAACAAGGTTAAGGGTGTGGTTAAGACAATTATTTACACTGACAGAAGCCAGTCGAAGCTAATAATGAGATAAATGCAGTACTAGGGTATCACTATTGGCACCCACATGAATATTTAAATCACTTATCACCAAACTGTTTGAAGGACTAACCTTGATAAAAAATTCTGAATACAGGCCAGGAGAGGTTTACACTATAATATTACAATATATAGCTAAAACTATGGTATGTTCATGTTCACATTTAAAGTCTAACATTAATTCAAGAAGTACAAATAGCAAATAGCTGTTCAAGGGGGGAATAGCTTTTGAATGGACATTGTAATTGTAACAACACGATCAGAATGAAATTGAATTTGTTTTATTAGTTTTAATGAAAGACTGAATGTGGTAAAAGCTAGTGGCACATGAGTCATACACTCAGTCGGCTGCAGGCTATGCTGAGGAGAGGTGTGCTGAGTTCATAGAGAATGGAGTGTTGGGCCAGACCGGCTACACAAGCACTCCATCTAAACAATGTAAGAATTAAAATAAATTAACTTATTTCATATCAAACCAACTGTGATGTTAATTGTTTGGATGTGCTTGAATGCAAATGAAATTAACCTGTAGGTAGCAAACTAATGAGCTGAGAGAGTGTGAATTGGGATGATATTTCCCTGTGTGTCTGTGGCCGTCACATTGTCATTTATAGACAATAACAAAGACAGCAAGCCCAAACGCGAGGTGATTGCTTAGGAAAAGCAGAAACTGGAGGAGGCAATTGCAGTGCAAACAGTCTTGTGCCAGACGCGGAGGCTGTTGATATGGTAGATGCAGTTCTAACTCATGACTTGCTCATTTGGCCAAAGCATTCTGGTATATATATACATTTTTCTGCATTTTACAGACCATATTTTCATATCTTTGCTGTTTTAATAATGTTTTTGTTTAACATCAGTCCTATACAGTGTATTTAAATCTTCCACACAATGTCCCCTATGCTATTTTGTGTATGGCTTTTAAGCTCTTACATAAGTTGAGAAGTATTTACTGAAATATAATGACCCCAATGGTCATTATTTGATAGAGTTTATGTATTTTATTGTCATTCATTTGAATGAAAAGTTATTTAGTGGTCACAAATGTATCCAGCATTGTGAGTTTACATAAGCCAGTACATCTGTCACCTTTTTCATTAATTTCTCTCTCTCAATCGTATTTTTCCACCTTTTAGGCTGTCCTTAGACTCCAGAGCACCCGTTCTATATTTCACTGTAGCCCGTTATTTTACAATTATTTCCAGTGAATTAAAGCAATGAAAATAAAGATCTATACTTGTTATTTTAAATCACTTAAGTTATCATCAATAACCAGAACCTTAAATGTACATCATAATGTTGATTTCTTCCATGGGTTTTTTCTCGAAGATAAAATAAAATCACCACAATAAGGATCCCTGTTTTTGTAATCCTATAGATGCCTTTAGATTCTGTTGTGAGAGAGATCCTGACCTCCCAGCTCTTACACAGGGGGTTATACTGTTTTTTGGGTCAGTAGTCAGACTGGCCAGGTCATGGAAACTTTTCCCACATATAAATTTGTCGATTTTTTTTCCCACAAGTTGCCAAAGACACTACCTGCAGCAGCACCGTGGAAAGCTACAAAGACATTGACATGAGTTAAAGTTTTTCGAAGTCATGTCACATAATCACTGCCAGTAAACAGCGGGACCTTCTTGGCTCTTACTGCCAGGGATGGATGCTGAATTTCCATGGGAAGTGCCCCAACGAGTCAGTAGGAATGACTGGCCGTGTCAGCAACTTTTCCACTTAGTCTCTAAATTAGCTGATGTTTTTTTTCATCAGTTGCCAAAAACACCACCTACTACCACATGCTGTCTGGGCTAAACTGTGGGATGTTTCTATTCTACTTTGAAAACTTAGCATTATCCAGTGAAGGATCTTTTTTGTTGTCATCCTCTGAATGTTGACTCAGGAATCACATATAAGTTGACCTGAAGTTCCTTTCTCTACTTGTAGGCAGACAAAGATGATTTTCATCATAACTATTGAGTGCTATTTATTTTTTTCTCTGCTTTTTTTTCAAATGTGTTGAATCAAACTCCAGAAGCTATGCATGCCACATACTTGGTAAGGAGGAAGTTGCGCTTTATTAAAATTAAAACAACTTGTAATTGTCAATTTCTTTCTGTTATCGAGATAGACCTTTTTGTTTGGATTCGAAGGAAAATGCTCATTTAAGTGAGGGTTCTCAGTGAAGCAGCACCATTCTACAATCTATTGGGTTAACATACCACATAAAAAAATTAAAATCTCTCTTTTATAATATATGAAGTTAGCCACCATCCAACACTATACAAACAATGACAACACTGGTGGTTAATATTGTACATGGTTTTCTGTGTGTATTCAGTTCAACTGAATGATTTTATAGAGATCTCTCACCATACTAGTATATATGTGTAAAGGAATGTTAATAATACATCAGATGTCTGTAAACAGACTGCACACTACTGAAATTTTGAGATGTATTGAATATTTGTTGGTACAGGATATAAATCCTTCACACCAAGCCCTACAAAAACAAAACAAAAAACCCTCCACGAACACATCACAAAATATACAACAACATACTTACTATATCCAATATACTATTTTATAATAAATAATAATTAATAATTATGACAGTATGTAAATTCACTTAATACTTACTTACAAAGGCATACTTTTTTCCCTATTTCTACAAGTCATGGTAATGTTAAATTACTTAATATCACCTTATAGGTAGTTATATGCTTTTGATTTATCTAATATCAAGTATTCTAATGATGTCAGCACATAAAGACTGTGAATCTGGATGCAAACCATGACATTATAGGTTCATTTGAGATGAATTGTGCCTCCCCTGTAAAGTGAACAAGAACAAGCGGCAGCAGCGGAGGGGGGTGATCAAAAAAAAAAAACCTGTTAGATAGACTACATGTAGATTGCACCATGTTCGGATAGCTATGTTTCCCCCTCTTTTTCCATGAAGATTGAAAGGAACAGACATGGTTTGTTTTATGTAAAAATTTTAATGAATTAGAGCATATGGGCACTGTTACATTTCATTTAGTGTAGTGTTTTGTATTTTTTCTGATTGCCGACAGAGGTGGACAGAGTACACAACTTCACTACTTGAGTAAAAGTACAGATACTCCTTGTCAAATATTACTCCAATACAAGTAAAAGTAGCTTAGTCAAAATATTACTTAAGTAAAGTACTAAAGTATTTGCTTAAAAAATTACTTAAGTAAAAGTATTAAAAAAATATCTCAGGAAATACTATGATACTACAAGCTCATTCAATTACGTTTCAAATGGTCATCTGCAATTTAACAAACATTAAGCTAGCTAACGTCAGTAGCTACTTTACTGTACATACCGCGACATGCTTTTTCAGGTTGGAAGACGAGTTTTTGTAGGCCGTGATATAATTTGTTCGCGGTAAGCACAACAAACATTTAAACTGAAACGAATCAGTTTTTGTGACAAAAATCTCAAACATGGGTTTGAGATAAGGCCACGGTTGCTCGGTGGGACTTTCTCCATGTGTTTCTCAAGTTTCTTCCTCCATTGTATGGATTGTATGGCATGACGTAGTACAGGTACGGCAATACGACTAAAACAAACCATACGCGAATCAGCAGAAACAGTTTATTTTCTCAGAATTTTGAAAAAAAAAAAAAAAAAATCATCAGCTGACGTAAGCTCAAAAGTAGCGAGTAACGAGAGCATCAATAGAAATGTAGTGGAGTAAAAAGTACAATATTTGTCCTACAAATGTAGTGGAGTGAAAGTAAAAGTATCCCCCAAAAATAATACTTAAGTAAAGTACAGATACTCAAAAACTGTACTTAAGTACAATTTACTTCGTTACTGTCCACCACTGATTGCCGACCACTGAAAATCTTGAATCCCCATGTTTGATGATCCTCAGGTTATCAGGTGATAATGGGCTTAAAAATTCTCCTACATCTCAGGCAAATGGAAACATTTTTACTATTTCATATAAAAGTGACATGGAGGAGATACATGTTTTTTTTATTGGTAAGTAACAATACTAATTCAATAATTCCTCCCTATTCTGTAGAACCTCCAGGTTCATTATTTTTCTCCTACGTTGGTTCCAAGGATACCACGTTTTGTTGAGGAGGTTGTTACTGACTTCAAAGGTCTTTTGATACTATCAAGAAGACAGGTGAAGGTAGGCTTATCTGAAGAATGTCAAGGTCAAAGTATTGCCACTGATATTCAGTCAGTTTGATCATTTCCTCTCCTTTGCTAACTAAGAACTTTTGACCACACTGGGACTATTCTACAAGAACAGACAGCAAATTACCAGTGTCTATCAGTGTTCTCGTCGGTCTATGAACTCTGTCTAACTAAGACTTTGAAAAGACTTTAAAAGACTGAAGTCTGACAACCTCTCACATCCAAAGACAGTGTCAAAAGTCACAAAGTTTTTAAGATTTTGCAAAGACTGAGGATCTTGCTCAGTCACTATTTCCAAGAACTAGATTCATTTTAAAATTATTCCCCATCCTGCACCTGGTGGAAATTTACAAGAATAAAAACTGTTGAACAATGGAGGAGAAACAAAAGCAGCTTTTTTTGCCACAGCTGACCTTGTGCTTCAAGGGCTGCAGCAATTTCTGTCCACTTTTTTCCTTCTCCACTCGATCGTGGTACAAATGGAAGGGCACGTCAAAGAGGCTCATTCCACAACTACACCAATTTCTCCTCCTTTTCTACAGTCCAAGCGAACCGAGACTTCACATTCTTGCGTCTCCCCAGAGTCCCCTCTATATTTACTACTGTGTAGCCAGTTGCCTGCTTCCTGATGGTGCAAGAGAGAACACGCCTATCGGTTGTTGACACTGCTCATGTGATTGAACGTAATTTCCATACGTCAAATGATCAAGATGACGTGCCACAATTTGAACACAACTTTCAGGATTTTATACTGTCTGTCTTTCTGTGACAGTGAAATTGTTTGAAAAGTCATTTGGTGTAGGTCAGCATAAGACTCATATAGAGGTGTTGCAGTCAGATTCAACAAAATCTACAGTGTCAACACATTTCCATCACTTTTGTTCCCTGGTCAATACATATCTGTCCCATCTCATTTCATGGCCTACAGTGGAAGCACTTCACACATCTCAGTTACATTTTCAAACACATCGATGGATGTCACATTCCCATCATAAAACCACATTGCAACAATCACATAGCTGTCATGGTCTAGCTGTATGTTTCCCTTTTTCCTATTGTTCCCTGTTTTCCCCCTCTCTAGTGTTTCTTGTCAGTCCCCTGTTTGTCTCTGTCTGTGATGGTGCATGTTATGTGTGTCTGTCTGAACGTGGGTATCCAATCATTCTCCTCCTGCTGCAACCTGCACACCAGTATCTCATCCACTAATAAAGGCTCTGTATATCTACCCTGGCTCTTCACGTCTTTGCCAGATCGTTCTGTCACATCTGTGGTACACACACACACGAGGGCCATGACAGTAATTCTAGTTTGATCTTCCTCATGTTTGTTGCCGATTTTTGCTCTCCTGTGCTTCAAGTTCCCTCATACCTGTTTTTTTTCTGTTTGCTAGTCAGCCTGTCTCCAGCTCAGCTTAGTCTGCCCACCCAACTCGACCTCTGTTTCTGAATCTGCTCACTGGACTTCAACCCAGGATTCATCTGAATAAACTTGTGTATGGATTCAGCTTATTCACCGTCATGACAACTGATGAAGTCCTAGAGGGATAATGAGCATTAGGAGTGAGGAACCTTTTCTTCTCGTCTATTACAGTCAGTTTGTCTATCATAACTTTTTATTTGTTCAGTGATGCCATTGTTAGAATTTAGGAGAGAATCAGTGAAAGATTGGGCAGACTTTAGCCCTTGGGAGCCAATTATGGAATAAGTATGTCCTACGCAGAAAATATGTGTGAAGGTGCTGTCATTTAAGAATCAAATGATAAAGTTTAATAAATTGAACTATTGAATCAACAGTCCAAACCCACAGTTCCCAAGTTCCTGCAGAGGCTACACATGGGGAGGAAAAGAAACAATTATGACTATAAGACAAGAAGTTTCCTTCAGTAATTCACAGACAACATAAAAGTGTCTTTTCTGTCACTTCACAATACTTATAATAATATAATAAGAATAAGATAAGAATAAGAAATGAAAAAAAAAAAAAACTGTTTGTGATTTCTTACTGTGTTAATTGTACCAAAAAAAGCGAAGGGTTAACTCGTAATATGGTTCAGTCAGCACATCTGTGTGTGTTAAGTACTGCTGACCAGTATTGCTGATTTTCTAAGAATTTTGAATTGACTCAGGTTCTGCCCAGTCCAAAACAATAATTCCTGTTCTGTATTTTTGGATTTTGCTTTCTGATTTAATATGTTTTTTCTAAAAAGTTAAGTTGTCTGTCTTGTCAATGTAATTATGTATATTTTAGTGTGGTGCGGTCTATGTGCTGTATATAGACATCATTTCTAGGAGCTTGCAAATCGATGTAACATCCTTGTTCAGTGCTACTTTCGCTGTTGCATTCCTTGAAGGATTAAGTTTTGTGAGTATCTTTTGTACTCCTTGATGGACCATGTGCTGCTCTGTTAATGCACATTCGCTAAAAAAAACATTTTCTTTTCTTGAGCATCGGGTAATGTGTGCTATACCGGTGCAGAAAGCCACTTCCATTCTCCAACACTGCTGTGCCATTTTTCTTTCTATTTCAGTGTGAGCTCAGAAAAAAGATAATTTATATCATAACTCTCTGGATTACTCATAAGGTACTGCACTCAAGAAATATAATTAATGAACTGCTGCTGTGTTTCTCTCCTTATGCAGCCAAGGTTGAAAGTCAGGTTCGAAATGATGTAGTGAAACCTTTCAACTTCAGCTCTGCAGAAGGCCCAGTGATTCCTTCAAGCTGTTGAGCCCCCGAAGGCACACAGGAGCACATCAGTATGGAAGGTAAAAGTGAGTAAGTCGGGTGATTATTCTGCTAGCCAGTCATTACTAGGGAGCCCAAAGAAGAACGAAGCACATTCATTATTTGTGCCGTTGAGCAGCCCTTAACACCATGGAGCAACATATCTCACATATGATATATACTCTATGGCTTGCATCGAACGCTCTGGTAGACTGGACACACACATTCAATGTATTGTCTATCGTGCTGAATTTAACAGGTCCAGATTATTGATTTTACGCAGGAGGCTTGGTGGAAGATAACTACGGTGGCCATCAGAGAGCAAATAGGCTCCTACTGCTTAACATTTATAGGTTCACTAACTCTCCGAAGGGTCCTGTGATTTTTTTGGTTTTGTTTTTTGCTTGTTCAGACTGTAGTGTGCTGGATGAAAAATCATTGAAAGACTTAAGGAGGATTGAAAAACTTGTTTGATGAAATCGTTTTGAATTCATGAATTTAATGAGCATTTTGTCAAAGAATAAAATTCTCATTCATGGTGCTCATTGCATTATTGGGACTATTTTATTATAAAAAAGTCACCATTGTTGTACACCCTCAGCAGCAATAGACAAAGGTTATCATACCTTTAATCATTCCCGACATAATTAAACACCACTATTCAGATAAAAGGCTTTAATTTCTATTATTTACTAAATGTATTCTTAAAAGGATCCATTGTCACTGACAGTTGCACAGCCAACATGATATACTTTGTAATTCATGTTTGTGAGACTGTTACCTCAGGCTGCTTCAGTCCATCTAAATTAAGACTATAAATAAGTGTAGGACCACGACTCTGCTGCCATGCTTCATAACATTTATACATGGGCTATTTTCCTTTCGACTTCCGTGGGGAATTTCCAGGTGAGGACCTCATTCCAGATTGCCTTTGAGCTGTACAGTATATACATGCATATTGGATGCAATATATCAGCTTTTTTATATATATTTTCCTCTCACATATCTTTTAAATCTTATTCCCCGGACAATATTTTACAATATTATATGATACAATGTAAAGTCCTCCTCTTAAATTATTCAACTCACTTTCCATTTAAAAACTATATCAGATCATTTTGTTTGTCCTTTAGTAAGCCAGCATACAGTATATTCAGTTCTGGTCCTACCTGGTTTATTCACATGTTCATAAGAGATGCACTTAATTCTGGATGAAACTGGACATACATCAGGGTCCACTGGACTACAGACCAAAATGCAGTCAGAAATATCAATCATTTATGTGCTTCAGTGTGGTATTAAACTGATGGAAACTGGACCTGACAACCAAAGACCTTCTTGAAAATGAGCCTATACTGTCAGTGACAGCTTTTGTTGACATGGGTATGCACGGATACAGACAGACGGCCATAACACACATATCACAAGGCCGTTACAGGTAATTATTTGACAAGGCAGACATTTCTGTTGTCTTACAAACAATGAGCTGTAGCAGCAGGTCTCTCAAGCCTGCTATCAATCAAGACAGAGGAATTGCAGTAGACTTAGATTAGGCTTTGAGACACCAGCGGTGGATATACTCGTTTTATCTCTCTATTTTTTACAACATACTAAATAGAGATGGACTCCCAGAGGGCATTAGTTAGATATGGGTAAAAGTAGTGGTTTGAGACAGCTGTGAGTTATTATTATGATTATTATTATTATTAGTAGTAGTAGTAGTAGTAGCAGTGGTAGTAGTGGTGGTAGTAATATTGTTGTTGCTCCAGTTCACCACCTTGAAATACCAAGAATTAGATGATAATTAAGTCCTCCAGGCTTTTGAATTAAACCAGTTATCTGTCACTGCACTTGAGGTCATTAAAGTGTAAATGTGTCTGGTAAAGATTTAACACTGGAATTAAAAAGCTGTGGCCATCCATGAAAATCCCACATGAATGAGTTTTCACCTACAGTGCAGTGACATTTTCATCACATCTATTTTTATACTTTAATTCTTCTTTTTACTGCCACCCTCATAGAAAAACATTGGGTAACGTGATGTTGGTCAGCTTGTGGGCTTGATGTCACTGGCTGCTGCTTATAAACAATCCAGTGTTTGGCTCCACACTGCACTGTGACTTCTGGGATGGAGTGCCAGAATGCATTCTGAAAGTAGTGACAGAGTGACAGGACTTATGACATTCCCCTGAATTTACAAGCCAGAGCTTGGAGATGCCCTCCTGCTCACACCAACTTTGCAGTAAGAGGTTTACAAATATAATAAAATCAAACCATAAGCCTGTCAGCTTCAGAGATGTGGACAAAGTAATATAAACACTAAACACACTTGCAAACAATGCATACCAATTAGCAGTAATCAGTTTTCTACTGAAACGCATTGCACATATGCAACCACCGCCCAGTTGAAATATAAGGAATTATTATTATCTACTCCAAATGAAGCACTTTTTTGAGGGCCTTAATGAGTTAAAAAAATGTAGGAAAATTTACATCTCGTATGCATTTTGCACATGGGTGTAGCAAAATGGCTTGACAGAGACCCCTGAAGAGCAGCCACCACAGGTAGGCATACTGCATGTCCAGACTTAGAGCCATAACCAGATCTGAAATTTAGACAAAAAAAAACGAAAAGCAAAACAGAGAAGGGGACGATTTTGGCTTGCTCTATTTCCCACATTGTGGGTGAGTTGGAGTAAGCAGAATTTTCCAAAATAAAAGCCCTCATATGGAAAGTTTAATGGTGTGCAGTGGGGTCACAAAAGGCAACAGGAGTTTATAGTGAGCTATATGTGCATTCAAGACCTTCAAGATAAAACTTTCGTTGACTCTCACACACGCATATACTCAAACTTCTTCTTGTATACAGGAGTGCTTAGAGACCTCATGTCAGCCATGTTTGGTCCCATGTCTGTACTGTGTCTGTATTGTGACCTGCACAAAACATAAAACCAATGCTCACTAAAAAAAAATTGGCAATCCAAACTATTATGCTGGAGACACTGCACAGAAGTACTGCATAGTAACGGATACACTGTTGTCCTCTATGAAATCACCATACATCATGCAACTCTCATAAAACTACAGTAGAAATCTAGAAATGGCTATTTTCATATTATTATTATTATAATTCATATTATTTCTGCTGTGCATCTTTCTGTTTCTCTCTCCCTCTCTAAATTCAACTGGTTGCAGCAGATGACCACCATGAGGTTCTGCAAGAGGTTTCTGGAGGTTTTTTCCTTGCCACTGTTGCAAAGTGCTTGCTCGTGGTTGTAATTCTTATATGGTATATGGTCTAGAATTGCTCTATATGGTAAGTGTTGTACACAACAAGGTCAGCTTGTGCATTCACGTATATTCAAGTTACAGCATGAGTCCTTACCCTGGCCTTCATGTCCATGTATTAACTGTTTCATCAATAGGGGAAAATGTATTTGACTCTGTGCTCAGATCAGAAACCCACAGCAGGGTGCAGGATGTATACATTTCAAAACTTCTGGCCAAGCCTGATATATTCATTGAGGCTAGTCCAAGTACAAACTTTGAAAAGAGAACATTTTATTCAAAGAGATTGGAGTTTCACCTATATAGGCTGGCTGATCAGGGCATGCAGTACATCTTTTAAACTCCGTCTCATTCTTCATTTTATTTCCTCTTCTATTCATATTGCCCAGCTGCCATGCTCTCTTAAGGAAGACCGCCTTTCTGATGACATTATAACCCAAAGCTTCATATTGTGTGCTTTTATAATGGTCTCACAATTTGCTTGCTCTACTTTCCCGGGCTACAGTCTTGACTATAGAACAGAGTTCACTTTTCTATTCATTAGTCCTTCAAATTTTCTAATGTAACCAGGGGTTACACATAGAAATGTTAAGCAGCCAACCTTATTCAAAAAAAGGTCATGGCATCAAGGTTCATTTATTGTCATGTTACAGCACAGGGTTGCACAATGAAATATTACACACATATATATCATCCATCTATTTTCCATAATCACTTATCCTTATCGGGGTCACGGGGGGCTGGAGCCAATCCCACCTGACATTGGTTGAGAGGTGTGGAACACCCTAGACAAGTCATCAGTTCATCACAAGGTTGACACATGGAGACAAACAACAATTGATGCTCACATTCACACCTACAGGTAATTTAGAGTCACCAATTAACCAGTGTGGGAGGAAGCCAGAGTACACAGAGATAACCCACACAGACACGGGGAGAACATGCAAAGGCCACACAGAAAGGCGCCAGCTGGGGTATGACACATATAACATACAGTATATATACAAATATTTAAATGTTCTACATTTACTCATACATAATTGTAAATGCCTACATGTATACACCCAGAAAATATGTACTTTATTTTTGTAGAATTTGTAGAATCTTCAGAATCTAAAGCATAGAAAAGACCTTACATTCCTGAAAACATTGTAATATTATGTCCATATTCTTTTCACAGAGTGTGGCTGAACATAACACATTCCAACAGTGTGTAATTCTTTTGGAAGAGCATAAATCCGAAAAATGTTTGCTTTACAGCAAACTTTTCATGATAAAATACCCTCTATGCTGATTCTGTCAATGAATGAATTTGCTGTGGAGTGTTGGTGCTTACTTGCGCATCACTTCATTCCTGTGTGTCCGTGTCAGTGTGTCTTACACTTCCACTGTTGCCTTTTGTGTGGTTTATGGAGTTATAATGCGACTGTTTTAATACACACCGTCTGGATGACTTAGTCCCACTGTCTCCTATCAGCCAGCAGAGATAAATCAGGGCTTGTTGGGTGCTCGCTGAGGCACTAACCGTGCTGCTTATTCTGATTTTCAATACATTTACCC
This sequence comes from Argyrosomus regius, assembly GCA_946959425.1. NCBI lineage: Eukaryota > Metazoa > Chordata > Actinopteri > Sciaenidae > Argyrosomus > Argyrosomus regius. The sequence continues at coordinate 13,863,250 of OX336895.1, forward strand.
AACTTACAAGCTTCAACAGCTATTCTAATTCAAATCCCTCATCGTATGGATGAAAAGACATTCATGATTTTTGGACATCTTTGTTCGTCTGAGTCAAGCGCTCTGTGGTGCAGTCGATGTGGAAGAAAGGGTTGCGTATTTAGGTAAAATACTCCAGTGAGTGAAGGAAGATTTCGAGCAAAGAAATCATACTTTCATGCTCAATGTTTTTCAAAAAATTGACAACAGAAATGACTTGCAATTGCAAAGATATACTGTTTGTTTTTTCATATTTTCATATTTTAAATTATTCGTTCCCATTTCAGGCTTTTCATACTATCAGTTCACCTTGTGTACTTATATGCACACAATACAATCAGGAATAGTTTACTGCTTAATTGCACAAAAGAACAATAATACATCATCAGGGGTTAGCAGGTATTATTAATCATGCCTGTTACCTCAGTGGCTGCAGAACTTTCAAGCTTAAATAATCAGTCTGGTCTGCACTTTTGGTCACAAACCCAAAGCATTTCAGTCCATTTCAAATAAATGGTTACCTCTCTACCTACAAACAGTAAATAAAGCTGACTGAAGGATAACCATTATTTTATCAGATTGTCAGTCTATAGCTCAAACAACACACATTCAGTCATACTACAAAAACATCAGGTAATATATTGATGTCCTTTATGGTGTATTTCCACTACAATAAGTTTACGGCATTGGTATAAAGTGGCACTCAGATGGCAAATGGCACCTATGTTGTTGATTTACTGAAGCGGATGAGTAGACAAGGCAGTGCAGAGTGCAGTCAGATCGACCTCACCTCTGCTGTGATTGTCTCAGGCACACACCTGCCCCAAAGTTGAGCCAACTTCTGAGGTAGTGGAATGGCAGAACAGAAAGCACTTCATAACACCTTAAATTGCAGGAGAAACACGTTATATTGTAACACTGTAATACTATTTAAATTGGGGCCATATACTTAAAATTTGTCATCTTCAGTCAATGTTTTGGCAAGTATGTGCTATTCTCTATAAGATAGACTACCTCAGTGATTCACCACAGACTAAATACCTATTTCTCAAGCAGCATAATATAAGACAGATGCAAATTTGTGTATTTTTGAACATAACTCCAGCTGCTGGGACAGCTTGCAAATCAAGTCAGTACAGTAAAAATGCACTTTTATGGTCTAGTTATGAACCAGTGGGATGGTAAAGGCTGGAGAAAGAGGTTAAAGTGGAGCTAGGAGCAGTTTGGGAGACATGGAAAAGATTGTGATGCTGTGACCTGTGTTGCTACTGATTTCCATAATGGTCAAACTTTTACATTTGTATTACAAATTCAAAATCTGGTAACTATTAATCTGGTAACTAATCTAGTTACTCTGTGTAAACGCACCTGAATTTAGTGCACCGCAAAGAATATCTGCAGCTGCAACGAACAACAATTAAGCATTTTCCCTTAAACTTTGGTGGGGTAAGTTAATGTTGTCCTGGTAATTTATGACTGCATGTTTAAATTTGTGGCCTATTTTACTAATAAACAGCCACTTGTGCTCTAAGAAGAGCTTTCTGGAATCTGTTACACTTTCAAAATGGCAGAAAGAAGTCACACCTGGGGCTTCTGCCCCTCAGACATTATTCATCTTTGCCACCTTAAAAATTTGCATACCACAAGAGTTCAAATGATAGCCAGGTAGAGCACTTGTTACACCCAGCAATGCAATAATAATGTTTAACAATTTTTCAGAATACAATGAATATTTTTCATACCTGAGGGGCGCCAACAACACCCTATTTACTTTACCACCTCCTCTATAACCCCTGCAAGATTCTTAAACTATATGTGACTGAGGAATTATGTTATGGTCAGATGTGATTATGAATGCATTACATTACCTGTGCAAATCAGGTTTGACTTTGATAATCCTAAACTGTTGAAGCTTCTCTCTTCTTCTCTGGTTGCTAAGTACAATAAAAATAAAAGTAATGTAATAGTAATATTAAATACAGCTGACATTGTTCCTTGTTACAGTATGTTGCATTATGTACTATGGTGTTGCATTTCCCACAATTAATTACTTCTTGGCCATAAAAACATGTCTACTCCGACATACTAGATGTCAGCATGAAGCTGGTTTAATTGGGATACTTTTGAACCGTTGCCCAGTGGCGTGCAATGATGCATGGGTATGTAGGCTACTACTGCAGGGAACAGCTTGTGCAAACATGCTACAATCACATTATTTTTTATTGAGTAATGAAGGAAAACACTTGAAGTTGAAGCCACCAAACAGAAGTTATAATACCATGACTACCACTACATGATTTACTAAACAAAACCATAGACTGACCAATTTGACCCAGCTGAAAAAGTGTACACTGAATTTTATGTGCTGCAAAAAAACATGTTAAAATACGCCAGTATTCGAGACATTATGGACATTGAGCTGCAGCCCCACAATCTGGCTTGTCTTTTGAAAATCTTCCTCTGCCTGGTTTATTCCTCTTCATCTCCTGCTTTGAAAGGTGAAATCAATAAGGCATGATGGCTTTCACCTCTTTTATCTCATCAGTGACAAAGACAAGATGTCCTTTTTTTTAGATTGTGTGAAATATCTCACAATAACACAACCCTGAGAATCACATGATTGCTGCGGATTTTAGCAATAGTATGAAAATTGACATCTCTCCATACTGCCTGTTGTATACAACCATATGTGTGTGACATGGAGCGTTTTAGCAATCAATATAATTCACTATACAGCCTGCAAGTGAATTGTTTTGTTTTTTTTTTGTTTAATTTGAACATATGTCTTCTTCACCATGCATTTTTAGCTATAGAATTCAGAATAACTGTACTTGTATGACGAAGGTAATGCAGATCACAACAAGTATGGTACAGCTGAACACCAAGGGAACGATAATAAATCTATGAGAATATCTTTAGGTAGTGCATAAAGATGGCGTGATCTCTCAAAGACCTCTCAAAAGGACGCTCAACTTGTCATTTTCTACCTCACTTTGAATAAGTAAGACGGATTAGATGTGCAATTTTGTTTCCTTCACAGAAAAATCTCATTCAGTCACTCAGTCATTTGTTCTGAAGATTTCTGGAGTAGAGAAAAAATGGAAAAACATGTTCACTGGCATTTTTCTTTTTATTTCATGTGTTTTCTGCCAAAATGTCTGATATCACAATACAATATCTGCTCCTAGTGAGTACAGCATTATTCAATTTTCTCTGTTTATCTAGGTAGAAAATTAGGGAAAGATCATATTCTGGTTCAATACTGAAAAAGTCCTCAATGAATTAAGACACAACATGTTTATTTACATTAAACTTCAACCACAATCTTTCCTAACCTTAACCAATGTGCTTCCCCTGACTAAACCCAACCATAGTCTGGATGCAGACACTGATCTCTGATGTCAAAGCCCAGCACCCTCACCATTGCTCTGTTCAAAAGAAATAATGTAAAAACATGTTGTGGTTTTACAAAGCGGTTATGTGCCTGACAATTATCAAAATCAAAGTGTGTTTGAGGGCTACGCACGTACTCATAGAACTGGAGTTACATCCAGTAACTGTTTATCCTCAAAGTAGCACATTCCTATAAAAATAGTTATTTGTGGAAATCTTAGATCGAGATCAACTATATTTTTCATGAATATATTTCACTTGGAGGTATATTTGAGTAATTGGTTTGGAAGATTTGGAGACAGTATAATGCCAAGGAGAGCATCCACTGAAAAGTAAAGATGTTCCAGTCGGCTGAATATCAAGCAAAGCTACAGAGCTTAAAAGGATTGTACAAACTGTTACTTCTGTAAAGATGGATTTCCTTCCTTACTTCCTGGTCTGGTAGGACCGACCTATTATACACATATATTTGGGCCCAAACTACGATCTACTGACTGAACGGAACACTTAAAGACTGAAAGACTGCTATATAAGTACAGTCTATTTACCCTTTACCTGCTCATCCAAACGTATGCTTGTATTGTAGCCTCCTCCTTACTATTTAGTTCACTTTGAAACATCAAAATAAAATTTAAAAAAGATGAATACTGTTATGACCTTGGTAATGGGTTGCCTCAGCTGCAGCTCAAAAAGCTAAAGCCAGAGTATTACTAAGGACTACAAAGAAAGCGCTGAACGCCCTTGGTCAGTCTGCTCATTTTTAAGGGGGAATGGCTCTAACCCTATAGTAAAAACTATATCTGCTTATATCCCCTAAAATATTTTGTTATACAGATGGCTTTGTCTGGGGTGTATTTTGGTTTTTGCGACTACACGTTGCTACTTGTCACTTTCATCATGAAGGTGACGCTACTCTATAGGGTATATAGACAGAGTATTCATATGATATAGTTTAGAGATTATAGATCAAAGATGAAAATGAGAGAAGGGTACTGAGAGAAAAGGGTGCAATTACACATCTGTCTGCACTTCAGCAATATGGATTTATCAGTACACAGCACAGTAAGGCTACTGATATTTCAGAGCCATGGTGAGGGCCATAGATTTTAGCTTGCACAGACCTCAGCCAGAGAAAGCATCATTTCAACTAAACAACCCCTCTGCCCCTGCACTCTCTCTGCTACTAGGGGATGGAAAAGGGGGATGCATTTTTGGTCATTTTGCTAACAAGAAGGGTTGGGATCCCCTCTCAAATTGCCTGCATATGTATGCATGGTTTCCTGTCTGTTTTTTCTTGTTTGACAGAGGTTGTGAATGGATTTTTTTGAATTTCATATAAAGCCTACTGAGTCTGTCCTTTTATATAAAATGTGCTATGTAAAAATGTTTTGCCTCTTCAATCACAACCAGGCCAGTGCAAGTGAATTATTTTCAGTTGCAGAATATGCAGAGCGTGTCTAACCTAAAATCCACCCTAAATGGTCTGTTTATACTTACACCATGGTCATGTATATAGGATTTACAATATATTGATAAAAAAACATTTTGGATCTTTAACTTGGGTGCAGAAAACTGATGGTCTAAAAGAGGTGTGAAGGAATCCATTACAGTCAGGCTGTGACAACCATCTCTCTGTAGACTTTACCTCTCGTTTGTAATAATATCTTTGCCCTAGAATTTCACAGCAATTCATACTCTTACATAACTCAAGCAACACTTACACAAGGGTGTGACTGTGCCACAGAAGTTTAAATGCCGGATAATTCCTCTTTTCAGAAGAACTGATCAAGCCTCTACAGAAAATACAGCTTCTGTAGTGTTAATTGGTTGTGTTAAGTCATCTGTGATTGCTTATCACATTTACTTTTTTAACTAAGTTTCTAAAAACAAATTTTTGGAGACATACGCCATCAGTAGGCAGAACCTGAATTTAGTTAGTAATTTAGATTTGTCTGGAGAGTCAAGCTAACTAGGCTAAAATATAAATAAAGAAACATTCTAGATGTCTGTATAGTCTGCAGTCAGCCGATAAAGCTACAATGCTGCATTTTGCTTTCTGTGGTTGCCTATTATGCATATAAGTTAAAATAACATAATATGACTGGCTGATAAATTGGCTGACTTGCCGTTTGGAGCTTTCTTTGTCAGCTGGCAGCCGGATACATGCACCGTCACTGGGTTTTTAGCTCGCTGGTTCCCCTAACGTTATCGTCAGTGAAACACATTGAGTGGATATGTAAGCTTGCCAAATTACTTCAGCTAATGTGATCCATAATTAGAGATAGTAATGTTATTCTATATATGATTGTAATTTATCGTTTAGTCTCGAGGATGTCGGGTTGATGCCCAGGATGATGCTCGCTTGCGTCCCATACTTCCTGAAGATTAGGTGAAGCATGTATTTTTTTTGGTATTATAGGTTCAGTGGCAATTGTTTTTATTCATTAGATCAAACCATGTTCCATTGTTACACTGAAATAATATGCCTTACAGGGTATCTACTATTCTTGAGCTAAAAATCTATTAAAATATGTAATGCCAAAAATTAAATGTCCATATTTGAAATGTGAAGCTCATTTTGAATACACTTCAAGTGTAAAAGACTCTTGAATCTGGAGAACCGTCTTGTAGAAAGGTTTCCCCGTTGCTTACCTAATCTGTCCTCGCTGAGCTTTTTCTTATTACAATTTTAAAATGTCAGTGTTTTTTATGTTTGGGTTGGTTTTTATTGAATATTTGCTATGCAGTTGAAAAAAAAGTAGTTATTTAATATTAAGAAGATTCCTCCTCCCTACTCTGCCATTCCTTACAAAAACAAACAGTTTTGTAGAGGCTTTTTCATGTCTTTTCACAGCCTGTCTGAGTCCCCAGAGCCACTGGTGCATAAACGGGCAAAAGAAAGCTGAGAGCTGCATGCAGACCGAACACTCTCTCTCTCTCTCTCATTCCAGAGTTCCACAGTCATTATGGCACACTCCAGGGAGACTCGTTAAAAACATTCTGGAGATGCAAACTTTCATTCCATTTGCAAGTTATCAGTGCGGTTTGTCACAGCCAAAGTGTTGTGATGTAGCTTTGGTATTCTCATGAGGGCTCTGTCAAAGTGCCCACCCCTTCCCTTTCACTTCTTGCACAGCTCCAACTGAATGCAGCTACATCATTTCCAGCGGTGGCCTGTTAAACCCTGATGACAATGATTAGATGTACGAATAATTAGTGGAAACTCTTGAATAAGCAACATGAGGTGCAGCGGGTGAGATGGTAATAGTGTCTTCTCTTCAAGATGCCTGAAGAGTGTTTTTTCTCTGTGGATATGGAACCAAAGACGAGCACATACCCAGTAAATAACAGCCCTTGAGTCGATCATTCTTTATCAAACTAGGCCATCCATCCCTTTGCTCCCAGTCGTTTGTACACAGCTATCAGACCTGGGCCACTGAAGAGGGAAAAGGACAAGCCAAGAGAAAGTAATGATGTTTGTGATGAGCCTCAGTGTTGACTCAAGTCTAGCTGCTAAATCCCTGGACTCTCACAGCCAGGCCATTACACACACTCAGTGCGGTCCCCATAAGCTGGCAGAGGGGCTTTCAGAGAGTGAAGATGCTCTTATTTGAGGCTGCGTGGAGACCACCAGATCACTGAACCCTGTGTGCACAACTTGGCCGTTTCACCCTTTCAATTATAATTCCCTTCACCCAATTTTGTAGTGCTAACCTTTATAATTGTTTGCTTAGCTGTCTTGTTTGATATTGTAAAAGGGTAGCCAAGACATTTTCTTGCTGCATGTCTGCCTCAGCTTTGGACAGCATGTGTACAAGCTATTAGAGGTGCACAATAACCACAGCTGAATTATTTGAAATGATCCCTCACTCACTGTTCGGATTGTTTTTTTTTTTGTTTTTTTACCATTTAAGATGAAAAGAAAAACATAGTGAGATTTCACCTTTTATTTCTCTGACATTACTGGGACAGACTGGGTTTAGAGATAGAAAGGGGAAATGAGAATTGAAGAACAGCGATGAAGTCAAGACCCTCTCAGTAAAAGGTATTGTAGTGTATTACAATACACCCACCATTGCAGTTGCACCTATATGTCTCTGCCCCTACGCCTTCTTTCCCTACAATAAATCTTTTGTCAACATGTTGCTGTCTTGTCTGTCTGCCTCCAGTTTGACACAAAGGATGTGATTCTATCGCTCTGTGGAAAGGTTTGATTAGAATTGATCATGCCAGCATTGTCTGCCAGAGCAACGGATGTGATTATGGAACTGCATGGGTCTAAACATCTATTTATCTGCGAGACTTCCATAGAATTTGTAACAAATTTGCATCATAATGTCCATGTCGCATTTGTCACTATACTGCCTATACATTAGATAGATAGTTGGGTATTATAGGAAAATTATTACTACCTTAATTAAAAAAAAAAAAAAAAAATGTTTTTTTTACAAATCATAATAACAAATTAAGACAAGACCAATAAGAGGGAGAGAATAAGGAATACAGACCCCAAAGCGCAAAGACTGTTTTTCAGTCAGGCAGCGGCCATGGTCTAAAAGGTTCACACCTATAGTTGTCATCATTAATTAAGCTGCCTCTGAAACAGGATATGTGATGAATAACCTTGAGAATAATTGTTCCAGGCCACATTAAAAAAGAGGCAGCAATGTACTACCTGCCTCCAGGTGACAAAGCTGGTGAGGATGGTGGTGTTACCTCCAGGGACAGAGACCATCCTGAGCCGACCGGGGACACAGCCGACAGACAACAGCGGCTGTCAGCCTATAACCCAAAAACTCTTGAGCCCCCTTGGTTTTAAGAGCTTAGCAGCTATTTCCAGTCACAGCGGTGCTCACTTGTCCATAATATGACTACATTGAGGTTGGGAGGCTGCATTGCTTTAGGTTGTTTGGCAAGAGTTGATCCGAGGACAAATTGGCAGCATTTAGAGAGTCAACATGCTGATCCTCATTTCCATATTTCACCTGGGTACTAAGCCTAGCATTAGAGTGGTCTTCCACACATACAAAAGCAGCAGAGCAGAAAAACCTGGCCTGTGACACAATGCTGCTTCAAATGCAAAGCAAACAGATATCACTTGCAATTTGCCCAAAACAAAAACGATGCATCTTTTGTACTTAGCGAATCATTGGAAGGAAAAAAACTCAAGTCTCTCTCCTCTCATTCTTCTGTCTCTCCCTCTGTTTTCTGACATTATTCAGATGAGTTCTGCATTGCAGTCTGAGTCATGTTTACTGACCAAAGCCGCAGTGTGAAATCCAGAATAATTGCTCTCCTCAACTCCCCTGGCATTCCCTGGCACATTGTGCTGGTCTGTTCAGTTCAAGCAGGAAGTCTAACTCGGATAGAATTTTTTTCACAAATAAATTACAGTAAATCAATATTATGGGCTTTATGTTTTTTCATATCATCAAGAAAAATCATTCCAAAATTACAAAAATGAAATTCCACATAATGTCTGCGTTGTGAATGGTGAAATAAAAACTGCATAAAAAGTCAATAAGGGAATGCAGACACGTGTGCCCTGCCTGTCACTGAGACAAGGTTTGTCTTGTGCAGTATGTTCAGCACCACCGGTTGTCACATCTTGACATGCCTTGCTATACACCTGTGAAAAAAAAAACAGGTATGCCTTGGGATACCTACTGTATATTCAGCAGCATATGTAATTACTTAAACATGGCAAATGAGCAAAACAAACAGATGTGTCAGGTCACAGTGTGCACAGCTCATTATACCAGAGCCTTCTTCAGCACACAGCTATGCTCAGTGCCTGTACAAAATGACTTGCAGGGAGGTGCTCTCCATTTGTGGTGTGAAGTGAGGCAACGCTGGTAACAAGCAGATAACAGTCCCACCAAGATGGTAATGCTCAATGCTTTGCACAGGAAGGGGTGGGCATCATTGCCATTCAGAGCTGCACACACGCAAATGTGCACATTCTTTCACACACAAATCTCAAAAGCAGTCGTGTTTCCCCCTGCCGGCATGTCACTCTCCCAAATTGTTTCATGTTCTTTAGAGCGACTAAATAAAACCAAAAGGCAAACAAATCCTCCTGAGACACAGAGGCAGAGAAAATACTCGTCGGATACTTTGTAGTTCTGCCTGTGTCTAATACTTTCTAGTCTGGTTTCTTCAAAATGGCATTTTCTATTTGAGCTTCACTGTTAAACTGCAGAGGGCTTTAATAGGAGGAGGAAGCATCTCTTAAGGACTTACTGCCATCTGTTGGTACTGAGTGAAAATTATTATCAATCGATAATGTCCTTTGTGCTTGGCTGCACTGTACGGTATATTCCTTTGGAATATGCATGCCGACTTGGACCACATTACCCATTCTGTGTAGCAAGATCATTGTAAAAAGACACTTGAGAAAATCTAGGCACGGTTTCATTTCTTATTCAGTCTTTCAGCTTCCTCTACTTGCCTATTGTACTTCTAACCATAACCAGTGCACTGAAGGCCTGGGTAAGTGTATAATAACTGTAAAATAGATAGGGATGAAGTGAATCAGTTTCCTCTGGAACATATGCAAAAACATACTCAAGTATGCATGAATAGTTCCTTTGCAGAGGAAGAGATAATGGTCTTGCTTTAACACTTTGAAGTCCAGGCCTACCGATGTAAGAACTGTCAAATAGAAATTTTGGGTGGCTGTGAAAATCAAAACCAAGTTTCCTGACACTGGAACATCCCCAGCCAGGCATGAGATAAAAATATGCACTCAAAATTCTGAATCTGTTTTGCAGCATAGCATTTAAATAAAGGGTCCATATTTTGGACTGTAAAATGACTTGTCATAATGAATGTGCGTGGACCTCTGTTTTCATAACATCTTGAATCACCATCTCGCTCTCATTTTTGCATGCTTGACTGAGCCATAATTACCATTTAAAGTGGGATAGAAGTGAGGTGTATGAGATGGTTGTTTGCACCTCAGGTCACGCATGCTAGGCTGCCTTTCTTGATTACTTGATTAGGTGAGGCTAGAGGAGATCAACCAATGGAAAATTTGGAGGTTGATCTGTGGCACAACTGATGGATTTAGCTGAATTTCTATAACCTTTCCATGTGATTGACTGCATATATAGGACTGAAATGTGCTTCTAACTTCTTAGAATATTTCTCTTTAGCATGTTCACACTACAATAGTTATTTGATGTGACTGTGTGTAAAAGTGAATACAGCAGTAATGAAAACCATTAATTTCCATTTATTTTAAAAAGTCTGTAAATAAAAGAAATCAAGTTAGCATGATTCTCTTACATAAGATGTAGAACAGTTAAAGTTCTTTTTAATGGGGCATTGCAGACGTCACCATTGCTGTTTGAAATGGCACATCTCCATTGCCAATAGAGACGGAATCTAAAAACTGGCAAAAAAATAAATAAATTCAGAAGTTGTCACATAATTGGCAGAAATGTGAAATGAGGTTACAAAAACAGTTTGCCTTTCAGGGGACCAAGATATCATGGCTACACAGATGGACCTCTGGCAAATAAGTGTTCCATGACTAAATACAATAGCTGTGAAATTTGCCCCCAAACAGGCTAATTTTAAAAAGGGAACCATCTATCCAAAAAAGTCCCCCTCGTTACTTATTACATGAAAGGGGTTTCCATCTATTTAGCTAAATGTGGCACTGTGACCGGCTCCCGAAGGAGTATAAGGAAGAGTACAAGTATTGATTCAGACAGAAAACATGTTGAAAATGAAAGCAATATTAAAGCCCTTACATTACAGTTGAACCAGATATGAGGAGGGAATAGAAAAGGAGGAAACAAATTATAAACAGACTTCTGTTACAAATCCTTCTACTGCATCTGATGCTAATAATGTGAAAATACAAATCAATGTGGTAGTTATAGCTAGAGGTCGTCAGTCTGCCTCCTCTTCCTCAGACTCGGACTCTGGAGAAAGGAAAACATCAATCAGCACTATAATCAAACATCGATGCCAACTGAGCCATCATCATCATCATAATCAATGTCATTTAAACTCTGAAGTGGGACAGAACAGAGATTCTGAAAACAGGGGACAAATCAGTTAAATTGGTTGGTTATTCAGCACAAACCCTGCTGTGTTTTTTGGGCATCTATGGTTGTGAGGAGGTAGAACCAAGAACAGGGACAAACAAAGACAATGAGATGAAAGGAGACTGAGGTGCTTACCTTCCTCTGCGTTCTTGAGCCATTCAACAAATTTTTTCATCTGCTCAAGGAAAACACTCTTTCCTTTGGCAAGGTGGGCCTCATTGTACCACTTCAGAATTGCCTCCTCGCTCAAGACATCCGCTTTAAAGAAAGAAAATAGAAATATAAAGACATAAAAAAAAAGAAATTTTATTTTTTAAGAAAATAAGTACTTTTTTTTTTTTTTTTATGCCAACAGCACAAATGGGTCTGCAGGTGCTTGAAAAACAATCTTCGTCAGGCAGTCTGGCGACATAAATCAAGACAAAGTTTTGGCTATAATCTCTGGCCATCTGGCATCATTCATAGCTTCCCATTTTAAAAATGAATATTTTCCCACAAATGTGGGGATGAAAAAAAAAGCCACAAATGGGAAAGGGAACGCAAATAGATTACCTTTGTAGAGCAGAACAACAATTTTCTGGAAGGCCTTCATGAAGTGGATGTTGTCATAACAGTACTCTTGGATCTTCAGCAGGAGAGTAAGCTCAGAGAGGCCCTGGGAGGTAAATGCCTTCAACAGTGGGCTGTATTGCTGAGAATGTAAAACAGGGAAGATTAAAACTGAGAGCTGTGCAGAAATTGCAAAGATTCACACAAAGGGTGAGTGGGAGGTTTCTAGACCTCACAGAAGATAGAAAAAAAAAACATTCACGATAATTTCTTCTGATTTCTTACATTAATTTTTGACTCTGAATAGCTTTGGGTTAGGAAATCAATTATCTTCTCAGCTAAGTTCAAAGCTTACAGCAGCCTGGATTTTGAAACACCTTTAAGGCATAATTTAAGAGTGACACCTGTACGATTCTTTAGATCTCTCGTTTCCAAATAGCAGAGCCATAATAACAGAGGTGTCACCTTTAAAAGTTTGATGGCTTGTTCTGTGACCAGCTCCTCCTTCTTGTTCCACTCCACAGAGCTCATTACGCTCGACCAGATTAGTCCAATCATTGTCTGCTCAGAGATGTTGTTCTTCTTGATTTCCTCGCGGGTGTATGCGATGATCTGCAAGAATCCGAGCCCAGAGATGAAACACGTTATTGGCAAAGCAGGCAAACCATAGCCATATTGAATCCTGTCGATGTCTGAGGTATGAGAACACTGGCAAGGCAAACGGGGCTTGCAGGATCAGAGAATATGTTTGGCTTGAGTGAATTTCAGCAACTTGTCATTGATTCACTGCACCCTTTTCTCCAGCACTCCAAGACAAAAAGGAGACAGAAGTTAAGAAGAAAGCAATCTAAAGTGCCACCCTCACACAAAAAAGGTGAAAAACTAACAAGGCTTACATCTTTGAGGGGGTCCCCACGTGACATCTGCTCCTGAAGCTCTTTTTGTAGCTCCTTGCGAGCACCAATGGACTGCTGGTTTCTGGCAAAGTCCGAAAGCTCCTTGAGCCCGGCGTCTGTGAAGTACTTCGAGAAGTGCTCACAACTACGCTTGTTGGCAGGAAACAGCTCCTAAAAAGCACACAGTAAAATATTGAGGCAGAGCCTGTTCGGCCAGACAAGCTCTCATCAGCAATTAAGAAGCTTTTGTTCAATTCAGTTGAGTATTGGATGTCACAATAACTTGGAACAAAACTGGTGCAGATTATTAATCTTATTTTCACAAAACATTCTTGTTTAGTATGCACAGACAAACTGCTGACCCTGACTGCATTTTAGCCTTGTAAAGATTTCCTATTTGAGTTGTCATTCTCACCATGAGTCTGTTGTCCATGCCAACCTTTCGGAGACTGGCAGATACAGATCCGATGTCCTTTTCAGAAAGCCAGGATTTGAAGAGTTTTACCGCAAAGCATGCCGAAACACCTGAACAAATGCATGAAGAAGTGTCAGCTGTTGCTAACAGACCTGCCAGGATAAAGTTAGGCCTGAGTAATACATGAGTAAACAACTCCAGAGAATGTGATTTGACAGGTTTTAACTGGAACAATTCCTAAAAAAACAAAGCAGTCAACTCAATTAATTTGGACCACAGGTGTATTAAATATATCTCAATGAAATACAAAATGATTTAAATGAGCATTATTTAAATGACACAGTTCGCAAAAGTGAGACCAACTGCCATCCATCTATCATGAGGGTTGAAGGGTCCTGATACATTAAGCCAAATGATGATCACAGGGTTGAAGCTGTCCATTAGCCACAGTTTTTACTGCATCTTTATTTCTTTGACAAGCAAAGGACAACTGACTGATAATGCCAGGTCAAAGCAAGACCTGCCAAAACTGCCATCTGCATCTTTTTTCCAGACATCAATTCACACTCCAAGCACATAATAAAGACTTTAACACAAACGATAGGCCAACTTATTTTGTCTTTCCACAATGCTGGAAAGGTGTTGTTAGGTGTTGAGTTGTTTTTTTTTGTTTTTTTGGATTAGGAATAGAGACAACCAACTCATTATTTACTCTCGTGTGGGCGTTAAGCATATGTCTATGTCAGCTGAAGTCTGAAGTCTTGAAATGATGTTAAGCAAAGCGTGTAAGCTTATTGTGGTTGTTTTGGCATCAGTGCATGTTCATTGAAGCTGCAGTAGAGAAAAGCTGAAGATATGTTTGAAGAAGTTCAGAAACACTGTCTGTTAATTAAGCCCACCGGAAAGGAATGACAAGTTTATTTTTCAAACTGTAAAATGTGCCCTCAGCACATATCTTTATTTATATATATATCTATCATTAATAAATCTTATAAAAATGTTGTTTTAGTTTAGTTTAGTAATAATCCTCAAATCCTGTCGTCATTGGAATTGCAAGGGAAATGTTACAAAAAAGATGTAATAACGCAGGTGCTTGTGTTAATTTGAAGGTACGTCACTAACGAGCAATTCCCTTTAATTGTATGACTAGAAACGTTCAATAGCATTTTATATGATTGGTTCATTTTTCTCTTCACTTTTTAATAATGATGAAAGTTTACGATTAGATTAGATGAGATTAGTTCACCTTAGTCTCTGCAAAACAACAAACACAACTTCTACAAGGCAGAGGAATAGGTACCTTCTTTGACAAGGTTTTCATTGAAGAGGCTGCTAAGAATGGATGCAGAAAGATTGCCGTTGGCCAGCAGAATCCCTGTTAGCATGGCCAGCTTGTTGCGCTCAGACTCTGTAAAGCCCTTGAGAAACAGCAGCAGCTACCAAAGAGCAAAACACAAAGCTGTAAGCTGAACTGAGTCAGACACATATTCTAAGTTTTTTTTTTTTTTTTAACTCTTCAAACTTAGAATAAAATGGTCATGAATTCACACACTTGACCTGGACAAGTAACGATGTGTTCGTGTAAAGATGCCTCTAGTAAAAGACAAACCTTTTTAATCTCCTCCTCAAACCCTTTCTCCAAATATTTGTAGCGCCTAATAAGTTTGTTAAAGACCTAAAAAAGGAAACACAGAAAATGTTTCTTTATTTGTACCAATTGAAAAATTATATTCTTAATTTTGCTACAATAAAAGTGAAAAGAAGGAATTTAATATTCACCTGTGCATATGCCTGCATGGTCTCCATGTCCTCTTGTGCTTTAAAGAGACAGAACTCAGTGCAGGTCACGTCATCTGCCAGGGTTCCCCCTGGGGCTGAAAAAAACCCAACACATTTTCTTATTTGTGAGTCTTACGCTTCATACGTTCAGTGAATTGCTTCACTTTGTTAGTTTGTGTCTACAACGCCATTAAACTGACTTCATCGCCATCAAACCATCAATTACACTAAAATAGGGACTGCTTAGGCATAACTTATATTTTCTAAAATGTTTTTGTGAAGGCAAAACAAATGCGAAAGAGTCCTTCCTCTTACCCAGCATTCCACCAGCCACCAGGATGTCAAACAGGGTCTCAGCATAGCGGCGATAGTCAAGCTTGGCACCAGAGGCATCAAGGAACTTTGCGACAGCTTCCAAGTCAGTGCCAGTTTGATTCAGACCTTGTATGATGCTTTCCTGAAACTGGGAAGGGTCAAACCTCTCCTTTTCATCTGTTGAAAAGACATATTTAAAAGAGTTTATCCCTGCCAATTACCTAAGACATATCCAAAATCATTTTCGGGTGATGAACATATCCAAATACTCTCTTCTTACACAAGGCATTTCAGTTAAGTTTTATAGGACAACACATGTATGTTTGCTGGTTACTATGTGTGCTTATACAATGGCAATAAAAAAAAAAAAACAGTGCAGGTTACAGGTTACATGTCAAGTAATATAACCTGTAACATTTTTCACAAATTGGGGAATATGACTTGGCTGCAGCACGATTTTTTTTTTGCTTTTCATCCATGTACAAAAATGACAATTTATCTGTCATACAACTGTTTTGGGCTACGCACCTTTATTACCAATAAAGGTTATTAATTAAACTTTACAATTGTCCTACTGTGTCTGTGATCATAAGCAGATAAGGTATAGGATATCAAAGGTCAGTACTGTGAAACGCTGGAAGACAATCAAACAGGTTGCCCTCATAAAAACTGATTTATGAAGACCAACTTGTTTGAAAAATTACCAGCAAAGACTGGTATGATTTCATATTTCTCACCTCTTTTCCGGGTTTTGAAACGCTGGCCTGTTAGCGTAGGCTTCTGCTGCCTTTGATTACTCATAAAAGACACTCTAGAAGACAAAGGGGGAAATGAAATAAGATCAAGATTAGGACATCCAAACTAAATTTTTACTCCACCTATTATCTATGAAAAAAAACCTCATCGTTAGGCTATGAAAATGACTAAAAACAACTATTAATTCTATGATGAGGGCTGATTTAAGCCTCCTTCTTTACCTGACATATTATGGTATGAGGCATGTAATGATCCCTGATTGCAGGACATAAAATACTCACACTACACTGAGTTACTGGTGTTCACTGTTATGATACGAATGTGTCAGATGACATGACATTTTTTTACTATACATATTTATATATATATATATATATATATATAAATATTTTCTAACATGTTGGCAAAGCGAGATTAGACTGAAAAACATAAACAGTGACACTAAATATGATTTCATTTTTAAAGAGCTAACGGCCAACGTTAGCTTAGTGTTAGCACTGTCAGCTTTAGCCTCATTTAACGTTGATTTCCTGTCGCAGTGCCACAATACGATTAAATAAATGATCACAGCTCGATTACATTAAATTAGATCACAAAACAGCGACTCACCGAAATCCTCTTTATGAGCAAAATCAGTCCGTGGAATAAAAATTAATACTGGGTAATATCAGTGCAATCAGGTCCAGGGAAGAGGAAATTGTTGGCGCGCATGCGCATTAACACCGATTCCATATGGGTCGTTACATTTGTGCGCGAGGGGAGGGGGGTGGGTACAGTTCACAAACTGTGAGAAAACGGAGAAAAACATGCCAGAGGTAGACAACCGTGGTACATTAACGGTGGATATATTACCTAGTGCAATCTTGTTGTATTTCTTCCCTGTCTAGCATACAAGATAGGGTAATATAACGACTATCTTTTTAAATGACCCCCCCCATGTACCGTTCGATGACTTTTTCTTTAGTTCACGTGTAAACGAAGAGAAGAAACGTTTTCAACCCACAGAAAACTGTTACAGGATCAGTTTCCTGACACCCTCTATCACTATCAACACATCAAACTCACACACAGTTAACATAATAAAAAACAATGGGCTAAACAAGTCGTTGCTATCTAGCATTAAGACACAGGAGGGGGATGTTGTGCTGTCGGGTGGATGCTCTATCTGTGTGTGGGATGAAGGGAAAACTTTAATGTTGCGTTAAAATTTACCTCGTAAATCAGAGTTCTAACTCCATGAACTTCTTTAAACATGATCATGATCGTTTTTTGAGCCTAAAATTGCATTATTTATGATCAGTCCACATTCGCCATTCAGTCATTCATTTTGCAGAAAGTCTCATTGCATTAATAAGAAAAAAACTAACCTCTAACTTACGGAAACTTCGGATTAAGCATAAACTGTTTGGATGTGTGGTTTAATATTAGAAAGTCTGGTGTTTGATAAACACTTGGTTAAATTGTGGAACGCTTTGTATTTCCACATAATCACAGTGATCACTCAGGAAGACTCCTCCATGTGGACAAAAAAAAAAAAAAAAATGAACCACCAATCTTTCCGACAACATTTGAAAGCATCACAGCCCCACCTCCCCCCTGCGCTGGAGGTGATTAGGGGACGCTGGACTAGCCCAGAGACGCCGCTCCAGCCACTCCCTACGCCCGGCGGACCCTTCACTCTCAAGTCCATCCAGAGCTTCATTCAAAGTGCTGAGATCCTGATGAGAGCCACGTTCAGCCTCATCCAGCACAGCAAGATACGAGTTCAACTCAAAGGCAGCGGGGAAAGGGCTTCAGGAGCCACTCCACACTTGGAGAATCACCTCTGGGATCCTACTTTTGTCCGCAGAGTGGATTTAGGACGAGAGGGAGCAACTCTTGCAGTGATTAAGAGGCAAGTTTGACATCTTCTCTTAGGTTGCTGGGTGCTGAAACTGTAGTCAACTGCGAGTCCTTTGTTACCGTTTGGGTTATGTGTGTGACACTGTTGCACTCGCTGCAACTTTTCTCAAAAGTTAACTTTGCATAGCCTTCAGACCGTCTGCTTCCCAACTCATTCATTCTTCCTCTTCGTGCAGGAGGGGGTTGGGATTTTTTTTTTTTGTTTATCTTTCTTTTTCTTTGTGAACTATTTCTCATGGTTAGAGGATAAAACTGAGAGAGCAATAACTAAGTTTAGTTTCGCTATTTGCCTCTGTGTTTAATCCAAACCGAGGGTCATTTGGCAATGTTAATGAAAAGTGTGGCCGCTAATTGCCTACATCTGCTGGTTTAAACACCATCTTTGTAATTCATGAGTCAAACCACTGCAGATCCCTACGCTGAGGACAGTAGCAGATGTGTCGACTAATACAGTCTTTTTTTTTTTTTAGAAGGCAACTGTTATTAAAGTTTGGCGCGGCGCACATACAGAACATCCTGCTCAGCAACACCAAATATCATCACACAACTGAGCAATGTGTGAGTGTACAGTTCTTTGTGAAATGGGCGTTTTAGTCACTTATGCGGGGCTAAGTGAAAAGCAGCAAACTCTGACCTCCACCACCTCATTCAAAGTCAAACACCGTCTTATTTCATTAAAAAGTATATCCTTACATTATGTAAACCGTAATCTGTGGGTTTATGGTATAACAGAACAAGATCAATGTCAGCTTTGAAGGTGGATAAAGTGACTGAAGGTGGGTTTACCCTCCACTACGCCACAGGTTTTAAGAAATCCTAATGCTGCTGACTGGAATAAATTACTGCTCAGCATGGACTGCATGAATAAAACTATTCACCACGCTGAGAAACATCCCAAAGTTCCTTCTTGTCAGAGTTGACCTGCTTTCTCTCTCCCCTGAGGGATCCAGACTGAAACTTGTAAAATCAAAGGAGGAAAACCTTTTTAGGAAGAAAAATATAGATGATGGAAAAGTTATAATATTAAGATACACTGTTGTTGCATTCGATAAAAATAGACTAAATCATTATTGGAGACACGCTCACATAAAAGACCCAGTGCCATGTTAACTGGATTCAACATGTACATACTTTTAGAAATATTTCAGTGCATCAATCAAATATGTCAGTTTTACCTTGACATGAACTCTTTTGCATAAAGCATAAACTCCATAAATTAGTATAGAAATGTTAATGCTTCCTCATTCAGGCAAGATTTTGGCCTTAAGTGATTCAAAACATGAATTCTGTGGACATGTTACAAACTCGCAGTCTTGTTATCCTTAAAATGTTCTAGTTTGTTGCTTTTTGGTGCCAGACTGTTTCTATGCTTGGCTCTACTTTTAGAATCCTGCAGTTTTTCAACTCCTAATTCCATTTGTGAACTCGGTAATCCCAAGAGGATCAGATAAGACATTTAAAAAAGAAAAAAAAGGATTGTGTCTTTTCTCTTTGTGGTTTTCCACAAATATGTCCCGCCTCTCTTGGCCAGAGTCTCAGTCGGGAAACCAGATGGGAACTTTATTACCCGCACTGATCAAACAAACAGTGATGTAAGATGACTGTGAAAGGTAGTGTGTGGTAAGCAGTCAGAGTTGCCCGATAGACTCCTGGAAAAAGTAACAACCGTTTAGCTCACACTTGGAAGACGACATTGTGTGGGACTGTTGGCCACTCCAGTAGCTCTCCTCTGTGTGAGCTTGTTGGCCGGCCCGCTTTTAGTTGCATCAGTGTCTTTTTTTTTTTTTTTGTACCAAAAGCCTCTTCACGAACACTGTCGCATGAGATTCTGTGGTCTAATGTGATGCGTATAAAGGACCAAAGTCCCTGTTCCACGGTGATGAGTAGTGTTTGCACTTTTCTGCCCATGCAGCTTAGTGTAGTGAGGCGTGTGTCCTGTGTCAGCCCTGCAGCAACAGAGATAGACAGGGGCACACACGTGGAGCTCCACTGACTGGACCATGAAAAGCCTTTAGTGACAGATTTTGCACCTTCTTTTACGAGACAATCTTCGGAAGCAATACTGACAAACCAGATCTCAATTGTAATTCTGCTGCTTTATTTTACTTTATAGTTGAAAGTGTAAAAAAATCTCACACATTGTCCTTAAGTTCATGATCCCAACAACAACAAAAAAAAACATTCCCCAGTGCCATTTGACTCACAATGTTTTCCACCCATTGAACTTAACTGCTTAAACTCTACGCCCCTGGTCTCCCTACGGAGCTGGAGTAATAATGCTGTACATTTTGATTCAGCTCACTGTTGATTTGTTAAGTCCAGTACAGCTGCTTTCTCCATTCACTTATAGGAAACCAAGCCAGACCAAGTGTTTGACTGCCTGTTGTGCGGATGATGCTGAAACTGCTAATGCGGAGCAGTCTGGGGAACATTTTATACTGGAGTATATTCATGTACTAAAATAAGTGAAAAATTATAACCTTGCAGGATTCTCCTGGGTGCAGTTATTTGTTAGCTGATCGAAAAAGCGTTTACCATATTAAATGTACAAAATAGTCCATAGGCTGGGTTTTTCTGCAAAACTATATGAGCATGTTTTGTGACCTGTTGCTAATGACATTTTACAGGATTGCCTCACATTGACATTTGCAGCTGTAAGTGCAAAAAGGTGTCTGGTACAAAGTTAATGGCCACCTGGTTTATGATGCAAAGTTAAAATTGGTGGCAAAGGCTCATAGCTTTCACTTGGTCTATGCATTGTGTATAAATCACTTGTGGTTTTTGGGAAGGTGGAAATGGCAAACATTATTCTGCTCTATTTGTGGAAATAAACAAATGCTTGAAGTTCAAACTTAAACTCTTATAAGTTACACATTCTTTAAAACCACAGAAAAATTGAAATCTTCACTTTTTTGCAATGATTACACATTTATGCAGCAAATATTAAAGTTAAAACTGTGTGAGGATGTGGTTTGATCAGATTTGATTGACAGTGGCCTGACAGCATAAAAACAACCCACCTCTCATGGCAGACATTTTGACATGTCACCATATGGAGAAGCACAAGCTCGCAAGGACGAAGTAAGCTTCACATTAAGCTCAACTTGGGGCAACTTGGACAAGTAAATTTACGGCATTGACCAATAGTAAGCCATATAAACAATACTGTTCTTTTGAGGGAACCGAGAGCCAGAGAGTCCAAAATGGAGCAAGCCGTCATAGCTTAGTAGTTGTGTTGTTTAACCTCCTCTGTTGGACCTGCTCCACTAAAGAGTAATGGTTTGCTGACTGTCTGTTTTGATCACCACATTGCTAAAACCTGATTGGAGCATCACCATTTTCCATCTGAGCCCCACCCACTTTAAATCAGTAAGAAATACACACACACACACTCACACACACATAAAACAAATACAGAAATCTGTCAAATGACATTAACAGAACTCTTCAAATGGTTCAATTATTTTATGGTCATGTAGGATCCCATTGCTGATAGAGGAAAATATGTTCTCAGAGGCCTTAAAATTAACACGATACAGTTGTTCCTATCAGTGGTCTGGTCTCTTTTCAATCAAGGTTTTGTATGCTTAGTGGATTAATTATGGTATGGTGGTTGCATCCTTTGTCATTTTGATTGCCAGCTGTAGACTCATGTTTTGCAAATCTACCAGTCTTGATGTCTCTCTGCTGTTTGAGCTGTATTGTAAATAAAGCCCAGTGTTTGTTTGGGTTTATGTTTAACCAGCCTGGATGGTTGTGTGCCATGAAAACTCTATGCTACTCGCAAATGTGTGCACTTTTGACAGAAGACAGAAACCATTCCATAGCAGTCATTAAGCTTGGGTTGTTCAAAACCATTTTCACTTTGTTCAGTCTTTTTAGTCTGCCTACGAGTAGAGTAACTACCGCTTTAATTGTGTGTCCACCTTTGCTTTAACACTCTTGTACAGATCTGCACCTGGAGTGGTGTTGAGGCCTCTGGACTCAGGCTGGTCCCCTCTGTCCTGGCCTGCTCTTTGGTACAGCCCCATGCCCTGTCGCTGCTCATCAGGGAGGGCGTAAATTGGTGTCATTGCAAGCGGCCTTTTGATGTTGTGACTCTCCTGCCCCATGACAAAGCCGGCTTGATGTGCGGGAAATTTACAGACGATTACGCAGCATAATAGATTTGATTATCATTTGTTTGCACATAGCCACACCACTGTGTTCTCAAACAACTGCTCCCAAGGTAAAATGACGCCAATCATCTCTCAGTGCAGCTCACACAATACCTTTTTTGTTTTTTTCCACCTTTTTGTAATTCCACACAGACCACATGTCATTGTAGACTGTAAGCCTGCTTTGTTGATTGTGATGAAAGTATTGACCATTTCCAAGTTGACAGACACTCTGAGCTGCTTTATTTTTAATTAAGGAGACACATCCTAATGAGTAACAGCTGGTTTACTGGCTCCACTTTTTGCATTCTCAAGACAAAACACCTACGACTGTCTGCATGGCTGACTTTTGGTCGGGTGACTTCTCCTTGCTAAAGAACACGAGGCTTTAGCCTATGGCCTGTAAATAATATATGTACATTTAATGGTGTTTCTTGATGTTTTCCTTGTAGCTTGATCTTGCAGGGAAATGTAGGTCAGTGTCAGAGGCAGAAAGCAAAGCATGTCTCATAACATTGGTTACATGCATTGAAATCCCAGGTCCAGCCCACCCATCGCTGTCAGACTTTTGATGATAAAATCTCTCACTCTCTTGTGTTTTTATTTTTTCTGTTAACCAACTTGGCTGATCTAAATGCAGCAATTTAATCTGTGGGAATTATAGATCAAACTCCGATTGAAAATTTAATTCTGTGACTTGTACTATATGTCGTATGTAGCATCAAAACAGTGACTCATGTGGTGCCCTTCGTCTGACATTCAAGGCGTGGCCTAGTTGATTTCTACCAGCATAATGTATATTGTGTGACACCAAGTGGGAGGAAGGGGGGGGGGGGGTACCTAGTTCCAGTGGCAGGTGTTACATTGAATTTATATTGTAGATAGCTGACGGTGAGTGATGGAGGATAGTTGCACCAGGAAGTCCAGGGAATCCTATTGAAACGCTTTCCATTTTGCTGTTCATTCAGATCCAGCCATCTGAAATATGTTTATTTTAAACAGATTTTTTATGCCTTTGCTACATTAGGTCAGCATTTAATGTGCCAAACTTTAATGAGGGGTCAGTCAGGTTTTGGAAAGCGCACTCAGTTAAGGTGACACATGTCCAGATGAGGGTTTTTGACCATAAATGTTTGCTACATCTCTGATTTACGAGATTTAGATTTGAGATTAATAACAGCCAAACCATGTGGGCACGTGATGCTTACCTACTACAGGCATCAAAGAGATTTAATCAAACTCTGATGCAAAATGCATCAGAGAGATTGATAAAGCGGGGCACTTCTAATCCAGTTTCCAAGAGTAATTCGCCAGAGGTTCATCGTACAGTCATTTGGATTTAAACTGATAAGATGAGTATGTTTTAAAAAATCAAATCATAATAGCAATAGACCTTTTGTCCTTCCTGTGTACATTTAAGCAAACAAAAAAAGTACTACTACTAATATTGACTGGTTATTTCTCATCTCTCCACTACTCAGCAGTGAAGATAATCCCCTGGGTATTAATCAAGGCTGTCAGGTTTTCTCTCATTCCCCCTGTTTGGATCCAGTACAACAGTTAGCAGCAGGAAGCAACTCTTATTAATGGGATTGTGTCACTGGCTGCCTAGCAGCCAGCTCCAAATCTGGGCTAGTGGGTTAGGCGCAGAGGGCATCCGGCATCCAGGCTGCAGACAGATGCAATATGTTGTTGGTCGGAATGGCACAGGCACGCAGGCAACATGGACACATGCACAGTGTTTTCCCTCAGGTCACCGACAGGCTTCATCATCTGTTTTCAGTGAGGGGGAGCAGGCTATGTCCTTTAAACTCCTATTTGTTCATACCAGAGACTACACTGAGCACTTTCAGCATTGCATGTCTGTGTCAGGCAGTAAGTCTGCCTTTGCTGAGTAGTTAACTGCTTAGTTGTAATTGGCAGTATTGATTGGGCCTGGCTATTGAATACATTATCTAATGCTCTGCATGGTCAGTATTCAATGAGGGTCATTCATTTGTAAATTTGAGTGTATTCACATGTATGGTATATATTTTTGATTAAAATTCTTTCTCCAGAAATCTATTTAAAATTATCTAAAACTCACCTGTTGAGGCTAACGCAGAAAACTGAAATATTGTAGCGAAGCAACAGCTTTACACCCCTACAAAGAGAAAACATATGGTGTGCCATCTTAAAATAGGTTGATTGCTGTTTCATCCCTCCAGAGAATCAGCAACTATGTTAAAAGAAAGTGAAAAAAGACTACTTGATTTTTAAAACTACATCGCACACAACCAAAACAACGGGTAGACACGAGCCATTACTGGGAATGTTTTGGCACCATGCCATCAGATCAGCACATTGCACTAGTTTGCAGGCACAAAGTAGCAGACTTCACTGGACGGTGCGGGTAGTCATGTAAGCAAATATGCCTCCCCTGTTTTGCACATCCCCCTGAGTCAAGATCAAGCTATTGCTGTCTGCGCAGCATTACAGCCCCTTTTTAAAATATTTTAATTGCAAAAATGACATCAATCATTTTTCAGCATTCTTCCCCATCTGTCTTAGTCCAACTTTTTTATTAAAGATTTGTTTTCATGCTGAGTGTAAGAGTGAGTGGTTTTGGAACTTGAGTCTTGCCTCCTACCAAGAGCTAGGCAACTTCTTTATGGGCCAATAACACTGTGCCCTGCAGGGGAACAGAAGCCAGGGAAAAAGTAACGTGGAAGTCTACACAGGAGATCATTTTTTTTCTGGAATGTCATGCTGCTCTGAAGCTGCTGCTAAAAGTTGATTTGACGGCTGATAGAGGGGCTTGTGCTAAAATGTTTGAGCTTTGACTCGGCCTGTCCTAGCTATACACCAGTTGCCGCAGCTCACATACTGTAATACCCTCTGATCCATTTGTTTAATCCCCAAACATGCACATTCTGTTGGATATTTGTGTGATATTAATCTATGCAGGAAATTTTAGTTTTTCCTCAGACAGGCCAGTGTCAGATGTTGGCTAATTTCAGGTTCCACTCACTGCTGCTTTATTTATTGAAAAGCATATCACATCAATGTGTAGCTTTGTCATATTTTTATTCTGTACCAACAAGTGTCTGGTTCTGTTTCTGGTTATGCAAAAAAGACCTCACTAAGAAGAAGCAGGGAACGGTAGATGACTACATGGCCTCAATTGTTTGTCACAACAGCAGACATTGGGTTTTTAGTACAGCAAAGCCCTGTATCAAGGCCCTGAATGTATTCTAGGCCCCTCTTTTATCTCCATCCCTATAGCATTGGGATTACTGTCCCATTGGAGAGAGGGAGGCAACCCTGGAATGAAAACTGCCACCCCTAGCAGTGTCTTTGTCATGGTGCACTCCGACCCAGATCCTTTACCAGCCCCAAATATTATATTGCTGCAACAAGCAAGCGGGGTAAAAGCAAAGCTATGAAGTAGTTAACTGTTTTGCAGATTATTTTTTTTTATTTCAAAGAAGCCTTGAAACAGGAGCAGATTCCAGCTGTGCAGACACCCAGAGGTCAAGGGCAAAGATCCTTAGTTATGTAATTGCCTATGGGACATTCTCACATGTCACAGGAGAACAAGACTGAAGAGCCAATCAAAAGGCCCTACTCCTCCCCTGGAGTTAAACCACTGCTGTACAAACATGTCCACCCCAGAGTTTATTTGCATTGGCTAACTTTAGGACTGTTTATGTTCTGATCAGGGAATGCTGGAAAGTTGCCAGAGACCTCACAAATAATGGACAGCAAACATAAAATAATGGCCTAATAAGTGACATTATGTGATACTTAATGAATGAAATGTTTTCTTGACAAAACACATTGTGCGTGAGTGCATTTTATACCTCCTTAAAACATATACAAAGCATATATTTTTAAGGAAATCGTGCATTGCTGTAACCTTGTGGACTCGTTTTGTTTGTTGGAGTATTATCACTGCCACCTGTCTATCAGCATATTGGTGTGAAAACAAACAATATTGCCGCTTGCACATGTGTAGGTGCATGATACAAACAAAAACATGACCCTACTCGTAGAAACATTGCTCCATAGTGGTACTAGTGGTCGAAAACTTCACAGGATACCTTTTTAAATGTACAGTATGTGTGATGTATCTTTTCCTCCTTGTGTATTTCTGTCCAGGGGGGGACACCTGCAGCCAAAATGGAGGTGAAGACGTCACTTCTAGATAACATGATTGGGGTTGGCGACATGGTCCTCCTAGAACCCCTGTCTGAAGACTCATTCCTTGAGAACCTGAGGAACCGCTTTGACCACAATGAGATCTACGTAAGTCTGTCATTTTATCTTCAAATAATGATTTCATTAATATAACTGAAGCTCATTCAAGTAGCAGTATAACAATATTGTGTTGTGTGAATATCTTCTGCTCATGCCTGCCTCCAAAGACTGGTGTAAAAGGCCTCCCTAAGGACCTCTATTGTTCCTCCATTCCTTTCACTCATTCAGTCTACTGGCTATGGAGGTGGCACAGATACATAGACCACAGTAACCAGCCAATCAATAAATCACATAACCAAGGAATGTAGATGATGCCTTTAAATGAGGCATGAAATCCAGAGCTCAGGGACAAGAAGGGACTGGATGCCTGGTTGTCTATCTCAAGAGGATGGGGGTTGTTGAACTATCAAGCCTGCATCAGACAATTGGTTCTGGTGCTTTGTGCTGTGGTGCTCCATGGTTTTCTTCTCTGCAGGTTGGCTGCTCAAGACGTCAGCCAAGATGATTACAGCTCCGCTCTGGTTGCTGCTGGCTCACAGGGCTCAGAGCCCAAGGGATGATGTCACCTCATATAGCGATGATTGCTTTAGTGGCGCGCGCTAGATATTTTGTCGAGATGCAGCCCACATCCTGCTGAGGAATGGGAATGGTGTCTTCATATTTCAAATGCCCTCAATTTTCTGTCCAAAACTATAAGCGCAGAGCTTTTTATTTCCTGTGTGGTGCTGACCTAAATGTTGCGGAGCTAGAAATATGCACAGTTATGCCTTTTCTAAAATTATTTATGTAATATATGCTCCGTAATATTTCTGGTATAACCTTTTTTAGTTTAGTTCTGACTGTCTATGAAGTGAAAGTAAAAATGGCATCTTCATGGAAAGGTAAATCACATGGTTCAAAGTACA
This sequence comes from Argyrosomus regius, assembly GCA_946959425.1. Lineage (NCBI taxonomy): Eukaryota > Metazoa > Chordata > Actinopteri > Sciaenidae > Argyrosomus > Argyrosomus regius. The sequence continues at coordinate 13,890,634 of OX336895.1, forward strand.
TAATGGAAGCTTTTTTTTTTTTTTTTTTTGTGGCGTAAGCTGCACCTCAAGAGTGATGACCAGGAAAAGTGCTGAAGCCTGTACTTATCCAATAAATTTGTGGTGTACAATCCTTGCATGTGAATGTATTTTTCCCTCATGTGGCATCATTCCTTACAAATGGCCCCAACCCCCACCCCAAACTATCATATGACAGCTCACAGCAGAAGAAACATGGCTTTGTTTTCCAGAGGGACAGCGCATCGTGTATCCAATAACTCTGTGGAAAATCAAAGAGAATGAAAATCACCCTCTTAACTACGCCCAACTCATTTTTCTTTTTCTTTTTTTTGACCAAAAAGAACCAATGAGTGTTTCACAAGTTTAACTCTTAACTTAACTTTTTGACCCATTAGCTCTGCTTTGTTAGTTGCAGCATTAGGTGCTCCACATGAAAACTATAACAGGATGATCACTCCCAATTCCAAGTATAAGTCATGTTTAAAGGCTTTCCATGACAGATGACAGATGAAGAGATCAAGATACTTGCATATGTTTTACACATAATTGCATTTGGTTTTTAATTAACCATAACCCAAGACTTAGGCACCTGCCACATTAATAGAAATATTATCTTTGCTGTGTTGTACACACATTTCCAAACTGTCATACTGCCTTTTTAAAAAGCTGAGTGCCAAAAAAAAGGCAATTTAACTTTTTTGGGCATGTGGTATATCATCCAAGCTGCCATAATTTTAGTGACTGAACAGATGGAGTTTTGTAACAAGCGGGGCAGCAGGTGTAGAAATGTAAAATAAAACTTGCAGCAGAAAATTACCAACTACCTGGACAGCATGGTTAGTATGAGTCTGTGCACATTATCAAGCTCTGCTGATAGACATGTTGTTTTTGTAGCGGAAACTGTCAAAAGACTGTTGAAAAAAAACATCATACTACATCATTTTAGTAGCGGGCAAATAGCAGGAAGGAAAATGGGGAAAAAAGAAATAGAAATACATAAAAAACATCTTTGCACAATTATATTTGGTATAGTTTCACTGTTTTTTCTGCTTTTACTTTAAAAATTGCACCACATTTGATAGTGTAGGTTAATATGTATAAAAGCCACACCCTTTTTGGTTGTTTATAGACTATACATTTTTTTGGATCTTGTGCAAAAAGGCTTAAAATCCCTCAGTTCACAGCGGTTTCATGGCTCCAGTAACTTTATGATATGATCTGTCAGAAGATTCATGAAAGTCCCTTGCAACTTGTGATTGTCTCTATGATGTGGAAATGTGTTTTGTTCTTTCTGCTTCTGAACCCCTCATTAACACATGATACTTTGTTTACATTGCACACACGCTTTCTCTTTTGTACCCGTCCTCTGCACTTGAAAAGGACTCAGTTTGCCTCCGGTGGGCTATTGAACAAGAGACTGTGGGAGGTTGTGGCAATGCCACAGGGAAGGCCATGATCCACTCTTGTCAGAGTGGGTTATGCAACAGCCATTACCATGGAAAGCAAAGAAAAATGTTTCAGGTTTATGTTTGAAAGTGCTATCTGGGCTTTGTTTTGAGCGTAGGAGGATGATGATGATGATGGTGGCTGGTTACATTCGCTCTCAGAAATATCTGACAAGTGTTATCTGTTGAACAGGACCTGTGTGAATGTTACATAAAAGTGCTCTTTTATGTAAAAATGTGAAATAGATTTCTGATTTAAAAACCTGCTGCGGACATATTAGATATCTTGGATTTTAATTATATTACACGGTATTGAGGTAATTTAATGGGAAGCAGCTCACCTAAAGGTATTCTTTTGAAAACTTATTTTATGTGGAGTTTTTTGATTTTTTGACAGGCATTAATATGGCAGCATGAATACTTCTATACTTGGGCATACACTTGGACCATAACACCCTCCGTTAGCACCTTGACCTCTTTGCAGTCTGTGTTGACTGCCCAGCCCATAGATTCCATAAACCTTTCCTTGTTTTTACATGTCTACACTTCAGGCATTGCATGCCTCAACAATGCATTAAAAATACCCAGCTGAGAAAAGCTGACAGAGACAGAATTCCTCCCATTTTGACTTAACAATTAACATCCAAATTGACGGATGAGAGGACAAGTTGTTGAAAACAGTGCTTCTGTCAGTCTGTGAAAAATAGAAAAAAAAAAAAAAATGCCATGTGGATTCACACTAACTGTTTTTCTTCTCCCTCCAGACTTACATCGGCAGTGTGGTGATCTCCATGAACCCCTACAGGTCCTTGCCCATCTACACGCCAGACAAAGTGGAGGAGTATCGCAACAGGAACTTCTATGAGCTTAGTCCACACATGTGAGTTTGTCTCCCACATCCTCTCCAAAACCACCTAGTATTTATGTAAATTTTATGCCTTGCTTAAGGCACAAACACTTAAAGTTCAACAGTGAGGTTTTAAATTCAGTTGGCACCTCACAAAAGTGTTTTTCAAGGCTTTGTTCGTGTGAATATTTTATGGCGCATGAACCAACATCTGTCTGTTGAAGATACAGTCTATTGCAAACCTCTGCAAGGATTATGAATTTGGACCCAGTGACTAATGAGGAGGTGGTAAGGTTTTGTGGGGGGTGGGGGGTGGGGGGTTGAGATCAGACGGACACTAGCTCTTGTATGGAGAGTCAGTCTGGTGCTTCTGCTGGCCATTCAGCATTGTGGCATGCCATCTGTCCATTGGCAACATTAAATCAGCATTTCTGTTAGGCTGCCAAGATAAAACAAAGCGCAGCACTCGTCAATTAGCCTGCTGTGTCTCTAGGCTGCAGCAAAACCCCTCAGAGACACAGACTGAAAGAGCAAGAGTGCCCTTGTCCCAGAACAGACATACTCCCTGCAGACAAAAGCAAGTTCTTTGGCTTTACTTTACAGCCAGCTATACAGAGCTGGCATGACACATTTTCAGACTGTTACGCCCCTATTTGTTTTTCAGTGCCTGTCTCTCCCCTCTTTTCTTTTGTATACTGGTAGGGGCTATTGGTGTGTACAAGGAGGTTTTGTCATGGTCTGCTACTCAGTGCATTGTTATAAAGGAATGCATCAAGTTTTTAGGAGATATCCTGATTTACCTGTTGAGTGATGATAACGTTTATTGCCCATAACAAATCCAAACAAAAGAAAACATTCTTTCCTTGCCATGTGCTTTTGTTGGCTTAAAGCTGGGACAGAGAATTAACCATGAACATTTTCTGGCTGTGCACTGATGTAAGCCAGTCATAGGACAGACCAGGTTGCTGATGAATATTTTAACATTACAATGTTCAAATACCACCACCATGTTATGTATTTTGTTGAGCTGTGTACTTATATTGTCTATCCTAAATGTTTCCAACAATTTTCAAACCCAGAGAAATCCATACTTTTTAATCCATTATTTTATTATTAGGTAACAGTGTGTTTTATTTGGCCTTTCCCCCCTCTTTTTCCTATAACTTCCAGGAAAACACGGTGTGTTTACAGAGATGTTAGATCATATGTCATTAGAAGGATAATCTAAAGATGGTTAATATTGGGGCATTTAGAAAACGTTTCTGTTTGGCAGTGGACAAGCGTTTTCAAAAATGGTCTCTGCTCTTAACTGCAATACCACAAGATAATTTGGACAGTTACCGAAGGCTAAAGGCTAAACAGCCAGCCATTTGTCAAAGTCTTTGCAAGATCATTTTCATACCACACTGACATGAACTGAAAAACTGCCTTAAAAAGGCAGAGATGAAAGTATGAAACATTTGTTTGAGATAAACAAGTAAGAATGCAGGTACGGCCCTTTTTTTTTTTAAAAGTTGCTAGCTCTATAGAATGGAATAAGAAATGACAGATGTGCTTGGTGTTTCAGGAGAATAGGTTTTGCCTTATTTGCATGAGACTACTTGCCTGAGCCATTTCAACTGATCTGGCTGAAACGTCATGCACCAGGAGTCATGCACCAGAGTGACCAAGATATTTTACCTTTGACCAGAGGCCAGAGACGAGCTGAAATAGGACACACAACAAGAAAATAAATGTCCAAACTAGAAGCATCAAATAGGTTAAAAAAAGAGCCCCCCAAAATAAGCCTGCAACGTGCCTCTCTGTTCTCAACAGCATCTCTAGTGATGGATGAGTTTGTTACATAACCAAAAAGAAATTATTTCGGTTGACTCTAATGTACTTCTAAACATGTCATCAAATTATCTCACCATTAGTCTTTAAGTAAAGAAGATTAAGCCCTGTTTAATAGGACAGGCTCCTGTACAAGACCTAAAATGGCAGTCAAAGGCAGATTGTTTCAACATGCTACATAAATTGATCTTAATCCTCCGGTCAGGCCATCTGGACCAAGCTTTGTGGATTTGCATTGATCGTCCTCAAGCAATGTTAAACCCTCAGTCCTGTTAAATGTATTGGCACAGTTATTCTCAACCCAATGTCATTTTTAGCAAACAAAATGGCTCTACTTTCATCACAGTTCATGCTATTTGTCCTGCAATCGAGCTTTGGTCACTCTGACACTATACTATCGTCTCATTTATTTGATTATTATTGGAGATGTTAGAAGGCACGAGTCGACCTGCCCCCACAGTTTGTGATAAGCTAACATCAGGCTAACAACGCTACCTGTGTACTGAGTGCATGGGAAATTGATATTGATCTTTTCATCTAACTCCCGGTAAAAACAACAAACAAAAAGTGTATTTCTCAGTATGTCAGAGTTTCCCTTGAACACACATATGGAAACCCAGAAGCAGCTGGATAGTTGTGCTTTGGAAACACATTTAGATGTTGTAATTTGAATACATTTGACTTTACTGGTATTCAGATCAGCGCAGCAAGTATTCATCACTACAGGCGATTTGAATGTAGGCCTTAATGTTTGCTTAAACGTAAACACAAAACAAATCGCCATTTTTCCCTGTTAGACCTCTCACTTATCTTCTGTCTCTGTATGTAAAGCCACAGTAACATTAAAAGGGGAATAGTAAATAGATGTATTAGGAAATACTTGACTTAAAAAATTCAAAAGGAAATCTGTTGAAAAGTTAAAAAGCAGCCTTGCCATACTCTGCCTTTAGAAGTTTGGTCTTGTATTTTCTTTGCCATTTTTCAGAGCCAGACACTCCTCAAAAGTCAAGTCTGCTATGTTTGAATTTTAAGCAAGGCAAAGAAAACAAAACCAAACCAAATCTGTGAATATCCGGCATACTGAAATGACAGAAGATGTAACAAATATGACAATTTGGTTGAAGGGGTAGATAAGCAACAAAATTTTGTTTGAGCTAAATGTTCAAACATGTCTTTCATGTTTGAAAGAAGACACAGATTCCAGTCAATAATAATAAAAAAAAAAAAAAAACTTCCATTTCCTTGTGATGTTTCCACACCAGAAAAAAAAATATTTTTGACTTGTGTTTTTTTTTTTTTTTTGTATGGCTGAGCTTCAACTGGCTGAAGGGCATTATCACAACAGTGACTGAAGGGGATCAATGTTGGGTTTTAATTAAGGTAACAACAGGGGGTCCCTAGGAATCTTCCTCTTCCTGTGTTTGATCGACACTTCAACAGTATAAAATCAGCAGCTGTAAACACGTTGCATCAGTCAATGGGGTGTTTGGATGTAGCCCCTAAAGATGTTGAGCTATGTATCTGAAGCCCTGTTGACTTGCTGTGAGACAGCAAGGGGGGAAAAATCATATCATGATAATTTCACATTTTACAATAAATTAAACTATGACAATATTTTAACTATAATCTCCTTCTTAAACCAAAATAGCATTGAATGATGTTGCAATAACGTTGGCGAGAGCTTAATGGACAAAATTAGTGTTGCAATAATTTTCAAAAAAGAACAGCAGAGGAAATCTGTGGGAAATTTTTGCTAAACATACTCAAGCACAAAATAGATTGTTACTCCTAATGTCAGTATTGTTTAGCATGAAGCTTCAAGCTTGGGGCTTAATAGAATTTCTCACCTTAATGTCACTGCAGAGATAATTTACAGAGCAATTAACAAGCAATAGATAACTGCTCAACCCCTAAATCTCTTTCGGAAACCAGCATAAAGCCACACACACTGTGTCAACAACACAAACGTGTCGATCAGCAGCACCCACTTGCATCGTCTTGCCCTAAAACAATCACTGGTCCTCTCTGTCCTCAGAGCACACAGGACACTCTGTATGAATGTTCATTCATTGTCAAACTTGTTGTGTGTTGTTGTAGTTGTAGCATTCTGATGAGTCTGTTTTAAATGAGATGAAAGATTAATGTATCTTCAGGTTATTGATTAAAATCAGGAAAAGGTGCTTGAGCTGATTTTGTTTTGTAAAACGTGTTGCGGTTGATTAAAGCTGTCTCATTATCATTGGCTCATCGTGTGTGTGTGTGTGTGTGTCTCCAAGGATGTCTGAAATGCGTTGTGTATGTATCGCAGTGCTTTTGTGTAGGACCAGTCTGTATGTGCAGGTGCTCATCTGTTTCACACCTGCTCTTGTACTCCCCAGACAAATGGAGGTGTGTGTGTGTGTGTGTGTGTGTGTGTGTGTGTGTGTGTGTGTGTGTGTGTGTGTGTGTGTGTGTGTGTGTGTTCTTGTTTTTCTATTCTGGTGGGGACCTTAACCTGAATACACACAAACCGGTGGGGACCTGTTGTACGGTGGGGACCTAAATTGAGGTCCCCACGGGCAAACCCCTACCACGAGCTGCAAAACAGTATTTAGACACGCCCCATGCAGTTTTCTCGAAAGTCCTTATGGGGTCAATTTTCAAGAAATAATCTGTGTGTGTGTTTCCCCTCTACTAACTCACCACGTTCTTCCCTTATTTTACGCCCCCTGCAACACTAACTCCCTACCCTTGTTTCCTCCAACCTAGGCCTCTCTTTAAAACCCAACTACCTTTCAGTAGTACAACTTACTATAACAAGTGGTTTATAACGGTTCACCTTGGCTCCTTGCTATACCTCACAGCTTTTTCAATAACAGCTAATAAATATTTTTTATACACTTTACTAATAATCTTCACAAAAAATAAATATTTCTCTACCTGGTGGGACGTTGGTAGGATTTTTAACTTCACTATAATCTTTCACTAGTCTAGGATGTTCACACATCCACTTAAGTCCCCACTGACCTCCCCAGCCTCTCCATCTACCACCTGGTTAATCTGGTTAGTATAAACTTTTTTAAATAATATATTGGAGTGTTCAATAAAATTATTTTATATATACACACTATATTAATAAAACTTATTTTTAAATAAAAATATTATAAAACACAATATTTATAAATATACACCTGGTTTTAGTACTATTTAATGTTAAAAAATACTATTCAAAAACTTAGTATTTACACTAAAATATTTATATTTAATAAACTTCTTTCATATATAAAGGTTTATAAATTATTATTTCTCCACTAAAAATAATATTTTTAACAAAGATACATCTCCTAACATTCACTTTGTTCTTTTTAAAACTTATAAATTTAAAAATAAAAAAATGTCTGAAATGCGTTGTGTATGTATCGCAGTGCTTTTGTGTAGGACCAGTCTGTATGTGCAGGTGCTCATCTGTTTCACACCTGCTCTTGTACTCCCCAGACAAATGGAGGTGTGTGTGTGTGTGTGTGTGTGTGTGTGTGTGTGTGTGTGTGTGTGTGTGTGTGTGTGTGTGTGTGTGTGTGTGTGTGTGTGTGTGTGTGTGTGTGTGTGTGTGTGTGTGTGTGTGTGTGTGTGTGTGTGTGTGTGTGTGTGTGTGTGTGTGTGTGTGTAACATCAACTTGAGGGAGAGCTGCAGCTGGTCCTCCATCTCTAAAGTTGTTTGTGGACTAATTGCCTGTTAAGTTTCATCTTAATTACAGTTATTGGCAATAAGCAGTGGCTCTTGCCTAGGTCAGAAACCAGAGCCGTACGTATTGATGACTTAAGAAAAAGTCAGATGTGAAGTTTAGAAAGATTTTGAATTGAAAGAAATAATTTACTTTCCAGGAAGACTAAAACAACAAAACAAAGACTTGCATCAATGAGAACACAGGTCACACAACCATGACAGCAAGCTTGTTATGTAATTGTAAACAGCAGTACTCTAATTTGTGGGGATAGATGCATTATTCCAAAAATAACAACTATCCAGAGCTATATGAAAATTAAATGCAGAAATTGCACCATTCAGTCCAATATTTCTGAATGAAAATTTGTAAGACATTTAATTGGTTTACATTTAAAGATATCTGAATGAAAAGCCAGCTGAGGGCCACTCGTGTCCATAATTTCCTCAGCCGGCCAATTTAGCAAACTGCTCTCTGCCCAGATGAGGCGCCTCATAATTAACTGGCAGGTGTTTCCCTCCCCTCTACACACATTTGTAGCATTAGAGATGAACTAATAAGTGGCCTTTCTCTATGCACAGCAGCATTACAGATGGCCTGGAGTCATCTATTGTATGTCCCTTGCCACCCAAGCCAGGCACAGATTGAGAGAAGTGCGTGTGTGTGTGTGTGTTGACAGGCCACTAGGTCTGTGTCTCTAGGGTAGGATCGTATTTCCCCAATGTTTAATGAGGTAGTGAGACCCCCAATGCTCCCAGCGCTCAATACCTTGTGCCACTAGAGCATTGGCTACAGGGAGCATCACGACTGGCTAATGGAGCAAAGAGGCCCCCGTACAAGGCGTATGTCAGCTGTCGCGCACATGGTTATGACCGCTTGACTGTGAAATCTGCTTTATTGTAGAGTTTTGGCATTGAGAGATACTACTGAGTGGTTCGTTCATTTTTGTGTGTCTGTGCAATGCCTCATGTATCATGAGGTCACGTGAAGTTGTAGCTCTAAATTATTTACTCAGTTTGGTCAAGATTTTACCTTTGCTCTTATACAACTACAGTATTGCTCCGTTGTAATGCACACATTGTGTTAAATCATTCACTCCTTTAGAGATCTTGTGTGGGAGTAAGGTAATTGTACTGAGTGCCTGCCTGATCTGCATCGCACCAGAAGCTTTCACTCTATCTCGTCCTACATAATGTGTACGTACATTATAAGTATGCGGTGCTTCTGAACGGGTTATCAGATTTCTCACGACCCTTTGCATTGAACTGTGCATGTGGTTTTTGCAGCAGTCCTGTATTTAGCTAAATTTCCCAGTGCAAGAACAGCTATGTATGAATAAGCAGTGGTGTTTAGCATTTGTCACTGTGGTGTGTTTGTCAAACTGGCATCTTTGTATCAAACCGCTGCCAAGCTTGAGAGCAAATTATGTTATGTTGTGCAACACAAAACTCCCAACTACCCATTTAGTTTTAGGATTCATTTCAAATCTGATGAATAGACTTAAGCATCACTGGGTGTCGTTTTACATGCAGGGTGTTGGATTAGGATAAAGGACCGATGATAACTTAACGCTCTTTCTGTGGATAGGCTGGACTTTGGAGCCATTTACTGCATCATGGCATTACCAGTGTTTATCTTTCTAGCGTTGTCAGTTTGAACACGTTGTAAATCTCGCATTTACTGTAAAATGGAGAATGTATTTGGTCAGTTCACGTCGGGCTACAACTGTGCCCCAAATAAATATATATAAAATATAAGGAAGGTTTATTTGATGTGTCCTTGTTTCTCACTGCCAGATAAAAGGTATGATTCATGGACAGGCACATCTCTGTAAAATAGTACACATCTTTTTGGATCTGTTCATTCTTACTTCTTTTTTTTAATCCATTACAGCTGCAGTTGCACTGTTATTTGGTAACAAGTTTATGCCACGTGTACACTGTTATATAAACACGACCATTTTCAAGGAGGCCTACATGAGCTGCAGCACAGAACCTGTACGTAGGTAGATTTAAGTGGGCACTTGTTGAAATGGCATTTTGACTCAGGTGGGTAGAGTGAGTCCTCTCCAGCATGTGTGTTGGCGTAATGGTGAGCTCTGTGAACCAAGAGAGATTATTGAGTGTGTGTGTGTGTGTGTGTGTGTGTGTGTGTGTGTGTGTGTGTGTGTGTTCCACCCACCTCTTCAAACCAAGAATAAAATGCAAATGTATTATATTGGATAATGCAACCATTTATAATCAATTATTTGTGTATACAGGCAGAGCTCTCACACTGGACTTGGTCTGTTAGATACACATACACACTGGTCTCTTTCTTCCCTAGAGCTAGTAGATCCCAAGCAGAGCAGGGTGTTTAATTTGAAAATGTACTTATACTGACAATTGGCGCCTAATTATGTTTCTTTCAGTTTGTTGGTGATGGCTTTCCCTTGGCACATATAATAACCACACTGTTGCATATCATTCCCCTCACTCCCCATGTCAGGAAAAAGGCTAAATTCCAGAAATGGTACATGTATAATAATGCTGTGATTATAATACAAGCTCAAACTTGTCATAGAGCCCTGATGCTAGTTAAGAAATTAATTACAATTTGATTTCTACTTCAGGGTTTGTACCTGGTTTGCATGTTGAACTTCAATGTGAACCAGGTTCTGTTAGTATCTAAGTTCATTAAGCAATCATTAATAGAGGAAGGTTATGAATTCCTCTGTTCTTCTCAAACATAATGCATCTACCTGCAAAGAGTTTAACACAACGCTGGTTAAACATTGCCTGCTCTGTCATTTATTGCTTCTGTGAGCATATCATTTAATTTAATAGATTTGCTTTTGTCTGTGACTGGCCAAGAACCATTGTAAATTCTATCTATTCATAGTCAGAACAATTGGTATCATGTTTTTTTTTTTTTTTTTATGTGTGCACAGCTTGCATAACAACCCACAAGGGGCATACCAAAATGGAGTGAAATGGATAAGACTCGTATCAGTTGTGTAGAATATTGTTCCACCATGGGACCCTATATCTTTGACAATAATAAGGTGCTAGCGAACTATTATCTGCACAAACAAAACAAAAAGGTTTTATTGTTTTGTTAGGTACATTTTTGGGTCTAACTGCAACCAAATCCTCTTTTTTGTGTGTGTTTTAATTTACTTGCACATCTCTGAGTCACACACATCAGTAGCCTACTGTAGTTGAAGAAGAATAATATGGAAAGTGGTGGAGGACTCCTGCTGCTGTACTGCTGAAGAGCTGTTTTTACTGTGGGGCTGCTCTGTAGTGATGGTGAGGCATCATCTGATTGGTCACATGACATCAAACAAGCTGTCAATCCTTTTTTTGGAACTGATTTGTCTGGATTGAGGATTCAGCTTGCTGTGGATATTTGGCCAAAACCTCCCAAAGGGTCAGGTCAGCATTACATAGAAAAACTGTAAATGCTAATGGGAATATAATTTGCCAGACATCGTAGCGGGGTTATGTCATCTAATCTATAGTGCCAAGATAGCTTTTTGCATGGAAATGTGGGCTTGAGCAATTTATATGCATCATGTTTCAGCAAGATTGAGATGCAGTTAAGTAAAAGAGAATAAAGGATAGATAGGTTTATATGTAATGTTGAAAGTCATGTGACATGGAGATGAGTTGTTTGCCTCCTGTCAGAATAAATTCAGGAGGGGTTATCTGTTGTTCTTCATTGCAACAGGGTGCTTTGATGGATTAATGCTAACTGAATGTAAAGTGTGATTGATCACTGGCATGCTCTTTTTCACTTAGGGTTGGTCTTTGATTATGATGACCTTTATTTCAGCCAAGGCAGCCCAACCACTGCTTTAAAATGCTAACTGACTTTTGCAAAAGTTGAAATAGATTCAGCTTTCTTACATCTTATGAACCAGGGTCTTTTCGCTTATACCCTTTTAACTGTAATATTTTATTGCAAACTGTTTATTTTGGCTCTGGAAAAAGAACCCCTTGATAGCTTTATTCCCTTCTACCAAAGCTTCTCAGTCTGCTGCCTCCTCCTTTTTTGGTGTAGAGCTAGAGAAGGTGTCTCCCACCACTGTGGTGCCGATGTGGGACCAACATTACATTGTTGGTCAGACCCACAATGACTGTATCTGTTGTCTGAATGTACTCAGTAGGCCACATGGTCAGCCTGAGGCCTTTGCTCTGCCTTGAAGACATGCCAAGTAATCTTGTACTAAATTAGGCATAACATTTTATTTCTATGCAGCTTTTTTCATGTGTGCATGGGGTGTTGTAATGCCTGTAGGGCTCAAAGATTACGCTGTTTTTCAAACCAAAGTGTGTATAAATATGAGACATTATCCACTTTTAAGGCGAGTCGTAGTTAATCCATATGTACATATAAAATATAAAATGTGATATGTTGAAAACATTCCTTCCTTAGATTCAAAGAGCAAGTCATCTTTTTTGACTTCTTTTCGGGCAAATGTTGAGCAGTCATTCAAGGAGAAATCATCACACAAATACAGTACAGACAAGTACAGATTGTTTAACCAAAGGTCAGATGGTCATTATATGTCAGCAAGACTATGCTTCAGTGTCAAGATGTGTTCTTTATGTTGCAAAGCCACTGAGAGCCCCGATGTGACCAGAAACTCTGCCACAGTGAAAGGCTACGACATGGAGAGCAGGATGAAGAGAGGAAGTCCTCAAACCTGACAGAGCTGGTGCTTTCTGGGCTATAAAAAGACGCTGATCTTTTTCCATCATCCTGTCTGTGGCTGAGCACATGTGGCTATGTATTTTTTTCCTTAAGTATGTTTTTCTATATCTTCTAGCCAAAAGCACAAAGCCTTCGTCATTTATCATTGTATAAAATCTCATGACTCAGACAATTTGGTCAACTCCTTTATCCGTTTTAAGATCTGATAATTGGGAGTCATTTTGATTTTTTTTTTTTTTTTTTTAAATATATGCCAAATGCTGATTCACAAATCTGCTAAAAGAGGCTCAGACAAGTCTTTGTTTGAGTATTGCTTTGAGGATGTTTTGCTACCTTACTCAGCTTATTTCCTGCTTTTCCAAGGATCAGACAAACAACTAGAGCCTGTGTTTTTTCTCCTGCTGTGGAACACTAAATTGCTCTGCAGCAAAGTAAATTAAAGCCCTGGACCCCCTCGAAGTTTGATGTATGGGTGGGGTAGTATCAATGAGTAATTTAGCAGAGGTCTAAGGCAACCTCTAGTGTGTGTTGAATAAATTAGAGATCTGCATGGCAGCAGTACTTCACTCTGTGCTTTTAATTTAGAGAGTTCGAGGTAGTTCTTTATTTCATCTTGTAAGATGTGCTCTTTTGAATGTAATTGTGATCTTGTGTTGGATAGATTCTTGCCCTGTGTGCCAATCTTCCCCATAACCACCAAGATCTTTGCCTGTATTTGTGTATCTGCTCCTTGCCCACCTACACTAGCAGGTTCGCCTACAATCTCTGAATGCGTGCCACTGTACTGAGTTTGTGTATGCGTGTGTGTTTCTTGCAACAGCCACCCACTCTTCCACCTGGTCATAAAGCATCAGGAAAGAGTTGCTTCCTTGGCTACTCCATCAGAGTCAGGCGGATTTCCTGTGGCCCCTGGAGGAACCAGATCACACTGAGATCACAGGCTACTGTACTACTCCCTACCTCCCCTCACCCCTCCCCCATTCATTCAAACACATACTAGAAACCTAGCTGAATTTAGCATCAAAGTACTGAATAGAGTTGAGGGTTTGGGCACTGAACAAAGTTGTACTTTAAAAAAAAAATGTAAATGTGCTGCCTGTCAGTACGAGGGCATGGCTAACAGCCTCTGAGAAAGATTATTATTGTTTGCAAAAGTCCTGTCATCTTCCAGTAGCTGGGTGGGCTGTGCTCCAGCCCATACATTACAGCTTCATTAGCGTCTACAAATCACAACTTTTAAAGTGTGCTGCATCTGCCATCGAAGCACTCCACCCTGTTTAAGATTCAGGTCACACACTGCAGGCCCATCATCTTCTCCTGTGCCCTAGTTACCAGAGGATGGTAGTAAAAACAACTGACTAGGCTATTTTCTACTGCTTACCTCATGCCAGTGTGGCTTTGTGTTCACCGCTGCCACGTGCAAGCCCAAATTACAGCCTGCAGGCAGATGTGAAGGGGAGGTGCCAAGCAGCACTTATGGTCCAAAGCCTTATCCCAGCCTAACCCCGCACACCCAGCTCCACACACACTGATCAGGGAAGCCTTTTGGGATTTTGGTGTCTCACTCACTGCTTCCTCTGCCTTTGATGGTGACCTTGGTGCTTCATCATCATTTTAATTTTCAGATTTGTGAAGTGGTACAGCCAGTTGCTGTTCATACTGCTTTCATGGTCCTAATGATAGCACAATGTTCTAGCCACAGGGGTTGTACATTAATTGTAGTTCTGCTGTGTTTTTCTTGCTTTTGTATGTGGGAATAAAAATACAGATTAGCTTCTAGTGAGAGGTCAGTTGTGGCTTGTTTTGTTTGAAATGTTTCAGATTTAAACATGGATATCATCTGCGTGCACTTGCACAGTTTTGGGTGTGGCCCCTTGCTTCTGCTGACTTCTATTCATATTGTGATTTTGTGATGGCCATTCATATTCATATGTGTGTGGAAAAGGACCTCCCACTCCTATTATACACCCCTCACCTTCTCCTGGTACAACCCCTCCCCAAACACAGGCCTCCTCTGGGGGCCGGATAATTGTGTGATGGTTGGGTCATTGTCAGGATCAGGTCAGGCAACAGGGCTGTTTTCACAAAGCAGACATCTGCTGTGCTGTGCGGCCCTTTTCAACAGTGACGTAATGTCCTGTGACAAGTCTCATCCATACAAATGTGGTGTACAGGAGAGAGCAGGGGTTGGGGTGTGATCCGAGATTGTGGGGTGGGGATTTCTGAGTGTGAGCCTTATGTTTTGATGGACAGAAAAAATAATCAGATGCAACTGAGGGCACCAAAAATGTTACATTTAAGGTTCCTTGTTAAGTTGTTTTTGTGTTCTTTTTGAGCTTCTAACCATAACAAATTGTATGCATCATTGAGGCCCACTAAGCATGTGCAATGCAGATTTATTTAATTTTAAATATTTTGAAACTTGCATTGTTGGTCTTCAAATACTGAAATGATCTTCAATACTGCATACTACCATTGGCAGTGATATGTTTTGCTTCACCACAGATCTAGCGGTATCTGGCATGATCCGCCCTCTTCAGCATCAAACTGTGGTAATCTAAGAAACTAATTAATACTTCCTTTAAGTCCCAAACATCTGTAAAGCTGTTGACAGGACACTTACGGCTTCAAAGTCAACCATTACTCCTTGTCCTATGAATTTTTGAACCATGAAGGTTTCATACTTGCAAAACTGTGTTAGATGTGATTTCCAATTTAAAGTCAGTAGGCTGAGTAAGGGTGAGATATGAAATGATTGCGAACCATATTTGAGTCCGGTTCTTAAAATAAGTAAATGCTGTGTTCATATGTATCCTTCGGTCATGCTAATGAAGCATACAGCACCAACAATAGGACCCCCATTTAAAAATTTACCTTGACCCAAAGGATTTTCTATGATGAGAAATTCTGCTTTAGTGGTGGAGGGCCCACACTGGGTGCTGATGAGGGAGGGGACTGGTTGCAGGGCTTCATGGGCTCTGGTCCAAAACAATGTGTGATGGTGCAGAACCCTAAGCTCCATTAGACAGCCTGAGCTTTAACTTTATTTTGTGGTCTGGAATGCATTCATCTGGCTGTCCATCTCTGGCCCCCCTCTCAGTCATGGCTTCTTACTAGCAATCAGCTACTTTTCAAATTGGAGGTCAGTGTTAGTTCAGCGTGTGATTATATGCTCTGCGTTCTCCTCCTCACCGCACTGACTCCACTAATACATTCGTCGCTGTACCCTAAATTAAATTTAGACATTTTTAGGCATTAGCTGCTTTTTCCACGCCTTGGTATATTTGTGGAAGTTGGACTAGATAATAATCAAATTTTAGAATGATCCCACATAACCTTTGAGCATACAGCTTTGAATGCTGTCTCTCTTTAGAAATCACGTTGGACCCAGTTTAACCAGTGCTTTAGCCTGCTGGTTGGTGCCACACTACATTTCAATGTGCAGTGTACTTGAATCTGACAGCATCGCATCTACAAGTAAATGTAACCTCAGCAACTGCGCTCAGAGTTCGATATCTCATTTCAGACCCAGCTAGAGAGCCAGCCAGTAGAGCTGTATGAAAACCCCTGTCAGCATCTGTGAATGTCAGACATTCCTTCTTACATTCATGTCTACTACACTTAGTGCACATAAATACTTGATTAATGATATTAGTCAGACCTGTGAGACTTGGGAGTGCCCCTACCCTCCAGGCAAGGGCCAAATTAGACACCGGGGAGAAACTATTTTGATGCATTCCTCCAAAATTACCTCAAGCTAGATTTACCCTGTACTCAATGTGAAACATACAACTTAAAGATGTTGATCTTAGCTTGATATTTAAAAAAGCTGTTATTTATTAAGCCCTTTATGGTTTTGAAGCTAGCAGCATGATATATTTAGACTCCACCTGTAGAGCTGGTATTCATTGCTCAAGGGCACTTAAAACAAGGTTTTGTGACTGATGTTCTCCCCAGTTGCACTACCCTTTAGCCCAGTTTCCTTCCTGTGATGGTCCACCAGTTCAGACAGACTCAAGGAGAGACTCCTTAAACCCTGCAGCTCTCATCATGGAGGTCTTAGATGAGTACAGTCTTCCGAATCCACTTCACCTTGTCTTTAACTCACCCAATTTTTCAACAGCAAAGACATTTTGAGTGTATCATAAGGTACAATCACAGCTATTACCAGTCGCGGTTTGGGAAAAAATTCCAGGGTAATGAATGCCAAAGTAAGTGGGGGCAGGAGAAGAAAGTTAATTTGCAGTCTTGTGTCCTACTGGAGGAGAAAGTTAGAACATGGTTCTTGCAGCATTGTACATGACTGTTTACTTGCCAAAGGGAAGCTGTTAAAAAACTATTGCTGCAGCCTCACCCTTTAGTGTTCATTCTTCTTGAGTGCATCACATTGAAATTACAGACTACTGTACCACAAAAGATAAAAAGTTGTCATTGTGATATGGCCCTCACACCATCCACACCCATCTCTCAAACCATCATAAGGGTTTGTCTGCATAAAGAGAACAAATAATATATTGTTCTGGAATTCAGTGGGGGGTGTAACCGCAATAATCAGTCCCTCTTTCCCATTGTATCACTGTCCTGGAATGTATGACAATAGGATTCATTTTATTTTCGGCACTCCTCTTTTATCGTTTACCAATACACAAAGGGTTTACATTCTCAGTGTCTAATTGCATTCAAACACCTGCCAGGGTATAATTTAAAGAAGATCAATTTGTACTTGTAAGTTATAATATGACTGTTCTTTGTTTGTGTTTGAGTGCAGACGTTCGTGTAGTAGCTAAGTTTAGGAAAAGGAGTAGGAAATTATCAGTTTTCCAATTATTCAAGCCAAATCGCTTATGTGAACCGGCCAGTGTAGCTAAAAAAAGCTTCTGTGGCTGTCCTACAGATTCGACCTAATTTCCAATAAAACCACATGCTATTGATTATGTTGGACGCCATGCGGCCTGGCACGGTAGCATACCAATTCCTTGAACTTTTTAAACCCCTATTTCTCTGCATCACCTCCAAAATATCCTGGAAAATACTTGAAAATTAGCATATTATGTAAGCTGAGGGTATGTACTCATAATGTGAAGGCCTATGATGTCTTGCTTTTTGTCTTTTGCAGTTATGCTTTGGCAGATGAGGCCTACCGTTCACTGAGGGACCAGGACAAGGACCAGTGCATCCTCATCACAGGGGAGAGTGGGGCTGGGAAAACCGGTAAGTGGCAAAATGTGAACTATTTTTCAACTTGACGTCTGTTCATTCCTGGGGAAATTTGACTCACAACAATCACTCTGTTTCACAGGCTCAGTTGCAAATATTCATATCACGGATGTCCTTGGCACAAACACACCTTAAGGTTACCAGTATCAGTAATGCATCTGTTTCTAGTATGAACATGAAAAGATCCTTATCAGGAGCCAAGGAGAGAAAAACATGATTAAGAAGAGAGTAAACAAGTTACCCAGTAGTTAGCCAATATCCCTGAAGAATTAAAATGTATCATCAGGACTTCTTGTTTGTAGTGTGTTTTGACTAAAGTGTAGTCAAAACGTATTTCTAAAGGCCACTGTAAGATGAGGGTTGTTTTGTATAAAGCCACAGCACAGATTTAGATCAGATCGACTTTTTTTAAAATGCAGCTTGATGCCATGTTTTTTTTCAGAACAGTCATGTTGGTACATGAAAGGCGACAGTAACTCCTGGTTTGCAGTCAACATCAAGAGCTTGTGTCAGTCTGTGCGTTGGACTAGATATACTAAATGTAGCCTGCTGATTCTAGAGACAGCTGTGTCCTTGGTCCTTTTATTTCTGTTGTTTTTTTATAATAGTGAGGCCATGTTATGGTGTAGTTTCACATACCTTAGATAAATCCAATAGGAATGGAATTTCCTGCTCTCTGTTAGCAGTGCTGTATCACAGGTAAAAGCCATATTGAGTTGGCAGAGCACAAACTTTGGGAAAGAAGTCTAATATACTCATAAAACATCTTCCGGGACAGTAAAGACCGACATATATTCAAGAACTACTTACAGTCCTAAATCTTGACCCCTCACACTTTGTTTCATGGGTCTTCTCCAAAAGCTTTTATAGCACTGTGCTGGTACCTAGACTTGATGTGGGATTTCACTGTCTGCTTCAAAAGCAGAAAATTGTAAATCTACCACACTGGATTTGTATATGTTTGAGAGGCTTTAAGTGTAGGAGTGATTTGTAATTACAGTGTCCATTTGGTTCCAATTTAAAATTGGCCATGTGGCTTTAATCAAGGGGTAAGCGATACTGGAAAAAAAAAAATATATTAAATGAATATTTAATGAAGTCTTCAATATTACAGGGCAAAATGTTATGCACATGTCCTGTATAGCTTTTTGTTATAAGGACTAGAATATATTTGTGAACCTCTGCACTGATGCTATATCATTTGATGTGTTAATATGACTTGCGTTTTCATGCTGATGGTTGTGTTGGTACATCTATCTCTGGCTGGAGCTCACATTTCACAACATAACTTTCTGTGTAGCACTTTGGTAGCAAACATCAAGAGCCATAAAGCCACATAACTATTTTATCAAAAGCCACTGTCAATACTGTATAACAGTAATCATAATCACTTCAGTAGTGAAAAGCAGTGACAGCCCCAGGGTAAAGCTATTGAAAGTTGGAGTGTTGTTTGACAGAACATGTTTTGCATGTCGCGCTAGCCTTTTATTTGGGCCCTCTCAATCTCTCATGGATATTACAAACCCCACTCCAAGAAGCTGCTCAGCCAAGTCAAAGAGATAAATTTGGATTTTCGCTAATCTCATCGGCCCCCAAAGCTTTGTAATAAGGCCATCAAAAATGTGCCTACCCCATCGATATGGGTCATTGACATTCATGTCTGTGTTTTCTTGTGCTCTGTCTGGCTGTGGCTTCTATAGGAGCGAGGAGCTGTGAAGAACATTATCAGATGCCAGCAAAGCACACAGGAGACATAACATAGTCCTGTTGTCTGTGAGGGTGCTGGCTGAGGAAGGTTTTGCAATCCTGAGAGATAAAAATGAAAAAGATCAAGCAGTGCGTACCTTGTTACTCAGCAAGGCAGTGTGTTTTTTTCTATGGCACACGTTCTTCTACCTTGTTTTTAAATTTATGAGCTGTTTGTATGCCAGAGTCATCAGCAGTCTATACCAGCAACTACTGTTGTGCTCTTTTCTATCCCTACTTGGCACATCAGTCACTGTCATCTTACTGGACGGGAGAGATGATCCTGATGCCAGCAGTCATCCTACAAGGCATGTCACTTGTTTGAGACAGCACAAGCTTGTGTCCTATTTCTCATCCAAAAAAAAATATTTTTGGGAACGTTCTTCACTCACAGCACACTATCTCTGAGTCTGTAAGATCGGCTTCGGCTCTAACATGAGAAGTGGATGTTCGGGGATCATCTCTGTTGATCCAAATGCTGTTGTGTTTCTTCAGTACATCTTCCTAGCTTCCAGTGAAATCAGTAGGAATGATGATAACATGATGCAATAATGACCACTAACTAAACAAAGTGGGTCTAAACTATGAGGCCTCCTCCTCTACTCTGTACACCAGAATAATGAATGATTCCCACCCTGCCCTGATGGGTGTCAGGGGGGATGAGGTAAGGGCAATTTTATGGGGAATGGTATGATGGGTGGGCATGTCGCACTTGTTCTTCAGTCATGTCTAGAAAGGCTTTGACCTAATATGTATCTCTATACGTGTGTGTGTGTGTGTGTGTGTGTGTGTGTGTGTTCCAGAGGCCAGTAAGCTGGTGATGTCATATGTGGCAGCGGTGTGTGGGAAGGGCCAGGAGGTGAATAAGGTCAAGGAACAGCTGCTGCAGTCCAATCCCGTGCTGGAGGGTGAGTGAGCGCCATTCACACTCGAGCTGCGTCCCAATTCAGGGGCTGGATCGTCTTCACGGAGACTGAATCTGTGTTAACAGATTAACAGTGCTGCCTGATTTCAAAGGCTCTTCAAAATGCCTCCAAAAGTTGGAAGACATGAATGATTTTTATTTGCAGCTACCTGTCATGGTGCAGTAGTTAGTTCATTAATGGAGTTTAATGATAGTCTTTGATAATTTTGCTTTGGTTTTGGAATGACTAGAAAAATACATTTCATCACTGCAGAACGTCTCATAGTTAGCTACCCAACATAGTAAGTCACACAGCAATTACAAAAACATAACTTTTAGATATAGCACATAGACAATGGCAGGCACATAAACGTGGAAATTGAACTGTCACACATGAGTAAACCGATCAGCAAAAGAATCCTATAAACGCTGTATTACACTGTATTACTGTGTACACTTCTATTTCCCCAACTTCTCCCTACACACATGTGCATGCACATACACACATACTGTCTCATTCCCACAGCTCAATGCTGGCGCAGGAACAGCTGTATTTTAATTGGGGGCAGTGGGCAGGAAATGCCCATGAATGATGAAGCTGTATGCCCGGGTTGAGTCGCTGCAGAAACCCTGCACATCTGCAAGAGTTTAGCTCCTGCCGATCTAATTGCTAAAATGCTAAAGCGAAAAAAAAAATAGTAGGGAAAGGGGAGCACAGTTATCGTGTTGCTCACAATGTGTCTGCGATGCTTTGTCTGTTTGGCTTTTTACAGAGTCTTTATTGGTTTCTTTGTCACCCTCTGTTTCTTTTCATTTCTTGCTCTGATTACCGTTCATTTCTCAGTGGTAGACTTAAACACACTTTAATCAGCTGTTATCAGAAATCAAGCACTTATGCTAATAGTGCTGCGATGCATGACACATTAATAGCATTTTAATGTAGAACCGTGGTTGGAAGGGAATTAAGAGGGCTCTGGATTGGAAAATATTGTTCTGAAAGACTAACTTGGTCACCTAACACAAGGCCTACGTATGTGCATGTGTTTGTGATGCATTTAATGTGCTCATACACAAATATTCATACTTGGCAACAGTGTGTTTGAACATCATGTTTGTTATTGTTTGTTTATAAGCACTGGCACATATTGAAGCACTTTGACTAAAAAGTGGTGTGACAGCAAAGGTTCAGTCCTCCCCATGCCTGGAAAGCCCTGGTGCTTTGCTTAATCCATGCAGAATTATGGAACCTCATCAGCACAAATGGCTTTGACATCCGCCCCATATATGATTGACAGCTAGCTGGAGTGAGGCACAATGTTAAGGATCATTAATAATGTCTGGGATATTTGTAAACAAGCTTTGACTAGTTTTAATATATTTACTATAACTTTCTACTAGATGGCTTTTCATAAATTCTAGTTTCATCATGTCCCATTATGATTTTCCCCCTTTTCAGCCTTTGGAAATGCCAAAACAGTGAGGAATGACAACTCTTCCAGATTCGTAAGTATCCTTGTCAGAGCCAATAAACAAGTGGTGCTGTTTAATTAGATTATTGTTTTTCTAATGTGGCCTCATTTGCTAAATATTCTGAATATCTTGGATGTTTTCATTCAGACTTCACTCGAGCTAGTGCATAATCTGGCACTTTCATCTATGTTTTTCTCTTTCCTTCAAAATAAGCCCCAGAGTGTTTCTTAATTCCCTACTTTTGTGTCCTCTAGATCTCTTTTAATTCATTTGCTCAGTGGATTTCTCATTCATGTGCTTTGCGTCCCTGGCTATTACTAAATTGAACTTAAACTAGGATTTACAATGTTACGGTACTTCTACTGTGGCATTCAAGTCACAACAGCCTTTTATAACAGCTAGATGCTTTCAGTGGAGGTGCAGGAGTTTGTACATATAAACTGGTTTGGCTGGATGTTATGGCTGATGTTTCTTGTAGACACATGTCCTTGGTAAGTGTTGTATGTTACCACATGTTTCATAACAACTTTGTGATATCAAGCACTAATAAAAACAAAATGGAATGGCGCTAACAAGCTTTACCGGGCGCCTTTGTCACATGTGCATTCTGCTAGATTTCCCACATAACATGAAGATATACAGTATTTTAGATCTGTATTGTACGCCAGTCCACACACTGCCTGAATTACAGCAGGCCTTGCGCACATGATATATTGGAATTGCACATGTTAAATGGCCTTTCTAAAAGCTCTTTGAATATAGCATACAGGCCAAGGCCTTTGACCTAAATTGCTGTTCATCAACTGCACAGTGTGGCCAAATGCCAGTGCAGACCAAGCACGCTGACCTATCAGTTTTCCTGTCCAAAAAGCAACCAAACTCTTGTATGGCTAGTTAATTTAGATAGGTTGCTCTTCTGGTTACCCGAACAACCTACTGTGGTTTAAAAATGAGGAAACTCTTAAAATCTCTAAGAAAGACGCACCAAGTGATCGCACCATAAGGATGATTCAGTGTCTGTATCACCCTGTACACAGAATCCAGAAAATAAGTTCATTCCAAGCAGGGGCAGTATGAAAAGAGACTGTGTGTGTTTTGTTTTCCCAAGAGGGCATTCTCACACTTTCTGGCTCTGTAGTTTCAGGGAGACCCGATCCAGCAGCAACAGCCTGCTTCAGTTTCCTCCCTTATTACATTACATTACATCAGATCACCCCTATCACACTACCACTTGTGTTCATTTTCTGACATGAATGTTTATTTAGCTGCAAATTCTTCAAAAAAGGGAGTCAGTTTTCTGAAGAACTTCCAGTACATCCTAAGGTCTGATTGCAACACACTGACCTGGTGCCATATGACTAAAGGGATTCTGCCTGAATGTTTGATGGATTTTAATGGAAACTGGTTATACTAGCCAGTAGCAGCTAGCAGGCTAACTGCCAACTGACTTTTCCAATCCCAATTTGAGATTTCCTTTTCACACGATTTTCAACCATGTACCTACATTAGTACATGCGAACACATGCCAATGCTTGGACTTATAATGGGGAGTATTATAAAGGATTACAGCCCTCATCTGTAGATGTTTATATTTAGGTAACCTTGGCATAAACCTCTGGACATGAACCTCGGGCCTCTCCACTCGATACGAGTTCATCGGTACTTCATCAGTTTATCAGAGAACTATGACTCAAACTGTGTCTTCATTTTTCTGAGGGCAGCAGGCTTATTGAATCTGGCTGAAGTGCACTCACCAGTAGAGCTTGGCCTCTTCTGAGGACGTGTCTGCTATTAATACATCAGAAAGGTGGGGGGGGGGAATCAAACACACAGGACTCTATGTTCTAACTTCCAAGTTTCAAACAAGAAGGAAAAAGAGGGGCCTGAAATGGTTTGTTTTAGTCGCCCTGTAGAAAGAACTTGGCTGGCTGAGGAAGGGGCTTTCCCTCCACAGAGGCCAGTTATTTCATAGTGGCTTATGATTGGTAGCTGGTGCTGTATTGTAACTTGAATGGGTTTGTGCAGAGATTCTTACTAGTCTGAACTCATGAGCTGGTTTTTGGCCCCAGCCCATAATGTACAGTGTATATTAACTATAATGTATGCTGTGCTCTGATCCACAGGGAAAGTACATGGACATTGAGTTTGACTTTAAAGGAGATCCTCTCGGTGGAGTCATCAGCAACTGTGAGTAGCATTTAACTGAAAATGCTGTTAAAATAAATGAATATCTCTAAATGTTTCTTGCACACATTATAGTTCCTTAATTGTTATCGTATCAGTCCAATTTTTCAGGTGAAAACTTCAGTTAAAGTAAAAAAGTGATCAATTCATTGTTGAAAACAATCTTATTTCCAGACTGAACAAAGCGCTGACTCTGACTGACACAGCTCTTTTCTCTGTTTTGGTTTGACTTTGCCTCTGTTCACATTGTTTTGTCTGCACTGACTTCTCTGCCAGAGGTCACAGAAACAAAGAGAGAAACTGACGGCCAAAAGCACAAATGAACCTCTTGTCTGTTTGCCCGAGTTAGTCCAGCACAAGGGGCTGTCTGTGAAGGAGAGCCACTGACATGTGACTGCTTCAGACGGAGCTGGCTAGACAGATGGTTAAGAGTGTTCTTGTGTGGCGAGCCTGGATGGATTTCTCTTCACCCCTTAGTTCATTATTTTCACCTAATTGTTCATCATTCAAGGCCTCAATGCATCCTACAACTGAGATTAGATAGCCATAATCTTTTGAAAAGCCAATTCTCAGTAGCTTTGTTAATGACAGCGTGGTAAAAACGTTTCTGGCAGCCAAAGCCTTCAACAGGATATTGTTTCCACATTGCTACTTTAATGCGTGTTTGCTTATCTCTGGGCGAGAGAGCATGTTGTGAACAGAGTACGCAATAAATGCAGTTCAGGATGCTTTACTGCACAAAACGGGGAGCTGTGGCTCTAAAAAGCAATAACATGATGACTGAACGGTTTGGCTGTACACAACGTGAAAGGTCACTTCAGTCTCTACACAAAAGTAAAAAGAAATATATTAAAAACATTAAATAGCTCTGCGTTACTGATCCCAGCTCTTTATTGCTGCTGCTAGCTACTCAGTCACAGATGTTGTATTATTGATGCTGCCTCTTATATGATTCATGGCCAGTGGGTGCCACAGATTTACAATTCAGCCCAATCCACCACTGACTCCGAGAACCCCAGGTCTCTGTGTAGGGCTCTCTAGTTAGGCGCTTGCAGTGTATCCACAGATGCAGTGCAAAGTGGCACTTCTGTCCTCTCGGCACCCACAGACTGGTGAGTCAGAGTTTAGTCTAAAGACTGGCAAAGCCAGGAACAGTTCTTTTCGGCTAGAAATGTGGTCATCGTTAAAATGGCAGTCCATGTGGATATTTTCTTCTAAAATGTCCACTTCAGTATAATGTAAACTCTTAAGGATCCTAAAATAAGATGTTTTCTGAGCAGACAAACTAAATGCTGTTATTCAGCCAGACTGACCAGTGAAAAGTATCTCAATCATCCTTAGATGCTGAAGTCTGCAGTTGGTCTTTAATTAAATCATACTCAGTCTAATGCGGTGAGCAGATGATGGGTCCCCTTTTAATCAGGTACTGTTGCTCTTGGTCTGTAGCCCAGAAGAAAGGGCTGACGTTTGATAACTTTGCGGTTTCTTCCTTGTACACTTCCTGTCGTGTGTGTATATACACACAAATAATTACCAACATTGGTTTGGTCACCTTGGCAACTTAAATATTTACAGTAGTTTAAACCAGGAACCCCTATGAGCTCCATACACATGTGAGGCTTCCTTAATGCTTATCGTAGTGGGTCAGCCCCACACTTAGGACTCAAGGACACCTCAGTGAATCACCACAGAACAGTTTGTGTGAAGACTATTGTTAGGAAATGACTTTTTGTCATCGTATGTCATTGTTTCCTTTTGTTGTCCTTTACTCTTTTAGATCTGCTGGAGAAGTCACGCGTGGTGAAACAGCCAAGGGGAGAGAGGAACTTCCACATCTTTTATCAGCTCTTGTCTGGAGCCTCCGATGACACACTCAGTAAGTCGTAGAAAAGCTGGAAATGGGAGCTGAATGAAAGCGTCAATGTATTTTTTAATCTTATTTTTTAAATCATATGAATAGTGATAAACTTAACTTGAAGATTAAAAGGCCCATGGAACTGAGAGAAACTGTAATTTTGAAATACTGTTAAATTGAAATCCGCCCTTCTTATCAACCCAAACCACAAACTGGTGTTGTAATATATTTAGCCTGTATGCCTGGAATAATTTCTGGTCTCAGAATATACACATCTCTGTTTACAGGAAGTAATAAATCAAACATCACAGTAGCTAGTAAGCAAACTTAACCAGTGGAAACTAGACTTGCCATTGTTGTTGTTTTGATTTTGTTGTCATAGAGCAGATTGAGGTGGTTAACATGAGCATGGAGTTGTGTTCCCTTATTTAAGGTTTTGAATGACATACTTTCATTGTCATCTGGATGCATCAGTATGTCCTTCCTTATAGTAAAATATTACATAAATATTTCCCAGCAGGATTGCAGCTGCATGAACACATGGCCGACGCATTAATGACCCAATCTTCCTGCCTAACAAACATCGCAGAGAACAAAGACTAGCTGAGAAACCTGTTCCCTCTATTTGCTTTTCTGTGGACAGAGAGCATTGTTTTATGTCCTGAACACAGGAGAACAATATAATGGTCATTGACTTTGGAGCACACACATCAAGGGGGCTTGATTCAGCTGTAGCTAATGCAACCACTAATGAAATCTGACACATGCACCCACAAGAGGAATAGATTTCTTTGCTACTAGATAGGGGGGGCTTTTAAGAAGGCCATTTGATCTTTCAGAATGTTCACAGCAGTAAGAGCCTTTACTGTGTACAAATGGTGTTTGGAGTGACAATGGCCTCAAGGACAGATTTGTATTCAGAGTGCAAGGGTGTCACCCACTTGAACTTTTGCACCTTCAAGTGCGGAGCTTATACATAATACAAAACTGTGTTTTATCAGGCACCTCTCAATAAGGCTTAAAAAGGTATTTAGCCAACCTGTTTTTAAGTAAATGTAGTTTAAATAGCAACCACATGGTTTGTGTGCCACAGAGAAGCTGAAGCTGGATCGGGACTTTAGCAAGTACAACTACCTGAGCCTGGACTCTGCTGCAGTCAACGGGCTGGATGATGCAGCCAACTTCAGGACAGTCAGAGTGAGTAGTACACACACATTTGTCTGAATAATTTGACTCTAAGTTAGACATAAATTGAGTTTATTTGATATTACTAATAATAATTCCAAATGATGTCTGTGGACTGCTAGAAATGTTAAAAAAAAAAAAAAAAAAAAAAGCTTGAAAGTAAACTAAAACCTGAAATACTGGATTTTCATTGAGTCAATCTGGGGAATTCCATGTGCAGTGTTTCCCAACATTTCAACAGTGGTTAAACGTTGGCAGTTGGCAAGTTTGTGCACATACATGCAAGATCTCGGCATCTGTACATGATGTTGTGTCTACAACATAAGAGATTATTTCCACTGCGCTCTATTGTTATTAGTCCTGCTCCAGCGTGTTCTACTCAGCTACTGTATACGCAGTTGCAGTCTGTCACATCCTACTTGCTTACTTGCTTCCTTGCATTTCACATCCTGCTTCTCATCACCTCTCACATCGAGTTTTCACAGTATTCCCCATCCAGCTGCATTTCACCACCGGAAACACAAGTGGACATTCCCTCTAAACAATGAATCCCCCCACATGGGTTTGTTTGTTATACAGCCAAAGATGGCCACGCTTTCCTTTCCTTTTAACATTAAGTTAAATGTTTCATTTGGAATGTTGTCTTAATCATGGTGCTACGTTTAATTTCAACAAATTTGACTTCAGTACCACAGCAATTAAGAAACATAAAGCTGTGGGTTTTTGTAAAACAAACTCTTTACATTAATTGTCTGTTTTGGCAGCTTTGTAAAGGAAGTTGTTTCATATTTGGCACTAGCGTGATGGACTAAGATTTAGTTCAAGACTTTTAAATATTCAGTTGGGTAAGTTTTTTATGGGTAGATTGAGCTCATATGTTTTATGAGTTTTTGCTGGTTTCCTCTCTTCTTGGCACCCTTATGTATTATGTAAATCAAATTCACTCTTAGCCTGGAGTTCTTGAAAATAGAGAGACCTTAGTCTGAAGAAACTGTTCTCTTGAGTTAAAGGTTAAAAAGACATGGTGATCTTGTCAGCTTATTAATTGGTGCAGCAATGCCATGTTCAATCTTTTTTTCAATTTAATTATTCCAGCGTCCATAAATACAACTTCAACATTTGTGTTGAATGTGTACAGCCCTGTTTGTCACATTCATTATCATGAAAACACTAATTAAAGTGCTGACAGGCTGCAATAATAACATCTCATTCTTACTGAACTGGTGTGTTTCCACAGTCATAGACACCGTCACATTCCAATGCATTTATAGCTCGGTTTCCCTTTTCAACCCTGTGTCCATGTTTCTTAATAACACAAGCTGATCTGGGGCTTTTTGTTCCCTCCCAGAATGCCATGCAGATTGTGGGCTTCATGGAGGACGAGGTGCAGTCGGTGCTGGAGCTGGTGGCAGCCGTGCTGAAGCTCGGCAACATTGAGTTCAAGCCAGAGTCGCGCTGTAATGGCACTGATGAGAGCCGCATTAAGGACAAAAATGGTGAGTTTGACAGATGACAAAAAATCTGTCGTGAAACTATCTCTGATCCTTTTACAACTCATTTCCACCTTAATTTGAATGACTGGGCAGTATGATGTCACTGACACCTGAGCCATCTGGGTGTCAATATCAGACAAGCTGAACAATTGTATTTATTTGTCCCTTGTATTTCTGATAAGTGTTTTTTTTTTTTTTTTTACCCACAGCTGGCCTGATGTTGAGGCACTGCCCCCTATTGGCTGCTTTAATCTTTTCTGCAGTTGCCCTCACCAAATACACATTTGTATTTTAGAATTGACATAACAAGAGTTATTATTACTCCCCAGCTGCTCTCTTTAGGCAAATATTACCTTAACATATTTCCCTCTCTGACGGTGGTATGATTCATCTTAGTACCACATTTGCTGAGAAAATGCACTTCCTTTTTTCATATGCATCACTGGCATGTTGCGATCATATTGCAACACATTGTTCATGTCTCAAAATTTCAAATTTATTTGTATGTTAATGCTAATAAAGCTAATGTTTCGTTTTAAGTTTTAAAACTTTCCCATACTTAATTAAATTCATAAAACTTTGCTGATGATTTATTTAGCACATAATCACAAGAGGTTTAAAATTGCAATAAAGTAAGCATGACAGTGACCACCCCAAACAACATTTTCCATTTGAACCTTTACGTTTAGCTGCATAATAAAATATAGAATACTGATTTACTAGGTCAGAATTTTATCCTTTTCCTCTGATCCTTGCAGAAGTGGTTTATTTATTGTCATTGTTGTTGTACATGTTTGCAGATTTGAAGGAGATGTGTGAGCTGCTGGGGATCGAACAGTCAGTACTGGAAAGAGCATTCAGCTACCGAACAGTGGAGGCTAAAATGGAGAAAGTATCCACTACACTGAATGTGGCCCAGGTCAGAGGGATAGTTACTGCCTTAATCTGTCTTGCACCAATGCATCTCTGTCCTACTTATATTGACATTAACACACAAACTGTCACACACTCACACGCACACACACACACACACACACCCTCACAGTGCAAAACAAGATAAAGGGCCATTTCTTCCCCCTGACTTGCTCCT
The DNA here is from genome assembly GCA_946959425.1 of Argyrosomus regius. Classification (NCBI taxonomy): domain Eukaryota; kingdom Metazoa; phylum Chordata; class Actinopteri; family Sciaenidae; genus Argyrosomus; species Argyrosomus regius. Next base: position 13,920,302 of record OX336895.1, read on the forward strand.
TTGCCTGCCGACTTTCATCCATCTCAATGCTACATGAAAACCTCTCCATTATAGATAAGTTATATTCCTCCTGGAAATTCAAATGTAGGTCATGTTTTAAGGGTTAGCGAGTTCACTCAGACTGTTTATGTATTGTGGATGCTGCAAACACTGGCCCTGTCCAAAAGCAGAAGATGAAATGGTTTACGGAGAGATTAACCTGTGTTGGTTGTGTTCTTGGACCTCAAATTCAGTGTATGTTTGTTGTTGGTTGTCTTTTCCTGCATTTTTTTACTGTCTAGAAATGCAAGTATTAGCATATTATATATAGTATTATATATATAGTGACAATTAGTATGAATTAAAAACCTTTAATGTGTGTTTATTTACAGGCCTACTATGCCCGAGACGCCCTTGCCAAAAATCTCTACAGTCGTCTGTTTAGCTGGCTGGTTACCAGAATAAACGAAAGCATTAAAGTAAGTAATGTCCAGAATGTATTTCAGTTAATTTAATAAACTATTCTGTTTTCAGACACTGGCATAGCGTATATTTAATATTGACAATATTGTCTCCCTGCAGGCACAAACTAAAACTCGGCACAAGGTCATGGGTGTGCTGGACATCTATGGGTTTGAGATATTTGAGGTAAGACAAATGCCCGATCAAACCCACTCTCCTTGTTCTGATAAGCCGCAAGGACAGAATCTGACCAGCCAAACCAACCTTATCACATTTAAAAGGATTTTGCCCCAGGCTGTTTTGCGTGCATGTTTTGGTATCTGTGAGGAGCTTATCAACAGTTAGTAAGGGCTGATAAAACCACATTCATATCAAATTAGTTCAGCTGACTTCCCGAGGTGACATTATTTTTGGTGACTGTGACTTCAACATTAAAATCAACATTTCACAGTCGAAAAAACTGCTTAATACACAGTAAAATACACATATTCATGTTATGGCTATACTGCCAATTATATCACACAGTAATCACTTTACAACATTAAATAGCACAACATAGATATAGGTTGTATTTTTCAATTATGTTAATTACAGAGGGACCAGACATTTGGGCATGTATGTGCATGCAAACACATGCGAGACAGAGTCTCGCCGCACTGTACAGACTAAAATAAGATTGAATAAATACCCTTGCCTTGTTGCTTGATGCCTTCAGTCCCACCCCACCCCCATATGTTCATGTCTTCTTCATATGCCTGCTTGTTCACCCCACTCACTCTCAAGTCCTTCCTCTCCTCTGACTGTTGTGTTGTGTCTGGGTCACCAGGATGGAGTAAGTAACACCTGCACCGGCCTGTGTGCTCTCCCAGTGTGCATGCTGTGATCTAAACTCCCTTTGACTTAATTCAGCTCCTCATTAAAGACGATTTCAGGGTTCCTGGTGTGCAGCATAGTCACACGGCTGAAAAGATGCTAAAGGCACCTTTGCATCATCAAGTTGCCAGTTTATTAGGTACACCAAAACTGAACAAATACAGTTTAATACAGCAGCCGTGCAATAAATTCTACTTTCATGAAGGTTACAGTAAAATGTTTGGCTTTTTTTTTCAAGCTTTGCAGGCATTTTGGAGACATTTCTGATATTTTGTCCGTCCTATTTATATCAACATGGATAGACTAAAATCTGCTTTATTGCAGGGCTGTTTATGAGACTGCATTTCATTTAGCTCAGTGTACCTAATAAACTGGCAACTGAGTGTGTTGCTGCTTTGTTGAGTGTCCATGTATTATTATTAATATTATTAATATTATTAGTATTATTAGTATTATTAGTATTATTAGTATTATTGACAGGTAATTTAAAGGAATAATCTTGGGACATACTTTTATTCCCTTTGATGAGAAAATTAATAGAGCTCAAAATATGATGCTACAGCCAGTTAGCTTAGCTTATTTTAGCATGAAAACTGAAACAAATTGCCAAGTTCTGTCCCAAAGAAACAATTTTGAGTATGTCTTGGTTGGAAGCAGTAAGTTTCTTGAGTTTCTCCGTTGTCATGAGGCAACCAGTGGAGACCCCACTGGGGCTGCTCACTACAGGGAGTTACTGCACCCAGCCAAGAAATATTTTGGCATATAACACTTTGGAGTTTGCTCAGGTTAAACAAACGAGACATAACATGTTAATTAGTGAGTTTTAGAGGCACATCTAGGCAGATCTTTTTTTTTTTTTTTTTTAACTTATGGGTAGAGTAAGGCTAGCTGTCTTCCAGTTTCTGTGCTAAGCTAAGCTAACAGTCTTCTAGCTGTAAATTCATATTTTTATTCTGTGCAGACATCTACAATGATAGACTTTCCCCTGCCTTGGGGAAAGTGAATCAACACTTCTGAGAAGTGAGAGCGTTAACTTCAAACATAGTTCCAAGATTGTTACTTCCTCAAGCTGCTATAAACGGCTTGTCATAAAACAGCACAGTTGCAGCTTTAATATTTTAGGTTTACGGTAAAAGGCTGTCATATTTCAGTCTGGTGTCTGCTGCCACCTGGGTATATGCTATTGAGTTTGTGTGAGTGTGTGTTAGGGGTGAAGATGACATTTTGGTTTCTCAGTATAAGGAAATGGAGTCTTAACATTAATAACTGCCTCCTTGTGGCAACGTGTTCTGTTTCCTGGTCAGAGAAACCTTGGCGTGTCCTTCACTCCGAGCTCTTAGACTAAACATGCTGCTCTAACCATTGTTGTGTCCTTAGCAAATGAATGTTAACCTAACCCAGCACACAATAAGGCCATCTGCCAAGAAGCATGACTCACCACTCAATGGTCATAATTGACAACAATAGAGAAATGTGAAGTAAAACAAGACTTTTAAATATGTTTAATGTCTAATTAAATATATGACACTTTACAGGAACTTGTTATGATAAGGGTTTTATCATCACGGGGTACACAAGCGGGATTTACTGGTTCAGTCGTTTCCTCTCCAGATTAAATGTTTATTCAGTTATGGTTGTCAAAGTGATGAGGAAGGGAATTGTTGAGTAGTAGGAGTGAGATGCAGGTTGTAGTTTGTTCAAGCTGAGCTCTGTAGTTTGTTCAGAGAGGCTGCTTCTCTTAACTGGAAGTAACTTCAGACACTTCGCTATGTTAATGTATGGTCAGTTTAAATAGCCAGAACTCAGGTTTGCAGGTTTTGAAAATGTTTTGTTGACTGGTGGTGCATGTAGTTCTCAGATGAAATTCCATTCCTACTTCAGATATGATCAATCTAAATTCCAGGAACCATCTTTGGTCAAGAAAAACATGTCTAAACAATGCTGTACATGTGGGTACGACCATCCTCTTTAAAAAAAACGCTGCAGGAAATTGATAGGCAAGAGGTGACCATACTTATGAATGCTTGCAGAGAAGAAAAAATGCAGTCTGATCTTAAATGAACTTAGGAAGGAATAAGAAATTGAAGCAGGAAATGTCAGTGTGAGAAAAACATTCATGGAGCATTTCCTAACAGCCGAAACAAGTAAGAAAAGCCATTTCACTGACCATAACATAGAATTACACTGACTTACAGGCACTTTGAGGATGGACCATGTCGACATTAGCTGGTACTAACTGCTTTTTTCTGCTCATACAGGACAACAGCTTCGAACAGTTTATCATCAACTACTGCAACGAGAAGCTGCAGCAGATCTTCATTGAGCTGACACTGCGCGAGGAGCAGGAGGAGTATGTCAGAGAGGTACGTTTGTATACTCACATTCACACATGCTCCATAAACTCCATGAGTAGACTGGTAGTGGACAGTTGGACAAATTACCCATTGAATCCAGCCTGGAGCCCTGGAAACACTCTCTCACCTGCATCTGAACATGTACATCATTCAACATGTCCGCACTCAATTTGTCGCGTTGGCAGTTCATCATCGCAGGCTGCCCGCAGCGTGATCCCAACCTGGTCATGTCACTCATCTGTTTAACCTCTCATGCTATTTCAGCTAAACCTACATTGTTGCCCTTGACCCAGACGCATTCCTGCTTCATTTGCGCCTCCTATCCCGTCTCTGTCATCCATCATGCTATCAGTTTATTCTCCCCCCGTCTCCCCTCTGTGGAGTCTCGGGGACGGAAGTGATCCTTTACTCCAGTGAGAGTAAACACTGCCCCCGTTGTGGGGCCTTTAAGCTGTTCTGTTTGTTTTCAAAGCTCTATGCATGTGAGTGCAGCAGCGGTGACCCCCACACCCCTTCCCTACTAACAGCACCACCAATGATATTCCGCTTCTGGCCTCTATCCAGTATACAGCATGGGAAAATACCACAGGGCTGGAGAAGGGAGGGAGGACCCACCAATCAGGAATTTGGGCAGTGACCAATCAATTCACGCCACACCTTTTTGGCGCCCTCCCCCTCAAAATATCTGTCACATCCCTTACATCAACTGAAGCTATGCTCCCCAACCATTAGTTGCTGTGAATTCAATGTTAGCAGAGTGGTTTTTCGAGGGACACTGGCCTTTTTTTAGACAGTATGATGGACGTTGTCTTCCTTCTCCTCTACCAGAAAGGCTTTGTGTCTCTACTCTGGTGATGGGAAGGCTGAGAAGCAAGAATAAATAGGGCTATGAACATTAGTGTACCAACATTTAGACTGATTTTAATCATCTATGCACTCAAGTTCATGATCAAAGCTTAAATAAGGAATTAGAACTGTAACTTTAAGGGGCCTATCCCATTTAGTGTTTTTTTTTCCAGAACATTTGTTCTCATTAGGCCCAACTTTCCCATGTAAAAAAATAAGTGCTAGTGATATTAAAGAGTCTAGACATGGTATAACCTCACTTTCTAAAACTTGCGGCTTTAAATGAGAGGTAGAGACACATTGAGGTGTATACATTGCTCTCCACTCATTCAAGGGTTAAAAATGGCACATTTCCTGAATAGAAATAGAAACACAGATGCAAGAAATGTTTTGTTTCCATTTACTACTCAAGTATTCATTTTTAAAGTTTTACTTTGTGATACTATAACATGGAGGAGATTATAACAATGTACAGCAAGAATGTATGTTTGGCATCACATTTTACAAATGTATGAGGTTTGATAAAATTGTAAAGTGGGCACGCTGTCTTCTTCTTATTTTTACTGCAAAGCCTGCAGTACTTGGTGAGAGCAGCACTGATTAGGTGACTATCTATCCTTCAGGTACTTGACCAGGGGCTCAGTGTTGTTGAATCACAGGCCGGTTCAAGAGTGTGATTTCATCAAGCACTCAAACCTGTGAGAGTCTCACTGGTGTGGAAAGAATGTCTTGTTAGCTCTGGTAAAACATAGAAAAGCTATTGTCCCTTTGACCTTCATTTCTTTTGTTACAGGGCATCGAGTGGACCAACATTGAATATTTCAACAATGCCATTATCTGTGACCTCATTGAGAATGTGAGTCAGCTTCCCAATACTCCACCGCAAGCCAGTAGAGTGTAAATTCACATTCAAGTCTGACTGCTTTTGTAGCCGTAGCACAGGTAGCAGTCAAGCATTCTGCAGGCCACAAAACAATGCCAAACCAATAATTCTAACTTTGAGTATTGAACACTTTATAATTGGTATTTCATACCAAATTTGTTTATGTCTACCAACCTTGCTATGTCCAGCACCAAAATGGCATCTTGGCCATGTTGGACGAGGAGTGCCTGAGGCCAGGGACAGTCACAGACGAGACCTTCCTGGACAAACTGAACACCATCTGTGCTGAGCATCAGCACTTTGAGAGTCGCCTCAGCAAGAATTCAAAGTTCCTCACCGACCACAGCCTGCCCCACAGTTGCTTCCGCATCCAACACTATGCTGGCAAGGTACTGAGCATAAGATGTTAATAGAACAATAGGGGATTTGCAGATAAAATGCAATGTGTTTGTTAAACAATACAGTGCCATAAAGAGAACTGAGGAAACACTAATGTCATATAGATAGTAATATAATCAAATTATTCATCTAGTTAGACAATTAAATTCATTTCATGATGTGCGCTCAGTAGGGCACTATAAGAGAGAGTATAAAGGGAAGAGTTGTCCTTCCATGAATACAAAGAAAATACATATTACTAATTTCTGTTATCCCTGTTCATATGAAGGTGCTGTACCGTGTCGAGGGCTTTGTAGACAAGAACAATGATCTGTTATACCGAGACCTGTCCCAGGCCATGTACAAAGCCACCCACAGCCTCATCAAACAGCTGTTCCCTGAGGGCAACCCAACCAAAGTCAACCTTAAGAGACCACCAACTGCTGGATTTCAATTCAAAGCCTCAGTGGGCACACTGATGAGGAACCTGCAGACCAAGAACCCAAATTACATCCGGTAAAGTCCTGTCATTCATACAGAGAGTATATTACCCTGCCAGTAGCATGTTTGTGGTTGAGAATTGTAGTCTCTGACATTTTTTTTTTTAAATTTCTGGTCTAAATAAATAGAAAATGGACTGTCCAGTCAACCCTTATTAATCGCTTACGTCTAGTATTAACTAGCCCAGTTATTCTTGTACTTTCATGTTTATTGGCAGATGTAGATCAGTTTATGTGCTCATAGTGAGTAGAAAAATATTAAACATTTTTTCCATCTTAATATTTGTATCTGTCTGTGAATCTATGACAGTCTGGAAACAGCTGCTGCTAATCTAGAATCAGTTTAGGTAAACAATAACGGTGTATTGTTGAACAATAAAAAGAAAAATATGCTGCCAGTCTGATTTATGTTTCTCATATTAAATCTGGACAATAGCTCCGGCCCATATTTGCTTTTAATTAAAGGGTGATATCAGCTCCACACACAGTCTAACCTTGGTGTAAACAACCTCTCTTCTTACTTCCCAGGTGCATCAAGCCAAATGACAAGAAGGCATCCCACATCTTCACGGACTCGCTTGTCCGCCATCAGGCACGCTACCTCGGCCTGATGGAGAACGTCCGTGTGAGGAGAGCAGGCTACGCCTTCCGCCAGGCCTATGAGCCCTGTCTGGAACGCTACAAAATGCTCTGCAAACGGACCTGGCCCCATTGGAGAGGTCCTGCAAGGTAGTAATTGTGTTTATTCTGAAGCAGTGGCTAATTGTGGGGACAGGTGAAGGGAGTGGAAAAGGTATTTTGTCACTGGACTGTTGCCAAAACAAATCCCTCCGAGGTTTTTGTGAGAGAATGTGAGTGTGGAAACTGAGAAAGGCTCTCAAGTGTCTTTAACTAAAGCACTGAACCTCAGAGTAATCCCAGTGGAGTGACTGTGACCAGACTAATAGACTGTAGTTGGAGTGGTCAGCTCCCAGGTGTGATTGTGTGGAGCTGTGTGAATGTGAAGCAGGTTATTGCTTGAAAAGGGCTCAAATGACTTTTTCTTTCCTGGATACACAAAGGTTTAAAGGGGGGAAACAATAAGCTGAACAACAGTTTACCCAACATACTGATCTTTTGAAAGATAGAAAGCTCAGTCTAAAACAAATGTAAATATGGCTCTTTCAGGGAAAGACTTTTTTTAATATGAACATATAGTTTAATATTGATGTTTGCTTGTCTTGTAACTATTATCCAACCTAATTATTACATACAGTACACACACACTGTTTCAGAAATCTTCATATGTCCTTTTTAGAGCAGTCTTGTTACATACCAGCTGTTCACCCTTCAGCAGAAATGAACCATTTTCCTCTTTGATATGAAACAAGACAGACAGATAAGGATGAAATGTCTCAACATGCTGTGGTTCAAAGAGGAAAATGGTTCATTCTCTGTGCTGGTAAACATACTGATTCCTATCTACTCTAGTTGTTCAGCCATCCCTCTGTGCTTTGTGTGGTTTCCTTATTTCCTCTGTCCACATGTGTCTCTAGATCTGTTTCTTTCTCCTTTTTTTAATAATCATTCTCTCCATTTCTGAAACTCTACATCCTCAATGTTTTTCTCTTCTGTTCTCTCTTGTGTCCAGGACCTTGGCACTACTTGTATACAGTTGTTCTTGTGTTGTTTATGGCCACTTGAAGTGTCAAGTATGTTATGGTTGACCCATCTGACTCTTCTGGCTTCCCATAGGGAAGGAGTGGAGGTGCTGATGGCTGACCTCCAGGTCCCAACAGAAGAGTTCTCGTATGGCCGCTCCAAGATCTTCATCAGGAACCCAAGAACGGTAGAAAACACAGAAAAATAAGCCCTGCATCCCTTAAATATGTTTTCTATCCAGTTTTGACATCTGCTGTGTACTCTGCTACATCAAGCTATGTTTGAATGTCTGAAGATTAAATCCAGTGTGCTCAGCAGCCCTGTTTTCTCACAGTAAGATGTTTGTAAAGCAGGGTGGGCTGCACTTGGAGCCCCCACTTCAGCAATTAGCATGCAACCACCAGTCTGAAAACACATGGTTTCACTTAGTCATCCCATCTAACATGGGAAATTAGCTTCTTTACGCAGCGCTTGTAGGCTCTTCAACTGCTGAAGCCTGCAGCGTTTGAATGGACTCTCCCAACCCAGCAAAGGAGCAAACACAGCTTGGAATAACATGATCTCATAGCAGAAGAATTGTTTCTTTAAATGCTTTTTCTATCTGATCAACTTATCTCCCTTATATATCTGCAGCTGGGAAATCGCTACATCGAGTCTAGCTGAGTTGCTTTTAATCCAGAAAATATTTCTGTTGGCTGTTAATCTACTGCAGCCACATATCTAGTTTAATTATTAGTGTTGAAGCTCTTTGAGCTATCTTACTACCAGTGAAATAAAGTTAGATAAAAATATGTCATTGAGAGATTCTGTTTTCCTACATGTATGCAAAGCAATGGTTTGAAAAGAACCAAAATACTTTCTTTGCAGATTAAATTGCAGTGGCTCACAGCAGGACTATGAAATTGTCCTGAATTTGTAAATGTACTCACATTCCTTATGAAGAAAGGTTGATTCACATAGGTCATTTTTTTATTATCTTGCTGGAAGTCCAAGCAAGAAAGGATCTTTTTTTCCCCCCCTGAAGATAGATTGTTCTTAATATCGCTGAATCAGTATGTCCTCTGAAAAAAATATATTTCTATTGATCTCACAGAGGGCAATGTGTTTTCTTTATACTTTTTTTTTTTTCCCTTTCATAACTTTTTCCCCCCCATGATCTTATTGCAAAGAGAATTTGATGTTGATACATACACATTTTGTAGTAGTAGTTAACTCTCTCCTCTTCCCAACAGCTCTTCTTCTTGGAGGAGAGGAGGAGGCAATGCCTGCAAGATCTGGCCACGCTCATTCAGAAGATCTACCGTGGCTGGAAGTGCCGTCGCCAATTCCTGCTGCTGAAAAAGAGTCAGATCGTGGTGGCAGCGTGGTACCGCCGATATGCGGTGAGGCTCTTTTGAGGAAATGAACTCAAACTCACACATAAGGCAAAATAAACACAAAGGCATCAATGTGTCAAGCGTTAATAATTTCCTGTCTTTTGCGTTTTTTATCTTGCAGCAACAAAAGAAATACCAGAAGATCAAGAGTGCCACCACTGTGGTGCAGTCCTACACCAGAGGATGGCAGGTGTGCACCCTCCGATGAATTCACTCTGTTTTATAATATAACGTAGCATGAAGCCATGCAGAGATCATGACAGAAAAAACATTAATATGTGTGCTTTTTCCATCAGGCCCGCAAACTCCTGCGAGAGCTAAAATATCAGAAGAGATGTGAAGAGGCAGTCACCACCATCTCAGCCTTCTGGCACGGCACCCAGGTATTGACGCATTAATGCGGAGAGATGTTTACCTCAACGGAGTGTCTGCCTGGGTTTATATTGAAGAAGAAACTGCTCTTAAAGTCTTAACACAATTGCTTAAAATACTTTTTCATTTTATGCAGTGTTCCTGCCTAATGGCCCAACAGTATTATAAAAATTCTGTTCTTTAACAAAGCCATGCTTGATGTTGTTGCTGCTGCTGTTTCCCTTTTAATCCTGCTTCTTTTGCTGATCACACGACTGCCACTTCTCTCTTTTTTTCCCCCACTCCTCTTTCACTTTCTTTCCTTGATTCTTTTCCTTCTCACGTCCTCATCCTCTCTTACCGAATGCCCACCACGTCCCGCCAGGCTCGGATGGAGCTGAGACGTCTAAAACAAGAAGCGCGGAATAAACATGCTGTGACAGTAATTTGGGCATACTGGCAGGGAACCAAGGTATTTCAACCCCAGCCCGTAGTGTGTTTCCGTCCCAGCTTGTCATCCCTATACACCGTGTCCCGTCCCATCCCATTCCCTCTATGACACTGCTTAATAGAGTAGCAGCAGCTTCTCTGAATAAACCTCAATCCCAGTCCCACTGTTATCATCTGGCCTGTTTAATGTGCCTTATTATTGTTTGTCATGTTTTCTGTTTTGTAGCTGTCACGTGTGGGATCGTCTTGATATGTTTTGGCTGTTTTTTGAAGATTTTCCTTCAGTCATGGAGTTGCAAACCAGAATTAGTTTTCTAAATGGATCCTTTAACATGGCACACATGTTTTAAATTTGTGTGTCTTTGGTTTGGTTTCTACCCAATGTGGTGTTTTTAAATGTGTTACCTTCTCTTCTATAATCTAATTAGTTCAGCCATACAGTGCCTACCACCTCACAGATGACTTTCCCTGTGCTATCTACTTTAGCTCATGCTGAGAAGCCTTTCTTTTAATATACTGTTCGCTCACAGCAAAACACCAGGAAGTGCTTATAAATTAGCATGGAATTATTATTATTATTATTATTATTATTATTATTATTATTATTATTATTATTATTATTATTATTATTATTAATATTATTATTATTATTATTAATAATATTATTATTATGATTATTATTAATATTATTATTATTATTATTATTATTATTATTATTATTATTATTATTATTATTATTATTATTATTATATTATCAGCCATTAGTGTGTTATCGTTTAAGATATCATTGGTTGTTAACAATCAATATTTTATTTCAAGGTCTCTCAGCCTGCTCATATCTATCGATTCTGACTCATTATAGATGCTGGTAACGACTATTCCATGAGCAAACTTTGTTCTTAGCAAACACAAAGACTCTTCCATTTAATTCCCCTAAAAAGCACTCGCAAAAAGCTGCTCGCATATCGATGTTAATCACCTAGTTGTCCCATCTCTTCGACATCTTTTGTTGTCCTTCGTCAATGTCTCCTCATAATGCTTTTTCCACACCTACTCAGTACCCTCTCCTGGGACAATTAAGTTTTGATTGTCACTGAAATTAACCTCCTCCGCAACTACCACCGCTTTTCATCAGGCCCGGAGAGAGCTGCGTCAACTGAAGGAGGAGGCGAGGAATAAACATGCCGTAACGGTCATTTGGGCCGGCTGGCAGGGCACCAAGGTATTTGGGAAGCCTGTTGACTTGACTTGCCGTGACTATGTGACTTGCCGCCTCCATCGACTCCCTCCTCCCCTCCCATCTCCCACCCCCAAGAAAACCTCAACATATCCATCATTCTGCTCAACCCACTTTAAACACTGATGTAAGGCAGTTTACCATACATTATCTCACATACACACCCGTCCCCTGGATGATGAAGTGAAAAGAGGAGACTAATTAATACACTAAACAGTCATTTTCACAGAAGCCTGTCTTTATAGCTCTGTTGCCTGGCGATATAATATATTTGCATATGTAAGCACTAATTAGTGATTAAAGGTTATGTAGGCAACCCCATTTCCAAGACGACAGTCTCTCATACACACACACACCTCAGGGACAGATCACATCATTTTTTGGGTGTGTTTTCAGCTTCTTCCTCTATGGTCCATGCCTTATTAGTGCATGCTGCTTGCCGTCTGCATGACTTCTTCCTTCTTGTGTAGTTAATGCATGTTTGCTCTTTGCACTGCAGTACTAGTTTGTCTTTTTTTAGATGGAACTGTTTGGATCCGTTGCTGCCTGATTTTTGACTTTTGCTCTTCTCCCGTTCCACTAAAAAGACCCAAGTCTGTTTCCATTACAGAAGTTCTCCTGATAACAAATGTTCGAATGACCCACAGTGTGCCACATTTGTTTCTGGAGTCTGGAGCAATAGAGCTGTTCTTTTTACAGTCTCTTGATGGTTACAGATGGCTGGTGTGCAGTGTGTGCGCGTGTGTGTGTGCGCGTGTGTGTATTTGATGTTTACTGACCTCAGGCAAAACTATGTCTCCCTCTTCCTCCTCTCATCTTCTCTTGCTTCATTTGTGCCCGCTCTCTTGTCTCTTCCCGCCCACCCCCTGAACAGGCTCGCAGGGAGCTGAGGAGACTGAAGGAAGAGGCCAGGCGTAAGCACGCTGTCGCTGTGATTTGGGCCTACTGGCAGGGACTCAAGGTACCTACCAGCCCCACGGCACAGCCATGACCAAGACTGCCACCTACTCATCACCCCTCAACCTCTTCATCCTCCACAACTGTCTACTTTTTGCACACTTCTACAGGAAGCCACTCTCTGCTCAGTGCTGTGATCACAATTTCATCACCCACAATAGCATTGTTTTAAACTGTGTGCAGCTTTCAACAAAAAGACATTAGGTTAGGTTATTGGTTGATATATTACATTAACTTTTATTGCCGTTCCCACCACCAAAACAGTAAAACACTTGGTTTCATGCACAATCACCAGGAAAATACAAAAAACCACAACATGTAGTCGTTCACAAAGATTACTAGAGCGCAAACAGATTTTTTTCCTGTTTAGAATAATCACAGAGTCAAGTTTTCATATTTTCCCTCCAATGTGGAAATACCAATGCTCTGCAGTGCAGTCCATGTGGGACTTGCAGGACTTGCTCTCTCACAGCATTTCCCCCTTCATCACCTGTGTGGCCCAGAGAAATGTATTTAACACAGTAACTGTGATGTCATCTTAAAGGGGAAGTTCACCTGAAACGGAAGACAAAAAAATCCAATTTACCACAATGGGTTTTTTTTTTTTTACCATGCAGATCGGTTCTGCTTTATATGCAGAGATTCTGGTGGACAATGCAGTGCAATGGAGTAGAATAGAATATCTTTTGAGGTGTTCAAAGAAATGAAACCATGAAACCAGGCTCTGGTTACTAAGTAACACACAGCCCTCAAATGTTTTCATCAGGTCAGTTTTTTTCAGCAGTAAATAGTTGTCAAAGATATGACAAACTAAAAAGGGTTAAACTTCCTTCTGTAATTTTGTAGTTTTAGATACAGATTTTAATTTTAGCTAATTATTTGGAGACATCTGCTCTTTTACTCTTTTTGTTTTTTAATGCTGAAAATGTAAACCAACAGAGGCTGACTGATATAGCAGAGGCTGTCTGTCTGTCTCTTTCTCGTTCTGTCCTGCCTTTTATAAATGTCCTACTCTGACTATTTCCTCTGCGTCTGTGCAACTAACCCCATATAAAGAAGCACTTTCCTGAGTTTCCACCAGTAATTGTTTTGCTTGTTATTTCCTTGCTTTTAGGTGTGTGAAGTGTGTGTTTGTGTGTGTATGTGTCCTAGTTTTTGGTGACTTTATGTTGCGGTTCTGTCTGGTTTTAGAAGAACTGTCGTCACACTCGTCATTTGCTGCAGCGTTAATCTTCTCATCATGTTAATTGACCACAATGCACCTGCTCATAACTCAATCTGTGCAATTGAGGTCGCCATGAAGGTCATAACCATCATTGACTTTCAGTAATTAATTTTTATAATCATTGTCATTTAATTCCAGCAGCTTGGAGTTTGTCTGTTGCAGGTGTTCATTGTTTGTGACTAACCAAATGTCTGTTACTCCAGTATTGTTTGTGTATACTGTCCCTCCTCTATTGGCGTATTTCATTTCTTCCCTGCTTCACTCCAAACCGATGATTGACATGTTATTTATTGTTTACTTTTTCTTTTCTTTTTTCGCTCTAAAAGGTCCGCAGAGAGTACAGAAAATTCTTCAGGGCAAATGCCGGCAAGAAGATCTATGACTTCATCATCCAGAGAATTGTAAGTCAGACTTGAATATTTACTTGAATAAATGCATAAAAACTCCGTAGTTGTTTTTCATCAAATATTTGCCCTTGCAATACAGCTTATATTCATGTCTATTTGTGCAGATGCAAAAATACTTCCTGGGCTTGAAGAACACCATGCCCCCCATGTCACCCATAGAAAAGAACTGGCCCGCTAGGCCTTACCTCTTTCTGGATGGCGTCCACAAAGAGTTGCGGAGAATCTTCCATCTCTGGAGGGTTGGTCACAAATAACCATAGCTTCTCTCCCACTATCTGTTCCATTCACCCATACTGAATTCTTCTGTCATTTCATGATTTATGCTGTCAAACGCACATATGCATAGTAGAATGAAATAAGGATTATGGGCATGACTTAAGCATTTAACTAAATTTAACAAAATCTTTAAACCAATCAGTAGGACAGTCAAATCACAAACTCCCCAGGCAATGATCCTGCCTATTACTGATCAAATATAGACATAGAATGAGTATTGTTGGTAAATGGTAAATAACACATTGCAAGATCCACGGAACACACCAGAAACCTGAGAATAGAAAATATTGGATAGGCAATTCAAAGAATATGTAATATTTATCAGCAACCCTCATTTAAACCATGTGTGTGTTTGTTTGTGTGTTCAGTGCAAGAAATACAGAAGCCAATTCACAGAGGAGAAGAAGGCAGTTTATGAGGAGAAGCTGGAGGCAAGTGAGATCTTCAAGGATAAAAAGGCTCTCTACCCAAGCAGGTACCTGAAATTCACACTGATCTTTATTGATCAGAATATAAATGTACTGTTTGCTATGAAATGAAGAGATTCACTAATGTACTTAAACCAGGGGTCTTCAACCAGGGGTCCGTGACCCCTAGGGGGTCCGCAGAGGTACTACAGGGGGTCCGCCAATTTCTGTCATAATAATTGACAATTTTCACCAAAATAATTTGTGAGAATTAAAAAAATATAACAAAAATGATAATGAGTAAACTTCAAGCATTAATATGCAATGAAAGGCTACTTTTGACAAAAACTATTACTATTTATTATTTATAAATTATTCCATTATTCCTGAATGTTTTATCAGTCATAAACACATATAGGCTAATAACCCAGTATATAAATAGGTTAATAAGGTGAAATAAAAGGGGTCCTTGGGCTGAACAAGGTTGAAGACCCCCGACTTAAACAGAAAGCCCTCGTCCTACTCATACCTCCTATGTGGCATGTCTTTGTCTCTGTTTGTGCCTCAGTGTGAACCAGCCCTTCAAAGGAGACTACCTGGAGATCAGCAAGAACCCCAAATATCAGAAACTCAACAATGCCGTGGATGAGAAGGTTCTGCTGGCTGATGTGGTCAACAAGATTAACAGGGCCAATGGCAAGGTAAGAAAGATCATTCACACTACAATATTTACAATCCTTTCAGCTTGTTGTAAGAGATTACATTGTGACCTGCTGTTTTAGAGATTTGCTCCACACAGGCCAGCGGAGCACAAAACTATTAAGTTGTTTTGATCAGTATTTCACCCAGCTGTGCAGCAATCTGATATTTATTTATTTTATTTTTCTGACATCTTAACAACCTGCATTAATTTTGTTCCAGCAGATAGCATAGACGTCTGGACAGGTGTATTATGTTTTACTTTTAACCTTGTCCTGGATTTAAAGACGAGAGTGACACGTAAAAATAAAAAAATAATTAAAAAAATAAATAAATAAAAATAAAATAATAAGTTTATTATTATATAGGATGTAGCACAATATGATATTGAGAGACAGTAGGGTGAACAGTTTTTAATGTGCTTTGCAGGGCACCGCTCGAATCTTCCTGCTGACCAAGAAGAGCGTCGTCCTGGCTGACCAGAAGACGGGTCAGGTGAAGGCCAGCGTTCCTCTACCAGACCTCGCCAGTGTGTCAGTCAGCACACAGAGCGACGGCTTCTTTGCTCTCAAACTCAAAGAGGTGAGGGAAAGCTGGTGTTATGATGTGTAGTTTTAGTGCCGTCATGATTATAACAAACGAGACTCGTATCCATCTTCTCATCTAATTCTCAGCAAGAAAGTCAAACAATTTGTTCATAAAACAGTTTATTAAATGTTTTGTGTGCAGTTCAATACTAGTTCAGTACTCAATTTATGATTTCAGGGGACTGGACTTCAATTTTCAATGTGTGATTTTTGTTTTAGGGGTCGGCCTCAGCCATCAAAGGAGATTTCTTACTCAGCAGTGAACATCTTATTGAGATCATCACCAAACTTCACCGCACCGGGGCCACGGATGCAGACAGGGAGCAGCTCCTCATTGACATCTCAGATGAGTAAGAAAAAAATCTGGTTATTCTGGTCAAAGGATTTGATCTGTCTGCCAATCTGGATGACATTTAATGGCGTTTCTGTGTGTCACAGGTTTCTGGTGCAGTTCAAACAAGATAAAGTATGCGTGAAATTCATCCAAGGAGCCCCCAAGAATGGCAACAGTGTGTCCTGCAAGCGCAAGAACAACCGCCTGCTAGAGGTGTCGGTGCCCACAACGGCATAGTGCAGCTCTCTCACGAGATATCCAGTGCTGTTCCCGAGTGCTCAGATTGGGGGGAGGTTGATTTTAAACAGCGAACCGCCACCCACTCCGTAACCTCTCGTCTCAAGAACCATCACCCCAGCGCCCACCCTGAGCCCAAAAATGACAATTATTTGGCTTGTTGTGTTGTTGTTCTGTCCTTCAGTCTCTTATCAGATTTACTATGGCACCACTATAGCTGTAACCATGTGCCACTTTTTTGGCAAAGAAAGCCCTTCTCTGGGTTGCATGCCACAGAAATTTGGTAAAATGTTTCACCGGTGTTTTGTAAAACTGGGGTAAAGGGATGGATGAAAAAAAGAGTCTTCGTGGAGCACAAGAGACTTTAGTATACCAGTGGGGACATTGATAATGATTGTTCTGCCTGTATGTTTAATAAGTCTTCAGAGAAAATGTCATTATAACAACTCTATGACAAGCTCCAGCCTCAACTGGCCTTGACTCATCCATTATTTTGATTTAAGCAGCTCTGGCTTAAAATTTGAGATGACCTGGGAACTTTTGGGCTTGGCCTGTCAGATTTAGTATTTCTGACAAAATACTGCACTTGTTTTCACCTCGTGTAACCAAAAGGGGATGACCTGAAAATGAATTTGATTGTATGTTGTATTTTCTATATATATATATCTTTTTTTTCTGGAGGAAAAAAAGGTGGGCAGTTAAGAAGTCAAATGTAATTTGCTAGATAATTGTAAAAACATTTTTGTGTCTACAATTCCTACGTGCCATTGAACAGGTCCCATGACTTGTCACGTGTCAGTGTACAAATACAAACAGAAAAACCATGTAGGTGATTGACCCTGATCATTTACTGTTATTGACAATATCACTGTCAAATGTTTTTGAACAAGGGACAAGCTATAGTGGTAATTTCTTGTAAGTTTTGACTGTACATGTGATCAACTTCCATTTCCTCTCCAAGCACAGTACAGTTATCTAAGCTTTTATTTAATCGAAGAGCTATGGTAAACTGAATTCATATCCTTAACTCAAAGAATGTCACGTATAACTAGAAGACCCCCTCCCTTTAAGAGGGACTTAATTAAAAGATATTGACAAAGGCAGCACAGACATTCCTGTGGAAGGACAAGTATCCAACCAGAAGAAGCGAACCTAACCACACCTTCCACAGTGTCTTCACCATATTAAGTGAAACCCTTGATAGTGATTTTTTTTTTGTGTGTGCAATAAATACAATTCTTTGTCTCGATTGTTCTCCTTCAACCCATAGCAGTCGCCCTCACTGTACCATAAGCTGTACATAGGCTCCATAGGCTGTAGCCCTGGCATGGACAAAGGGTTTCTTTAGTATCCCAATTTTAATTGCTGTGTTCGTGAAATACCCGTTTCTTGCCACTGCAGCTTGAGTTATAGTAGTGCTTGACCCACTCTGACCTAATGTGTATTTTTTTAAGGGGAAAGACCAAATATTAAGCGCACATGACCATAAATTCTTTCAGCTTTCACAATCCAAAATTGCATTTTCAAAGAAGCAACAGAGTGCTATATTTTCAGGTATGTTTACTATAATAATCTCTATTTGGATGTAGTGGTAGTGGGTTTTGTACTGTTGATTTCTAAGTCAACCAGATGTTTCTCTGGTGACTGTGAGGGAATAACAGCCAAAGTTGGTCTAGTCATTTTTTTGCAATCCAAGGTACCTTGGTTTGTGAATTGCTTTTGTATTTTTCTTTTCTTTTTTTTGATGTCACACCTGACACAGGGACTTGAGAAATCAGTTATTGCTGTCCCTTGCACGGGAAAGATTGAGCTGAAAGCCACTTTTGATGTATTCTCTTCCTTAGCACTGCATAGTTTCAAGGCAGTTTTGCTAAGGTGACATCTTCCTCCCCCTCTCTCTTTTCTGTTTCGTATTTGAACAATGGCTAAAACTGCAAAATGATGTCTGCATTCTTGTGTGCCTAATGTTAACTTGTGCTGAGAGACAGAAGATGGATATGTTTCAATAGAACTCAGTGTAACATTTACAAGTAATCTTTTTTAAATTAAATAAAAATCAGTAATAAATAAATGTTCTGAGATTTTGTGAAACTCTTATTTTGTTAATACATGCTGCTTTTTCTGGGAGTCATCCACACCTACTCATGACTGGCACTTTTTGATGTATTTTCATAAGCTCTTTTTGTACGGAGCCTACCCTCAGATTATTAAAGAATTAATCAGATTATTAAATATTACATTCCTGTGAGGGAATCAGCCGAATCAACAGGGTGTCGGCCAGGACTGAAAACTGTTATGGGGGTAAGTAGCACTGAGGCTGGACAACCAAGCCTTGTCGTCAAGCAGCTGGCCAGATGTTTTCCATCACCTCTAGGGAGAGCTGTCCTAGGGTTAAATTCCGCGGCTTGGGGAGAGCTGCCGGCAACAGGTCTCCAGGGAGCAGCCCTCAGATTGAGCACAGAGTGGTAAAAATAGCATACCATTTTGGGCTGCCCAGTACCCGGTTCCCACCACTCTGCAGGCTGGGAAAGGAAGGAGGAGCCCGAGCCTCCCAGTGGATATCCAACCCTCAGTGGGAGTGCAAAGGAATTGTACAATGCACAATCCCATCTCCTGCAAAGCCTGTACTGTTCAAACAATGATGCAGATCTGCATCAAATCAGCACAACTGGGCAAGAGTGGCTTGTGGAAATTCACTGTCCTTGTTGCCATTTACTTGTCTAATATTGTACTAACATTTATCAGATCTGCTTTATTCATCTTAGATTATATGACTGCAGCTGTCACTTGGAAAACACATTTGAGTTTTGTTTGTGAAAGATCATAATGATATTAACATATTCTAGTGAAAGTTGGATCATCTCAGAGTGGGGGCAAATTGAAAGTAGGATCACGCTGCTTTTGCTTTGAGATTGGGTAGTCTTTGGCGACATCCCATGGATTATAGATGACATTACAATATAAAAAAGGGCACAGCGCGAGGATATACCGTACATTAGAAGATTTACCTCAGTGATGTATTTTACTGATAAATAAAACCTTAATAAACTGCAATAAACTCAAGCATTATGTGCAACTTAAAAACCTTTTATTTAAGTTTTCCTCATTGGACTGAAGTTGACCGTAAATATCTGCAGAAAGAGCAAATATGTCTCTTTGAAATAAATATGTTGTAAAGCAAACACAATATTCTTTTTCCTTTAGCATAGTTGACTGTATTTCACATGTTTTACAAGATTTCTGTAGTTAGTCAGCATACAGCATTGTTTGGGTAATGTATGTAATTTTAACTACTAATTATTTCTACACTGAATAAAGCAGCATTCCTCAAACTCAAAACTATATTCAAAAGCCTCAGTAGCCATGCATAATCCCTTATATGTTTCCAAGTGACCATGCAGTTAGAGAGAATCCAACAACTGAATGAATCTGGGAACTCTCCTTCTGGGATTTCACATCCTGTCCAAAATCTTCAGTCAGTTGCAGTGGATTGTAGTGCTGCTGGCAATAAAGGGAACAGTGAAAAAATGTAAGTGAACTGCAGGTGTGAAATTCAGTTCATAAAAATGTGCTAGCTCCTTTTTGGGTTACTACTGTTCACCTGAAAATTATCAATTGATATTTAATCTTTTGAGTCCATGGGTTTAATATGATTTTGGTATCAAGGAGATGAAACCTAGCCATGTTTTAAAATGTGGTGAAAAGGTGTTGTTCCTCAACATTTTATACCCAAACCACTGTAATTAACCACCCACTAACAGGATTTTATTTTAGTTATAGGTTCATTTTTTTAGTTTTAGTAAGATTATTTCTTAAAGATGCTAGCATAGCCTACTGTAATGTTTCAAAAGAAAGGGAGGAATGCGCATCATAAAGACTCCAGTACTCCAGCTGTGCCCTTAGCTGTTCTCTAATCAACTGTATACTATACTGTATGCACAGCACATACACAGTACACATTGTTACATATGAACAAAGTATAGTATTAGAATGAAAAAAAGAAAAGAAAAGAAAAACAACTAAAAAAAGAAACATAAGTAAGGGGTCATGAATGAATGGAAAGAATCCCCGCTGTGGCTATTCCCTGAGTGCTGAAAAGTCATTGCCCAGGGATAAAAGCTGTCTTTGAAAAGTGGTGTGTGCCTTGATGCTGTGATAGCAGTGCTCACCTGATGGTAGCAGTCAAGATAAACGGTGACCTGGAAGAGTGTTGTGTCTGATAATGTGCTATTTTCCTGCAATTTTGTAGCATAGATTTCTCTTAGATATGGCTGATCGCGGCTGATTGCTGTCAGTTATTTCTGATGCCAGCTTAATGTTTTTGTAAAGTCGCCTCAGTTCAAGCACCACAAGGAGTACCAGGCCTCCACCAAGAACACTTTAATCAGTGCATCCATAAGTGTTGGTGGGGTTATACTAGCTAAAATCAATAATCTTGTTCTCTCAATTACATAGAGTAAAAATTCTTCTTCTTCTTCTTCTTCTACTTCTACTTCTTACTTAAAGTCAAACTTCACTTAATGGCAGTTTAGACTGTCTGGTATTGATTTTTACATTATTTATTTATTTTAATTGTTAAAATCCATATTTAATTTCTAAATTATATAATTTTAAAGAGTCTGTTGTGATGACACCAGATATAGTTACTGTGGAGCTTTCTTTGCTCTCTCATTCAAAAGGGCCTGAAATAGCTGGCATTGCCTCTGGACACTAGGGGTCAGTCAAATTCAGCTTGTGGGGTCAACAATAACTTCCCTTTACAAGCACTGATTGTCAGAGGTGGTCTGAAAAGAGGAAATTGGAAGCCCAGAAGTCCTTTGAAAATTGGTGAAGATGCTAATAAAACTGTTAAGATCTTGTTTGTGTTCAACTTTATCTGATGTTGACATGAGATCTTCTCAAATATTTTATGGATAAACAATGCATGTTATTATTTTAAATACATTAGTTACTCATGAGGCTTTAATGCATTTACATTTTACATTCCCAGAAATGGCTTTGCATGTTTGACCTGCTTCTCTTTAAAAAAACAAACAAACAAAAAAACATTAATTTTGCCTCTATAATGCAAAAATGTATAATGCACAACTGGAACTATGTTAATCATGACTGCAGTTTGCACAGTACGCGACCCAAATAAGCCAAATAATATTAAACCCAGGAAGCTGCCATTTTTATGCCCCTGGATGATTACCATGGGTTTTTCCAAGTCCTGAATTTACTGCCGTCTAGAGTCAATAAGATCAAAGTTCAGTGTGAACTAATGAATCTCTAAATTCAGCATATAAACCCTTCCTCCCACCTTTCTCCTTCTCCCAACCTTTTTTTATATTTCAGCCATTAATTTAATGTTGCATATTATTAGAGATGAAATCTTCATAAGTAACCTCCTTTCTACATAAAATATTGGACCATGAGATATTGCCATATTGTGACTTCTCTGTTGTAATTTAATTAGCATATTGTCTGCCTCCAGGGACAGCAGAAGCATTTCTCTGACTGTGCTCTCAAACCATCTACTCAGTGATATGTTCCAAACATGTCCTACGCGTGCTGGAAGTTAGTTAATCGTATTGACTGTATTGAGTTGTCACAGCGTCAAGGCTGATTTCATTATTGAGTGAGGGAGTTTAGGATGTAGATGTCAACACATTGGCCACCAGCCTACTGATTTACTTTGGCATAAATCTATGTTGTGATTTAAATGAAACCACCCCTCAAGACCAGAAACAGACTATCTGTCATTTGGAGGAAATTCATTTTGTGTACCTTCCATGCAGGATTAATAAGGTGAATGTCCAGGTTTGGAGGTCATTTTGTTTTCTTCTCAGTTTCTTTTTTTGATTTCCCCCCCTTGTAATATGTTTTTAACACCAAATTAAGGTTGAATAGGCGAACATCTTTCAGGTGGCCCCAAATGTTTCATTGTGTCATTTTAAAATCTTTTTGTCCTCTAAGAACAATACAATTTTAACTCATCGTTTAACTCATCTGAGATTTTTTAGAAGCATAATTTTTCAATTACACTCTGCACTGTGGTGACTGATTTTGACATACAGACATAAACACGGAGAACAAGCGTGCAGAAATTAGGTAGAATTAAAGGCAGACAGGGATGGACCCCAACAGACGGGGACAGACACACAGTGTTACATTACTGCCCCTGGCAGTGTGTCAGGTAGTCTGGAGGGAGGGGACAAGGGCTGGAAGAGGTCTGATTAATGAGTGTTACTGGGTGGTGGAGAGTTTGTGTCCCCACTCACCCTTGTGTCACCGGCACACTCAATGGCTTCATCAATTTGTAGCCATTATCACGTCAATAGGAAAGAATGGAAGGAGGAGGGGAGTTAAGGATTGAGGCGAAAAATGGGCTTCTGCCGCACCATCTGTGGCTAGCTGAACATGGGTGAAGCAAGGACCAATTACTTTATTCATCTCTTCTATATATGTAAGCTGAATGTGGCTAAAGGCTTATTACTAACTTTTAAAGATTTTGTCACAGACATTTAACTTTGTAGCTTGCTGAAATAAAAGAAAAGCTTATATATAATATATAACTTTAGCTATGACTGATTAACTTTTAAGACACTGGCACAGCTTCAGAGCCGCTCACTTCTGAAACAATAAAAGAAATTTGAATGAATCATTGACCAGACACAATGTTTTTTTCATTATAAGAATATCGTCTTTAGTTTCTTTGAGTTTTTGTGCCCTGAAAAAAAGTTTAGAGATATAAACTGAGCTTTGGTGGTCTCAAATTTTCACTCATATTCTGTCTCTCTCAATAATCTCTTTCACCATTTAACGTGACTAAAGGTCGACAGCCATGCTAGCATCTCTGTGTGCTATCACAGCATGCAAAAATGGTGATGATGACAACGTTAGCATGCTGGTTTAACAGGTATAATGTTCACCATCTTAGTTTAGCCTCTCACGCTAACATTAGCGCTAAACACAAAGCAGTTTTACAGGTATTTTGCACTGTACTAGACAAAATGTTAAGGGATTAACGAAGGGATTAAATTCATCAATATTCTCTGTTGAAATACGTAATTAAGTCTAGACCAAAGTGGTGGACCAACCAACCAAAGCAAAGTTTTTTTTTTTGGTGGAATCTAAGACTGTTGGTTTTACTTCTGGAGAAATTTTGCTGGTCACATCAACCAACAGAAATCTTGTAGTAAAAAAACAGGTCCTTTTCTAATAAATCATCACTATCTCTATGCTCAGTCATCATTGCACCAAGTAAATGAGTCTGTGAATGTGTATGTCTGCATGTGAAAACAAGCATCTGTGCAACTGATACGGATAAGCAAATAGCTGCACACACATCATTAGGTGCTCATTTACAGACAGGAGCAGGATACTTGTTCAGTTCAGCTTTCTGAGCTCTGAGCAAACATGTGCATGAGTGTATATCTCCACCATCCGAAGCCTGTGCATTAAGGAAATTGTCATCTCTTGTGGGCCATAATGTTGTCTTCCCATAAACTTGCTCTTTACTATCTGCTGCTCCTCACTAGTTGTGGCAGGGACAAGCCTAAAATTACCTAGAACTTGTGATGTTTTTCTCACGGTTGCCTCAATCAGGTCTATCACTTCACTGATAGCCCCAAGGCTATCAGATGCTGTTGTCATGCTAGTCCAAAGATCCCTGAAATTTCATTTGAAACAGATATAATAACCCAAAATGGACATTGCTCTTCAACGTGCAAACCTTGGGGGCTGAATAGCTGTTTATTTTTTGGCTGACAGAGGTGTAAAACAGACTTTTTAATCGGTCCAGAAGCTGCTCAGAGTAAAACAGTGGGAATAATGATTCTTCATCATAGAGTTCATATGGCCTCTAATGATGCTAATCGGTTCAACACCTGGTCTTTCATTGCCTATCACTGTTACTGATTAAATTGTTCAGACTGCCATTAGACAAGCAACATCTGGGATGGGGGCAAAGGCAAAGAGGAGATACGGGCAGAAGGTAGAGCAAAACAAGAAGAGGAGTAGGTGTAAAGTAAGTGGAGAGGGGATCAATTAGGGAAATGAAATCTCGTCTTCAGTGTGGGACAACATACATCAAGCGGTGACAGCACCTCCTCTAAGCCTGTCAGTCCCGCCTCTGTCAAAACGACCAATTAAAGCAAAGCTAATCCCCACGTTAACCCCTGGATAGCCTTTGAACCAAACCTCCTTATGTATAGGAGAAATCAAACATGTTGTACACAAGCACATGAACACATTTGTGGCATCAATTCGTCACAGAGTGGATTTCAGGTCTATTTCTGTGTGTTTGCATTATTGTAAACTACATTGTGTTTTTTTTTTTTTTTTACCCTGTATTAAATTGTTGACTTTGTTTTTCAAATTATCATTATATAAAGAAAATGCTGTTATGAAGGCTAAAAAATCTCAAAGTTAATGTATCCCTTTTCATCATTAGGAACTTTAAAATCAAAGTTGAAAACCTGTTTTGAGGAAACTTTTTAGGTGACACAATTACCCTCATTGTTGAATTTTTCAGTTAACACTATGGCTGAACAACACAAAGCACTATGTATACCAAATATCTTTCAAATCAAATCCAATGATAAAGATGTCACAGTAGAGGACACGTGTCACCAAGGTTGCTTATTGCCTCTTTTATCCAAATTGCTTTAAAGCCATAAATCACCATACAGGTCATTTCAGTACTCTCTTACGTATACAGACAATGGCAACATGACAATGCAGTCACTCCGAGGAAAACCTGTAACCTACACTCATTCCCTGAGCTATAAGCTTCTCCCTATTTATTCATCTGAATTCTTCAGGTTCTGCAACAAGAGCAAAAGAGAATAAATAAAAGCAGGAGAAGAGAGGTGATGTTGCAGTGTCAGCTGTGGTGGTGATAAAGAATTATGTATTTGCCTTCATCACCTAACCCTAACCCTTGCGCTCTCTCTCACACACACAGACACACACACACACACACATATACACACAGCCGATCTGATTAAACCCCACAAACATGGATTGGTGGGAGTGTCCATGAACCACGAGGCTAATTGAACTGTCTTCACGCTGACAGGATGGAGGGGTGTGGAGAGAATGATGAGGACTCGATTAAACATGCAGGAATGATAGTGGTATAAAAAATGCATAGAACGGAAGCAACTGATGGGGATAGTTGTTGTTCACTCATACCTGAACACTCAAGAATAAATAATGTGAATGAAAAAATAGTTTGAATAGATCTTTATATTTGTCTTGTTTTTCTATGTATTCATGGTGCATGATTCCCCTTCCATGACTGTTACAATCTCCATCCATCCATTGTGGGATTTTCTATTCTCTAGATAGACAATGTCCAGACTGAAAAATCTCATGAACTATTGGATGAATTGCTGTAAAAATTCTTACAGATATTTAAGGTTCCCAGAGGATTAAGCCAGCTGACTCCAAGCCCCACTTTTCTCAAGTCAAATTTTAGTTTAGTTTATTGCAGCAGGCCAACAAGGCTCTGCTTGGTATGCCTTGTATATATTTATTTTCTATCAGGCACTTTTTTTTAACAGATGGGTGTAGTAATATCCAAATTCAGTCTTGCAGGAGTCATGCTTAATTTTGTCACATCATGTTCAATGATTAAGAGGGGAAATAATTTGAGATTGACACTAATCTCCTCCCTTGGTACATTTACATCTCTAGCATTATTATAGTATTAATGATATAATTTATACTTAGTGTAACCTGAAGAAAGAAATACTGTAATGAGGATGGCACAAAACAATATTGAAAACTTTTTGTAAATCTATTTAAATTATATAAGAACCGAGTACCTCATCTGTGGTCTGATGAAGAAAAACTCTGTATGACTGATGCACGAGTATGTGTATGAAATGTGTGTGTTTGCTGTGTAAGAAAAACACATCCACAGAAGTGATTTCTCACCTCTCAGAAGAAAATGTGTTCCAGTCACCCAAACCTTTTACGGAGAAGACACATTTTGTAGAAGCTAGTTTACAGCCATTGTGTTTTTTTGTGTTAAAGGAAGAACATATTTGGGTTCTGAGTATTTTGGGAACCTGACCCTGCAGAGTAGTCTGGCTGTCCCACAGAGCAACAGATGTTTAACTACTCTCTGCAGCCACCACTCTGCCGCCTCTCTCTTTGTGTGTTAACCAGCTCTACGTGTGTCTGTCTCCTCCTCTCATTCACAGACCTCTTTTCAGGACTAATTAGCTATGTGCCTCCTCTTCTTCTACCCTGAAGCTTCATCTCATTGTACTGTCATCTCTCTGTTTACTGTGCTAAGTAATAATCATCTAATCTCAGCTCTCCTCCTCCTGCCTCCCCTCCTTTCCCTCCTCTTCCCCTCCTCCGCTCCTCCCGCTTGTCCTCCTCATTATGTCCCGGTCTCAGTGGTGACGGCTGTCATTAATCAACTCATTTTGAACGACGTTGAACCTTGCAACCCTGGACACCCACCACTGCTCAACCAGGAAGTGTTCTATTCCCCTGCGGCCCATTAGGCCAATCAGAGCAAAACTGAGACATGACAATAGATACAACAATAGGAGCCAAAAGCAGATATTAGACTTGAAACCACAATAGGACACAGACAGCATGAGAACAACAGGCTTTATTATACTCTATCTGTTGAGGATTTGGGGGGATTTTCTTCTAGTCTTAATGTCTCTTGGGATACATAGTCATATTTTACTTCACTAACTACTGGCCCTGTTAATCTGTGTAACTTACATCTGCCAAGGAGGGTCACTAATGTCTTCAATATGGTTAAATTCCTAATGTGCAACATAAAAATAAACATTGTTGCAAAAACAATTTTACAAATTTTCTTAACAAATTTAAAAGATGGGAATATATTCAGCTCGCAATATCTTGCAATAATCATTAGTATTGTATTGTATATGTCTTCTTCATGACATAACATACACAAAGTTTGTGCAAATGTAATCGTCTCATTTCATTTGTGAGAAATTCCCACTGATGTTATGTTATTGATATTATGTTGTTCTGCACGAAATGCCTTTTTTTTGCATATTGCCACTACAATTAAAAAAAAATCTATCCTATATTTCTGTGCACGGTGCAAGAATAGCATAACCTTTTTGCCTTTAACATAGAGAGGTCTGACATAATCGCCCACTGGGTTAACCTCTCTTACATTTGTGTATGAATAGAGGCAACATGAATGGTTCCTTTACAGCTTAGAGTAGAGAGGAGCTATGGCCTGAGTAGTTGTTCAGTGTCTCCCAGACGTGCTCTTGTCTGTTTTGACTTTGTCGTCTGCATTGTTGCTCTTGTGAATGTGCATGTGTGTGTGTGTATGTGTGAGAGAAAGTGTCTATGAATGCAAACATGTGTGCCTGCTTTCCTGTGTGGCTGTAGTCCAAACGTGGCTATTAGAAAACGATCCCATCTCTAATAGAGCAGTTGTAATGCCAAATGTTCATGACTATAGAGGTGTGTCTCTCAAGAGTGCGTCTAAAACGCTGATTTTTTTCAACTTCACTGTTTCTGTAGTTACTGCCCATGTGGGGCAGAATGACTTTTTGATTTTCACCTAAATCTATGCAATTTAAAGTAGCATTCATTCCCAGTCATTCCCACTCTGCACCTTTGTAACTTTGTAGATCTGCAGAAGTGTGTAACATTTTACGGCACTAAGTCACACACGACAACTATGTCACTGATTTTAGTGATCCTCATATCTTATGTTTTGTGATTTCCCTTCTGATGTCCTCTGGTTGCTCCACCTCAACTCTCAGTGATTTACAGAGATTCATGACAGTAAGTGCTGTTAGCTGTTAGTTAGTTAGCTTGCCCAGAACTTGGTGCTCAGAGCACCAGGGAAGTGCTGGTGTTTAAACTGGTAGGATGGCTGGCTCAGGAGGTAGAGCGGTTTGTCCACTAATCAGATGATAAGTTCGATCCCCGGTTCCTCTAGTCTGCATGGCGAAAAATAGTAAGGCACAGTCCGTTTAACATTTAGCACGGGAGCTTTGGACCACTGGGTAGAAGACGTTTTCAGGCCTGGGACAGAGGCGAATGCTGACAAAAAACAGTGCTGGTGTCATGCCAGAACCAGAGCCGGGTGAGAGGGCCATGTAACCAGACTCAGCAGCCTCAGTGGACATGGCAGAGGTAAAGATAAAAGGATGACAGAGGAAGCTAAGAACATAAAAGGGAAGAGTGACTGAGCAAGAAGCCACCAGGCATGAGTAAATCTAGGACTTTCTGACTTTTAGTTGTTGGCGAGAGCTCAGTGAAAAATAAAAGACTGAAAGACAGACACTGACCTGGGCCTCCTGCTGTTGGGCTGGTAAGTAATATTAGCTGGCTGCTATGTCTTGTGTTGTTGTACTTGCCTGATTTTTGGCTGTTAGCAAAGTTGTTGATGCAGCTGTCCATATTTATGACAGCAGTCTTGCACTCTGAAACTGGGGGCGCTGAATCACAAATCTAAATCTAAATCTAAACTTTTCTGACATTGAAAGACTTAATTAAACAGACTTGCAGTCCAGTTTAGGCCGTGACCTCTGGTTTAATAAAGACAGCTGTAGATGAAGGAATGCTATTGATCAACGACGTTTCCATTTCAATCAGACAAGGCACAGATAGGTCGACTTCATACACCTGATTGTACAGTAATATACTAGAGGACTGAACAAAGTATGCTTTGTATGCTCAAGTTATGCTATCTGTTTGTAAATAGATACAAGCAATGCGTGTGCATTAAATGAATACAAAGACTTTTTTGTTAAGGGTTATTAACATGGCAATCTAATGACCATAAATCACAGTCAGTGGTGTGATATTTCAAATGGTGTGTCCTTTATATCTACTGAACCTTATCTCAAAAGGCGTGATATTTGTGCTTGGATTTCATTGTCAAGATATGTTGTATAAACTTTATTAAATGGTGAGATATATAATTTCTCTCTTCCTTATCTAAAGTACAACAGATCACAGAGTATTAATTATTTTACAGCTAGCTTTTATAACCTCAGTCCTATCCCGGTGCTTCACACATTACACCCGCCTCTCTGACTATCAAGGCCAGTGGAAAAAAAAAGATAGATAGATAGGTAGATAGATAGATATGCTTTTATTTGCAATTTAATCACTTCATTTGCTAAAAGACAAAAAGAAAGGTGATAAAAGAACAAAACAGATTTATTTGTTGTCTTGTTTTTGCACAAGTTTAGGCTGATTGCTTTTCTAGATTGTGCATATAGTCTCACAGATACAAACAATTAGCAGCAGCAGCAAAATATTACCAGATTTCCTAATGATTAACATGTATTTACGAAGTCTCTAATCTGATTTCTTTCCACAACCATTTGTTCTGTATACAGTGTAGCTCACCTGTGGTCTATGGCTCTATGTGATCCTGAGTAATGACATTGATATAAAATATTTAAAAAACACAATCTATTATGATTTCTTCGGAATCTTAATGTCTGAAAACCTTCATATAATTATACTCAGATAATCATTTGACATGATGGTTATATGCACACATGCCTGCACACACATATATGTATCTGCATAGGCCGTTTAGTTTATATGTTGGGTAGTTCAGCAGGTGTTGGTGTGTTTGTCTTTGAAGTGCGAACAGTTTGTTTTCCCAGGCTTGTAAATGTCTCTTATCAGTCCTGTATAAACCGGGTGCAGGAAATCATCACTGGTTAATCTATGGCAGGAGTCTACATAGATGCAATTTAGAGTCAACCTGCAGCCTTATCTTTTCAGGTCAGGAAGGAATAAGCTTTGGTGTCTTCTACAAAGCTGGGTTTAGATTCATACTTTGTTTACAGTACTATATAAAATGTACTGTTGCAACCAACACAGTTCATGAAGTTGTGAGCTACTAAATGCACATATCTGATTAATGAGAAAATAAACTTCAGAGAACTACTGCAGGATTCTGTGTCACCTGTCCATACTCTGCTCTGCATGGAGATGAAAATTAGTTTGCTCTCTGTCACTTTACTGCCCCCTTTATCTGCTCCATAGTGTGGTGATGACCGATAATCATAGCAGCAACCACTGATAACAACAGTTGGGTTTATGGCAGCCTTAGCAGACAATAAAATTTAATGAGGAGTTAGTTGTAAAATTATGAATTTCGTCATAATTCTAAAGTGACATTACAGTAATTAACGCAATATACTTTTCAAGTGTGTTTGTGTGTGTGTCTCACATGCTTGTGAATGTGTAATGTGTGCATGCAGTGTGTGAGAAAGATACACCTCAATCACACCTGAGACAGGGATAAAAAATTAGGTCAAACTGCCAGACAGCTAAGACACAAACTGAAAAACTCACATATGTTAGTCTTATACTAGAATTTTAAATTCTTAAAATGAAAGTAATCAGATATTGATATAATCGATATGGCTAGATTTCTAACATCCTACAATATTATGTTATTGCCACAATGCTCATGTAAAGACACAACTTCACTGTATTTGTCCAAAATTCAACATATACAGCTGATAGAGGAGCGCACAAATGCCTAAAATTAACCATTTAGAAATACACCCTGCCCCTGTGCTGCAGGGCTCTCTGACCAATCACAACGGAGCAAACTTTATAGTGCTATTGGGTGTGAGTAATTTTTCAGCTCACTGCTGGAGTGAGTGAAGTGGTCCCCGCACAGGACTAGCCTAGGTCAGAGAGAAGACACTTCTTCAGGGGAGAGGAGTGACAATATAGGCTCGTAGTTTCTCTTAACTTTAAGACCCTGCATAGGGTGTTCAGAAATTAGACCTATTTAAAGTTCATCAGAACATAAATACAAGATATTAACTAGAACAGGAGTTGTGTTTTGAACGAATTAACATCAGTTGTTAATTGGAGACGTCTTGGGGCAGAATGACCACCACCATGGAGAAATCTAAAAACTTTCGCATTGATGCGCTACTGGCGCACGACGTGGAACAGAGAACCGACAGCGATGGTGCGTCCCCAGGGTTGTATTACAGCAGGAGCCCCGGCGGTAGTGCGGTGTCAAACCGCGGCTCAGAGACGCCCTCCCCTCATCCAAACCCAACAAACTCCACATCAGTCCAGCCAGGACTCCTGTCCAAATCCCACCTCGTCAACTTGTCCCAATCAGGATTCACTGCTCTGCACCAGGGGGGTCTTCTGGGAATGCACCCGAGCTCCATGTATCCTCTTGCAGCGCTCGGAGGCCAGCACCACGCCTTTATGTACCCCGGCTTCACGCAGCTGGTGCAACCATACCCGGAGCAGCTAAAGGGGGCCACCATGGCCGCGACGCTCCCGTTGGAGCACTGGATCAGAGCCGGGATGATGATACCCAGAGTGGGAGAGTATGGAGGTGAGTGGATCTTCTTGTTTCCTGTAGCTACAAACTTTAATATTCTTACTTCCTATAACTTAAGATGGTGAAAGCATGATGTTTATCCACCTCTGAATTTGTGGATCAGAGTTTAAACTATCCCCATGACAGCAGGTGTTTATTTTTCTGAGCTCTAGAATAATGAGTAACAACAGTAATAATAATCTTATGTTTAATATTACATGATTATATTTAATATAGCCTATAGAATTAATTATAATAGTGTGATATTATGCAAAATAGTATCGAACTGTAAATAGGCCTATTCATATATTTCTTTTTATAACGTCTTTGTTGTTTTCTTGTTTATTGTTTCATCTAATTGAAAAAAAGAAAGAAAAAAATAATAATTGTAGCCCCTTATAGGACAGTTCAGCTTAGACCTTAGATTTGTTACCCTGTAATATATATATATTTTTTTTTTAATTTTTTTTTTTAGTCAAACAGTAGGCAAACCAATTTAAGTTGATGCAGATGATTTTAGTGCCTCCTAACAACACCTGTGCGCTGGTACTGTTTTTAAAGACAGTGTCAGTGTGACATTGAAGGGACAATCTCATAAAAAAAAAAAAAAAAACGCGCAACATTTACGGTAAAGGTAACACCTGAAATAGACCTACTACTTAATCAATTGGTAACATTTACAGTGTTTTCATTAAGGTAATGGCCCTCTGTGATGGTTTATTACCCCTTCAAAGCAATATCCTCTCACCACGAGTTCACATCATGGCAATAAATGTTAACGGACAGAGAGAAAGTAAGATATACAGGCTGGAGGACGAACAGGTAGATATAGGCCTAGAATCCAAACAATGAACTGGAAACTAGAAGATTTTGGAATGATTTGTGATTTTTTTTTTTTCTATTTCTATTATTTCTCTATTATCATTGGCTACTAAAGGCATCCTTTGCTTGTAGGCCCAGTATTATTATGAATAGTGGGCCTAATACAGATATTGTGCTCCTATAGAAATTATTAAAATAATCAAATAATAACCCTTCTCTCTGCTGTTGTTTGTCTCTGCCTCTGTCTGCTTTCCCCTCTCAGCCCCAGCCCAGGCAGGTATGTTGGGAAAGTGTCGAAGGCCCAGGACAGCTTTCACTAGCCAGCAGCTGCTGGAATTAGAAAACCAGTTTAAACTCAACAAGTACTTGTCCAGGCCCAAACGCTTTGAGGTGGCTACTTCACTCATGCTGACTGAAACTCAGGTGAGACGGCCAGAGGATGTAGGATGTTTTGTTTTGAATTATTGTATCACATTGTACATTATTGTATTCCCTTATCCCTATCCTTCCTAATCTCTGTCAGGTTATGCACAGGTTTATGCTGCTGCAGGGCAATGCAGTTGCACAGTGTAAATTGATGTACGTCTGTTTAGAGGCCACGGTCAGACATTTATTTATAAGCTCACTATGTGCTAAAAAGTACTATCATGAATTAATAATAATTCCTGATAAGTGTTTAATGTCTTGTATTTTAAGAATAAATTGCAACATTACAAACAGAATAGTTAACTGCTGGTTGAGCAGTATTGAACTGCCAAGATCACTTCTCACAGCCAGTATTGGCTTATTTCTGCATGATCTGCTGTGTGGTCTGTAAAAGGTCATTATTAGGAAAAAGAAAGTTAAATTATTTTTCCATGTTCCATGTTTTCATAGTTAAACAAAGGCCTCACAAAATAGGCAGTCAACAGCATAGGTAAACAAATTAGGGCTACAACTAATGATTATATTATTATCTATTAATCTCATTAATCAACTCATGAATCGACTAGTTTAATTACTGGAAAAAGAGATGCTCACATTAAATTGTTCAGCAGCTGATGAAGGTTTCTAAAGGCAGTTAAAAAGCAACATTTGTGGCCTCTTTAAATTTGTGCTATATGATTTTATGATAACTGAATGGGTCATTGTCATTGTAACCAATAATAGTTATTTTAGATTGGAAAGCATATGATATACTGTAGCTGCCAACAACAGTGTCATTGCTATGATGTTACTTTTTGTGTGGCTGCAAGTTTAAAGTGTAAAATACTGTATATGTTTTATATGACAATATGTTGTTCATTTTACTTACTACTACTCATGAAAGTTCCCTTACAAGCTTTATGTTTAAGCTTGCTTCTCACGTCCTTTTTCAAGTATGAGTAATGGTGTCCTGCTAACATTCACATTAACTGTTAATGGAAATGAAGAAGTTAAGATAAATTAAACTTAACTAGACATTGTTTTGCCACCAGGTTAAGATCTGGTTCCAGAACAGACGTATGAAGTGGAAGAGAAGTCGCAAAGCCAAGGAACAAGCAACCCCAACCTCTCCACTGACTGACACAGAAAGAACTGGGATGGATATTCACAGTGCCAAGCCTCAGAGTGATTCACACAGCTCGAGCCTAGAGGATGAAGAGGAGCTAGAAGGCGAGGATGAGGATGAGGATGAAAAAGAGGAGATAGAGGTGCTGAGGGCAGGTTCTTTAGGCTCAGTAGGCTTCATGAGGCATGCTGGAGAAGGAACAGGGAACTATAGCTCTTACTCAGAAGAGGAGCTGGAGGAGGGAGGGCCAAGAACAGGAAGTGGGGTTTTCCCATAGTCATAAAGCTCAGCATGCTTTTATTGTATGTCTTTTTATGTTTATTACTCTTGAGAAGACAATACACAATGCAGTCAGGTGCACAAACATGGTGGCATGAAGAGCATCATTCATTTTCACAGCCCAACCCATAGTGCCATCTGGAGCTCCCAAATTAGCAAAAGGGTATATTGACATATGTGCATATTGCAATCCATCTAAGTTATGACTTCAGAATCTACAAATAACTAATGGACATTTTTGTGCATGCTTTACTTGTGATTGAAAGAAACTGATCTACTGCCTATGCTCCTGTCCTGCCAATAAGCTCATTTATTTATGGATGTACATGTACTTAAACTGTATGAATGGATAATAGCACTTTCATGGACTAAGAGACGGAAAAAATAAGTCATGAGACTCATGTTATTGAGTGTCAATGTTACATTGTTATAGTGCGTCCTGATCTGTTACAAATACTGGACTGAAATATTCCACTAATATTTGAAAAATATTTTTAAGAAGGCTTTACAAAATAATCCATTCACATTCATCCAGGTAAACTTTTAGGGCATTAGGTGTGGCAAAATGCAGCTGTTGCTATGGAAGTACTTTTTTTTTTGACTATATAGTCATGAATCTGCATTGTACAAACTCTTTGTTTTGTATTAACTTCTTGAATCTGCATGTTATCTTTAGTTAAATCCACACACACAAACACAGAAATGAATGGCTGCACGTACTGTATTGTATTTGAAATTGACTGTTAATATTTTATAAACGTTTGTCATGTTAAGCTTTTATGTTATAATATAATTTAACATTATAGAATTTAATATATTTCACGTTAAATGCAACATTAGTGATTTTGTGGAGAAAATAAAAAATAATAAAATAATAATAAAATAAGTAAAGTTGAATTATTGTGTGCTGAGTGTTCAGACTGAGAGAGTGAATGAAATTGTATGAAATGTACAGTTAAAGTTCTGATTTTTTCAACATGAGGTGAGTTACTTTGATTCCTTAGGTAGTGTCATCTATTCATGAACAACATTTACACAGCCCATCACAACGTCTTGAAAACTGTACGTCATAACATCGTGTCATATGTGTACTTTAATAATCTCTACTATTTCGCGATCCGTAAATGTCCCTCCTCGCCTGCCGTATTTACTATGGCGACTCAAACACTTACTAGTTGCCGTGGTAACGCGGTGGAGGACAAACTTCTCAAGCCCATTCCGGGAGTGTTTCTATCGGTGTTTTCATTACGCAAATCAAATAAATAACAGTAATTAAGAAGTTATATTCTTTGACGTTTGAAAGAAGGTAAGAACGTGATATTCTGTTAGACCTGCCGTGTTTAGTTAAGCAGTAACGTTAGTCTGTTTAACGTTAAACAGCTTTCTACACCACGTATTTCCCAAATAGTTATGGCGCTTAATTTACCGTATTACCTGAAAAACACTTTCAACGTGGTGATAAATAGAGAGTGAGAGTGTAAATAATTTAGATTAAACTGTGTACAATAACAAATCCTCCAAAACCATGCTAAACGCCAGGCAGCAGGAAACTCTGCCCCAGTTTTTATATTTTGTAAATGTCTGGATAATTGAATTGTCTCTTTTTCCAGGCATGTTAGCTGAGGCTCGGGGTCCTGACCGCTTAGGTTCAGGATCACCATGGAAGACCTCCACCACTGGGAAGGATATCAAAGTAACTAAACAGCCTGTCATCATTAATAACTTGTGGTTCATTTTTTCTTTGTCCTTTATGAAACTTTAAGAAAGGCATTTCTTATTTTCTATGGCAGAGAAAATGCATCATACAAGTCCTTAATGGCATTTTATCACATTTAATATAAGTGTATTTTGTATGTCCTAAAACAGTTACAGTAGTTACACATTAGCTGGTGTCTATTGGTGGACACTGCGCTGAAAAATATGTTTCTGCTGATTCCATTCTTCCTCCCAGGCCTATCCTATAATGTTGTCGTCTGAATTACACAATGCTTTTCTGATATAGCTATCAGTATGGCTGCTTAAGCATGTATATAATGTCTTTTTGGCATCTTCTGAGGTTTCTTGGAAAGTCATTCATCTCAACTTACATTTTCTGCAATGCCCCACCCACCAGAGGCAACAGGGTGGAAAGCACCAGCGACAAGCATCCAGCCAAGGAAGCTGCTTCTTAGGTCTGGAAATGAAACCAGAGCTGGTCTGGGAGGACTGGGACCTACAAAGAGAGTTCACCAAGACATTAGTGTTAAAGAATATTCATAGCAAGCTGCAGAAGCTACACGTCAGGTAGACACACACATGCATACACATGTTCATACAAACACACATACAGACAAGTTAGGAGTATTGTTTTTCATATTTTATCTTTGCCCCCTCTCAGGCCTCCAGTATCCAAGTTTTTCACCACCATGATTCCCCAGACAATTGTTCTCAGCCCAGGGACTTCTTTCTCACTACCAGTCACCTTTAGACCACTCCAGAGGGTAACAAATCACACTTATACAAAATTGCATCTACTAGTATTAATAATTTATAAAATATTGTGCCGCATGGGTTTTCAACTGTGGGCTAAATTCAAGATAAGTAAGTTTGTAGTCTCACCATCAAAAATGGTCAGGTACTACAAGACTAAATAATTAAACTTACTTAGAATTTGAATCTGTACTCTTTGTTGAGCAGGAAAAACATGTAAACAGCACCACAACAAGCATATATGACTTTAAAAAGATTAAATAATGTTATTCATATCATATTTATAGAAATGTAACATGATCTACTTCTCCTGTTTCATGTCCTCTATCTGTGTCTGTATGTCTGTCTGACTGCTTGGGGCAGTGTGAGTATGAGGACAGCATTGAGTTTCAAAGTAAAGATGGCAGCTTCCAAGTATACCTCCGTGCCACCATTCCCTGCCATGCCCTGGAGGTGCCTGACTCTGTGCTGCTGCCACTCTGTGCTGTTCAACACTCCAAACATACTACTTTCCTGCTCAGAAATGTCAGGTAGATATAAGTGTGTTTGAGACTAATAAAGAAACGAAGTGATGAACAATGCTTTCTTTGAATGTATATTAGGTGTTTGTGTGTTCATGTTCTTACCCATGTGTATCTGCTTTGCAGCAAGGAGAGGTCAAATTCTTTACTATTTCCCTTCACTGCACTCTTGTTAATCAATCCTAGTCCCCTCTCTACCTTTTTTGTGTTTTCCCAATTACTCCGAATACTCATCTTTCCACAGTAAACTCCGGACATACTTCCAGTGGGATTGCACAGCACCATTCCAACTAAGCCCTGAGCAAGGCCTGTTGAAGCCTGGCCAGCAGTGTCACATCACAGTGGTATTCCGGCCACAAGAGGCGCTGGTGTACCAGCAACAGGCCTACTGCTGGTTTGGAGAAGAACAGGACAAGGCAGAGAGCTGCTGCACTGTGCTCCTGCAGGGGCTAGGTACTGCAACTGAGACAGGACAAAATGAGATTAATAGATACACAGATGTGGATGCAGAATATGTGATTAGATAGATCTGAAAGGTTACCAATCAAACTTACCCAGTTTGAAAACAGACAGATACATAAATCAGTACCATAGACTGTATGATCAGTGCCTAAACAAGAACTGTTCAGGGCACAATTTGTTTTCCAGATGGGGTTGGGGTTGGTTCATTACATATATAAGAATAAGAAAGCAAATTGTTCTTAGCCTGATTGTTGGTTTTGTATTGCTGTTTACATAAGTGAGGCTGTCTTGCATCTACATTCCTTTTCAGCCAAGTACCCATGTCTACAACTGAGAAATCCATGTATCAAGGTTGAAAAAGAACAGTGTGATCCATTGCTGCACTTTGGCTCTGTGGCTGTCGGCCAAAGTTTGCAGAAGCACTTTGACATCTTCAACCCCTCTCCTGTGAGTAGCACACAAAGATACACAAATACAAATGTACAGTCTCGATGGCCTTCTCTCTCATCCGTCTTTTCGCCCCTTCTCCTCCAGGTGACTGCATCTTTCTCTCTTTCACGACTGTCCAATGGGGTGCCTCTGTTGGGGTCAGAGTTCAGCTGTGATGTGACTAGGGGTAAGGTGGCGCCTGGTGGATCATTACGGGCTACAGTCACCTTTACTCCTGCTGTGGTGGATACTGTCTCTGTTGAGTACCTATCTCTAAAATGTAGAGGGGCACTCAATAACATACTGCTTAAACTCACTGGAAACTGTGAAGGTAGAGCACACAAACAGGCACACACATACACAATCTAAAAATACATGTTTTTGCAAAGAAAGGAAGGAAATAATCTTTTACTCATAATCTTAAATTAGATACATGTGTGTAAAATATTTCTTTTTGTACCTAGGTCCCAAAGTTTCATTCTCCACCTCTGTGGTGGACTTTGGCTGTGTTGAGGAAGGAGGAACAGTCATACAGACTGTGGAGCTGGTTAATTCTTCGTCAGTTGAGGCTATCTTCCAATGGGACCTGGACTGCAGTGGGCACAGTGTGTTCAGCATCCAGCCAGCAAGTGGCATTGTATTCCCACATAGCCATACCACACTAAAGGCAGTCTATAGACCCACACAGCCTATTGCACATCACAGGAGAGTGGCATGTCTCATACTGCACAGGGTAGGAGCCAATATGCAGATGCATACACACTCACAGCACACACACACAAGCCATCAAGATTATTCATTCTATCTACTTACCTAACCTCCCCTGTAGGACCCCATGTTCTGTGACCTGATTGGTACCTGTCACTCAGAGCTCCAGCAGTCAGCCATACTGAAACCTGAACACTTGGTTCTGTACAAGCTCCACTGGTACCGCAGGCAGGACCCATTAGACACTCTCAGTGCCATGCAGCAAGATCAGGATAAACAGAGACTGCTCTGCCCCCTGGAGGAGGTAAAGTGCCAAAGAGATTTGTCTATCCTTTGAAGGATACTCAGTATAAGTATAGTACTGTCTTTTTCACTGTTCCTCTGTCATTTTCTAGCAGTCACACCAGAGACCGGAGAATGCTGCTCCTTCTCCCATGGAGGAATATTACCAATCCTGCTTGGGGCGCATGGATCCCCTCTCCTCCAGTTTTTCTTTATCATCACCACACGTATCTGTGGTGCCCAGTGAGCTACTGTTTAATCACAAAATGTCCTCTTTATCTACTTCATCCACTTCCACTCAGTCTGTCTCCATCACCAATCACACCAGGGGGAAACTCAGGTACCCTTGCACACCATGGATTGTGGCTCCTTACTATGGCACAACATACATGTATTTCTAGAAGAAACTTGACTGTAATGTCTTTTTTATATAATATGGTTTCTGTTGCATTTGATTTGGCTCCAGCTTGGTCTGGACTGCTGCCCAAGACTCTCCATTCTCTATATCTCCCTCATCATGTGACTTGGCTCCATTGAAGTCCACCTCATTCAGAGTGACCTATGACCCCAAGCAGCTCAATACTCTGCACGCAGCACAACTTGAGTGCTTTGCATACTATAAGGTAATGTTTATAATCTACAGTAGTAAGTAGTAAGTTCTTTTTTGAATAAACATCTCAAAAAATATGTCTGCAGAGGTATGTTTAATTTGTCTCCTGTCTCTGTTGAGAAGCAAAATAATTTCATACAACAAATTTTGCTGCCACTCTGTCCTCGTAGAATCAGCACACAGAGGAGCCACTGCTGTGTCCACCCTGGTGTGTGACTGTCAGAGTTGTAGGCCACTCCTTTCAGCCAGGCAAAGAGCATTTCATCCCATGCTGCTCCCTGAAGCCCCCACGAGTGGTGAGACACAAGCATGAGAAAGAGCACAAATCAGCAGAAAACAGTATATGTTTCTCTGTC
Source organism: Argyrosomus regius (assembly GCA_946959425.1). NCBI lineage: Eukaryota > Metazoa > Chordata > Actinopteri > Sciaenidae > Argyrosomus > Argyrosomus regius. Next base: position 13,960,564 of record OX336895.1, read on the forward strand.
TTTCTGTATATTTATCTGTCTCCTGTAGTCTGTCCTTTATTTATAGTTTTGACATCCTCTCAATAAACAGCAAAAAAAAAAGATGCTTAGTAAGCTTAGAAAAAAAACTAAAAATGTTCCTTTGAGACCAGTATAAACAACATTGTATAACACTGCTATTCACTATGAGAGGATACCCTGGTAACTGTTTTTGTTCTTTCTAGGTGTTTCCAGCCCTTAGTGTTCTTTCCTATCGGACAGTGCTCCTCCAAAATTGTGGAGACTTGCCACTCACTTTCTGTCTGGACCACAGCTCAGACCCTGCCTTGGCAGAATCTGTGTCTGTAATTCCGAGCTGTGGTTTGATCCAGCCTGGGAATCACCAAATCCTCACCCTCAGAACAACTCCCACAGAAGACAGTCCCAAACAGGGGTACAGTGTATGCCTTCAGCTCAATTCAGCCAAACACACAAAGGTACGATATAGACAACACAGGAACACAGAAAACAGAAATGATAGCACTCACCACACAGTTCTTGCAGTGCGTCTGTCTCTGTGTTCTTTAGGAACTGACAGTTGTCAGTGTGGTGGAAAAGCTGTGTGTGTCTCTGGAAGGAGATGGCAGTTTATATTTCCACCCAACAGCAGTGGGCTCACGGACGCAGCGCACCCACCTCATCAGGAACCTTAGTTGCCTACCTCTGCGGTTGGTTGTTATTCCAGTGCTGTATTTCTGACATTTTTCATTGTAATGTTTGTAGTCTGCATTTATCCAAGCATCATTAATCTTGTCTACAGCTGGCTTTCTGTGATTACCCTTTATGATAGATTCCAGTGGAGCATTCCAGAGTCAGACCAGGAGCTTATCTCTGTTGAACCAGATGCCGGTGAACTGCATCCTAATGAGAGCTCGGTGAGAGACTGAAACAATCATAAACACATTTACAGAAATTGTGCAACTGATTTAAACAAATCAGAATTCATTTACCTTTTTTTAAACTATTTTTCATGACTCGTTACAGGCCCAGATATGGTCCTTCAGCCCACTGGCAGAACAAACATACACACTCAAACCTAGTCTCACCTTCTGGCCGATCCAGACACCTGGGTGTAACAAGTCAAAACTTTCCCTTAAAGTAATAGGAATGGGCTCTAAAGGCTTCATAAAGGTAGGACTGTGTGTGTATACTGGAACTTTTCAACTAAATTCAAATGACTGTTGTATTAATATTTTGAAGACTGAACAACCAAACCAAGCAGTGTACTCATGTTTGTTTCCTCCCCAGGCAGAAAAGGCGTTTCTGGATGTTGGGGAGATTCTGGTGGGAAGCTATCGGTTAATTGAGGTTCCTCTCGTGAACAGCAGTCCCTGTCCTGTCCCCTTTTGTCTCTCTGTGCAGCAGATACTTCTGGATGAGGAACCTATTCATGATCCCAGAACTGCACCAGGTATATTTTTTGTGACCTTCTGCATGATATTCACCAGTTCTCTTAATTTTAACATGTGCATTTGTTAGTAAGGTGACCGAGGAGTCCTCACTGTAGAGCCTGTCTGGCCTGTAGATGTAACAAAAGACAGATATACAGTGGTTGAACCAGTGTTATAAACTAAATATGTCCTGTTTGGTGCTTTTAAGCCCTACAGCTGGACTGTGAGAGGGGAACAATCGCTTCACACTCCACAATGCTGCTTCGATCCACCCTCAGACCACAGAGACAAGCCCAGTACCTGTGGACTATCAGCTACCAGACATTGAATGCCAGTGGTAGATAGAAAACACACACGTATACACTATGAACCTAAATGTAGCCATGACAACACATGCCATTTTTATGACTACTGCTATCTCCCTTTCTATATCTGTCTCTCTCTCTCTCTCCCCAGGCTTTGTGTCATCTTCTCCCCAAGCACTGTGTGAGGTACGAGCTAATGGCGTGTTTCCCACCCTAAAGGTGATCGATGTGTGCGGCGGTGGCAGTGTTGACAAACTTAGCAAGGTGCATCTGTGGAAACTCTTCTCATTGGACAGCCTCAACAAGCACCTGCTCTCCAACCCCTCGCCTGTAGAACTCACTTATACAACCCCCACCAGGCACAGGTTAGTGTACTAAATTAATACACTCATTTGAACATCATAGATTATTTTGTGAGAAATGTAAATGTCTGAATTTCATCCAGATTTTGTTTAATTCTGTATTTTACAATCATGATTTGAGTGTTTATTTATTACTTTATTTAATACTTATACATAGTAATAATACATAATACACATTATTTGAAAAGATAACTTATATACAATGATGACCTTGTCCTTTCTTGTCCTTCTAGTCTGCGCTCGTGTCCTTCCATCTTCACCAAAACCATGTTGGATCTCAACTTTAGTGCTGCTCCTCTGACTTCAGACCCCTCAACTTTTGTGTTGATGTTTCACAACCCAGGCCCCATCCCTGTAGACTGGTGATTAAAAATCAAACTCTAGAGAATACAGTCAATCCAGTCCAAGATAGTTGCATTTAGCATTCTTTTTATATTTGTCAAAACTGCTCTGTTTACTTAGTAAGTAAACAGTGCAAAATATCATATACAGAAGAGCCTCAGAGACGATTTGAATCGACCTTTTCTTTGAAAATCTTTGATCTGCTGAATTTTGGCTTTTCTCTTTGCTATTAGGTCATTCCTGTTTCCAGAGGACCAACTGATAGAGTTAGAGTACTGGGCAGAGACAGGAGAGTTTAGCAGCACGGAGCTGTACCAGATGAAGGTCAGGCATGTCATCTAAAAATATGAAATAGTTTAAAATATAACTGAAACTGAAATTGATTGCAGTTTAGATATTTCAGATCTGACCTTTTTGATCCTTTGAAAAAAAGATTCAGACAAAACACAAATATCTTCATCTCACTGGCAGGTTCAGGACAACCATGTGTTCAGCGTTTCTCCCCGTTCTGGAACTTTGCTCCCTGGCCAGCAGAGGGCAGTACACTTCAGCTACAGGTCAGCAATCAATGTAAAGGATGCAGCACATATAACAGGGATGGGTTTCCTAAAATCATTAGCAATTATTAGAAATGAGTGAAATTTTTTCGACACAGAAGGGATCTGTATACAAATTGTGTCTCTTCTAGGCAAAATAATCCAAACTTTGTCTTTCACAGCCATGACTTTGCTGGGACAGATCGGTTTCCTGTCGTATTCAAACTTTCTTATGGCAGAGAGATCATGGTGAGGCATAAATTACTCAAGACTCAATAACCACACACAATCAGTCTACTTGACTATACTGGTAGAATCAAAATGCAAATTTCTTTGCTATAAGTCACAGTTCTTTTACTTCAGTAGTGCTATTGCAGTATTGGCTCTTTTATAAGGCTGGTGAAGTCTGTATATTTGTTAGATATTTTATGTTAACTTCATGTGCTTGTTTTGTGGCTCTGTGTGCAGCTGAACTTTCAAGGGGTGACGGTGGAAAGAGACAGATCATATCTTCACTTTGCCTCCAAACAACATGTCTTTACTCCTGTAACTATTGGGGACTGTACTCCTCCAAGGCAGGTGTGTATTTAATTTCTCTAACATGAAGCCTATTAGGAGTGGCCTATTAATGGTGCATTGAAATAGTTTGTGCTCTAGTTGATAGTATTTCACACATTTACTCATATTCAGTGAAACAGCTTCCACAGATTTAACATAGATGTGTTCCACTAAGCAGCAATTGGCCACCAAAGATCATTCTGTACTATTTCCAGGCTTTCTGTAATAGTAATACTTTTGTTTTGGAGGTCCATTGCTTGTTAGACTGGAATATGTTCATGTACATTAAAAATTCTTCAAACGTTACAACCTCAGCTTCTTTAAAAGGCTAGAATTTATATATTTTTGTTTGTCCTGTAGGTGTATGAACTGCACAATGGTGGTGCATTGCCGGTCCGTTATGAGGTAGACTCAGCTGTGTTGTCACAGCTACAGGTGGACAACTTTAACCATCCACTGCTGTGCTGCCTCAATCCAGAGGGAGAGGTCCTACCTGGGGAGACGGCCAGAGTGGAATGGATCTTTTCTCCATTGGAGGCTAAGATGTACCACGTAAGGATCGAGCCAAACTTAACCTATCTTCCACTGCCTTCCTACGACTCTCCCATCAAACCCTTTATACAACTGGTTTGAGCAACTTTTATTGTAGACATCATGTTTCTCTCCATTGTGTGTGGTAAGAGCAATTTAGAAATCAAGCTGAAACAGAAAGTCATCTTATTAAACAAGTAAATAATTTAATGACTTTTCATTCGTTCATTTATTCGTAATAATGACATATACCATAATATTTATACCATTAGCTTACTAGTACATTTTGAGTCTTGTCTGTTTCTGTGTATCACCAGATGGATATTCCTATCCACGTCCAGGATGGGGACTCCACGCTGGTGAGGTTTGAAGGATGTGGGCTTAATTCTCCCACAGTGGGTTCTAAAAAGCCATTTACCTCTAGTGATACTCGAGAGACACTTGAGCCCTGTGTCCAGAGGCTGCCCTTCCCAGGACAGGTGAGGGCAGTTCTTATCTTTTCAAATCATATTTTAATTTATTCTGTTTAATACCATCAGTGTACTCCTTATAAGCTGTCTTGTCTTTGTATCTGTGACCATTTGAGACTGTATGCATTAATCTCAATGTCTGTGTGTGTGTGTGTTTTGTAGTTGGTATTCCTGTCTGAAGACAGTGTCTCACTAGGCAACATCCCTGTGTGCTCAAGATTTTCAAGAATCCTCTTCCTGACTAATGTGTCTCACACAGACACCGTCCACTATTCTTGGGACTTGCTCAAGCAGAGCAATCAGCAGGTACAGGAAGTGTATATCTAGCCTGTTTAATGTTCTATATTTGAGCCAAAATTTCACCATTCTTGAAAGAAACAAGCCGATCCTTCCTCTTTGTGTCTGTCATAGGCTTCACAAATATACGCAGGTTGTGTATCAGTGATTCCTTTATATTTCTCTTCTTTGGATATTTTGTAAAGCCTGACATTAAGATTCTTTGTTCAGGTGTTGCAGATCTATCCAGAGCAAGGTAGTCTGTGTCCAGGGGAAAGTGCCCCTTGTGTCCTTACCTTCACTTCTACTGACTACCCCACTTGTTATCAGCTAGATGTCATATGTCAGGTACCACAGCAGTACTGGTGTATCTTTAAAGCTGCATTAAGTGGCATGAGTGTTCTGCGTTTTTTTCTAATATTCAATTAAATTTTAGTCCTGATTTTGCACACTATTGTTTTAAATTATTTTTTCTGCAAATCACTACACACACTTATCTTCTCTTCGTCTCTCTAGGCTATTCAGGAAGGCACACTGACTCAGTATCGTGATGCTTTGCAGCGTTGGGAGGAAGAGAAAGAGAGACAGCAAAATGAATTCACTATCACAGACAAAAACCTTCCAGAAAACCAAGGAGTTATGACAGATAAGGTCCTTCCTTAAATTGAAAGTAACATTTTTGACAGTGATGTAACTGTCTTCTGAGCTGTATTCACCTTTTATCTTGTTACAGGAACTTGTAGCATCTCCAGTAAGAAAAGGGCCACCACTCAGGAAATACAAGGTGGTTCATTAACTGTAAATATAAGGCCTGTCCTGTGTAATCAAATTCATCCATAGATGTGCAGTAGTTTGCCGCTTCATTTATACTGTGCTTTTATGTCTCACTTTCTCTCCCCTCCAGACTCTTCCTCCTATTTGTGCCAGTGGTAGCTGTGAAACAGTGGGTACCATTTGCACCAAGATAACAAGAGCTGAGCGGAAGGCACAGCGAGAAACAGCAAAAGTATGGAAGTGCCCTGAACCCCCCCAACCTGCTCTGCTGCATCTGGGAGTTACAGCACACTCCCATGGGCTTCTGGAGTGCCGCACACACTTCCCCAACCAGTTCAATGAGCACTATAGGTAAAACATTCACAGACGCAAAGACAGACTGAACTCTCATACTAAACATAAACATAACTAAACATAGGCTAGGAAATAAGTCGTGACTGTTAATATGCAGAGCCTGATCTCCATTCTGTATGTAGTAGCACAAACATTTAGCATCTGTGCTCTCTTCCTAAGTATCCAGTCAGTCAAGCCCCAACAACCTGAAACCGCTTCTTCACGCACATCCCTCCCTGCTGGGCAGCCTTCACCAACACATGGCCCTGTGAGAGACATTACCACACACGTACTCACCTCTTTGCTCAGGTAACACTCACACAGACACCCTGATCATGCACAGACATTGGGACATCAGATGGAATTCTAGGACTGGCTTTTATGGAGATGGTTGGATGTACAGTTAGGTTAAGAGCATTGTAGCAATAAATGGTCTCTCTCCCTCTCTCCCTTTCCAGGGGCATACTTGATGATCCAGCCTTCTCCCAGACTCTGATTACTTCGCCATCCAAGCCCATCACCTACCAGCATCAAGAAACTGGTCCCTCTAACTGCTCTTCATTTCCATCCTCACTCCCTTTCCCTCCCTGTTCCACGTCTTCTCACCCTGCAGTCCAACCTCAGTTTCAGTTCAGTGGGACAGTCGCTGGGCAGAGGGAACAGCACAGAGCAGTGGACAGTGAGAGCACTGCAGGATGTTCAGAAACCAAATCCCACACACAGAATACACTACATGCTGAACATGTGTCTGCTGACATGTGTGAGGATGTTTTGCTGAACACCCTTCAGAACCTGATGATGGAAGCTGTCAGAGGAGAGCTTGTACTTACAGCGCACCCACGCAGTGTTATCTTGCCACCTGTTTCTACCAGGTGAAGACACACACACACACACACACACTTACAGTAACTCTGGCAGTGTGACTTCCTTCATCTATTTGTTGGTTACCATATTGTGTGTTCTATTAGAACCAGGAGGACGTCCAAAGCCATGGCTGAGGAGAGAGAGAAACAGAAAAGAACCAGCAGGAATTTGAGCCCCACCATCAATCCAACATCCCAGAGGTCTGCTTCCCTCTACGATCTTCATTAAAATCCAACTTTTTGTCCATCAGCCTTCTTTTTTTCCATCTTCACTCTCCTGTATCCCAGCCAGTGCCATACATTGTTTGTCCTGCTCCTCCCAAACTATTGTTGGCTGCTTCTATAGGACTTACATACAATTTCTTCATTGTTAAAACAATTTGCAGTGTAAATTAAGTTGGACCCATGAGTTGATATTATATAATAATATTAATATAATATTATATATTATAATATTTATACAGCAACTGAGGCATCTTCAGTGCATCCATTATTTCTGTGCGTTTTGGGCGGTTTTGTGTACTTATGCCTATCACACTAAACATCAGTTGACTCTTGAATAGGTTGATGTGTATTACTTTACTGTGATAGTTTCAAAAACACCACAAATACCGTTCACATTAGTCCTCAGTTGCGCTGTTTGCTTAGCCTGTGTCTGAAGATGCTCAAAGGAAACAAATTAAAAGACTGTTGCTGTCAAGAGAATCACAGCACTGTAAAATGGTTCCTATTCACGTGTGTCTCTTTCCTTGTCTTTGCAGCCTCCTTCTTAGGTTAGTCACTGAATAAATGAGCCACATGATTGACTCATTCTGAATTCTGATCAATAGAATGCTCCAATAACATGTATATCATGCATGCAATTTTGGCAAATAAAGAGGAGACTGATGTTCAGTAGCTACAGTACATAAATTGACATATTTTCTCATTTTGATCGTATAGTTATATATTTGTATGGTTATTGCTTACCTATAATGTATCCACTGCGAGTAAAGTTCCTGGCTGAGTAAAACTTTCCTCCTAGCAGCTGTGTTAGTGGGCCTTTGACCTGTTTGTACAAGAGACTCTCCATAGGTGTCTCAAAGGCCTGGTCCACAGAGGAAAACTTCTTCACATGGAGGAAGTAGAGCAGTCTGGACTTACACACCAGTACAATGCAATCCAGTTCAACTGCTCTGTGATTAAGTCTACTTTTATGATTCATATAATGTTCACTTTTTTGATAGATAGAGGTCACATTTCTGTAAAAACTGAACAATATAAACTGTCATGGCAGATTTCATTGTGTGCTTTAAGCAACAAGCAGCAAAGCACACGACTGACCCTGACATGATTCAGCTTAACTATGTGTGTATCCTTTATGAATCCTCCTCAGACAGGAAATGAAGGAACACCTGATGAATGGACAGTGTGACAAACTTTCTCCTCCCCTCCTCTTCTCTCCCAGTAAGCAGGCTTACACACACCTTGCAGCCTCTGCAGGAAGAACAGGCTGAAGATTTTGGACATGTTGAGAGGGAAGTGTCCCAGGTGGATGCAGGCATGCAGCACCTCTTTCAGAGAGCGAGGCTGAAACTGTGAAAACCTTGATGATAAAATGCTCTCGAACTACTTATAGTTGTGGATACATATATTTCAATGATAAAATATGCTTTTACACACTGCTTATTCTATTCTATTATCTTTTGATCTGTATTTAGCATTACAAAATTATAGTGCTCGCCTTTGGGACATAGTTGAGTCCCCCCATGGCTATCTGTTTGTAGGGTGGTGTGCCTCTCAACAAAGTTCTCAGCTACAACCTGGAAGATTAGTTTGGAATGGCACCTCATTTGCCGACAGTACTTCACGACGGTGCTGATCAGCTCCGGTTCACACTTTCCCAGCCTCCCTGAAACATACACATCTCAGAACCTCTTTAGGTTTCTGACACCAAGTAGAACATACATCCTTGTGACTAAAAATAGACAATGCATTAAGTTTATGAATTCTATTTAAACGTTGAGGAAAATATAACGCGCATCATCAGCGCAGAGAGAACCATAATAACTTCATTGTCATTCAAATGTCATTCAGCAAATATCTCTTATAATACTTTACATAGTGGGACAGATCTATACCATTACATTTGTTTTGGTTTGAAGTGTATAAAGACCAATTACAGAGTGAGAAATACACATCCACAGTGCCCCTTAACAACCTTAGGTGTGAGAAATGTGAAATCCTATATCACAAATCAAAGAGGAGCTTTAGAAGTGGCTTTTCTACCTACCCGTCTCTGTTGTAACTTCAACAGGTACTGCAGTACATTGCTGACTTGAGCAGCTTTCAGCCAATGGACCAGCCTCTGTGTGTGCCTGTGCAAACTGGACAGCATGAGTGTCTGCTGCTGGTTGGCAGGATTGTAACACAGAGCCAGCAGGGAGTACACTCTGGCAGCCTCACTGGGAGAGACAATGTCCTCCTCTACAGCAACACCTACACAGTCCAGGACCTGTGTCAGCATGGCTGACTGTGGACTTCCAGGGTGAATGCCACCTAAAACCCAGGTGGCAGAGCTGTGTCACACTGATGTCCTTGTTGGACAGGAAGTCCAGGCTCTCATTCATCAGTCTGAGCCAACTCTGAGCCAAATTCAACACATGCTCAGAGTAAAGTGACCAGTCCCTCTGCCCTGTCATTGCTGGCGAAGCCTGCCAGCCTGGAGCACAGCTCAGGGATCACCTCCTCTTCAGAGAGGGGATGTTAACTAGCCCAACTGCATTACTCTGTGGTTTGCTGTATGGACTGAGAGGCTGATCTCACAGCTGTTTTAGGTGGCATACGTCTGCCAAGCTGGTACACAGTTAGTTCATCTTCCTAGTGTGGGTTGTGGGTGTGGAGAGGGGCTGCACTCACCTGTTGGACTGCTGCTGTGTTTACGTGCGCACCATGAAAAGTAAGCACAGTGGTTGCGAAAATAGAGATTACATGGTTTACATGTGCTCTGTGGTCAAACCGTATACTGCTTTTTGATTGGCCGAGCAGTGCTGCTCCAGATTGGTGTTAATCAGGTGGTGGGGGGCTGCAGGGAATATGTGGTCACATATGAGCTTGACACTATATCATATATATATATATATATATATATATATATATATATATATATATATATATATATATATATACATATATCATCTTTATTTACCAGCACTAAATCGTTCATGTCCTACATAACACTATGTTGGGTAAATACAGAATACATACATTTATTGACCTAAAAGTAATTCAAATTAAATATATATATACCAAAAAATAGTGTTTTTATTATAATATACAACTTCTTTATAAATCAGTTACAGTATAAACCATAAATAAGAACAATATATTAATTTGACAAGTTTTCTGGCTAACCTTTCTGTTCAGTAATAATGGAGCTATTAATGGTGGTAATCCATTAATAAATTATTGTTATTAATGGATGGTCTATGGGTCTATGGTACAACAACAACAACACCAACACCAACAACATAACATGATAAAAGAAGGTTGAGGTTTTACAACAATACAGCAGAAGGTCATATTGGATTTTTTTGTTTGTTTGTTTGTTTTGTTTCGCTGTGTCGGTGTCTTCCTTATGAATGAAGGTGCTCTGCAGGAGGATAAACCAAAAAGATGGTCAACATGACGTGAAAAGTGAAGCCAGAACACCTCGATCTCCCCCTGGTGGCTGTGAGCAGTATTGGTCACAACGCCTGCTCCCTCCATGTAAATAGATAGGACAAAGTTCTCGTGAAATTAATTTTTCCCAAAGATGTTTTTTCTCATTTTAGGCTTTTCTTATCAGGCTGATTTATGTTAAAGTGCTTTTCATTTAATTGTTCTGATAAGTTTGGTTTTAATGAATTATACGAAGCTATAAAAAAAGGGGGTCTCTCTTTATGATTGACAGCTGCTCTCAGAGATTTGCTGATTTCTTGTAGCTGGCATAGCAGTGAAGTCGAGGGTGTACGTTCAACTTCGACTTTCAATAAAGTCCTCCTCAAACTGACAAAATTAGTGGCCCTTTGTGCCTCCTTCTGCTGGTTATTGTCTGTCAACAGTTTTTAACAATGTCCACAAGATGGTGCTATATACAAACAAACGGACATTCATTCATAGTTCACGTTTCCTTGAGTCACAGCTGAGCTTAATTTTATCCACATTCTGTTTTTGTTTTCGTCAAATAAAAGACAGAAAATCACAACTTTTTATTCAACGATACATAGCTTTTACTCCGATATGCACTGTGTCTAAAATTTGTGCAAACACAGAGTTCAATGCTTGGACAACACATTTGATAATGTCTCTTGTGTTAATTATTGAGGTTATACACTGTGTTGATCTTTTCGGGAATCAAAATTACACTTAAATAAATGAAACCCTTTTGTTCTGTTCTTCAAACGGTGGAGGAATTTGTGATGAGTATAGATTGTGATATTGGTGCTTAAGAAGGCCAATGCTGGAATGTGCTTCTGTTAGAAAAGCTATGTGTGTGTCCTAAGTGCTCTGTGTTTGTGTGTGTGTTCGCATGTGTGTGGCTGGTGAGACACAGCTCAGTGAATGAAGGCTGATCCAAAAGTCATCTGCACCCCATATCTCCGAGAAAATCTGTGTGTGTGTGTGTGTTACCCATCTGGCTGGTTCAACTCTCTATCTCTGTGCAACACCACAAGCCCTTTGGACACGAGTTGGACAGAGAAGAAAGAGCAGAAAAGACCCAGAGCTTTCAAATGGAGAGCATGGCAGGCTAGATAAGATCTGTTATAATAAAGTTACTGTTCTGCCGGTAATGCTGATGAATCACACTGAATAGTCACTCTGGCTGTGTGCTTTGAGACGAAAATAGAAAAGTGAGCGAAAATTATTTAAGTTTTCATTTCTTGAGAGTGCATTTGTGTTGCTGTAATAACATTTAGCTTTTGAATTTGAATTATAAACATTGAACATTAAAAAAAAACTTTTGTAAAGACAAAAAGAACTTCCTTGTGCTCCTGAGTGAAACTGGCAAAAGTGTTGGAAACTTATAAAATGTTATTTACACAGTGGAAACACATGCCGGTACACACATCAATCTATGTACACACAAACACACAGTGTATGGGAATAACATCACACTATGCTTTGGCCAAATCTAATCTAATAATCAAAAGTTCAGCTGTGATGTTATCATTACTCACAAATGGATGTGACGTATTTGGAGAACTTGTCTACTCTGTCCCAGTCTTGCCTAAATTATTGCCGCTATTCGATTAAAAATAACACAGTCCAAATGGTTAACTTCACCGGGAAATTAGGACAGTGTGGTAGTTCATCACACTGATACTCAAATGTTTTGAACCTTGACAGGAGACTTTAAATTGGTTTTCTTGTGTTATGACACAGTTAAGCCTCAGCTCAAATTTTAATTGATCAATAAAGGAGTTTTTAGGTTCTTGCACAGCATATTTCATGTTCCCAATGGCTATGGTTCTGTTATTAATCTGTTATTAATTATTATTGTTGTTAACTGCTGATGGGCTGATGTCATACCCCATAAAAACACTCAATGTGTAACGCCCAGAGTGTAATATTGGGCAGCTGTTCTTATCATTTTGTTGACCTCTATAAATTAAAGCATATATTCCAGAGCATTCTAGTTGGGCAGTTGTGGAAGAAATATTCAGATCTTTTACTTAAGTAAAAGTAAAAAAGTAGCAATACCACAATTTAAAAATATTACATTACAAGTAAAAATCCTGCGTTCAAAACCTCTCTAGAATTATTTGTAAAATGTACTTCAAGTATGAAAAGTAAAAGTATCGATCTATTAGCTCTACCCGCTAGAGTCTCCAATCAACCTTTGGACGATGGAAGGAAATCGGGGCACCCCATATCATAAGTTGTATCATTTGATTATTATTATAGAAACATGTAAACAACACTTAACTCATTAATAGGGATCTCATTTTGCTACTTTGTAATATACTGTTTAATTTAATCTGTAACACTGCATCATATTTCATATAACATGCTCTGAATGTAAACCTTAAAGGTCCCCTGTGGGCTTTTGTAAACAAAGTTAGTATAAACATTCAGTGTTACCACTGTTAGTGGAACCAAAGGTCATTGTGTGTATTCTTGAAGTCTAACAAACTTTTTCAATGCAAATGATAAATGCAAATGATGATGACCCTAAAATGTTTTTTTTTTTTTACCTGCATTGTTTACATCCATGTTTGCTAGTGTGCAGTTTTCTTCTTCCCACCTTTACTGGCACATTGCTGCATTTCTCACCACCTGCAGATTAGTGGAATAGAAGGAATCTATTGGCAGAAAGTTTACCCACCCACGTGTATGTGTGTCCTTGTGTATATGCAACTATAACAATGAAAAAGTTTGCTACAAGAGGTTAAACACTCCACAGGGCACCTTTAATCTGCAAAGACACTGCCAACTATAGCTGTGAAATAAATATTAAAGAGTAAAGAGAATAAAAAGTGAAATATTTCCCCCTGACTTCCCCTTACTTAAGTACACTTCTTGCTGCTGGGTACAATTCACTAATAACTCTATCAAAGCAATAAAATGCCAAGGAAGCTCAAACACTTTTATGTAGCTGGAATTTATCTTGTAAATTTATAATGTGAACTAAGAATGTAAAAGTGTTTCCAGTCTTGTGTTTTGAATGTGGCTTTTTTTCTTTTTAGTACTGCCTTTAAAACAATGAAATAATCCTCTAAAAAGACATTACAAGAATTGCATTTATAGATGCATAAATTGAATAAAACCTTGAGAACTAAGCACAGACACTATGTAGTTGTGTGTTTTCTCCTCTACTCTCTGCCTGTGTACAAATATGGCGCTGCAGGAGGAGATATGTCAGAGATCATTTGAACTTTGAATTCAAATTCCTCGGGCAATTCAAGTGATGTAAATTAGACCTTACTAAGAAAAGATCCGTACCTGGTTCATGGAACCTTTTAACTCCTTATCATCACCACGCTGCAGAGTTACAATTTATTCTTACAGATAACTGTTCAGATGGTCCATTCCAAGTGTCTGCAGATTGTTATGATCCAAATAATGTGTATCCAATTATAATAGGGTCATTGAGCCGACATGGGCCAGCCCTATGAGAGACAAAAAACAGGAATCACACCAAATTATGTAGCTTTTGTTGACAGATTGCAGCCATTCTCAGTGAGAGGCAGTTGTGTGGAACAGGGTTTACTTTCATTACTTGCTGTAACAAGACCATAATTCTGCATAACCTCAGTTCCTTCCTCTCTGAAAACAAACTTTCTGCTTCTGGACATGTAAAATCATGTGGCAGCGGGAGGTATCAATATTTTATACTACAGCCTCTCACACTTTCAGTATGTGTGTGTATGTGTGTGCCAGTTATGAAGGAATTTCATGAACATGCCTTTCTCCTGGGGATTCCAGGGATGACTGTGGTTTGTTTTAAAAAGGTTAGGGCCGTCATGTGTTTCTGATTTAGATCTAATTTGAGCTGTCATATAAAATATTAGCTCCGGTGGGATTTCTACTCATTTTCGATCACATCCACCCGGGAATGTGTTTTGTGGACTTTTCAGTGTGGGCGAGGTATTTTTCTATGGAAACAAAAGGGCACATGTGTGGCACAGGGAAAGAGAGAAAGGAAAAGAGTAGGAGGGTGAAAGAGAATCACATACAGAGATAGGTGGTGCATTCTGGCAGACAGTAGGAATCCATTTCACGCCCAGATGAAAGCAGTGTGAGAGGGGGAATGTGTGTGTAGCCTGTGTATGATAGGTGTGGCAGGACAGGGGTTAGGCCTGTTAGCTTTTCCTAGGTGGAGGAGGGAGTGAGGGAACACTTCATAACCCGGACCAATGCTCTTTCATTTCAATCAGCGACAGACCCACGGGGAAACCGCAAGTTATTTTGTAATTCTTTTCTGTGCCGCTAAGCCTCCTCACAGAGTATTGTCCGACATGACACATAGTACACGGCACAATACTGTAGTCTAGCACAGTATATTCAATGTGACATTGTGACTTCTGTGACATTAAGGGGAAATATTTCAATCTAGACCATGCTAAAGTGGACTGGACATAGTTCTGTCTCTATGCTAGCATCTCAGAGAGTCTGTACTCAGGTACAGTGGTGCTGTGAGCTACAGTATATGCTATATGGTAGCAAGGCCATGTTGCTGCTAACATGCTGATACCATGTTCACAATCTAGTTTAGCGCTTTAGTATGTAGTCTAACATTTGCTAAACAGCACTGAACACAAAGTACTGGGAACATGAATTCAACCGACAAATGAACTGAAATGAAATATTTCACTCTGGGCCATGCTATGCTGTGAGACCCAATCCAACTTTTATCATGTCACAAAGTAAATCCCTGTTTCACCCCCAGCGTTCTTATCTTTCTCTATACACAATCTCATATCATGTATTTCATCCCTGTCATCATTCAAAATATCTTACAAAACAAAAAACAATGTTATAAGTTAAATGTAATGACTGAAAAATGCACTGTTGGCAGCTCCTAGTGAAGCTCCTGTATCTATCAGGGCGTTCTCCTTTACAACAATGAACTAAGTCCCTACAGATGTATTATACATGCTGGAAGGACAAGTCACATATCTACACTCTGAGCTATGTGATTAAGATGAAACAGTCAGGGAACAAACAACTAAAGGGTCTCAAGTTGATCACAAAGCTGTTTAAGGTCAACATGTCGTCATGGGAAGGAAGGCTGAGAGGGCAGAGAGACTACCCTTAAACCATAGAACACTGGGTCCAGCTCCTGTGTTGGCTACCATTTGTCCTGTGGAAGTGTCTTTGAGTAGGACATTGAATCTCTTGCTCTGAGAGTTGTTACTAACAGGCAAACAGGAGGACAAGAAACTTGGTTTTAGCACATTAACCACAAGTCCCTTCTGCAAAAGTACAAGTGGTTTTGACTTTTTAAATACTGAGCAACCAGTCAGCTGGTTTCAGCTCAATCTATAATGAAAACCGGCTTGAAATTGGCAAGTAATTTACCACACTGAACTTTGGTCAAACTTATGTTGTAAATGTATGCCAATGCAGTCTAGACCATATTTACCACCAAGACGTGTACCACCTGTGGTACACAACCTCCCTCCAGTGGTACATGGAGGAATCTCTGAAATATCTCAAATAAAAATATAAGATCATTTTAAATACTAAAAAAAATTGAATAAGAAGAAAAAGTTTTGCACTTCCTGTAATATTTTGTTTCAATATCAGCTTGTTAAGTTAATTCACTCTGGTTCTTGAACCAGTTCTGTTCAGTCAACAATAAATAATTTTTATATTAGAAATAAATCTGCCTCCTGCATAACACTAACAGTCATTTTAAGGTGTTCAGTGCAGCATAGTGACTCTATCCACACTGTGGTGGTGAAGTATATAGAAGAATTTGAACAATACACATAATGTACAATATGAATCTACTGTATGTGGGCTGATGGCCATCTGGTTAGGGGCTGTACAGTGTCTCCTCCCAGCAGGCAACTAAAGCTGTGAGCCAAGACCCCAGGCCCAACACCCTGCCGGACTTTGAAATCAGATCTTTATTGTCCATAAAGCCTCAGCCAAGTATGAAGAATCAGCCCTCCCTAACAAAACACACTCATCCAGCAGAGAGAGGGACGAGATGAGAGAGAAATTGGGGGTGAGTGAGACACAGATAGAATAATGCAGAAAGAAACTGGGGAAGAAACAGAGGGTGAGGTGGAGAGAGAACAGCCAGTACACAGCATAGAACAATGGTCATGCTCATGCTCAGTTATTTATAGGTCATTGAGAGATAACTCAATTTTCATAACTTTCTAATTTTGTTGTGGTTGGTCCCAGTTCGCATATCAATATAGAATTCTCCTCGGAGCTCAGCTTTCTCTGCTAGAACATCACAGTATGTTCTGTTTCAGCCACTGCATGCTAAATTTTCAACTTTTTTGACCACATGTGTAGTGAGATATGCAAAAGACACAGAGGCAAAGATAATGTATAAAACTTGCAAAAACTAAAATGCATTCAACTCTTCATTGTCTCTGTAAAGCATTAGAGAACTAAATGAGCCTGGACACACCTGGAGGAGTAGCAGATAGTGCATACATCACTTCTTAAGAAACTAGACAACAATAGGGTGGATTCAGAAAGGCCTGATTACAAGATAACCAGAGGCTGATTTTCCAGCGGGCCAGAGCTGTCATGAATGAATTATGAGAGAAGAAAGAAACAGTCTGTTCATCTGAGGCCAAAGCTGCACAGACAAATCAATGAGCTACTGGTGACAAGATGCAAAAAGTATCACTTATGAATTTGGTGAAGATTAACTTGAGGTGAAGATTAACTTGGTACTGGAGCAGGGGTTTACACTGACTGAGGCACGCATCTCAAAAAAGCTGAATTATGTGATTAGCTGTACAAATATGTTGAATCAAATTATCATCTCATGAATGTAAAAAATCATCCAATATTGCTTAGTAATTGGCCTAATACAACTGGTATATTAAAGGGATGGCTACCTTGTAAAAACAATATGATAAAATCTATACCTGCTGAGAGAGACCTTATGTGGAACCCATAGTGTTGTATGCTGTACAAACTAAAGCGCTCTGAGAGACAGTGATCTGAGCTAAATATAAAATTGACTTGACTTTACATTTAAAAAACTGTTTGGGATTGCACTTACATTATAAAGCTAACTTGGTAATTCTGCTCCAAGTGACTGGCCTCTGGGTATTAAAGCCACATTGTATAACTTTTATATCATAAATCATTTTGATGTTACACTGATGCAGTTGAATGGTGTCACTGTTATATCCAACTCTGTCATTCTCACTCTGCGCCCTGCACGGCTCTTCCTGCACTATGTAACTCTGTGCTCCGGGTACGATCACCCGCGAGAATTACGTAATGCTTTACGGCACTAAGTCACACACCACCAATTATTTCACTGATTTTGGTGAAACTGGATCTACTACTTTGGTAAACTACTGTAAACTATAGCTGCTGTTAGCTAATGTTAGCTCAGTTCATTAGCTGGGCTGCCCAGATTGTGAGCTCAGAGCACCGAGGGAGTGTTATTGTTTGTACCACAGGTGTTTTGGACTAATAGGAAGAGGGGGTTTTCAGGCCTGGGGCCTGGGGGAATGCTGATAAGGAGTGGAGCTGGTGTCGTACCAGAATTAGGCAAGCAGGCAATGTAACTGGGCTCAACAGCCTACATTGACATGGCAGAGACTAAGTAATATTAGCTGTCTGCAAAGCAATTTTATATCGGTCAAAGTACACCACTAACTGAACCCAAATGTCAGGATTATGCACATTATTTGTTACGTCCACATGGCCAACTCTGCGTATCAAACAGCAGGAAGCAATCACCATTTTGATGTGAACACTTACAAGTTATAACCATGAAAATCTTCCCCATCACTACCTTCCACTTGACAAGATGTGAATGTTGCATTAGGCATAATCTATTTGGAATGAATCATAGCTAAAGTTAATAGTAGGAAACTTCTTCTACTGGACAAACTCAAGGGAAAACTCAGAATGAAGGACATCAGATGATTTTCTCTCACTTATTAAGAGAAGAGATTTTTGTTTTGTTTTGTTTTTTACACTTTATAGCCTTTTTGTCAGTACAGTGGAAGAGCATGTTCTGTGACAAACCTCTTCCATAGGGCAAGTCAAAATAAGAGTGGTCACCCATTTTACAGACCACAAGCAGTTGGTGTCCTTAACACAGACACTTGGTGTCAGATGGTGTCATTCTTCTTTAAGGGGCGGCTGTGGCTCGGAGGTAGAGCGGGTCGTCCACTAATCAGATGATCAGCCTCCAGTCTGCATGTCAAAGTGTCCTTGGGCAAGATACTGAACCCCAAATCGCGTGAGTGTGTATGACTGGTTAGCTCCTAAAAAACTGATGAGCAGTTGGCACCTTGCATGGCAGCCAAATGCCATCAGTGTATGGATGTGTGTGAATGGGTGAATGAGATATGTGTAATGTAAAAGCGCTTTGAGTGGTCGGAAGACTAGAAAGGCACTATATAAGTACAGTCCATTTACCATTTCTTTCTTTTTGGTTTCTCAGCACTGGAAGGAACAGATACAGCCATATTTTGCACAGTAGCTAGTTCTGATATAGCTGATGCTTGTAGCATTTACGCTAACCTCTTTTGGAACTGCTGTTACTGTTTTAATGATCGGTGCGAACCACTCAGACATGCATAGCTTGAAACCTGTCCAGATGGATTCTCATGTGATTGTATGATCTTGCAAATCCAGCTGCCTCACAAGGTAATCATATGAGAAACCTGGTTGAATGGATAGACCGAATTGATATACAGTACATTGCTAGTTACTATCAGCTCAGACTCACTTAGATTTTCTTACTTATGTCCTGAAACTTCCGTTTCCAAACAAATAAATGAGTTTGAAATAAAGAATGACGGTCATACTACCTGTTAACCAAGGTTTATGTTTTGACTTTGACACCCTTAATCACTGTCATAAACAGAAAGAGACAAATACAGTCAATGACAACAAATGTATTGTGTTATCAGAAGGCACCACATCAAACAAGCACAGAGGAAGCTGAAGTTGTAAGAAAGTTATTTTCTTTTGCTGAGCAGATGCACTTTGGCCATGTTTGTAAAAGCCCAACAAGCTGTCAGTCATACCTCAGCAATTTTGAAAAAAAAAAAAACTCTTTGCGGGATGCTGTGCATATGAGGCCAACGTGGAGACAAAAGATAGGCTACATATTCAAATGCAGTGAAGACAAGGTTTCAAAGAGCGTGGGCTGACTTGAAACATGTTCCAATGGATTCCAGGGGATTCGTGTGCTTTTGCAAAGTATCTGATATCTGAGACTTAATGTTTGGCTGCCAGCTTCACAAGCTAGATTGTCAAAATAATAATAATAAAAATATAAAACTTAGCTGACAAACAATATGAAAATGTGGATGTCATGACAAGCACATGTAAATATGCTTGCTTCTTGCATTAAGAATATGGATATGAAAAAGAGTCCACATGTAAGTCCCAAGAAAGAAAGAAAGAAAGAAAGAAAGAGGTTGTTTTGTTGGTGTTTAAACTGTGTAACCACACTATAATACTGTATTTTGACCAATAGATGAGATGAAATTTAATGTGACACGTTACCTCAAGCAAGTTTCAAGTCCGTACAGTCTGATGTTCATGGTGCAAATGAATGGAAACCAAGTCTGACGGAAAGTCATAAAAAGCTATGGTGTGCTTTGGTCAGCAGCAATAAAATATATGCCATTTAAATGGACCAAATCAAGAAAAACCCGATTGTGTTTTCAATGGATTTGTTACAAGTTGTTTCAACCTTTGCATATGGCGTTGACACACAAAAATGACTGAAAAGTTTGAATAAATAAATGAAACCTCTACTGGGAAGACTATAGGCATTACACTTGATGTTTTAACTTTAAGTATGATTATATGATTACATTTGAAAAGTTTGAAGACTTTGTCAGCTTTAAGTTGGGGTTCACAGTGTGAGTGAAGGCATGCTGCAGCCATCTTTAGGTTGGTATAAGTGAATGGAGCCTGGGCCTGGTACTTGACTGGCTGAGTTTGCCCTGTGTTACACTCTTGATTGATTGCATCACTGCAGCGAAACGAAGTCGGGTGTCAGGGCTTTTATGGGCGACTACAGTACAGTGGTGTTGAATTTCAATGGATATGCCCTTGGCCAGATAGGTGATAATACTACCCAGTCCGTACACGCACACACACACACGCACGCACACACACTCACACGGCTTTAGTAATGCAGAACACAAAGAAAATCTCTTGAGGACAATAATAATGTAAGACATGACAAGATACCCACCCAGATGGCTTCACAACGTGCCAGTCTGTTGGCACAAATATCAGAAAGGTACTACCACACCTGTGCTGACATCACCTCATTCCATAAGCTCTGATTTCGGGTCCACCCTAAACACACTATGTCAGATCGGTGTGTGTGTGTGTGTGTGTGTGTGTTTACCCCCTTTCTGTTCTCAGCCGGGTCCTCCTAAACCTAATTGCAGTTTCTTTCTCTTTCCCTCTCTGAGTGACAGCGAGGATTTCTCTTCGCCCGGAGCGACGTCACACAAAGGTGGAAGAAGACGAGCGCATTTTTTCCTCCCTTTATCATCCAAGGAAAACACATCGACACACCGTGGCACACAGACGCCTCTCTACCTGCAGCCGGTGCGCACCGAAAATTACTTCACCAAGTTCATCAGTGCGTCACTTCACAGCGCGTAGAGAACGACCAACATCCAGCAGCACTCATATATATATATATTTTTTTTATTATTTCTAAGACAGAAAGTAGTGCTCCTCTTCTTCTTTAATGTCATCGTTTTAAATATCCCCCAAAGAGTGTCGAGACTCCGTGTGTCCTCGTTACCAGAGCTGTTTCGTTCGCTGTTTCGCGGTCAGAGAGGAATTCAGAGTTTGGAGTCACTTCTCGTTCCGTT
Source organism: Argyrosomus regius (assembly GCA_946959425.1). Taxonomy (NCBI): domain Eukaryota; kingdom Metazoa; phylum Chordata; class Actinopteri; family Sciaenidae; genus Argyrosomus; species Argyrosomus regius. Next base: position 13,981,857 of record OX336895.1, read on the forward strand.
TTTTGAAAGCATAACGCACTGCGACAGATAGAGCAGAACGACAATGAAGAGGTTAACCACACCTTTAAAAGCGGACATCTCTTCAGTAGCCTCTTGACCAACTTTCTTGCGCATTAAGATGCGCCCGACAGAAGAGGAGTTGGATGATGAACTTTTTTGCGCTCTTGTTGACAGACAATTTCCAGTGAGCTTTTGCTGAGCGTGCCGTCAGAAAACAAGGACCTCCTATGTATTTAAGAAATAATCCAACTCGGTGTTGGCTGAGCTCGTCAGTACTTTAAACTTTGCTGGGGAATCTCCTGGAGGATTTGCTGCGTTCACCATGATGGTTCGTCTTTCACGGATCCAACTGGCCCTGTTCTTTATCTTGCTCTGTCCGGTCAATATCATCGGACTCTGGTGGTAAGTGCTCTGTATTTACCACGTGTTTTGTGTTTCTCTGTCTCGTGTCAACTTGGGATTTAAATGATCTCAGCCGACTCAGTGTTATTTGATTGATCGCAAACATGAGGCATAGTCCTGTTCTCTATATTTATCCGCGGCTTTGCTTACCGGCTTTTCACCTAAATACTTGGGATAACCCGGGAACCGTGTGTGTCTCTTTTATTAGAATCTGGTCCAAAGACAGTTGATCATCATAATGAAAGTGGAGATATCAGGGATAAAAAAAAGAGCTAACGTAATATAAGAAATCAGTAATGCCAGGGAAAAATCAAGTTTCCTATACATAACAAAAACATCTATTGCGTGTTTCCAAAAGAAAAAAAAACACACCACACCACACATTTTAAATGTTTTCTATAATATTAAATTGAACAAAGGCAATGTTTATGTGCTCTATTAATCTAGAGATAATGAAAAGAAAGTCACCAATTCAAAATATGGGAAATATGGGTCCCCAGGGTGAAGGACAAAGAGTCAGAGAAGCAGTGGTGAGAGAGATAATGGTGTTTGATTGGTGGATGTGCTCTCTCTCTGTGTGTGTGTGTGTGTGTGTGTGTGTGTGTGTAGTGGGGGTTCAGAGTCAGGAATGTCAGGTGGCCCTTTAGGCGCAGTGGATATGTCATCATAAAACAATCCATATAGGCTCAGCTCCGCAAGGTGTGTGACAGTCAGACAGACAGACAGACAGACAGACAACTCCTGCAGATCTGCTGATAACATATTTTCTATCCATGTGGGTCTGCCTGTCTGTCAGTATTTCTGTCTGTCTGTGTAGTGTAGTATTATCATTGTCTTGTGTGCAGTGTTTCATTAGACAACATCCAATATTTCTGGCTCTCTTTCCCTCTCTCTCTTTTACACACACACACACACACACACACACACACATACACAGGCACACACACACATGCACACACACTTTCTGCAAAGCGGCAGTGTTTGAATGTGAAGCTTTGTGATTTTTTTTTTTTCTCAGCGAATCCTCCCACTGTTCATTCACAGCCCAGTCAAGGTCAATGTGGGTTGTAGTGTCAGAGAGGCTGTATAAGTCTACTGAAAATCTACTGAAGTCTTCTATGACTGGAAGATGGACCAGCAGCTTTAGAGGACGTGTCTGCCCGACCAACTTTAAAGTTATTCTGTCACTTTACATATCTGTAAAGATGCGAGGTTAACACAGATGACCTGTGGGGCAATTTACTAAAATTACTGAGAATGAACATTGTTTGGAGACATGAATAGTTTCTATCGTATCTACAGAATGTGTTTGATATGGACTGTAAAAATGTCTTTATTAAATTACCAGTTTGATTTTCTTATTGTAAATGTAGGATTTACATGCAGGATGAATACTACGGCTACAGGGTGGCACAGTGAGTATAGATAGAAACAATCAATGTAGGACAGAGGTTCAAGCTCTCCTGTCAGAAAGCGCATTACCTTCTGAAATGGCGAATGGTGAACACTACATTCACAGTTAAGTTGGCTAAATCTGAGAATGCACTTTCAGGATGTTTTCATAACAATCTACAACCAAACTGTAATGTCTGCACAGTTCAAAATTTGCAAAAAGCGAATCATAGCCAACATCCGTTTTTTCTGTCTCATGTTTTTTCTGTTTCACATTTAGCTAAATTCATAATTTGTTACCCTTTATTATTCCGTTTATGCTTTCATACAGCTGACCAAATGTGAAACAGTAATTGGATCTTGGCTCAAAAATGCTAGCTGATCAAATTACTATTTTACAACTGCATAATTGTCTGATAAAATAAACATAAATACGGGTTAGTGCCAGTTTGTGTACCATGTGATCATAAATACTGACTGATCACAGAGAGGGTTAGAGGCAGTGTCTGAGAAGGCTTTTGTGAGCATTTCCCATAAGCTTGGTTTTCCTTGTCCACACTAAAACGCCAGACGGGAGTTACTGGAGATAGTGAAATTTACCCAGTTTAGTATCGACAAAGACAAAGAAGTTACATTTAGCCACAGGCGTCTGTAGTTGAACTGTGCTGTGGCCCAGCTGAAGAGGGAAGTGTCCTTACAGAGGTCAGAAATGTACATTGCCTTCAAAACATTTGGTTTATTTGGCCTACTACAGGTTTTAATTAGCACTTAAAAGAGAAAAAGATGCAGACATGAAAACATATAGTACTATATTAAAATCCTGTCTAACCTTTATGGATCTGTGTACTATTATCACCAATCAAAGCATAATTTGTTTCTGTCACCATTACTCTACGGATGCATGATCAATTGGAAAAGATTGAAGAAGATCATCATAATTTAAGATTTTCTGTAATGTTCACATCAGTGTCCTACTGCCAGCAGCACATTCTACAGGACTGAGGATATTTACTTAAAATAAAGCTGTAATGGATTAAGGGAATCAACACAAAGAAATCAGCTACTTCCTTTTTATCCCCACTGACATACGTGTCATACGTGTGAACTCACTTGTTCACTGGCTCCCTCACACAGACACACACGTGCACACGTACACACACAGTGGTTGACTGTGGTGCAGCTAGGGTGAAGCCACACCTGTGGGTAACTCCCCAATCTGCCAGGACAATGATGCTCTCTGTTGAAAGCCGCTGGACATACCACCATACATCTCCCTTTCTGTCTCATGCTCGCTCCTCTACGGTGTCTCTATCCCTGTGCGTCTTTAGCCATACTTGTCTTTTGAAGGAAAATACCTATCAGACAGATAGGTTGTCGCTGAAGGAAAAAGAGAAGAGAGCTGCAGTGATAGACAGAGAGTGAGAGAGATGAAATGCGGGAAGATAGCCGTCCTTTCAGAGCCTCTGCTGATTAGAGCGCTCTAATCATTTGGCCTGAGAGCAGAGAGCACAGCTCAGAGACTCAGAGGGGTGAGGAATGCCTTTGCTCTCTTATACTGGTTTTGACTGCAGTGCTTAGCAGGGCCAACTTTGCTCTATGTGTATGTGTGTGTGTGTGTGTGTGTGTGTGTGCGTGTGTCTGTCACAGCCCCAGTTTGGCGGACAGCCCGCCTGGAGTGTGCCACAGGCCTACAGGTGCACACACACTGCATTTATGTATGTGTGTCTCAGCTTTTCTCCTTGGTGTGTTTATGTGTGTGTCAGGCCAAATATATCTCCAACCAGTGAATCCTGGTTAATCTGTTTAACATGCACTCAGAGATGTACAAATGCACTTATTCAGTCTTACAGTTATGGGAACATAATTGCACACACACACACACACACACACACACACACACAGAAGAGACTCTATAGTCAGAGCCACCATCATCACCAGAGGAGAGTTTCATTGTAACAGATCTTATCTTGTCCACTCCACTCCTGGTCTGAAAAGCTAGATGTCTAATCAGGACCAGGGAGATGGGTACAGATAAAGATTAAATGACGATGTGGGTTTGGCATCAGGTAGAGAACTGAATTAAATGTGTTTATGTGTGTGGGTATGTGTGGGTATGTGTGTGTCTGCGCTTTTGTGCATGCATGCATTTTTGTGGGCATTCATACATAAAGTTATGTTCCAGTGTCAGAAATATATAGGGCCAAGGGCAAAAGTGGTCCAAGAAATGTCAGAAGATGTTTATGATTCATGGGGCAAATACTTCTCACGGTTTGGGACTTGGCAGCTTGAAATGTAAGCTAACGTAACGTACAGTTTTCTAACTACGGCCACTGGCTTTTTTGCAGTAAAAACTGACAGTGAAATCTGTCTCAAACATATGTGATAAAGACTGTTATGACTGTGCCGTTGTAAATATCAATTTAACAATAACAATAACAATTTGCATGATGATTACGTTATGCACGGTAAGCTAAGCTACAGGTAGAACTCCCTGCAGTGGTTAGTTTAATCAAACACCAATGTGTACTTTTCAAGGTACTTGGAAATGACGCAGAAAAATTGTATGGAAGTAAATCATATCATTTCATCATCATTAACAAATATTCATGTCACCTGATTTCAGAGACATCGCTGACAAAGACAACAGCAGCTAGCATCTCTGTTACAGTAGCTAACATACCACTCACCAGAGGCGTTGCTAACATTAATCATTAATTCACATTAAAATAACTGAAAACAAATTACTAAAACCAATATAGTGTTAGAATATAGTTAGAATATTAGCTAATCTAGCCATTTCCATGAATTCCATGAACTGTTTTTCAGTTCCTAGTACAATGTACGCTACTCTACTCTAGAAGCTCATGAGGTACAAAAAGTACCAGTCTTCAAATAAACTTATAATATCCCATAGCTACTACTGAGCCCCACAAACATCCTTTCCAACCGTTTTTCATCTGAATATATCCATTCTTGGACAATTTTTATATTTTGGCTGTCAGTGCTTTTGGGTGTGCCACTCTACCAAGTTGTTACAACTGAACAAACATTTGGAGGTTTTTCTTATGTGAAATTTGTTTGGTGGTGTTGGTTTCCCCTCGGTCACACTTTACTGCTACTATTTAATTTGGGTGCATTACAAATTAAGAGTGCTGAAAGTTTTTATTGAGTGAAATTTCACTGTTCTCAACTTTGTTGTACACCACCAAGAACAACATGAACAAACATGTTTGAAAGTGATCGACATGTCCCAGACTGCAGGGTCAGGAAAACAGGAAAGCGGTTATTGAGGGCACACAGACCCTCTCAGACTGCAATCGTAGTGACGCTGGCAAGGTGTTGAATTTGTTCCTATCTTCCATCTATATTTGTTTGGGACCCCAGACAAATTTTATGTTTTGATTTTCATTACTTTATCTTTGCTTTATCTCTTTGTTTCTGATTCCGTCTCATCCTTATCTTACACAGAAAACCTTGCCATCTTTTTCTATCCCAAGACACCCTCTCTTTAGCTCTCTTTGACCCTCTTTTCTTTTTCTCTCTCGCTCTGGCGTCTCAGACTAGCGCTTGTCGTGACTGTCTTCATCTCCAGCATACTTGGGGGATTAAGGAGGGATGAAATTCACTCATTCGTGTGTGGAGTGAAAAAAAAGACGGGCCCCGTACAGTACAGCACTTTATCTATGGTGCCGTGAGATCCTTAATGAAACCTGAGGTCGCTCTGAGCACCAATGTTTAATCTCTTTCTGACCCACCTCTGGGTCCAAATAACACTGAATAAGGCATTTATTCTAATATCTTCCTTTTCAAACTTCAGGGGTTTTAGCCCTTTAACAGTCCATGCAAGCTGTTATGAAACAACATATCACTTATTTTTAGATTCAGACCAGCTCTCCTTTTGTCACAGGTGGTATCAGCATAGACCTACTATCTGTACTCTTGATATGAGTATGTTTGTTACCTCATCTTATTTTATCTCTCACTATATGACCCCATGTCTCTGTTTTGGGACTATCATTATGAAGAACTGTTCATGCAAGACAGTGTTTCCCTAAAACCCCTGATAATATCAATGACTGCACGTCCTCATTGGTGTTATCTGTTCAGGAGCTGTATCTTAAATGACAGACAGAGGAACAGTGGCACTTTGCATGAAGAGGATCTGATTACTGTCTGACTTTGTAGTTCCTTCTCCAAGTGTATATGTGCTTTTATCTCTGTGCATGCCTGCACAATAGCGAATGCGTCAGCTTGGATAAACGTGCATGTGGGTACTCATTCAACATGGTGTTTGTGTGCAAACTGCATTTGTGTGTATGTATGCAGCCATTTGAAGCATCCTATTATGAGTATCTGAGCTTTAAGAACTCACGTTGATCTTTATATGCTGCATTAGAGTCAGTAGTTGACTTATTTATGTGTTTTTGTCTGCATTGAGGCCACAGAAAGCAACAAAACAAACAAACCAGGGTTCATTTGCAAAAACAGATACTGACAGGGGAGGGGATATCAATCAAATGCATGGATGACACATTCTGATCTCTTTAGTAATGTCCACTGTGCACTTTTTAAACACATAAACCATCTTAAGCAGCTCTGATCTATTTATTAAAAACAATTCAATTCTTCTTCACATCTGCCACATGAACTTTTTGGAGTCTACAATATCCCATATTCTATTCTACCTCGCAGGGATGCACACTTTTATCTAGCAATCTCCAAACAAGGGCAAGAATTCTGGGCACTTACGGTCATCCTATTATCCAATTAATGCATCCCAGAAATGCGCTTTTCTACCTCAGTTCACTTTCTGATTCAGACTACATCCCCATTCTCTTCCCATCATGACCTGTTTCTAAATTTACATTTAAGACAGTCCAGTAGGGATCATAAAACATCTTTCAACCAAAATGAAAGGGATGATTTCAGGCTACTCTGTCAAAATGGTTTCCCAATTTTATTTTGATGTACATACTTTAATCTGTCTGTCTTTAATCTTTCCTTCGATATCGGTCTAAATTGTTAAAACTTATATAACATTGCACCTTGACAAACAACAAGGTTATATACTGTATAATCAGCCCTGCTGTTCATTTTTCTGCTCTGACAAATTTCCCCATTGTTTCTTGTAACTGCTGAGCAGCTGCTCAGGCTTAGGAAGATTCTGTTGAAATGAATTAAATTGTATTCATATGGCACCAAAGAAAAAAGCATGTGGCAGTATGAGAATTTACTGTGTTTATTTGTTGTAGCTTGTTGAGACGAAGTTAAGAGGAAAGAGGGAAGACACTGATACCATAGTTCAGCATTCATTGCTGCATCTAATCTTCCACCAGAAATATCTTTCTTTATCTCATTTGCCAGTCCACTCGCAAAAACAGATCACAAGGAAACTTTTCACTCATTGCTGAAGTCTTCTAACTGTCTCTCTTTTGCTTCTAGGACTCCATCCAAACTTCATCCAGTACATTCACTAGTTTTACAACTCTACACCTCCCATTGTAAAAACCAGGCTGGCTATTGTGAGCTGCTGACAGAGCTGGCTTCCCAGTGCGCATGCACACACACACACACACACACACACACACACACACACACACACACACTGCAGTACACAGGCATAAACAAGCAAACACATTATTTTTCTCACATGCACAAAATTCTCATACTGAATAGAAATAGCTTTGCATACGTGCACATCACTTTCATTTTTTTCAATGCCTCATAGCAGTGGGTAGATAATAAGTGGTTGTTGAGTGGGTGTGTGTGTTGCTAAGTATTGTACCTGTACCTGCTAATTAACACATACAGACTGTCTGTATGATTTCATTATCGGTTTGACTACCACACACACACAAACACACACACACACTTTAGAAAAACACACATTGTAAACACTGAACACCTGTATTGAAAATACAGCATTGTTTCCATAGTGATGTTGTCAATACACTCGCATTAATCATAGAAGGAATGCAACAGTGGGTCTCTGCGGAGTGTGTATATGCATGCTCTGATACATGCATCATTTCTCATTATACATCAGATATAAGTTGAATCATTAGAATAAATTACAGCATAACTATAACTCATGCTGTCTGCTACTATCACATGCCATATCACAAATTCTGGTGGATAACAGTATTTGGGCAGTTTGCATTTAGATCTTCCTTGTCCATGATGTTATTGGCTAAGAGACTGACACAAGATTCCCTATGAATGGTGTTTTCATTCGATCATGTGTTGACATGCTATTCTGTCGTGTCGTATAAATAGCTTTATAAAATAAAAGCAGGTTTTCAAAAAAAACCTCAGAAACACAGGGACTGAATGTGCAAGGATGAATGCAAGTGTGTGTGTGTGTGTGTGTGTGTGTGTGTGTGTGTCTTGCTTGGTATCAGACCGCCAGGAGAGGGGATTGGCAAGAGTGTTTGTTCTGCTTCTTAAAACAAACTCTTGAAGCAGATGAATGATATCAGGCGGTGCGATTAACAGGGACAAGGCTGAATGAAAACTTATGAGGTAGTCTTTTGCTCAGTCTCGGTCTTTTCCTCTCCCTCTCTCTGTCATGCACACCCTTCTTACTCCTATTTCATGGTAAAACTTGAAGTTATGGATCACATCTGCTGAGATTCATTGACTTAAAGTCAACTGTACAAAAGCCAAGAGAGAGACGAACAAAATGAAATGGGAGATGTGAGAAAATTGAATATACACAATGTTAACAGCATGGAGGGGATGAGTGGGAAACAGCTAAAGCAGGGAGAGGAAGAAAAGACTGGAAATAAAGTCATCTCATAAAGCCACTTTGCTGTTATGCCACTGAAGTGGCCACAAACGCTGGCAGTTCTTCTAAGTGGTAGAGCCAAGCCCCTCTTTCCCATTAAGAGTCAGAATAAACTATTTATCTTTATTATATACACTCATCTGTCAAAGCTATTGAGAAGGTCCAGGGTGCGTATTTATCAAATACAAGATGTATGTATATGTATTTTAATGTTTTAAATATTTGAACTACATGAGGCATGCCTGATTTATTTTGCCACACATTTAAACATTCATTTTGTGCTCTATTTTTGCAAAATAATATGTATATTTTTCATTTAGATGGGTTTAATATGTTTTTTTTTTGTTTTGTTTTTTAGCAGAGCTGATTCGGGGGATATGTGTGGTTTAAGCGGTGAAGTTCTTAACTGCTACAGAATCTCCAGAGAAGCTATATCATCAGGAAATCTAGAAAGTCTGTCTTCTGGTTTACCAAAAATCAACTTAGCATTAAGATCAACTGTAAACGGCCTGTCTGTTAAAAGACTTCCAACTGTTCCACTTCCAACTTTGTGAGGACCACACAGTTCTACCAAGTGCAGTCCAACAGCAAAATACAGACTTGTGAATCTGACGTCAGAGCTAAGATGCCTCTGGGAAACTCGGCGCTCTGTTGTCTCCCACGTGCCTATTCAAGAAGCACATTGTCGCCACAGCTGAGAAGTGGTGGGTAGAGCTGGCAGGCTTAGCAGCCGCAGAGAAAACTTGCATTTGGTTTGTGGCTGCTGATGAGTACAGCCACATTGTTTACTGTGTGATTAAGTTAACAGGTGTTGCTCACCAAAAAGAATAGTGGAAACTTGCTATTGTTATCATGTTACTGAGAGATTTTGTTCTATTCCCTTCTCTTACACTGTTTAAACTTTTCTAGGGCAGTGGGCAGTCCGCTGGTGATGGACCCTAACAGCATTTGCAGGAAGGCGAAGCGTCTGGCGGGGAAGCAGGCTGAGCTGTGCCAGACTCAGCCAGAGATTGTCAGTGAGGTGGCCAAAGGGGCGAGGCTGGGCGTCAGGGAGTGCCAGTACCAGTTCAGGTACCGTCGGTGGAACTGCACTAGCCACAACAAATACTTTGGCAAAATACTGCAGCAAGGTGAGTGAGTATTTTCCCATTTATAGGGCCACTTATACCTGTGTAGTTAAACATTTTTAGAAATTATTCACCTCTTTCTGAGGGTTAGATGTGAGAAGTGATACCACTCTTATAATGTATGTTCAATATAAAGCGACAGCCAACAGCAGCTTAGCTGGAAACAAGGGGCAACAGTCTGCATCTGTCCAAAAGTATACAGCATATACAGCATATATAAAACTCATTAACATGTTATTTCTTAGTTTAATCCGTTTGAAAAAGTAAGTGTAAATACGTCAATTTGTGGTACATGTGGGACACAATCTAGGGTCACTGTGATATATGATATACAGTACGTGCCAATTAGTGAGTTTCAGAGATGTCTGTAGACAGAAGGCAAGATATTTCCCCAAGTTTTCAGTCTTTTTGCAAAGCTAAGCTAACTGTTTCCTGGGTCTGTAGCCTTATACTGAATGGACAGGTGTGAGAGTGGTATAGATTTTCCTATCTAGCTCTTGGCAAGTAGCAAATAAGTGTTCAAATAATATTGAACTATTACCACAGGTGGAAGCTTTATCAATAATCAGTCTAATTTTTGACACAGGTAAACTGACTACATGAGCGTTAGCGTCAACCAAATTATATCTAACAGGTCATAGCGTTTCTTTAGATTTGGTCAGACACTTGTTAAAAAATGAATACACTTGCTTTTGACCCACTTATATGGATTTTTGACCCTTGACCTAGACGTATGTAGCTGATGGAAGAGATATAAATCCCCATAATCATCTTTTCTCTCTCCATCAGCCCTCCCAAAAGCCTTTCACATGGTTTAAAAAAAAAAGAACACATTAAAAATACTGTCATGTCCCATTTTTCAGCCGTGAGTACCTTAGGTCATGGGATCTGAACCCATGACCTCATGACCGCAGCTGACGGCCTTACATCAACTTGAGGTCAGATCCCTGTCTGATGGCACTCCAACAGACAAGGGCAGCTGTTGTATTTCAGACCAGACGTATTCACACTTGACTGACTCTCCTCTTCATCAGATTGGGCACGCTTGAAATGATCAGCTAAAATTGCTCTTTTCTCTTAACATCTCTCTCAAGATCTCTTAACATCTTCCTCCAGCTCTTTGAAGTCTGTAATATAACTGATGTTGGGTCAGCGGTGGGTCTTCTCCAATTACTGTCTTGGTTTTTCTCTTGTATGATTAGATTCATAGAGAGCTGCCTGTCTCTTCTGTGACTGGTACTACAGAGAGCCTTTATCTCTGTGTTTAGTCAACAAACAGTAAATAACTGATATTAATATACAATATACAACAAAAAATGTGTCAAGCATGTTATTAAACCCACTTTGTGTCTCATTGCTAGAAGATATGCATATTGAAGTTTTGTGCTCACCTATCATTAACATCACAAGGAGGTGGCACAAGACATTTTAATCATAATAATTTTCCAATGCCGTAATATCGCAGTCAATACTGATTTGTTATTTTCAGGCCTTTTTTTTTACATCAAAGCTGTTTCACATTTTGGAAAACTTGTGATTACTTTTTGGCCTAAGCATACATAAAAATTCCAAATTCCCCTCATGAAGTACAAATGCTGTTTTTTTTTTTTGTGAAATAAACTTTTAACATTGTCTTATATTGGAAAGAAAAAGTCAACAGCCGACATCCATGTGTTTGTACATATAAACTAGATGCAAACATCTTGCTGAAGGTCATAATGTTGATCCTCAGAAATCAGAAATATATAATTGGATGTGTCAAAAAAAAAGAGGAAAAAAAAGACCTCTGAGCCAGAACTTTGTACTGCTACAGGCAGTCTGTACCTTTGACCAAGTCTGTTATCATTTATAAAGACATAGTAGTACTATTAGGACTAGATAGCATATGTATGTAGGATGTAGGATATAGGATGCTTCAGTTTTCATTCAGTTATGTGTAATTGAACTTCCTTGAATGCATCGTCTCTCTAAACCACACAAAAGTACATTTCCTATATCCTAAAACATTCACTTGGCTTTGCGTTATCATGAAAGTTTACATTATATGTCAGTGATTCATGTAGCTGATGGTAAAAAAAGCATGTTCTTTTCCTCTTATCTAATTTGAATGTATGATACTACCAGTGTTGCTAGAAGAAACCAGAGAAAGCTAGAAGGAAGAAAAAAATGACACAAAGATAGATTGAGATAGAGAGGAAGAGAGAAGGACACAAGGGCAAGAATTTACCAGTAGAAGACAGGCTAGCAATTAATCATAAATTCCTGCCTGTCTATAAGGTAGGCCAAGTGCTCTTCTGTTCTGAAGCCTTTGTCCTCAATTACCTGGATCTGCTCTTAATGTGTGTTTATCATGAACTACCAGTAAATGTCAAAATAAAAGTGCCTTTGTATTTATTGCTCACTCTGCCTAAGTGGTTTACTTAACCTCATTGAACTCTTTTTAACGTATTATGTGATAATAGACTCTTTCAAATGACATGCGTTTTTCTTTGTAGAAGAATGAGACGCAGGACACTATATATGAACAAATCTCTGTGTTGTTTGAATCCAGGATTTTCTCAGATAAAAAAACATAATACACACATAAATTGTTTGTCCAATGCAATGACATATACATCTTAAATTTAAAAAACAAAATGCATTAATATGATTATATGTCTTATACAAATGCTTTGATTATTAAGTAAGTAAGAAATTTATTGATCCATTGATCCCAATTAAGACTATAAAAACACCCACAATGGTGGCATCTCTTCTATTCTTGGGCATGTTCAGGAGTATTTCCACACAACACAAAAACTTATATAGTCTTTTGGAGATATACTAATAACAAACAGTCGTTTCTCTTAAAATTCTGGAGCATTTTACATATTAATGTTATGTTTTCAGCAGTTTATAATGTAACTCAAAAAATGAGCTCCTCTAAGACTTTCTCTATAACAACCTGTGGACTGATGTATGTGTAAAGGACTCTCTGGGAAATCCAAAGGATGTGACTTTAATGCATGCCTTCTCTCTCAGCTTCCTACTGTGTGAACAGTGTGTAACACTAGCTAATGTGTGCTTACAAAATGAGTCTGCTAACATCAACAAATGACCAGCACCCACTACAACACAGAGTCTAACACTCGAGTCCAAAGTCAAAGCTAACATTACTGACCAGCATGTAAAATGTATCATTATATCATGGTTTTAACTGGCTTATGTTGTGCTTTCTAACACGGAGTAATTACTAGCTAGCGGAAGTAGCAAAATAAAATCTTGGGCAGGAAATATCAGCTAATTCATCCAAACTCCCAGGGCTGGCTTGCTGTTTGCAGGTTACTTTGTCAGCTCATGTAGCAAAGGGACCGGACAGATGCATTTGATCCGAAGAAGAAACGCCTATTTGTGGGTTGCATGACTAAATTAGCTGTCGAAAAAGTGTTTTAGTAAATCCTTCATAGTAATCTGATTGCCATATGTTGGTCCTAATATATGGTTATGATGACGTCTGTGTGCAACCCCCAAACTGGATTTCTGGACAAAGAATATTGTAAGTATTGTGTGGTTATGTTAGGGTAACTCTACAGTAAAAACTAAGCCACGGGGTGTATGGGTCTGGAACACAACCAAGCTGGCTGAGCCATCTTTTTCTGCCTCCCTTTATAAAAACATCTCTGGGCTATCTTCACCCTCTATTCAAACATAAACCTTGCAGCGCTGCTTTGCTTTGTGACATGTTAAAGGGTGGCACGGCTGCTGTATGTCAACATGTATGTCTGAGCAAGAAACAGATCGTAAATCTTGTCAGTAGGGTAAAAAGATACATTGCATACAGGTGTGTGTGTGTTTGTGTATTTCATTCATTTTAATGTTTTAGATGATGAACGTGATAATACGTACATCACATATCCAGATTTATGGCTGAAATAACACTCATGTAGACATTCATGTGGCATGGTGTATGGCTACTTCTTGGCTTGAACGCCGCACCTTGAACGCACCATGAAGCCACTAGAAGAGAAAGAGATCCTGAGGGATAAAGGTGTGGAAATGTGGTGTGTGTGTGTGTGTGTGTGTGTGTGTGTGTGTGTGTAAAGAGGGGTTTTAGTTGATTTCACAACATTACTGAAACACTGCCATTTCACACCTTTATTGCAGGAAGTGTGAATGAATGAACATGTCGACACAAGAATGACAACTCATTTCACGTCTGAATTGAAATGTTCTCTCATGCAGAATTGAAACCTTTCACGTACAGTCATCTCCAAAACAAGGTCGAATTTCTGGCTTTGTCATCATTAATTGGTAGTTATTATCCTCTTTTCCTTGATCTTTGCCTTGTTTAAATAACATACAGACCCTGGAGCGGTCATGACTTGCGGTGTGAGCCAGCCAGCATACAGTGATGCTAGTAATCACATTAAGGGTTGTTGCGGCTCTTTTTTAAAAAAAGTCATGATAGATTGTGCATAGGTGTGTGTTCGTGTGGAGGACTGCACTGCTGTAGAATAAACAAGGCCTCCTGCTCTGGGTTGTACAGTGGTTGCAAAGTAATTACACAAGTCATCAATCGTGTCAGATTTTTTATCACTAATGATCCTAACAAGTAGACAGGTATACACATGTTCATACCTTTGCACACTTTGTGTTTTCTTGTATTTAACTGGTATTTAAAGTAAGTGAATACTGTACTGCATGTTTGATAGACAATATGTCGCAATGATTCCCCCTGGACCTGATAGTGAAAGAAATCATGTAGATAGTATATTCAAGGTTTGATTTATATAATATTGTATCATTTTAAACAAAGTCAAGTACAAAGAGTGTCATCCATAAAATGCTGACTGGGTCTAAATAAATAAAGTAATAAATGTTGTGTTGTTGTTTGTGTAAGTGTTGGCATGATTCAAAGGGTACCTGAGGAGTGTCAGGCCCGTCCTAAAGTATGGTTGACCCAAGTTGACTCTAGACAGAGAGAGACACCAATGTTTGCAGCAACATGGTAAGCCAACAATTAACAAGCAGCTGTGGTCAAAACAAGCAGCTACACATCAGTTTTCCATGTACTTCACAGTTCACACACTCTGTCTCGCCTCAAAAAAACTATTATTCTCTCGTGATGATTTATGACTCACCGTCTGATAAGAGCTGATAGTGAGTTACACTCAGATCCACTCAGATGTAAGACATATTATCACACAGAACAACTACCTGTGGCAATACAATGGGATCCTAAAACACATTTTGTCCTTCCACTCTAGCACGAGAAAAAAAAAAATTGTTGGTTGGAAACCAACCAGATTGTGAAGCCCTCCAAGGCAAAATGTATTTTGTGACTTTGAGCTATACAAATAAAATTTGATTTGATTTGAAACGAGAAAGAAACAGCACTCTCAATGTTAAAGTCTGATGTTTAGTTGACTCATCCATCCACTGGGATCTTCCGTCTACATTGACTTTGTTGCTCTGTAGTAACATCAACTGACTTCCACCTTTGCTCCTGTAATAATTAATATGGCCTCTACAGAGCTTTGTACTTGAATGGAAATATATGTAATTTAGGGGCACCTCCTCAAAAGAATTGTATTTCTTCAGAGGATGGTCTCACAATGGATATATGAACTGATGAATTTATGCTTGTCAAGAATATCTCCAGTATTGAGGTTACAGATAACTCTCATTCTAATTTAAATTCACTGGTAAGGTTAGACAAGTATCATTTGTTCTTGTGTGTTTCATCTTCTTTGTCACATTGCTGTTCTTGCACTATATCTTTTATTTATTTCCACTTGTTGTACCTTTTGTCAACTAATACTTTACTTAACTCATAGTTTCCTCACAGTTTGGTGATGGTCTATTACCACAGCATGTCTAGTTTGATGGTGCTTGCAGTCAGCCTCGTCCACAACAGACAATTTCTTCCAATAACTTTCTGGCAGACTATGATCCAGGATGCATTGCAGTCTCCTACAGCCCTCACAGCTGCTCTCCGATTTGGTGCAATTTGACTGTTACCGAATCCACCAAAACAGATGATCCTCTTTAACGCCCCCCACTCTATAAGAAAACAAACGAATAGTCATTAAGCTGTGCTTATTTGGACTGTGAGATAATTTTACATTAGACTACTGTCAGCTATAACATCCCAGACCTTTTTGTATCATTACTTAAAAGTCAGTATTAAAAGAATATGTGCTAATTCCTGCAGAAGGGCTTTCTGGAATTAAAAGCAGACGTAGACAGGCCCAGACACCCGCCGTGGCAGAGAATTTGTTTGGAATTCATGTCTCCAAGGAAAATATGAAACAGGGTGCCTCAAATCATCTGATTTTTGATAGCGTCTTTTACACATAACAATACTCTTCTCGATATTCTACCTTTCTTTCAACCCTCTGCCCTGTCTTTTTTATTTCCTGTTACTCTCTGTTGTTTGGCTTTCTCTCTCTCTCTCTTTGTTGGAAGAGGTTTGGCTCTATGTCACCGAGTGGTGGATAAAAATAAACCAAAACAACAATGTCAGTGATAAATAGGTCAAACAGTACTTTTTGGTTGAATTAGACACATATGACATTTGCCTCATGCAGATTTCCTGCACTAAATGCAGTGTTTCACCAGTGCATCCGAGGACATCTGGACAGGCTCCCGGCTTGTTTGGACACAGCTTGCGTTGCTATCACCATATTGTACTAATAATGAGTTGTGTGCTGATGTTTCACACACGTGTCTCTAAATGGATCCAGGGATGTTTTGGAGATGACACATCTTGATTTGAGTATGTCGTTGCTCCTGAAAATCTCAGCCCTGTTCTGCTGAACAACAGTAAGAAGCAAGGTGTGGTCTTGACTGAGCTGCAAGAGGGTATACAGCGCACACACACACACACAAACACACACACACACACACACACACACACACACACACACACACACACACAGTTGCAGAAATGCTTTACATGTATCACCATACACATGTAAAGTCACACATTTAAGTGTTTTATTTAATCAGCCACAGCCAATCCCAAACAAATATGTAAATCATGACATAAAAAATCCACAGGACTTGTTCATTTAACAAGTATCAAAATATGACACTAAACATTAGACAAGCTGACTATTTGTTCAATGTCATAAATCCTTTAAATCTACATAAAACGATCACACACATACACACTGACACACAAACTCGCCTGCATTGGAGACATCTCTGGGTGTTGGGGTGTACAGCTGGTATTGATATCACGGCTTGCTGGTGTGTGCAGGTCTCGTCGCACGCCACCCATTCTGTGTGTGTTACCATTCCTAATGAATCCCATTCACTGAATCATGCGATATGGAGTTGGCAGTGTCGACGGTGGTGACTGCACGCTCGCCGCCTTCCAGCTCATAGGAATTTAAAAAAAAAACCTTGCTTAGTCTCCACACACACATACAATGGCTCGCTAAGTGGCTATTCTTTTTCTTTACTCAGTCCCTAGTGTCTCATCTATCTAGGCAGTGGTCTGCCATTGAAATCATCAATGTCCCCAACAATTCCCGCTGCGTGCTTGTTCCTAGGCAAAATTTACACACTCTAATTGTCAACAAATCTCGTCAAAAGGACAGCATTAAAAACAAGGTATTAATCTGTCTCTCAGTACTGTGGCACTCAGCCCCAAGCCCATTTTAAGCAAACGTTAATCAAACCGAAGTAAATAGTAGTGCTCTCGTGAGTATTTTTGGCAGCAGGACAGTGTATGCAAAATAATAAGGAACATATCACCCAGTGCAACGGAGTGGTTCAATAATATTTTTAAATATTTTTAATTGTTTATGGACATAAACTGAGCTTTATTGCCACAGAGAATGAGATATATTAAGTTTAGGATAAACAGATGATACTTGTTAGTTTAGTAACCAGTTACCTCTGGTTTTGGTCTTTTCATGGGATGTGCTGCTTACAATAACAATGTTAAATCTAATAGGATGTCAAATTTTTTAGATGTTAGATTCCTCTTGGATCCAACCAATGTTTTAACCATGCTAAAACAGACTAATTTAAGGTCACTGCCAATAGTACATATAAAAACAAGGAAAATAAATTATCTTATTTCAGCCCAGTAGGTCTCTTGAGATTCTTTCATAGCTGCTTTTGTTGTGGAGTGAATGGCAATAGCTGCAACAACTGAGGATAAAGACGTGTTGAGCTGAGGGTGAGAATGATGCTGTATCCACCGGCGAGGACAGACGATCAATTTGCAGTTGTGGTTGGACGTGCCTTTAGCCAGGAGCGTTAAGCTCTGCACCAGAAATAAAGCAGCAGCTGTGGTGTGCATGAATGTATGAGCATGTGTATGAGTGTGCATGTGAAAGGGAGAAATAGCCATCCTCTCAGCACCACAAATCCAATGACACTTAAGATCATAGTAATGGACCAGGATTGCAAGAACGATGCTTTTATCTTGTTCCATGTAGCTTCACTATTGACTGACTGGAGGGAAAGATGCCTGGACAAATGGGTGGATGGATGGAAAGATCAGTAGATGTCTGATTTTGTTGTGGTGTAGCTACTGTAGGCATTTATCATGTGCATGTTGTGTCACTGTTTCATAATGTTGAAAAGAAAAATAATAAAACATAAACATCTGTGTCTGCCTGTGTGCATTCGCATTCGCATTTGGATTGCTTATTTCTTTTCCAAACCAGATTGACATTTAGGGAATGTGCTTTCTCTAACTAACTAAGCAGTTGGTTAGCTTAGATAGCACAGAAACCAGCTGCTTGGCTCTGTCCTTGCTTTTGAGATGGGTAGGCAGATTTCCCACCTGTTTTCAGTCGTTATTCTGTGCTAAGATAACTGGCTGCTGGCTATAGCTTCATATTTAGCATACAGATTTGAAAGTGGCAACAGTCTTTTCATTTAACTCTTAACAATGACGCTAAGTGTCCTAAACCGGAATTATCTCTAAAGGCCAGAAGGGGGCAGTGCCATTGGCTGCAATAAAAAAAGCTGGTTTGCACTGAGCCTTATGTAAGTGTATGGAGTGGAGTGTGTGTGGCTGTATGTTTCAGGGGTGGTTAGAATAGAAATTGTAATTTTGCAAGGATATAGACAATCACACTGTTGAACAATAGTCCAGATGAACGATTTAGAAACTTGACGCAGTGTCTGTGATTTTACATAGAGAGAACACTTTCTTGTGATTTCAATACCCCAGCCCATTGTAATAATGTGCTTGACTCATGATGACTGCAAGGACTAGGCCCATTCATTTACCTTCATTCATCTATTGAATGGGTTCATCAGATATGGATATCTCCAGTTTAGGCTCAGAAACCAATTCATTTCATCACCCAAAGACAATGCCTTTAGTTTTGGCTAATTTATTTGTTTTGATCCAATCTAACACTATATGTATATGTATACTTCTGTCTATCCTAAAGAGGGAGACACATTTGACTAATAACTCAGAGTTCTGAATAGATCAAACTAAATATAGCCAATAAGGAATTACAAAACACCAGATTATTCATGTTTTGTATCTTTTTCCTGATGCTACGGATGTCAACATCTGCAATTTCCAAGACTTTGTTTTGAGAGCTTTAAAAGATTCAATGTCATTATGTGAGAAAGGAGCTGCCTTAGTCATGAAGTCTTGCGTGTGTAGTTCCAAGAACTTTTCTGGGTTCGATGATCAGCTTGTCATACATCAGCACTGCGAAATCACCCATCTCCAAGGCGGCACGCAGCTTAAGCATCAGCTCCTTTCTTCTCTTCTTGATAAGATCTGAGTAGTCTTCATTGATGTAAATCTGTGTTCCTTTGAGTCTCTTGGCCTGTGATACTATCATCTGCTTATCCTCGCAGCACAAGAGTTTTACTACAAACTGTCTCGGCCGACTTCCATGAAACTTCCCTACTGTTCTATTTCAATATTCTTCACATTCAAGGCCTTACTTTAATTTCTGACATTTCCCAGCTTTCACCTTTTTCCTCAGGCACACCGTCAATAATGATATTGCTCATCAGTGTGTGATTTTCAGTCCAACTTTTTATCAATCACATCAGAAGTCTCCTCTGCCTTTGCCAGGTCCTCCTCTAGTTTTTTCAGTTGTCTCCATTTTTCCATGGTCTCAGTTGTTAGTTTTAAGTCATCTTCCATACAGCATGATGTTCGTTTTGTGAATTCTCTACAATTTACATTAAAATAGACAATGAAGCAGAGTATATTTTAGGGTATGGCTTTGGATTGACATGTAGCGCATCAACGCTCATGAAACTCAGATCCTAACTGTAAAACTGGACAGTGCTGATCGAATATGAATCAAAATTCTGGTGTTGATTTCTTGCTTCAAGGCAAGCCGCCATTTGTTCCTGCTTGAAAACGAGTCAAGCTACCAGCTACACCCCCTCGTCTAAATATGGTCACTTCTGGCTCCAAAAAGATTTCAATGACCATAACGCCAACTCAAAGTTTCAAAATGACTGTAAAGAAACTAATGGGTGACGTCACAGTAGGTTAAAATTTCCCAAAATATGGATCTATTGCTTTGATCATTGTTACCTCAGTATAAGAGTAAAAGCTCTATTTTAAAATTTGATGGTATTCCTGTTTGTATTTGGACCATGAATTATGGTAAAATCATAACAATCAGATATCAGTATTCAAATACTGATATCTGCTCCTGCTAAACAATAAACTAAAACCCCCCTTTTTTCTTGTCATATGTGCCTTAGATATCCGGGAAACGGCGTTTGTTTATGCCATCACAGCGGCTGGTGTGACCCACGCTGTGACCCAGGCGTGCAGCATGGGAGACCTCCTGCAGTGTGGCTGTGAGGCCACAAGGAACAGAGCACCACCAAGACCGCCTTCATCCTCCTCCTCCTCCTCTGGGGATGGAGTCAAGTGGGAGTGGGGGGGCTGCGGAGATGATGTGGAGTTTGGTTATGAAAAGTCAAAACAGTTTATGGACGCCAAAAGGAGAAGAGGCAAGAGCGACATCAGGACACTCGTTGACTTGCACAACAACGAGGCTGGTCGTCTGGTAAGAAATGGATCTATAGGTCTATGTAGGATTTGTTTGGGGGAAAAAAATACCGATAGGTGCTACTGTACTGTAGTAAACACAGGTCTGATATTTCAATATCCTCACAAAGGTTTTAGCTGCAAAAGTGTTACTTGTCCTGTGGAATGTTCCATCATTCCACGAACATGCAACAGAGAAAGACATCGCCCCCAGCCATATTTGTGTAGCGGCGTAAGCTGATATTCTTACAAGAATCAGGTTTCTGAAACACAAAAACAAGAGCGTGCCACACATTTTGTTTTCAAGCCTCTAAGGCAGGTAGCTTCTAACATTTCTACAGCCCTTGTAGAAGTTTAAAGTTCCTCTTTGTTGCTCGCATGAAGTATGGCCCAGTCAAGTCAACATGCTATTGAAAGAGCAGAGATAAAGTAACAACTTTTGAGAGTATTTAATTATGTGAATTAGTAATATAGCTCCATAAATCTTCCAGGTCACATGTACTTTTAGCTGTTTTGTTGGTCTCATTTTGTTACACCCACTGTGTTGACACACACACAAGTAAAATACGGAGTTAGAAAGTTCTCTTTCATTGGGTCACAGGCAGGTAGAAAGGAGTGGAGGATTTTGGGATATAGTCCAATTGTCGTATTAGCAAACAAACCATTTGAACAAAAGACGAGACTTGCTCACAAATGCCTAGAGGTTGAGAAATAAGCGTGCTGTGATGCGTGCAAATGACTGTTTGTGTGCATGCATGCATGTGTACTTGTATACACATTTTGCAAGAATGTGTGTGTGTGTGTGTGTGTGTGTGTGATGGGTTAATTATGTGCAGTATAAGTGAATGATCTGTTGTCAAGGCTTGTTAGATGTAGGAAGGCCAGAGGCAACATGGAGGTAGAGGGGGGTTGTGGAGTTAAATTCCTTCTGAATAGCGTCTGCTTTTATCTTACCTATCTATCAGTGTGTGCGTGTGTGTGTGTGTGTGTGTGTGTGTGTGTGTGTGTGTGTGTGTGTGTGTGTGTGGGTGTGTGTGTGTGATCCAGTGGCTTTGTCTGTGATATATCATGAAAACACAATAATAAATTACTTCTTTAGAGAACTTGTCATTTGTCAAAAAAAAGCAGTTTGGCTTTACTTCAGGGTACAACTTTAAAAGTTCCCTTTGTCCCCTTTTTTGTGTTTGATCAACCTTCTCTCTTTCTCTGTTTTTATCACCTGTTTGCCCTCCTTCACCTCTCCTTTCCTCTGTCACCCAAAACCTGAAAATCCACCCACCCCTCCATGCTTTCCCCTCCCAGGCGGTGAAGCTCTACATGCGGACAGAGTGCAAGTGCCACGGACTGTCGGGCTCGTGCACCTTGCGCACATGCTGGAAAAAGATGCCTCATTTCCGTGAGGTTGGTGACCGCCTGCTGGAACGCTTCAATGGCGCTTCAAAGGTGATGGGGGGTAATGACGGCAAGACCCTGATCCCTGTCGGACAGAACATAAAGCCACCAGATAAGCAGGATCTGATCTACTCTGACGAATCGCCCGATTTCTGCCTTGCAAATCGAAAAACTGGTTCACTGGGGACACGGGGGCGCATATGCAACAGCACAGCCATGGACATCAGTGGCTGTGACCTGCTGTGCTGCGAGCGTGGCTACCGGGAGGAAACTGTGGTGTTTGAGGAGAACTGTCTGTGTCGTTTCCACTGGTGTTGTGTGGTCCAGTGCAAAAAATGCTTGGTTCGAAAAGAGCTTAGTCTCTGTCACTGATGGACTTTCATGGTGAACCTTTTGTTTCTGTTCATGCAACAGTCCAATAATGCCCCAAAAATGTACATCTCAAAAAGTATTTGATCCCAGTTTTGGTTTGTTTCCCAGGAATTTTGACAGACATAAGAGGTGCTGGCCAGAGATTCAAAAGGTACAGAAAGTAGATGCAACTCCATGGGAACAATGTCAAGGGGGACTAAAAGAAGTAAAACACAAAGTAAAATAGAGAAATGTTTCTTTCTGAACTACCTATTTTTCTTTTTCTTGTATATGAAAAAGGACCAAAGAATGTGAAAGTTCTCAATGAAACAGGATGACTTATGCACGGAGGACCTACACGTGACACAGTTTTGTCACTTCCACATTAACAGCAGAACTTGACTGCTATCTAAAACCAAAGAGTTTCAGGTTTCAGCTTCTGCTATTGCATTTGAATGAATTATGACATTTACTTAATTGACTATTCACTAAGGCCCTCTCCCCTTAATTACTTACTATTTTTACCCCTATCAAGCAGATTTATCATTATCAGTTTTGCCAGGTGACATTACAGTTGTGTGAGTTGGTTGGAAACACTGTCTCCAGCCATGAGAGTAGTTCTGCATTATGTTGCTACTGTAGGTAGTAAGCTATTTAGCCAGGCATGCTAACATTTGCAGCCACCATTAGAGTAGGCAAACACTGTGTGTTTAATTCATTCTTTATACTTTTACTCATGCAAACTCTTTATATACAGAGTGTCATTCGTACTACAGACGATGCACACCCTTTCAGCATGTGGAGAAACCCAAAGCCTGACACACCTGCCATGCATTGCTGTTAGTTGTTTTTAAACTATGATTGGACAATTTCTGGGATGTAGTACATGGTCAGTTGTATAAACTGGCTGCTAACCTACAAGGGCCACACTGACAATGTACTGTTATTTTAAGTCCTCCAGATACATTTTTTGGTATTAGACTTTCATCTACAATACACTATAGACACATTATAGATCTCACTATGTTCCTAATTCCAGTACTTTCATTTTACTTTGACATGTTTGTTCATGACTATGCAACAATATGCCTGTTAATACATATAATAAACAATGATCAGAACATCATTTTTAAACATTTTAAAATGTTGATATCATACATTAACTCGTTACATTAACTGCAACCTTTCCATTTAATTGATAACACGCACAAAATACAAAAAGTTGAAAAAGGGAAATGGTATCACATTATCATATTTAAAGAATGCCGTCAACACCGTGTTTTGCAGGAGTGGCCTACCAGCAAAGACTGTTATTTATATAAAGATAGGATGACAAGACTACTCACTTCCATCTCTCTCAGAAGCACTTTGGATACAATGGCTGCGGTGGACTTTCGTCAATAGCTTGGCAATAAAACCTTTTGGGCGTTGTCTGTTTCTATTAAACCAAAAGAGGAACCTTTATTTACATGACATTGTTTGGTATCAAGAAAATGTATGTAATGTATTTTGTTTATCTGTTATGATATACAGGGCTAATGTAATAATGCACTTTGGATGTTAGCTTTCATTTGATACTGTATGTGCATATGTATGTGTGTTTAGTGTGTATGTGAGAGAGAGAAAGTGTTGCGTATGTGTTTGTGCAGGTTGGCCAGTTACCACCGTATCATTAGTTGACAGTAATTTTATATATCTTTAAATTGCTGTCTGACGTTAAACTGCATTACATTGGTTATTAAAGCACACAGCTCTTTGACTCTTCCTCTTTGCCTTCAGAGGAAGTATGTTTCCCATAAACCATAAATCATGTCATCTCATTTACACTTCAGTTTTATTACCAGACAATGTACAGCAAGTATGCTGAACTATGATACTACACTGCTTCCATTTGTTCTGTTAAGGATGTTAGTCTTTGATTCAGTTCAGGTAGGATTTTCCCCTGAAGGATATAGAATAATCTCATATTGATCATACAGTTGGTGGCGTTTATGTTTCAGGAAGATAGCATGATTCAGATTTGGCTATTTCCAAAGTCACATAGTTACTTTCAATATGTGATGTGTGCTGACTTTTTGCAGGGCCAAAATCAAATGACCAGCTTCATTACTGACTACTTTTTGAGATGTAATTTGGGTAATATCTCCCAAGATCTTTATAACATTTTAAAGTAAAATATATATGTGCAGCTTTGTTTAGTAACTTTTCAACTAGACTAGCATCATTTTCATTTCAAAGTGAGATATCATTCAAAAAACACTGGTATACAGGTAAAGTCAATTTTGAGTCACAGTGGATGCTAGCTGTTATCATATTATTTAATTTAAGAGACTATACTCACTTTGTTTTTGAAATATTCATATGAAGCATTCTGGAAAGAAATCACTTACTTATTTAAAGACAAAAGTCGAAATCCATTTGTGTGACAGGAGCCCAAAGTTTCATAACTTGCAGTGTAGTTGCATCATTTCAATGTCAAAGTGCGCAGCATAACACATTAGGTCATTATTAGCATGCTCACTATTGCAGCAATCAAGCAACTGAGAGTATTTCTGTTCAAATGTATTTAATATTGGAATGAAATCATAAACACACTACTTTTGAAAAGGCCATATCTTATCACACAACAATAAATCTGTAGTATGTACATGGTAATCATGATGACATGCTTTCCAGTTAGTTATTGTTGCTGTAACAATGATTGTGTTAATATAATGCCTCTTTTAGGTGGTAATTACCATAAATAATGGAACTGCAAAAGTCGCATAATAATAAATGATGTTTGAATGATGTTTTGAGCAGACATCATAGCCATAACTCAGCCATGTAGCCATACAGTACAAGAGCGACTCAAGACAAAGTCACATTAACAGTGCTGTCTGATTTTGTGTACTTCTTCATTTGACCTGTCTGAATGAGCGGAACCAAAGACCATTTAAATATCTGCATGTCGAGTTAAGCACATTCCAGGTACTTTGATTTTTTTTCATTATTCTAACTGTGTTTGGTGGAAAACAACAGAATGTAGCAGTAAGTGGGTAACATTTTTACGAGGATGGAAATGATGTAATGGTGATTGTTAAAAAACATTTCTGTGACAGCTCTTTGGCCAACTAGGTTGTGTTAGTGTCAAACAAGTTACCTTTACACAGGTGTTAGAGTTTGTCATCTCTTTAAAGACATTTTGTCATGTTTGCTTCACATTTCATTATGCTCTTCATTTTTATATTCTTCAGAAATCATTTCCTATCTGGATGTTATGTTGCATTTAGCATAAAACTACTGTTTGTGACTCACATTCAAAAACACTATTCAAATAAAAGGTAAAACATTCTCATTTATCTCATTCTTTCCCTGCGATGTACCAGACTTTCATGAGATGTGAGGTAATGAGACACTCCTTTCTATAATTTAATAATTATACATGTTGGAGTTTATTTGGGCAAATTCATTATTTGATCCATGCTGACACATTCAGGAAATTAATTGTAAGTATCAATAAAAAGACAGGAAAATCAGCAACTTTGTTCCATAGCATATTTTCCATGATTTGCCCCTGACAGAAATATTCCACATCAAACCTCTCATTCTAAATACAAGGAGACGCGGCACAAAGCAGATTCCAGACTGCCAAAATTCAAAACATTTACAGACTAATTTAATAACATCACTTCTATCTTTGGCGTTCTTCCAGACATTGTGTGAGTGTTAAATGCTTCTTTTTTTCATTCAGGTGCAGGGTTGAGCTAGGTCTTCACTAAAGTGATGATTTTTACCAAAATAGATCACTTCCGCACCTCAGCTTGATTATTTTTGCCACTCAGCAAAAAGAGGTGTTGTTTTGAGGTATTTATGCTGTAGAAATGAAAAGATGAGGAAGAAAAAAAAAAAAAAAAAAAAGCAGGCCTGTATTAGTTTGAGCTGTACAAGTTGACACAAGTTCATATTTTCCAGGAATTTGTTGCATGGTGGTGTGCAGCAGAGTCGGGCCAGCAGTTGTGTTTAAGACATGGTGAGGTAGGCCAAAGAGGAGGAAAATGCCATGGGGCACTCGTCTCCTTATATCTCCCCTACTGTAGCTCCTTTGCCCTCTCCTGCCCTCGCCTTATATCTCCCCTACTGTAGCTCTTTTGCCCTCTCCTCTCCTCTGCTCTGCTCTGCTCTCCTCTCCTTTCCTCTGCTCTGCTCTGCTCTCCTCTCCTCTCCTCTCCTCTCCCTCTTTAAGCTGTACAGGCATTCAGTGCTGCATGGGCAAAGCCAGAGAAAATAGACAAGTGAGCAGATAGATTTATTGGAGCATTGGTATAAATATAGTTGCCTGTCGACATCTGTGTGCATGTGGCTGCATGTGTCTGTCTTTCTCAGTCAGTGTGTATGCGTGTGTGTGTGTGTGTGTGTGTGTGTGTGTGTGTGTGTGTGTGTGTGTGTGTGTGTGTGTGTGTGTGAGTGTGTAAGTGTGCATGTATCTATATGTGTCTGTGTGTGTCTGTGGGAGTGCACGGCCAGACTTGAATGGGTGTACTTTTCCATGTGTCCCCCCGAGAGAAAGAAATAGTACCTGAGGAATGTAACATTGTCCCTACTAGAGATGAGATTTGTCTCCACCTACAATGACTTTTAAGTGCACACATACACGCACACACACAAAGCATTAATGAGGGGTTGCCACTGTAAATGGATCTATAGTGTTACGCTGCAGTAATTTCTGTGGATCAGTCAGATAAATAGAGTTCTGCTATTTCTTATCTCCTACAGTTGAGTGTTGGTGGTCTGCTGATTTTATTTAGCATGCATTTTCTGTACATGTATGTGTGTGTTCACTTGCAGAAAAACAAGGAAAGAGCTAGAATGTAGATAGGAGGGACGAGATTAAATAAAAATGACAACTAAGTGGGCTAGTAGAGAGAAATTAGTGACAAGGGAGGGGAAATTATTAATGAGGGGGGGCGGGGGAAAGGTCTGAGAAAAAGATAATGAGAGAGAGACAGAAAGAGAACTTAGAGGTAACCCAACACTATAATGCTCTTCCATTTGTGTGAACTCTCCTCCAATCCTCTATCAATCTAGCAGTGAGATGTTGCTTACACAAAGGGCACATCTAGAGATCAACTATGTGTGGGGTTTCATCTGATACCAGTGACTGTAATTATAGGAGTGGTAGAGACAGACACACACAGAGGAACATGTTTAATACAAACCGTGAAATGAAGCAATCTTACTTATTTTACAGATGAAATATGCACTAAAAGTATAATTTATCATGCTTTCAAGATCAAGACACCCACATTCTTACATTTGCACACATCCGCATGAACACACACATGACCTCCACTTTGGCTCAGTGTGTTTGGAAGAGACAGTGATCTTTATGAGTTAATGCAGGCCCTGGAGGTGATGGCTCTGCTGCTGCCTAAGTTCCACAGCCCACCCAAATAGGCTTCTAGTGCTAAGAGATTTAATAGTCCATTTTGTGCACAACATTGTTTCTCCGCCTTTTAGGCATGGCTTGCCTCAGGACCCTTAAATGACATTTACCGTATGACAAAACACATCAGGAGTGTTAGACTTGACTTATCATGCACAGGGATGTTCCTGAACACGAGGTGAGCGGAGACAAATTGCTGTGCAGATAAAGCTCAGCTCTCGTTTTAAAATGTATTTTGGCAAAATTACCCTCCTCCTTGAGAAATATACTTTATGAGTGCTTTTTTTGAAGAACCTGTCATCGTTGCAACATCCTAAAACAACACTTGCCTTGAGAAACACTTATTGACCCACATCATTGTCGTGGGTGGATAAACATTGAGATGATCTCGCAATCATCATCTCTTACACCCCCAAATCCTCCAAATCTCTCCACCTCATTCCCAAATCTCTCTGTGTGTCTCTTCTATCGTCACATACTTACTTGCGATTGTGTCATTTATCAAACTCCGTAACTGTCTCTCGCAACCCCCTCCTCTCCTTCTCTCTGTTATCTTGAGTTGTGAAAACATGGCCGCCAGAGGTTGGTGGGAGACCTGCTGTCTATTGTGGCTGCTTTGGCTCAGTGTCTGTTCCTGTGTGAAGACAGGGCAGGTCTCTTTCTCTTTAGGACAGAGACAATAAACAAGGTTGTTTGTACAACAACAGTCATGGAAAGCCTTGATGGGAAGCAGACAACCAGCTTACTAAAGTGTGTACACATGTGTGTGTGCAACTTGTGATCAGTGTACAACGCAGCTTTTCCATTTGGGGCAAACAGAGTGAGCAATAATGAATATATTTATCACTCTACAGAACACACACATAGACAAGGAGGCCGTCTTGGAGACCCTCAACCTCAGCAAGATGTGTGTTTAAGTCAGGAATCCCATTACTGTGACATGCTGTGTATATACTGCCCTGATTGGGTAGATGATGACATTATTACAGTAATAAAGGGCTAAGCAGTGACTATTTTACTACTCTTGTTTTGCAGGACAATACTGTATTCATAGTAAAAGAAAAAGATGCTCTGTTCATTTCAGTTTTTGACCACAAGATGGCGTCATTGGAGCAGAAAGTTCATTTACTTAATATCCTACTGGGGATAACAGTCTGCACAGAGAAGACTGATTATAATGCTAATCGTGATCAATCAACTAAAGTAAAATAATTTAAATGGAGTGAAATCATTATAATAAAATAATAACAATTAAGGACTGAAGTATTAAGCGTACATGACGTGCACTTGCAGAGCATTTTAGGCACAGCTGTCCGTCATTTGGCTTGCTTTCTATCAGCCCAACTTTTCAGCCAATGTAACTATTTTTGCTCAGATTATGTGTGCTTTGTGTATGTGCTTGTGTGTGAGCATGAGTTCAAATATGTGCCAGAAAGACAAAGATACTTTTATTGACATTTGTAGCTTAGTAACCCATATAATTATCTAACTGTTCTTCATCTGAAACAACGATAAGGCTTTGTAAACACACTCTTGGATTAGCTGTGCCTGCTACCTTGTGTACCTCCCTAGTTGAATTACATGCACATGGACACAAAAACACGTATTGCAGAAGCATGCACACAAACAACAACATAACGATCTTTCCAATTAGGGATACAGGGTTAAGTGAGGCAGTAAGGAAAACAAGCATTTCTAATACTTGTTACGAAAAGAACTAGATTACTGTGTGTGTGTGTGTGTGTGTGTGTGTGTGTGTTGCTTTTTAAACAGAATTTTCAAGTTTTCAGAACAGAATGAGTTGCCTGTCTGATCCATGTCCTTGCTTTGCCAACACAGTAACAGAGACAGCCTCTTCAACTTCTCAGATTAAAAAACACACACACACAAACCCAGTCCTTTGGTCTAGTGTTCGTTAGTTAGCTTGTTGACTAGAGACAATGTGTGTGCTTTAAACCCTAAGTCTCATCTTTGGCCTTTATTACTGTAAAGTGTGAAGAAAGACGGAATGTTTACGAAAGATGGGGTGCTATGAAGGTGGGGTGGGACTGGGTTCAAATCCAGGACAGCACTGTCACACATACACTTTAGACCATCAGAACACCTCATAAATGTTGTTGGGTAAGAAACTGAAACCCTACCTGCTTCCAGGGATCAAAATCAAATAATAATAATAATTAAAAAAAAGTGGAATAAACAACTGGAATGTATGAGTGGCTACATGCAAAAAGCTCATAATTCATAATGTTGAAATTGTCAAAAAAGTTTTCTTTTTGATGCAAACTTACATAAAACAAAACAATAAGAATAAAATAACTGGAATGCATTAGTATAGAGCTGTAGTGCGTTTGGTTGAACAGAGATTCTAAGATCTCTCTTTTATCTTCTCCTTTCCCAAAAAATACAGCCCAAGTAATGTTTTCTTTTCCATTCACCATAGGGACAAAAAAAAAAAATCACGGAAGTTCAGAATATCACTTTGGTGCCTGTTTTGTTAAAGGATCCTCAGCAAAGTTTTACCTCCCCTCAGGCGTGTGTTCTCTGTACATTCTGTGATTCTGTGAATCGTCAGGATCATCCAAAATAAAGCCAGTTCTCACAACCTCGGGATATTTTCACTTCCCTTCAATGATGGGTTAATTGATTAGAACCACACTGAAGTCTCGGCATGAGGATTGCAACACGTTACAGTAAGAAACAACTTTGTGACTGTTCTAATAACATGCATGTGTTACTGGCACTCAAAGGTACAACAGACATAGTATAGCGTATGTGAGTGTATGTTTTGTGATTACTAAGATAAACTGTGAGTGTTGGATTATATAATGACACAGAAAATGAATATTATATGTCAGTCGTAGTGAAGAAACTCAGAGCCCCACGGATTTACCTGCTGATTTAAAATGCTATCCTTCTTGTGCTGTGAGGTAAACCCAAAAACATACATCATACTGTTGCTTCAGTAAAAGTGTCCTGGGCTAAAGGACTAAGAGTGCAGTGTGGGGGGAAAGGAGGACAGCTTTCATATGAGTACTTTTTGTTTTCAACTTTCTCTCTTTTGAAACTTCAACCACAGATGCCATCGATCTCAAATACCAACTGTTTAACTGGCAGCCCTGTCATTTGTCCCAGCTCCCTATAGTGTAATTGCACAGCTGTCCCTTCTTCTTTTGCACTGTTTGTCCTGCCCTGTCTGCTCTCCATATTTCACACAGAATCACTCACAAAACATTATGTTCCTACATGCAAAAACATACAAACACCCCCTGCTTATTGACAGCTTTGTGCACCCACTCTTTTTCTCCTTTCTTTCTGTCTCCTACACTCACACAAACACACACACACAGAGCCAAGAATTTGCTTGTTAGATGTTTGTTACTAGAGTAGAGCCTTGTAATTGACTAACCTCTGCTCTGCCGCGCTCTCCTCTGCTTTGCTCATTTTCGTCAGCTCACTCCAAAACTCTCCAAGAAACATGAACTTTGCTTGAACTCCCTTCTCAGAGAGACACAGAGAGTGAGGGTGTGACAAGTAAAACTTCTGTCAGTTAATATACTGCATAGTATACTGTCACAGTGTTATTGGTCCATGTGCAGAGAGAGAGAGTGAGGTAAAGAAAGGCCATGAGAGAAGATGAGGGATTTTTCACCAATAGCCACAAGCTATCTTTAAATTACTATGTTTTGTAATTATTTCTGACCTTCTGATCATAAATCCTCTCATAGTGAACTACCTCCTACTTAATTTGGGATGTATGAGATCCCAGGTTGGCACTAACAGTGGTTTGGGTTCATGATAGTGCATGAAATGGTGAAAGTAACCATGACACCCGCTCTGCTATTTCTGCAACAATGAAGTCAATCATAAAAAACTTCATGGCAGTGAGGGGGGGGGGGGGGGGCTTTAAAGGCGGTAAGTATAGTACACCACCATTCATAGATCACCTTTGAGTTTCTAAGTGTGACATGTAATCAGTCCAAAGTTACCATGGTTTTCAACCAAGCATAAAAGCAGCAATGCAGCTGAACTTTGTAACTGAGAGGGAGAAAATGATCTGGCTTCTGTATATAACTAAGAAGAGAGTAAATATAAAACAACAAAAAAAGCTTTGATCCAAATTAAAAGAAAAGTTCCACATTTTGGGAAATAATTGCCAGCAGTCTGATACCACCCTCAGGTTCACGCTATGAAGCTACAGAAAGCAAGTCGAAACAGTTAGACTGTCTCCGTGCAAAATAAAAAACAAAATCTGTTGACCAGAACGTCTAAAGCTCACTAATACACTAACATAAACATGTTTTATGATATTTTATTAATCAGAACAAAAACTGAAGCTGTAAAAAATTGAAGCACATGTTTCCCTCTGTTTCCAGTCTTAGTGCTAATATAAACTAATCTGGTGGCTGTAGCTTCATACTTGCGTATGGATCCTTCTAATGTAACTTATAGCAAAAGTGTCCAAGTCCAAGTTTAAATATTTGTTTTTAATTTCCTAAAAAGGACAGAAACTGCATGGCTGTTTTTGTGCTTGAGCAAAAACCATCACAACTTCGGTCTGACTACGTCTTTCACATTTGTAAAGTCTTGCTATAATAATAATCCATTACTGTGTATATAGAGGGTATTAATTAATCTGCAACCTAAAAAATTCACAACTCGATGTTCATGCAAGTTCACGTGAAAGACAATGCCTGGCATTGAAAGCACCATTTTGTCAAGCATTTAATTCACTTCAATCTTCTTAAATGTATAACTGTTTGCTTTATTTTTGTTCAATCGAATTTTCTGATGTCACTTTCATAATAGAGTGGTGGGTGTCTCATTTATCTGTATTGACCAGTCTTAACGCTTTATGTATTTAGGCCCTTAAACCCAAAAAGAATTTAAAATTTTAAAACTGGATTTGCCTGACAAGAAGAGAAACAAAGCCAAACAAGTTTGAAGATAAAATCTTATATTATTTGAGCTGTAAATCACTGCTTTTCCATGATACTGCCACACTAAAAGTTAACAGTTGGATTGCACAAGACCAGAAACTATATATTCATAAATTCTGTATGACCTAATGTGTTTACATGGCACTCGCCACCAGACTGTGAAAACTTAGCTCGGCCGTGTCTCTCCCTGCAGGACAATAAAGTTTCAATTGAACCAGACACTGCAACTCGACAAAAATACTGGCGCTGTTGGGAAAACTCAGTGTTTTAGTTTATTATTGAATTAAATGTTCGGCAGGTTCATATTTCATGTAGCAGAGTGAGTGAGCAAGAGTGAAAAATGCAAGATAAGAATAATAAATGTTTTCAAGGGTTACATGGAAATCATGTTAAAACAAAAACGTTCAGGCACAAAGTAGGGAGCTATGAAATGAACCTGGCATGAGCATTTGACAAAAATAAAATCTTTATGTCTCAAGACACTTCAGTCAAGTTGAAGTGAGACTAGTGCTGAAATGTTTCCCACATCATTTTTAATGAATGTATCTGAACAAAAACATACTCTCCAGTGAAGAATGGGAAACAATTAAAGGTGTGTGTGTGTGTGAGTGTGTGTGTGTGTGTGTGTGTGTGTGTGTGTGTGTGTGTGTGTGTGTGTGTGTGTGTGTGTGTGTGTGTGTGTGTGTGTGTCGTGCGTGTGTGTGTGTGTGTGTGTTTGTGTGAGCATGAGATAGAAAGGGCGAATGAGAAACACAGAACAAGGCAGGGAGAGAGGAAGACGGCAGACCTAACTCCTTGGCAGAGGACTCCAGTCCAGATGTGGAAGCTGTGTGTATTATGTGTCTACATGTGTGTGATGAGTGTGTGTGCACAATATCCTTTTCATTATGAATAATGTGTAAAAGGTCCATAGCATGAATATGCAATGTGTGTAAAAAAGTGCCATTTCCTGCTGGGACTTCACTTATCATTTAAATGTAAAAAAAAGGCCCCAAAATCATCATTCATGACATATTTTGTGAGTATGAATGCTTAAATAAAAACAGGTGGGGCTCATAGTTCATAGTAATATATGCTTAATCAATATTTACTCAGTAATCAGTCAGTGACATCAGTGACAGAGTACAACTTTTTTCAGACTTTGTGGATTGAGTCATAGCCCATATCTACAAGGAAAATGAAAAAAAGTTAGTCATGATAGAAATAAAAGTACTCATGTTAAAATTTTACTTTTACTATTTACGGTCCCATCTCTTAATTTTGATTCAGTATCTTGTTTCTGGCTTCTCCTTTTTTTTTTCTTTTTTTTCACTGTCTCAAAATGTTTACTTTTCATGACATGTAACGTCAGATTTTGACTGTTTATCTCATTCTTTTTTACTTAAAGTCTCAATTTTCTTTTGCTCATGTGAGACCAAATAACTTTTTAAAGATAAACTAACACATTCATCTGACTGATAAAGAGTTGAATTTATCAATATAGCTTATGGTAGCTAATGTTTGCTAATGTTAGCAACCTTTTGGTAGCCTATAGTTTACATTTTACATGGTTACTGTACATAAACCAGCTTCACTCAAGATATGAACACAGTGAACAAACTGACTCAGTAATGTCAGTCACAAAACAATATAGAGCTAAATGTGTATTAGCATTAGCTAACATTAGCCACAGTAAGCTACTGGTCATACTAGATGAAGTAAGGTTGTAGCAGCAAAACCACGGAGCAAAAGACCGTTTTACTACTTCAAAGGTCAAGTTTTAAGGGGAGGAATGTTTAGAAAGTTACATAGACTTAAATTGAATAAAATGTTTGACTTATTATCTCATAATTTGTAATGTAATGTAAGTTTTTTGTAATGGGCTTCAGTACATCCCTCTGATTGTTTTTACAGTAAAGAAGAAAACATCTTTAACACCTTTTCTTCATTTGGTTTATAGACTTGCCTCACTGGGTAACAATAGAGGTCCTCTCTGCTGCTGTTCTTGCTTTGTCAAGTGGAGACAGTGGAGTAATACTGTATATGAGTCATATTTATAAGGAACTGTGATTCAGAAAGTAATCTTATCATCAGTCATCATGAGAAAAAGATAGGCCGAAAGACTGGTATGGCTGCATTCAACACATCCTGCTGTAAGAGACGAATTCAAAGTCACAGAAACCACTAAGTCTGCTCTCCTTAACATGCCTTGAAATAATTAACGCAAAGTTGCCGTCCCTGCCAAATCTTCCAGATCAGGGTGCTGTGATAAATCTCTGTGGGAGAAAATTTGATGTGGGATTGTTTCCCTGATCTTCTAAATTTGTGTATGGCAACTTAATTACGTCTCAATGCTAAGCTCGTGTAGTGTTTTACTACTCTGGTGACTCCATGCTGGCAGAATGCTTGCTTCCCTCCACTAGTGGGGGAAAACCTTTTTATTTGTGGTCTCTGAATCTTTATTCTAGGCTACTCATAAAGCACTGAGATGAGTGATATCATGTGGTCTTCATCAACAAGGGAGCTTTTTGTTTGACTTTATAGTCATTTAAATGGAAAGATTAAAGGCCATGACACACAGGCAAGGTTAGAGAGCAATGGGAACTTCAGCCGACAATTTTAACAAGCCCTTATTTTTTCAAGATACTTTTCTCTACTCACAGAGGGTCCTCACAATGACAGAACTCAAACTTTGCAGCTCACATATTGTTTTTAATAGATGTTTGTTCACTGAAAAAAAATGTCAAGAATTTGTTGCAGGGAAACTCCACTGATTTTACTCATTAAAATCAGTTTAGTCATCATTAGCACTGCTCAGTCTGTGAAAACAGTTAAATACTGTCATCTGTGGATGATGTAAACAGGGGTTACCAGGCATGGAGGGTGTAATGAAAAGATGCTGTTACATTATAGGATGTGCAAGATCCAGTACTTTTGGAGCTTGGACTAAATGTGCTTCTCAATATAATAATACATCTCTAGTATCCCATTTACTTTATGGAAGTGAAAAATAAAATAAATAAAGTGCCCCTTTAATTAAAGTCCCATCAGAGCAGGGAAAATAAACCTCTCACACACATAATTGAACTGCTAAAAGAGATCTGCTCTGAAATGAAGAATTTGAGTATAAAATACAGGATAACTTTTATTTGATTGTTAGCTTTTCTTTGCTTTTTCTGTCTTTTTGACTACAACAAGTGTGTCAGTGTAGGCAAATGCAAATATACACAGGAGTTGAAAATCATGGTCCTATTGGAGGATCAATCGATCAAGTGATCATCTGATCATCATACATTACTGAAATACATAGAAAAGTCTGTCTTCCTTGCACCACTACATCATCATTCTTATCCCCATCATCATTAACTTTTTAATCAATACAAAAGTATATTCCACTTTTGCTCCACACACTCCAACAGCCCATCTCATCATCCTCATCCTCAGCATCGCTCCTCCAGTGAATATAAATGTTCTCCCTCATAGGGGGCGCAGGCTAAGTGTTTCTGCTTTCCTTATCTGAAAGGATCTCTATCCTGCTTTAACGAGGCACTTGACCTCCCTCGGCGCTCTCCTACTCCCTGGCTGACGCAAAAAAGTGGGCTGGCGAAGCGCTAAGTGCAGTAGTTTAGAGGACTATCGGTGCGCACCGAAACATCACTAGTGAAGCAGACTTCATTTAGAGCGCCTATCTTGGGTTCGGCTGTCTCTCTCGGATGTTATACAAATGCAAATACCTTGGCGGAGATAACCGGGATGTGTACGGATGTGTATGAGAAAGACAACACTTACGCTTCCTCAAACTTGTAGCAACCTCCTCCATTCAGTAAGTTGAGAGGTTGATGAAACTTTTTTTTTTTTTTTTTTGAATGAGTATCCCGCCGCTGGCTGGCACATCTGGACTCGGGGACGTCGGAGCTGTCAAGTCCAGCGCCAACGTTTAGCCGGACCTGACGTGACCCCCCCACCACTCTTCTGTTTTTGTCCTCCCTAAACTTTAAGGCGGAATATGGGACTTTAAATTCTTGTGTCTTTATTTTTAAAACTTTTTTCTTTCTTTTTTTTTCATAATTACAAGGCACAAAATGGAACACTCAGTCCTCAGAATAACATGCGTCTTGGTGATTATCTGTCTCTTGGATAAAAGGTGAGTTGAGTTTGATAAGTAATGCCTGAATTCAAACAAAAAAGTTTATATTTGTTTAATGCCCTTAAAAGCATCTCTTGTTCTTTCATAAAACTGTTTAACAACTTTATTTTTTATCATGTCATAAATTATTAGTTATCAAGAGGATCCCGTAAAATAAACAATTATCTACTTTAACAACATGAAAGTTCATTCATGCATACTATTCTGGCTGACGTGTGCTTAAAAAAAATAAAGGATGAAATATTAGAAATGTGTTATGTTATGAAATATGTTTTCACATCTACTGCCAATTATCTGCTTCCCATGCATTCTCAAACAATGTTGCCAATCAATAAAAAGTTGCCCTTTGGAAAGATAGTTGTTGAAACAGGTCTACTCTCAAAGCAGGAAACACAACAGGTAGCAACAGAAGACTAACTGGAATTGCAGGGACACACAGTTCAATGCCACCTATAAAGTAGGGCACCACCATGCTAACTGAAGTCCAAAGCTGCTGGTGGATTTTTCTGAAAGAGCACAGAGGTGGTTTCTGAACTTTTATGTCTTTTGAAAGAGGCTTGCAGGAGAGAAACATGCAGAAGTCCCCCATGTTGATGAAACAAAAGAAATAGTATGCAAAGTTTCTGCAGCTGCATGAGTATGTGTGTACTGTGCATGTTTCCCTACACCTGGTATTTGTGTATGCACGCCAGGGTGTGCTTGAGCATGTGTGTAAACTGGTGTGTGTGTTCCCACAGCCATACATGCTTCTGACTGGTTTGTCACAGGCATACAAACACTGTGACGCACAACCTGTGTTTTACCTGTAATGATAATGAAAAGAAAAGGCTGGGCAGCTTTCAGCTCTCAAGCCATCATCAGTGCAGCCTGTGTTTTCCTTGTTATTGCTGTTACTGTTTCTTGTAAAGTAGAAAAGAGCTTTGACCGCTGTCAGCTCAATTACTGTTGTTCACATGATTGATCTGCAACAGAAGGAGCAGATAGTCGAACACAGAGACACACCTTGCAGCTAAAAAGTCACTGAATTTACATGCTAACTGATTTCCTGGGGCGATTTTACAGTATGAGGGAGGGAATATGCTTTTTCCTTGCTGTGTATCCAAAAGTGTTACTAGAACTATTGGATTCATGCCAACAGAGTGGATGCTGTTCCCTCACCCCCCACTTTAACTCACCTGCACTGTTAGGTCAACATCAAAGTGAAGTTCAGGAGACAAAACCTGAATTTTGCCTAAAAAACTCAAAATGCGAATACAGCTTGTTGCAGTTTTTGGTGCATGTATTTAAATCAGTATGAACCTACATCCCTCTAGAAGCACCCACCAAAGCTTTTGCTTTTATTCTGTGTTTTTAAGCATTAGTTATTTTTGTTACCTAAACAGATCATAGTGGTAGTCGGTATTCTAGTTGGTTCTGTTTATATTGGAGATGGCTTTGTATAATCAGAAAGAAAAACAAAAAAACAAACAAGCAGAATTGAGATTACATTTCCTTTTTAAACCGCAAGCATGTGGTGATGTTTTTTCAGGATTCAACTACAATAGGGATCATCAAGTCAGGACATCTGTTACTGGTACTGTGGAAACTGGGCGTGGGGTCACAACCAACAGACAGGAGCAGAAAACATTTATGAGTAGTGTTTGTCTTGTCAATAACCTGACCTGTGTGCTCCATGCAGGGTAGGCTCCAATGAAATCTTGGGCCTGAAGCTCCCCAATATCGACCCGATCCTGAATGCCAACACGGTGTGTCTGACACTGCCAGGTTTGACGCGACGCCAGCTGGAGGTGTGCATGCGTAACCCAGATGTGACAGCGTCTGCAATCCAGGGAATTCAGATTGCCATCCATGAGTGCCAGCACCAGTTCAGAGGGCACCGCTGGAACTGCTCCAGCCTGGAGACTAGGAACAAAATACCCTACGACAGCATAGTCTTTAAAAGAGGTCAGTTTTTCGTTTTTCACAGTACAATATACTGCAGAAAAGGGCCTACTTGAATTCCCATCTGCCTTTCATGTAACTACTTTGCATCTCTTACCTTTAAAAACATGAGCACTGGGGAAAGCAATTTTTGTATTTTTTGTATGCAAAAAGCCAATTAAACAAAACTTGCAAGATGCCTTCAGGGCAATGAGGTGTAGGCTACAGAGGTAAGGTGTCACCATAGGCTACTTTATGAAGAAAACAATGGAGTACATGGAGGCATGCAGTTCAAAAGTTTGGTCTTCAAACAGGCTGTGGTTTCATCCTCAAACACACTTTGATAGAATACCTTGAAAGGATAGGCTTAGAAAGATTAGTAGCCACAAAGATACACATCCTAAACAAGCACTGATATAATATTATTCCCAAACAGTCAAAAGATTATCAAAAGGGATCATTTACCCCCATAGATACAACTCTTGAATGGTATCACACAGGAATGAAGTCCTTCAAATGGTTAGGCTATCTCTAGTGACTAGCAGACTGGTATCTACTTTCTAATCACCTCAACGTATCTACTCAATAGCCCGTACAAAAGAACAGGTAACTTCAAAAGCAGTTAGTCACCTCAAGATTACCAAACCTAATGCAGATCAGTTTTCTCTGACGCTTTGTAGTGCTTGGAGCTTTGCAAGTCAGCCACAAAGGATGAAAGAGGATCTTTCACATTAGGAAGCCTTCAGATGGACTCATCCCAGGTTATTGACTGGAAAAGGCATCAGTTTCTTAGTTGCTAGAGTTCCTGGTTGGATGAACAGTAAAGAATGTGGTTGGTAGTTTGAGTCTTGAGTTGAGTTTGCTTTCAGTCTCCAGAATGAGGAAGAACTTAAAGCCAAATTATTAATAGATTTCTATGCAAATGCTGCATGAACATCTTTAGAAACGACTGACAATCAAGGCTATAAAATGTCTTTAGCAAATTAATTTCTAATGAAAGGACCCTGAGATATTTAAATGAAGTGCATCATAGTACAAATGCATTCAATTTTAATATATTGTATTATAGCGCATAACATTTATCTGTTAATTTAAGTTTTGAGTTTTTAAAAAAGTGTAAAACAAGTGCATACACCAGACTTTTTTTTTTGGAAGAATCCTTTTACACAGTGGCACTGAATTGTTGATGGAATTCCCCATCATAAAAACACTAACTGATTAAATATGACAGATCTTTCCTGGAGGGGTGTTGCCATAATTTATGTTCTGTGTGCAACACAATCATGAAACTTCATGATATGAACCCTCACCCTATATATCTTTCCACTCCTGTGGTACCAAAAAACTCTTAACTATACTATATGTTTACACACCTCTCGTCTTACTTTCACTCCTCACTGACTCATTGAAAGGCTGTTTGTCATTATTAGTAGAGGCAGTTGCTGGTTGTCTGGCATCCCTGGTTTGCCTCGGGTGCAGAAACTCCAAACCACTGACATAAACAACCTCTTTAAATCGGATGATTCATCTGTTACATGTTGATACGTTCCGCTCCACAGAAGCTCAAAAATTGATACAAGTTAGCCATTATTGCGTGCAGCTACTGCAAAAGGGCAGCACATTCATTGAGAGAGATTTACAGACATGGATTAGATGGAATTATGGAGATTAACACAAACTCTCAATCTAACTACTCATAGAAAAATAAATGACCTAGTCACACACAAGTCTTATGTATTTTTGCTTCATAATTAATACGCTATAACAACAAGTTTATTTATGGTTTTAAAATCCTGTGAAGCAATGTTTACACCAAGATACAAAACCTTTCTTGGAAAACTGATACAAGTGAAACACCTTTTGGGGATTGGAACCTAGCCTCTTAAAATATTCTTTCAGAGATTTCTCAAATCTTCTGATGTTCCACAAAGTTTCTGAGTTGTGTATCAGGATCTCTGCATGTCCATGTTTGTTTTAGTGTCTAATTTTACATCAGATGCTGCTCAGATCCTCTGTGGCTCTGCCACGTATCTATCTGCTGATGGATCCTGATAACTTTTATGGGCCCATGTTTAGCATACACTAAAAACTAGGCTAAAGAGGGGCGGCGTTTAGCTCAGTTGGTAGAGCAGCCGCCCCATCCTTGCTGCAGAAGCCCAGGGTTCGAATCCGACCTGTGGCTCTTTCCCGCATGTCATTCCCCGTCTCTCTCTCCCTGCATTCCTGTCACTCTTCAGCTGTCTCTATCAGAAATAAAGCTTGAAAAGGCCCAAAAAAAAAAAAAAAAAAAAAAAAAAAAAAAAAAACTAGGGTAAAGAGGCTGCAAGGCAAGATAGACAGAAATAGGAGAATTTCTCTCACTTTCTGTCTTTCTTCCTCTCTTTCTCCGTCACTATGTCTGTGTCCTCCCGTGCTGGGCTGCTCCTAATGCTTTTACTTCCCTTGCCAGTGCAAGTGCTTGTGAATTTGCTCTCAGCACTTTCCCAACTCTCTGCGGCAAAAGCATAAACCTGTTTAGTCGGTTTCTGTAACACAAAGTGACAGTTTCCTTTGAATCTTTAATTCATTTTGTCACTTCCTCTGCCATCAGTTCAGCCGGGCGTGCCGCAGCCGGTGAATTATTTGTTAGATTGATTTGTTCCTACTCTTCCGGGGGCTTGCGTTGCAGAGCCCGGCTCAGAGCAGGGCAAGAGCTAAAACAGGCTTTCTACGGATAAGGATGTGCCTAAGTGCCATCCCTCTCACTTCCCCCACCTTGTGTGGTCAAGGT
The DNA here is from genome assembly GCA_946959425.1 of Argyrosomus regius. NCBI lineage: Eukaryota > Metazoa > Chordata > Actinopteri > Sciaenidae > Argyrosomus > Argyrosomus regius. Next base: position 14,023,476 of record OX336895.1, read on the forward strand.
GGTAGGGTGGAGGGAGGAGGTGGAGGGGGGCAGATTGTGAGTAAGTGAGTCAAATTATATATAGTCAGGACAATTTCAGAGTCTTTTTTTCGCTGGTAAAAAAACAAATTCACCATTGCACTTAATCAGATGTTCAACTTTAAAGCTGCTACTTGTATGTTGTTATGTTAAAGGGGTCGCTCATAGTGACGAACCCACAGAGAATTATCAGCTGACTTTCCAGTTCCCCTCAGTTTTACAGAGCGTTTTAGAGTCCTTATGCTCATTGTTTGGATTTACGACCAAGCAGCTTTTCGGTTTTGGTTCAGTCTTACTGCTCTCATGTTTCCAGATGAAGTTGTTTTTAGCAAATAAAGCTCTGATAAACCCACTGTGTGCTACTTTACAAGCACCAAACAGCAGACAAAGTTAGCAACTAGCTGGTGAACATAGTGGAGAATATAGCAGCTAAAGAGCTTAAATTTCCCTCAGGACTTGGTGGAGACCAAAACAGAAGTAAAATTGGAATGAATATTGGATTTGCATGCATCAGGTGAACACAAACACACAAACAGGAATTCAGACCAAAAACAGGCACGTATTAAGACAACCCTGCATTAAACCTGCGCAGGGGGCTGCCATAGCCGGGGTTGTTGTTTAAGGCCTGTTTAGGGGTTAGTCTTGAGTCTTGCCGACTAACATTGCGGTGTAGTAAAAGTTGAACTTTTTTGCTGGACGACCCTGTGATGTTTTGGGCTGTGTTGACTCCCCTGCTGCGCTGAGGGACTGGCTCTATTCAAATGAAAAAGAGAACTCAGGGCTCAAGACGGTCTGAACATGGCCTAACACTGGTACAGTACAACGCTGCTGGTGAACACCATCATCTTTTTTCTCACTATTATACAGATTATGAATACACAGCTTCAGATACGAAAATGTAACTTTGCTGGTGACAAACTTCTATGTGTGATCATTCAGGATGTGACAATATTTTGTAAATTTGTTCAGCTTTGTCTGCATGCTTCAATCCAGACAGGGGTGTATGAATAATATGTTTTCTGAGCCTTTAAATAGGAAGATGATGCTCTGATGGAGGGACACAACTCTTGTAATTGAATGTATGCATGTATGTATGTTGGTATACAGTAGTTGCAATACAGCGAAATGTGCAGTATAGTTGCATGAACGAAGACGGTTTCTTATTTACTCACTGTAATTGTGCTGCATCCAACTTTTAGTGCCAAATATACAAAAGCAAAGAAGAGCAGCATCACAGCAAATGTGTCAAACTTTACATTATAAACTAAATAATATCAAGTTTACTTCTACAAATAAATAAGGAAGCGACATCAAACAGTGCTAAAAGGGGCAGTTCCAGTTAATAGTTTTTTTATTTGACTCCATCAAGCAGCCTGAATCATTTCCCTTCAAGCAGTGTGCTATAAACTCCTAAGTGGTTTCTTTTCATGTTTTCTTTACAAGTTTCCATTATAATCTTCACTGTTTTCTACACCAGTAAGTGAATGCCAGTGGGGCTGCTTTTATGGAACCCGAGGGCACCATGCTCACAGGCAGTAAGCTGAGATCTAACAACAAACACTGTAAAGGGTATGAGTGCAAGTGCTGCTGTCGCACTTCATCCTTCAATACTCACGGATTCCACAATTAGACATGGATTTCTTTGTCACAGAAATATATCAACACGAATGGGGTGAATGTGTATGTGTGTTTATGTTGCCAGTGCGTGTGTGTGTAAGAGAAGACTACTGTAACATTACTCTCCTGAATTACAGATCAGTTGTGGTCGAATTGTACTCATTACATGTGCCGCATGCAAGTTAGACTTGCTGTCGAGGAGAAAGGGATGTGTTTAGCTTTAAAGGGAAAAGCAGTCACACGTCGTATAGAGAGATTACATGCACACAGTCATTTAACCACCTCCTCAACATGCAGTAGTCCAATTTAAAGTGATTAAAAGGCAAAAGCTGGGGTACAACATAATCAGCGTCTCTAACCTAAAAACATGCACTTACAGTAACACATAGTTTGATCCTAAAATTTCATTGCAAGATATCATGTCATGATCAGTCCGGATGTGTCAGGATCAAACGCCAAACATCTGATGTCACACAGTTGGCCAGCAATGACCAAGTGCCATTCACCCTAGAATAGCAAAAATAATGGTTACAGGCTGGATGGAAGATTCCTTCATAGGGCTGAAGACTTTAAAGAAGGTATCAGGGAAAGCATCGAGAAAGATTAACCAAGGGAGAGTTACAACCAACCAAAATGGTTCAAAAGGTCAAGAGGTCGTATTTAGTACAGTGATACCAGCACAAATTTAGGATCTAGCACCATTCTACTCATTTGGATAGGTAGCACATGTAGGTAGACAGCAGTGAGTTGCTCAACCACATATACAAGATATGTCTAGTAGGACAGACAGAAGGAGGCACAGCACTGTTTTGTGTGTAAGTCCTCTGTGAGTCCTCTGATGGGAGTGGTGGGGGTCTGTTCATGTTCAGCAGGCCCACAGAGACAAAGTACGCAAGTGTTTGGAACACTTAATTGCTATTGTCCCAGATGTTTCCCCTGGTTATATGATTCTCGGCATACAGTACGTGCATCTAAAAGTGTGAATAAACCCTTATGTGTATCTTTGTCAAAACAGAGGAATTGTGTAAAGTGCAAACTCACTAAGCATTATGACACGTGTTGCTGACAGAGAGGTTAAAAGATTTCTTTGTCCTTCTGGTGTAGCTGTTGTTAAACTGAGTTTTAAGGCTTGGAAAATCACATGACATCTTAAAGTTGTATCCAGCAGTTTTACAACAAAACTTTATTGAGGGGAATTTTGTCGCTATTTCTGATTTCAGTTAAAAATAGAAAATGCACCACAACTAAAACACCATGTAAACAGCACCTTAAATCTGAGTTTGCATTGTTATCTTGCAATGTCATTCCCCATGCTCCATCTACATGGTAATCCTCTCATTTCATATGACAGGTTCATGACACATGCACACTGGTATGTTCTGCCTGCAGGTTATTGAAAATGTGTTACTATTTTATTTATTTATTTATTATTATTTGTTATTTTTACTATTAATAAATACCATCTTAGAGCACTCTATAGAGGCTTCTTATAAGAAACATGGCAACACTGCAGAATATTGACAGAGTACTAATGTCATTTTGTGTTTCGTGTGTTATTTTGGATATAGCAGTAAATCACATTTGACACTTCTTTCCTTTCACAAACTCTGTTTCCTGATTGTGACACTTCATATAGCTATCCACTTGTACATTAGGCAATATATCAACACCACTATCCTGGCATTTTGCCCCACAGGTTTCAGAGAGAGTGCCTTTGCATATGCCATCGCAGCAGCAGGTGTGGTGCATGCAGTGGCCAACGCCTGCTCCATGGGCAAACTGAAGGCATGCAGCTGCGATGAGAAGCGGCGTGGGGACGAGGAGGCCTTCCGCATCAAACTGCACCGTTTGCAACTGGAAGCCATCCACCGAGGGAAGGGTATGGTACATGGCGTTATGGAGCACTTCCCTGCCGACCTGCCGGGTCCCCAGGACTCCTGGGAGTGGGGCGGCTGCAGCCCCGATGTGGAATTCGGCGAGAAGTTCTCGAGGGACTTCTTGGATGCCCGCGAAACCTACAAGGACATCCATGCCCGTATGAGGCTGCATAATAATAGAGTTGGAAGACAGGTGAGTAGTGAGGGAATCTGAAGTGTTCTTGTTTCTCCAAGTTTGGGTATTTGGGTAATATTACAATAGTGGGCTTTGCAACATTTTCTCAGAGAACAAGATTCATATCAGACACATTCAAAGGCCCATAACCTACTATCCTAGTCTCAGTGATCTCAGTGTCCAGGACGTATATCTTACAGCTTTGTTTCCCTCTGGATTGAATTACTTTGGAAATTTGTGTGTGTAAAGGCTCACTCCAACTCTTTACACATTAAGTTCAGTTTACTTGCTACAAGTACTACTCAGCCTGTAAACACAGTTGTATAGTGTCTTATGTGGCTCTAGGGTAGCGTTCCAAAGTTTCAAAAATAACCCTGATGATGTTTATCTCAACATGGAGTTGTAGCTTACTATTTGTTTTGCAGAAAATCTGCATTAAAATTTAAGGCCAACTGTTGGCATTAGGTTTTAGATATATCTACATTTACCAAGAAAAGAGGGAATTTCGGGAAATATAGGATCAAGTGTTGCTGGAGCCTGGCCAATACCTAGGACAAAAGGTCAGGTCTCCGCTGCTTCGATTTTTACCATAATTATTTAAATCTGCCTCTCACAACTTTATGAAAGTGCAATAATAAATTGCTGGAATGCTCCTTTAAATTATTATATATATATATATATATATATATATATATATATATATATATATATATATATATATATATATATATAATGATTTGGTGAGAAAGGGTTGTTTGTGTAAAACCAATACTGTTATTACTCCATATCAACAAATGTAGTTCTTGCTTACATTTAAATTTGACCAAGTTAAATTAAGTTGACTCTAACCCTCTATTCATCTAGGAAGCAAAACACAGTAAGATACATTATCTCCTTCTGCTATTAATGTAAATATTACACTATATACAACATTTATAGATGAAAACATATTAAGCAATAACAGGTGGAGAGTGGGTGGGTGGAGTGCTACTGGGCCAATGATAACGCTACAGTGCATAACACAATTTGATTTTATTGGCGAGCTCATCAGTGGCCTTTCATTGTTACACTGCCGTTTATTTCTGCTGGCAGAGACTATGTGTGTGTGAGTGTGTGTGTTTTTATAGGGGTTTGCCTAAGCTGCACAGTAATGGTTACTCTAGAGTTCATGTCTTCCAAAATAATTGTTTAGTTAGTTAATTTTTTTTCTGAAGATGAATTATAAGGTATTAGAAGAAGATTGATGTGGGTGAAAGTGATTAAAATTGGCTTTTTCAGTAGCTGAGTTGAATGAGTTGTCATTTATTTTCTCTGGTTGCCATATTTGTATAGCTTGGCTTAGTTGACATCACTTTAATCAGCTGTATTATGTCACTGTTTTGTTGTTTCTTTGGGGAAACTCCAGTAATTTCTTCGATTCTCAGGATTTAAAATATTTACAGATCAGTCAGTCTGTTTGACAGATTGCGGAAGTTTGCCAGTTTCGGCTACATTGGTTCTGTTGTGATGGTGATCGTGTGCTCAGATCAGTCATGATGTTAAAGTAGAGTGATGGTACTCAATAGCAAGGAGCTTCATCTATAGTTTTATGTATCTTTTCAGCTAAGAAGTAGATTTTTCCTGTTCCTCATGTAGGCAAAGTGGTATTTTATGCCAAGACACCTATGACATAGTGAATAAATAATCATTATCAGCACCATTGTTGTCTATTATAGTTATATTGTGGGATGATTTGAGTAAAGGATCAAGTAAAGTATTTCAGGGTCAACTATTAGATTTAATCTAAGTTGTATGTTTCTGTATTAAATTAAAATCTTGGCATAATTTCTTTTGGCCAATACATTCCCACAGAGGTCTCAGCCTTGGGCAACGGGAGAGAAAAGATGTAAATGACAGTGATAAGCCTTGACGATATCCAGCACTGTGGTGGAACAGAGACAAGAAGCGACTGTAAATTGCTCATTGTTCCCTGTTTCCTCCTAAGTAATTTGTACCAGTATCTTTCCATCAGTTTACTTCTGGTTTCCTTGATTATGCAGACAAAACACAAATGTGGAGCACGTCAGCTGAACTCAACAACAGCTGGCTTCCCTGCAGTAGCTGTAATGGTAGAAAAAGTCATCGATGTAGAACTTGTGACATAAATTCCAATCAGTGCTGTGGACTTTGGGTGGGGACTGATATGACATAAGTATATTGCATTCATGAGACAAGGAAAGATAATCATTTGTCTTTTCAGTCCCTTTTGATTAGATGTAGCAAGGTTATGAAACTTGGTAACAGGCAGGGTCACACTACTATATCTCTTGAGGCCACATGCTTCCCAATAACTGAAACCTGACAGAGGCAGAGTGACTTGTACATTGTCACACATCCAGAACTCCCTAGGTTTGATCTGGTTTTTCCTAGTTAGTTTGTCCTTTTGTAGCTATCCTGCCAAAATGCCCTTGAGCAAGACTAAAACGAGACAAAAAAATTATTGTGTTGAGTCTCCGATATGTATAAAAAGTGAAATATTGCACTATATAAAGTAGTAAAGTAGTAACAGAAAAAGAAAAGGTAAATACAAGTTGGGTGAGTAAGTAAATGGCTGTTGAAATAATCACTAACCTGGACTTGCTGCTAATTCTGCCCTCAAAATAAACAAGCTTAATTTTACAATGGCATGAGATGGTAATATATCATTATCAATAATTGCTGATTTTACACAATACCCTTTTATTAGGCATGATGACACAGGCACTACTTATTCTATTAGCCTCATATTTAAAAGCTGCTTATTATGCAGTCAACATCACCTAAATTACATGTGACACATAACAGAGATCAGTTTGACAAAATGCTGGCAAAGAACAATATCATTTCTGATGTTTTGTAAAAGAAATTACTATAATATTTTGGCTTAAACTGTCTTGCAGTGTAATAGCTTGATGCATGCGATAGAAAATACAATAGCCAGTGGGATGTGTTATGAATTTGATCGACAAGAAAAGATCTTCACCTTCACGAGTTCATGAGGGTGTGCTATATGGGAGGCTCAATTACAAAGTTTATAATACACTACACCCTTTACATTTTGAAAAGAGCAACAGTAGCTCATAGAAAAACAAACTAAAACATCACTACTCAACTTTATTTTAATATACAGTTTGATCCTTCCAGGAGGATATTCAGAAAGACTAAAAATTGGCTCTCAGATTCCGAACAATAAATTTTGTTTTCAGCGTGCCAGGCTGCAAATCTCCAGCCAAGCGCTTCCTAAGCATCAATCAAACAAGAGAAGCTTTGACTCCAAGTCATTGACATTAAAGAGATTATTCCTCATTTTTGGAAAAGATCTCGACCAGTGAAGACTAAATGACACCCAGTGCTCCTGATCCATTACCTGTTGTACTTTGACACAAGCTTGTTGACCTCTGGTGACCCTGGCAGGGTTCAAAGCTACTCACTTATCTGATAGATCTGGTTATATATCATTGTTAAAAAAAAAAAATAAAGGGACCATGTGAGCTTTCAGTACAATACCAAACTATTGTCTGAATGGAGATGCTTAGAGGCTTAGGGGGATCTGACTGACAGTTTGCCAGAGGCTGGAGACCAGCGTTTTAATTAAGTGTAATGTAGAGAGGCAATTCCTGGCTGGAGAGAAAGAGTATGTGTCATTGAAGGGAGAGACAGAGAACGAACTTAGCATGAGTCATTGCAGATCTGTTATACTGTACAATACCACGCACCTTGATGACTTCAAATGGTAAAGAAGCCTGCAACAAAACCCTTCTAAGACACACACACACACACACAGCCCCTAGAATCAAACTGAAAACACCGACAGGTGGGGCTTCAAAATAATGCCTACCCCTCCCGTATCTCTTTCCTCCCACCTACCACCACCTCACCTCACTGGGCTCTGCTCCTCCCCTCCACCCCCTACACCCCTGTTCAGAGAAGTAGTCTTTAAGCAGAGGAATGCGGTGGTTTTTTAGCGGGGTGTGCATGTCGCCTCATGCCCACCCCAGGGTTCTCACGACGTCCCGTCTTGTTTTTAGCCCTAATTAGTGGCTGCTGGCAGTTTGGAAACAGATGTTTAAAACCCTGCAAAAGATTTTAGACTTCAAACACCGGGGCGGAAAGTAGAAAGAGATTCGCCCTTCCTTCCCTACCCTCTTACCCCTCTCCTGCTCCGCCTCTTCCAACTTCTTTCCAGCAGGCCTGATTACAGAAATAATATCAGTACACTAAGGAGGCACAAACAATGAATGCAGGAGGGAACATTTATTTACATATGTTAGCATATTAATAACACCATACATACATATGTAAAATTCAAGCTTTACCTGTTTTGCTGTTTGTTTACACTACACTAAAAATAATTAGAAATTAGAAAATGAATAAAATTCAAACACTTAGATTGTTAGATAAATCTGTCTGAAATATCTATGACTCTATTTTATGTAAAATGTTTATTTTTAACTGATTTTTGATTATTTGAAGTTGAAGTTGCACAATTCAGCCCTCCTTGTTGCAGTGAACCAAAACACACTACTGTTCAGTAGTTAACAAGAGCATTTTAAAGTGGCTTAGTCACATAGAAGCATTTCACCAGGGCAGTAAATTTCTTGGCCAAGTTTTTTTTTTTTTTTTTTTTTTTAAACGTCCTTCTCAATCGTTTAGAGAGCACACCTCAAAACAAATGCTTGGCACGCTTTCCTGCGTTCATGTTGCTGAGCTTAAAGCCATACTGAGGTTCTGTTGAATCCTGTCTGTTCATTAGGCAGGTGGTGACAGTGCTGGCTGTGCAACAGTCTTCCATGTTACTGGCAAACTTCTTCTAGTAATTACAATTTACCATCAGTGCATGACTTAAGGGAAGTAAGGAGAGATGGTATCCCCCTTTTCAGGAAGGAAAATATACATTTCAACCTCTTTTTCTTTCCTTCATGAATATGTAATGTAGACAATCTGCAGTTCAATACTGGCAACTGATTTTAAACATCTCTCTAAATGATTTTTAAGGGTTATGTTCATGATGGTACTTGTGTCTTTGGTATTTTGCTGACTCTTTGTGTTCTTCAAAGTGCATAAGTGGGAGAGCAGGTGTAGCAGGAAGCCAGTAATGATCCAACAGACCAGCGCAGCCAAAGTGAAAGGGCGGTTAGAGTATGTTTATTATTTTAATTTGTATTTCTGACATAATTGTACAATGTAGAGGAGTATAGTTAAAAGACAGATTTCATTGAATCTTATTGGATCACTCAAAGGTGGGCCCTTAGCAAAGACTTAGCAAAGACATTGCAATATACAGAGCTGTAGAGATATGGAGCTGTTGACACCTCCCTCACCTGTAGTGTTAGATCGGGAGGACAGAGATAAATTAATAAATTACAGGGCAACCATGTTCTTTTAGAGATACAGGTTTTGCTGATTTATATCTAAACATACAAGCAAAGAAAATTGCAGCAATAGAAATGTGAGGATGCAAATTGTACAAATTGTGGAGATAGTCGAATCGTCTATGGCCAGTCCCCCATCATCGTGGCGGACTGGCCCAAGTGCCATAGTCAAATGACAGAGGGTCACGGTTCCGCTTGGACCATAGACAGAGTAACTGAGTGTGTTAACATCTATTTGAGGTTAACTTAATTTAAATGGACAGATATTCAGTTTTGTTCTGCACCTATTGCACAAGAATATCAGCTTCCTTTCGGTAATGGGTGGATACCCTCGTCACTGATGCACAAACCGTACTGCATTGTATGTAACAGTGGCAAAAGAAAGGACTTGTGATTGGACTGATTCAAAAGTGAAATAATCTCAACTGAACTGAACTGAGATGCGACCAACTGGAAAATTGGAAATGCTTGTAAAGCTGTTTTTTTCAGGCCCATTTTGTGTGTGCTAAGACACAACACATTGCTTCACCAGTGCGTTGAACATACTGTAAAAGTAAACGATAATGAATCTAGAGCAGCACAACTTCTAACTTAACCAGCAATATTGGGACTCCTAGGATAATTTTATGCCTAATTTAACCCTTGAGCAATGATAAACTGCTCTGGAGAGCCCATTCACGTTAATTCACTGACTCAGAACCCACACGAAAAGCAATATGTGTTTGATCAAAAAAAGCAACATTAGTACAAAGTAGGTCCTGTGCTCCTTTGAGGCCATTTCATATCATCAGTGGTGTGCAGAGCATTCCACAATCCTGACAGTACAGAGGCAGAGCATTTGATCTGACCTACCACATACTGTATACACACACACACATACACATAGACTCAGGGCCACTCCAGCCTTAAAAGTATTTCACCTTTACTTACACACATGTAAATATACACAGTGGCAAATGTTTTGTAGTAAAAGCTCAGCAGGTGGAAGTGCTTATGCTGGTAATAACATTTTATTAGAGTCTTTAAATGAGAGTTGTGGACATTGTGTGAGTGAGTAAATACTACACACACATACACAAACATACACAGGCTCTAATGTAGTTCTCGCTGCATACTGTAGATATGCATTTGCTCAGTAATTGCATGTCACCGTGTTTGCATGTGTGCGTGTGTTGTGCGTGTAATGTATTTGTCTGCGTACACTTAACTGTTCTTTTGAAGCAAGGCGTTTGATTTGTTTAAAGTGATGTCTGGGCTTAATGTGCTGCTGTGGGATTTGTTTGTGTGCTTTGATATCGCCTTGGCTTTCTGCTTGGCTTTAAAGGTCCTTTAGTAGATTTTCTTTGAACTGACAAAGTCAAGGCAGCACGCAGACTAGTCTGCTGTTTATCAGCAGGAAGGGTCGATTGTGGGACACATAGACATCAGATTAGGATTTTCCCAAAGGTGGTTAGTGGTGATGACACAGGGATTGGCCAGCGATTAAATTCAATGCACCTAACAAAACAGGGAGTAAGACATAAATTATACATGTGCTGGTACAGTGTAGCTGGTTATGACATGGCGACTGTACCACCACATGGTGAACATTTCCTGTATTATACAAGTCTCATATTACAAAAGGTATTGATTATTTATTGTGGATACTTTTGATCTCGCTTGTGTACATAAAGGCTGGCACCATATGACAACAAGAAGCACAGAGAGACAGCTTTGCTTAAGTGTTTATTGGCTGTTGCCTCCCTCCATCAGAGATTGGTGGTGTCATGCCACAGGACTTTCCCTCGACATAAAAAAAGCTGGGCTGTAAGTCATCACCAAATCCATAATTACCACTGAGTCAGTATTGACTCAGCCAAATCTTGATATTTTAATAAGGATGACAAAATCAATCAAACATTAGTATGGGAACTAACTTAACCTTTGGCATACTGTGGTCATGGATCACTGTTTTTATTATGACAGGTACTGCAACAGGTACTTGCATGCTATGTATATATATATATATAAAAAGTAAAAAACGCCTCATTAAGTTTGTATACTCCAGAAAATGATGAGTTACTATAAGGAATGTGTTAAATATGTGCAAAAAATGGTTTCATTAATTATAACATAAAACAAAAAATGAATGTTGAGTGATTAAAATAACATGTCAACTGATAATTCAGGTCATGTGTAAAATAACAAACAAAACAGGACAAAGTGTGAGTACATGTACATACAGGCACATGCGTAACAGTTTAGTCCTGGCTGGGCACCTGGGTCACATGTCATCACCTTTTCTTCTCTGCTCTTGTTTCCTGGCTTGCTGTTTGCACTCCAGTAAATACTCTTTTACCTTCACCTAATTAATGTATTTTCAACATCATGGTAACAAGGCCAGACACCAGCTCTGATCTTTAGTTTACTTCTCTTCATTACACAGTAGTCTGCTCTGCTGTACCTCCAGTATGCTGTACTTTTCTCCGGTCTACTGTATTCTGTAGCCTGCAGTCCTAATCTGCCACCAACATGTTGTATTTGATCTCTGTCTGGGGTTGTTTTATAGACGCCTCTGCCTTACTCTCTGAACCAATTAAAACTTGCCAGATGTTTGTTTCTAACTGTGGTCCACCATTGACTTTGAAGCAATTACATCTCTCATGCGTATGTGCAATGTAAGTCAGTGAGAAATCTATGAAATAGCATATATTTGGAAATCTTATCTGGTATCGCATGTTTTGAAATACATTTAGATTTTTTTAACTTACATTGCAAAAACTTGCAGACCGGGACTGCGATGGAATATCGCAATAACACAATACTCTATCATTGTCACTGTCTCTTTTATAAAACATAGGCTCTTTTCTGTGCACCACCATTGCTGACAGTCAGCCTGTGTTGCAGACTGATTTTTTCAAGCTTTTTTTATATCCTGTATAAAGTGACTCAAGTTGTGTCAGATGTTCAATATTTGTATATTTCCCAGCTCACATTGCCAAGACAATCACAGCTGATGACAGGTTAGATAGGATTGCTGATATGGCTAATAGCGGCAGGACATGATGCCTGAGCCTAGATAGAGTATCAGCTAGACGGACAGGCGATTTGTAATAACACCCACACACACCCTCGCAGACACACAAACAGCCTTTGTGTATCAAGCGGTGTAGGGATAGCAAAGAGATAATCCAAAGATCATCTCCCCCTCCTGTCATTTTCTTTTCCTCTCTCCTTTCCTCTCCCCTCCCCTCCCCTCACCTCCACATTTACTGTACTCCCCCCTTCAGCTCCAATCCCAGCCCCTCCTCTACCGACCCCTTTGTGTCCTCAGGGCTAATTCCCAAGATCTACAATAAGGCAACAATAAATCACTGCGTCAGTTTCCTCCTCTTTTCTGCGGTAGTCACGTCAGATATCGTAAACACAGACAAAGATACAGACACAACATTTTTCTGTGTTGTCTCTCTTCTCTCTCTCTTGTCTTTGTAACACACAGCTATAGCCTCAGGTACAGATCACAATGAACAGGAAGAAACCTGAAAATCACGATCTTTAATCTTATCATTAATTAACCAGTCTGGCTCTTAAGAATCTGGGAAAAATACAGTCAAAAATGTTTTCAAGAGTCATTGGAAGTTCATCATGTTGGTAACCTGACTGCACTTGATGGTTTGTTACACAGAACCAGCTGGTAAGTCATCATTGGAAATTGTTTGGAAAAGGGCATACATTTTCAAAAAATACTGCAGGTGATTGAATGTACCACCAGTCATTATCACCATCCGTCAGATGTGAACTTCAACCAATCAGATCATCCATCAATCCATTTCCTGTAACTGCTTATCCCTTATCAGGGTCATACGGGGTTGAAGACGATGAAAGCTGGCATTGGGCGAGAGGCAGGGACAAGTCGTCAGTATATCAGAGGGCTGAAAGACAAACAACCATTCACACTCAGATTCGCAGGGAGAATGTGTAAACTCCACATAGAAAGGCCCCAGCCAGGGTTCGAACCAGGAAACTTCTTGCTATGAGGCCTGAGAAAAGCCTTCACTGCCATTCTTTTTTCCTTCAGTGAAGAATTATTCTCCAGTTCTGATATAACTGATGCTAGCAGTATCTACACTAAGTTCTTCAGAACAGTCACTTCTCACAAACTTTGTCACACAAACGTAGCATTAAACAACACCAATAGCTCATGCTGTAGCTGCCAGTTCCCATAAGGAGGCTGATTGGTCCGAACCAATATGGTTCGAACACAAGCGCATAGCTTGAAATCTGTGAGATGGATTCTCAAGTGAGCCTTGGTTTTGTGATATTGTGAGTCCAGCTGCCTAGCAAAACTTTTTTTTTCTGACTCTGATCCACACTGCATTTGGAAAATTAACAAGTCCACTTTGATTCCTGGTTATATACTGTATGTAGCGTGTACATATACTGTATATGTATGATATAAGACCAGGTGCTCATTTGTACATATTTTTCTTTTCCTCTCGTACAGAATGTACTGAACTAGTGTTTCCCCCAGTTCTTTTGTCATATGGATCAGCACTCCACATGTCAAACTGACAGACCACTTCTAATATAGCAAGAGCAGACAGATTCCTTATTTCCGATTACGGATCTGGATTTTCTCTGTTTGCCTTTCAACTGCATGTCAAAAGAATATTTAACATTTCCTCCACACACAAAGTAGCCTACTCGTCACCCGGTTATGTTCTTTTGTTGAGGTTTTAAGAGCCTGCAAACTTCTTTTAAGCTCTGCCCAGTCAGAGCACAGGGTGTGTAACATGCCTCATGTGTTTAATATCTACTCTGACACAGATCTCACAGATGTTATTCTTTTGTTGAATAGCCATAAATGTTAATTTATTTTAAATGGTGCAGTATTCTTCTTCAAATCCAAAATACTTCTGCAGGCCTTGCAATTGGTTAACAGGTTGGACTTGCTGAGTAGCAACATATAAACTTAATTGGTCCACACCTTATTACTGTTGCCATGCCTGCCATTTTTCTGTTCTCACACAGCACCTAATAAAGGTGGCAGGTTCATTTAAAATTCTTGAAACAATGGCTCTCTGATTAAGAAAAAAAAAACGCTTTACTTTACTTACTCATTGAAATACTTGGAAATTTAAATTTTCAAACCTAGGGTGTTATTGGTGGATATAAGAAGACATTTTTTTCTTTTTTGACTTTTTAAAAAAGTTTCAGTTTTAGGCTGCGAATCAAAGTCAAAGAAGTTACCATAGACGGTCCCTTGCCCACCTAGGGTAAAAAAAAAAAAATCCCAAAAATATGTGGAACATTTATCACCAAGTTAACAATCAGACATATGTCTTACGGAACTTATGACACTTATTTCAAAATATTATGCATGTGAAACAGTGCAAAAAGGGTTAGGTTTAGGGTTAGAGTGGGATCCAGCAGAGGCCAACGCTACCTGTGACGTAGCCTGACGTTCGCTGATTGGCTGGAGAAAGTCACGTGATTCTGCTCCTTCATTGAGAGACGTGGGGCACCATTTTAAAAGCCTGTGGAAGTTATCATATATGGTTCCTTGCCCGATAAAGAGCTAATTTTCATTTTCAGCCAGTGACTATCAGTCTCTGACAGTTTGTCAGAGTTATCAGCTATATCAGTTGGTTGTAATCACCATCTCTTTCTTTGTGTTTCAGGTGGAATTCTTACATGTGCACTTGAGGGCATTTCAATCAAATCAATCAAATTTTATTTGTATAGCCCAAAGTCGCAAAATACATTTTGCCTCGGAGGGCTTCACAGTCTGTACAGGGAGTGACACCCTCTGTCCTTAGACCCTCGGTTCGAGTGAGGAAAAACTTGCCCACAAAAAACCCTTTTAACAGGGAAAAAAGTGGAAGAAACCTCAGGAAGAGCCACAGAGGAGGGATCCCTCTCCCAGGACGGACAGACGTGCAATAGATGTCACGTGTACAGTCAACAAGTCAACAGAAACATTTTGTGTAATTACAATGAAGAATGACAATGGATTACAATGAATGATAAAATGATTACAGTAGCAGTGGAACCTGTTTCCATATCACAGCATAAAAAACTTTGTAGCATTATAACAAGAAATCTTAGTAGTATAAGTATGATATGGACTAGCCTTCAAGATACAGCTCTTCAGCTTACTGTTGTAATGTTGTATTTTCTAACAGTACGTTTAACTTTTAGCGTTACAAGAGAAAAGTCTTTTAGGATGTGGACTAAATGAAGTTTGGCAAACGTGACACAATGTTGGAGATCATGTTGGCTGGAGTTGCTTGTGTGCAAACTTCCCAAACTCCAATAAAGATCAGGATAGATTTGTTAAGCTTGGCCTAAACAGTGATAGCATCAGTGTCCACATAGTAAGGAAATATTACGCAAAAATAGATGTGATACTTATGAATGGTGATCTCTTTTAGCATAACCTAAAGCCCCCAGAAAGATAGGTAGTAAATGATCCTCGCTTGGCCTTGGAAGTAACGCACTATTACTACTAGCAGTAGGAAGTTAAGCTAGTGACAAGGACAAGCTAATATTTCAATCTTAAGTTAAAGCAGATAGAAAGACACCCCCTTCTAAACTCTTTCACTCTTACTACAGTATACACTCTGCTTCGACAGGCCTACCATGCCTAGCTACGGTTGCTACGCTATGATTGGACAATTGCTGTCTGGGGGAGGGTTTTCCGCAAACGGTCAATTGCATTTTGCTGCATTCTGAACATTAGGTATGGAAGCCAGACATGCTGTACTACTGGAAAGTTGTTTTGTCGGCATGACAGTATTAGTGAGGTCATCTCCATGTGCTCCATATGCTGTTCTACCTCAGGAAAATCTTATGTAAACTGCACTGACGCACATAAAAAAGTTTGAGACATGCTGCTGTGGACTTTTTATTCTTTACCCTGCATAAAGATGACTACATGTCAACAGAAATAACGCTTTCCAATTGTTTTTGTTGTTTTACTTTCCTTTGAAGCGCCTATCCTACTGTGAATGTACCTTCAAACAGTAGCAATGTGGATGCAATTATGACTCCTAGGCCAGTTTGTCTCTTTAAGGTTTAAGTGGGTTGGAGAGTTTTATGATTACAGACTTTGCTGTGTGTTTAAGGCCAGCGCGTTTGTGATTCTGGGGTTGCCTCTGCCCCTATGTAAAAACTGAACCAAACACTGCAATCTGAACTCAGTGCAAGTGCTGTTTGAGCTATTATAATGTTGTTTACTATAAAGTCTTACAGCCTCTCTCTTCTCCTCACCACTGATCACAGCTTCTTTCAACTTTGTTTTCAACACTCTCAATAACAGTGGAACCATGTTTATCCAAAACGCATACTTCTTTGTCACTTTCTGTTGTCCGGACACACATTATGAGCAAAAACCTGCAGCCATTTAGGGTCTGAAAATATTTAGCATTAATGTGATTGCTATAAACACTCAAAATGATTTCAAGCTGCAGCATCATTGCTCCTAACATTTAATTGTCTTAAATGTACTTCATTACTTGTCGGTTTGATGAGCGATAGTAACATAAACATATCTTAGCATAAACAGGTTTACAAAGATATACATTTGTCTAAATAAGTATGAAACTAATATATAACTCTATAAACACATTTACAATGCATTTAAATTGTATTTAATATTTTGTTGCGGATGGATCCATCATATTCTTCTCTGCTCCACAGGTTTTATAACAGTCACCTGATGTTTATATTTTTTTAGACAGTGACGGATGACTATTAACTTTGGCTCAGTGGCAAACAGGAGTGTTTTCTTTTGATGCTCTTTTCCATTTGTTCATTCCAGACGGATGAGTCAAGCAGCTCCATTTATCACTATTTTATTCTCTCATCCAACTCTCCGCTCATTCATACTCCAGAACAAGGAGGAATGTTTTTCTTTTCCTTCTTTACTCGCTGCATTCTTTGCTCAGTTGGCAAACCCACTGTACTACACAAAAAGGAGCCTTAGAGTACGCAAACCAAATCCTTTACTGTATTCAACAACTTGCCCTTGCTCTCTGTGTGATCAAACGAGGAAAGAAGAAAAGTGAAGTATCTGATATCTGGCATCAGTCCAAACTGACCTTGAGTAAAGTCAAGTCAAGAAGTGGACAACTGGATGGTCTCACTAAAAAGATACAAGATAGATCTCTCCCATTTGTATTTTTCCCTCTTTCTTTATGTTCCTACTGCTGTTTCTTTAATAGATGAGATCCTGGTGAGGATTACAGAGGGGGTTTGACTATATAATTTCTTAAAAAAATAATCCATGCTCCGAAGCAAAGCAAGAAGAGATTACAGGATCATTCCTACACAGAAACATACACATGCCCAACCATAGGCACACAAGCATGAACATATACTGTAGTGCACACACTTACATACACAACCAAACATACACCATGTTTTCGTAAACTCCTGTACTTATCTCCTGCTCATACCTGTAGTTTACCTTTACTGTTTCATTCTGCGTGGATGACACAGTGTGTGTGGGTGACAGACATATTGTGTGTGCGTGCGTGTGTCTGGAGATTAGCATTATTGCTAGCATGTGTGGAATGTGTTTAACTGTGCATGTGTGTGTGTGTGTGTGTGTGTGTGTGTGTGTGTGTTTGTGTGAGCAGCATCTGTCAGTAGTCTGGGTGGCCTGGTGTTCCTGTTGGTAATTGGATCTTAAAGTTTAGAACAGGTGATGACTGATAAACACATGCACACACACACACAGGCACATACACACATGAATAAATGTAGCCTTGAGTATGTATGACTGGGCTGGACAGCTTTTATGCCATGTGCAGTGTACCTGTGTGTGTGTGTGTGTGTGTGTGTGTGTGTGTGTGTGTGTGCGTGTGTGTGTGTGTGCGCGCACGCTGTTGTGTCTTGCAGTGAAACTTAAAGACCTCCATGTAAGATTTAAATAGCAGTACTTTGCTACACCAGTGAGCCTAGTGAGATGAACACAAGCTGATGATATTCACGTGGTTCCATTGACCAGCATTAAACCATTAAAATGAAAATAAATACTGTGATGCTCTGATGCCTAATGTGCCGCTACATGCGCTTGTTGCTTGGCGTCTATAGCTGATACCAAAAGATGAGTAATGACTATGCTGTTTGGGAAATGCCTGCATCCATCTGTGTTATTTGATATCAGTATGTTTGACAACAGGCTCAGACCACCTGGCTTTTTAAATGCGGGACCAATATTCCTTCAGGGCATTATTCGTGTCATTCATGATACAGTGGAATTGTAGCTTGCTTAGAAGAACAAACAAATACTAGTAAAGCCTGTATGAAATATGACATGCAGTCTGCAACACCCTGTACATATTAAACTTCAAATGTAAGCAGTGATCAAGAAAGTCATTAATCCTTCTCTTCCCCGCCCCCCTGCCCCTCCTCTCACTTCCTCATTCCATCCCACTCTCTCTTTTTGTCTGTCTCCAACTGTGTTTTTTCGCAGGTGGTGCTCGACCACATGAGAAGGAAATGCAAGTGCCACGGGACGTCTGGGAGCTGCCAGCTGAAGACCTGCTGGCAGGTTACCCCGGAGTTCCGGGTCGTGGGCTCAATCCTCAAAGAGCGCTTTCACATCGCCACGCTTATCAAAGCTCACAACCGAAACACCGGACAGCTCGACCACTCCCACCACAACAACCACCACAACCACCATAACCATCACAACCACCACAACCACCATCACCATCATCAGAACAACCACCACAATCACCACCACCACCACACACACCGGCGACGGCCAAGCATCAACGAACTGGTCTACTTTGAAAAGTCACCAGATTTCTGCGAGCGGGACCTGGGGTCGGACTCCGCAGGCACTCAGGGCCGGATCTGCAACAAGACCAGCCCTGGCATGGACAACTGTGAGAGTCTATGTTGCGGGAGAGGCCACAACATCCTGCAGCAGACGCGGAGTGAACGCTGCAACTGCAAGTTTCACTGGTGCTGCTATGTGGTGTGCGAAGAGTGCAGGATAACAGAGTGGGTCAGTGTCTGTAAATGAAGAAACACACACTAAAAGACAGTACACAATAAAGAAAACAAAGAAAAAGAGACATTTTTAAATCAAGACTATTCATTTGAAAGGGGAATATGACTGTAACGTACCTTTTTGCGGTGGACTGCGTGTGTGTGAAGCAGTTGAGCCAGCAGAAAGATAGATGTGCATGTTGGCACATGCGGCATATGTCTAAAGCTGCCACAACTCAGAGAGCTTGGATGTTTACTGCTTTCCTCTTGAGAAAAAGAGCATAGTTATATCAGATAAATATCTGAAAGCTCCAAATATGACATTTGGGCTCTGAAAACAACATTTTTTTGTTGTTTCATCAGCATATGTTGACTGATGTACAGCTGCATGAGATTCAGGTGGGCAAAGAGGAAGCTGAGAGTAAGCAGTAGATAGCATGCAGAAAGAAAATTGCTTCATATCACCAGCAATATATAAGATGGAAAAGCTGATGTCTGCATCCCATGAAACTTAACAAATGGGGGAAGACATCTGATTTTTTTTTTTCAAACAGATCATACATCATACAATTGTTACCCACATCTACATGTTGACTTACAGCATAAACAGTCCTGTTACACAGTATTTGCCATGTCTCCTATCTACTACATGCAGGGACAATTATAGATCTTTTCACACATCAGGATTCACGTCACACAGGGTTTGACACAGCACGACACACCTGGAGCACTTAAGGATTTAGTGCCTTGTTCAAGGGCAGTTCAGAAGTTTCAATGTTTATAGCAATTATCATCTTACACCTGAAGTTACATCAGGGGATTATCTGGCTCAACTGACACTCTATAGATGTATCAGTCATTGTTACTGTTTTGTATACATCATGTGCAACTCTGCTGTCAGTGATGACACCTTCAATTAATACATCCACACATTCACACACACAAAACGCAGAGTGGAGTCCAAAACTGAGTCCCAAGACAGACTGGACTATTTAAATTAGAAGGCTGCAACAAAGGGACAAATGTCTATGAGAAAAGCCTCTGCAAAGGAGGACGTCACAGCAAAGATGAAGCTGAAACGATTTTCTGTCTTCTTGTTAACTGATCCTCACAACTGAAACCATTTCTTTCCCTCTAATAGAGGGCACTGAAATGAAATCCACACAAAACATCTTCCAGTAGAGTAAGAACAAGCACTTGTCCTATACACTATAAGGTTAATTTTTTTGTGAATTGTATGTGAAAATTGCTGTTTGAAAACCATTATGACAAGAGCTTGTACAGGTGAAATAGTATATTACAGATTCCCTAAAACACAGATACATTGTCTTGAGTTAACATTGTCCAAAATGTTTCATGTGTGGTCTGTGTTGTGTGTGCTATGTAATGTAAGAGGACCGTCAGAGTACCGTGCACAGTAGACCTTAATTTAACAAGTACAGCTTTCTTATTCAGCACAAACTGAACGGCATTGTAAATAAAACTAAATAATGCTGCACAAACACCGTCAATAACTTTAAAGTGCCTCAGGAAACTGAGTGCACATGAGCACACATGAAAAGGCTTCAGTTCCTCACACTATAAACATCCCAAGATCAAGGTCATCAGTCTTCCTGTTTTGTGATGCAATGTACTGTGTGCAACAATGTAAGCGTCTTGTGATATATCTACACTCACCTTCTTCACACTTCTTCCACGTGTGCAAACAGGGATAATCTGATGTCAACTTCAAAGTATATTAATAACAAAGTTGATATATGTTTCTACCTATGCACATTTTGAAGATCATATTTGGTCTCGAGAATCTTGTATGAGTGAGGCTCCTTATCAGATAGTGTAATTTATTTCAAGAAAATGTGTTTCTGTGTTGAAAGCAGAAAGATAAAGAGAGAGAGAAAAAAAATCTGGAATTATTTTGATTCTGATAAGTAGTTTGCACATACAGAACTGTGTCCAGGAAAACTCTGGGAGATATCAGCAATATGCATTTTTTTTATGTCATAAATGTAATGTATGTATGTATTTTTATGTTTTAATATGGTTATTATCTAAGTTATTTTATTTTTGTGGATAACTTAATATTTGTAAGACAATAAAGACCATAATATGGCCATAAAGTAGGGGCTTAAATGTGATGAATAATAAAATACATGAAAGCAGTGTATTTGGTAAGAGAACAGTTCAATGTTTATTTTGTCAGCTGCCATCAACATACTAATGATGATGAATCCCCAAGTTCTGTTATATTTACAGTATATTTATGGTATGGTTACTTGAGAGGTCATTTGTTTTCATCCTATGGAAACACACTTGTTACTTTATTTTGCACCATGGTTATTTTGTATAGGTAGAAGAATCAGGAAGGAAGGAATCAGGTAACCAGTTGTCATAAAAACCAAGATGGTCCACTGTCAGAAACATTAAATCTCTATGATGCTGCATGAGGCACAGGTAAATATGTGCCTCATGCAGACAACATCTCTGAGAATTGACTGACTTGCTGTTTCTGTTGTGTTTTAAAACTTAAGACATTTAGTTCTGCACTTACAAGGAGGTAGCAGACTCACAAAAGAAAAAGAGAAGGGTCAAGTCTGAATCAGCAGAGTTTGAGATATCTTGACTTTCAGTCACAATAATAGAGTCAACATCATGACATCAGGTCAAGGGTAACCTCTTTTCCACTAGTTTCTGTAACTCAATTCAATCTCTTATTTAGTGTTCCAGTTGCTAGTAGAAAATTTGAAACGTTCATTATTTTAACAACCACCACAGACACAGGAAGAAAATGCAAACTTCACACAGAAAGGCCCCCAGCCCCAGCTACAACAAGGCCCCAGTTAGCTGGCAGGCAGGCTCGAATCCAGGACCTTTGGGGTTGTCTCCAGGTGCTCTGTTTACTCCCACAGTCCAAAGACAAGCAGGTAAACTGGTGACTCGAAATTGATTGATATTAAATTGTTTTTCAAAAAAGCTAACATCCTTATCTAAACATGTGAAATGAGCCACACTACATACTGTTGAGAAAGGCTCTGTTCGAAGGCTGTATTTTTTAAAATTAGTTAAAGGTAGTTAACGTTTAAGTTTAAGTTCTGATTTTACTTTGGCTCTTTATAGTTAAAAGCAACATGGCTTAGAAATTGGTATTTTTGAGATTTAGCGCCTATCCGACTGCACTCCTATCCACTGTCCTAAAAAGATGGACAGTTGTACGTGTACTGGTTCTGATTATATTACTTATGATCAAAAACTAGTGAGTTAACAACTTTGCTAACACAGTGCAACAGGAAACAGGTGCATCAACAGAAGACATAGCAAATAGTACTTACTAGCTCAACAGCAAGAAGCCCAGGCCATTGTCTGTCTTTCACTCTTTTCTTTCATGAAGCTCTCACCAACAACTAAAAGTCAGTCCCAGATTTACTCTTGTCCGCCAGCTTCTTGCTCGATGACTTTCTCATTTTCTCTCTTAGCTTACTCTGTCAATGTTCTCTTCGGTCTGTTCGCCTCTGTCATTATGTCCATAGAGGCTGATTAATTCGGTAACATTGTCTACTTGCCCAGCTCCGGTTCTGGCACGACACCCCCCCGTCAGTATTCACCCACGCCTTGGTCCTAAAAACCTTTTTCCCAGTGGTACAAAACACCTGCGGTACAAACACTAACACTCCCCCGGTGCTCTGAGCTCACAGTCTGGGCAGCCTGGCTAACAAACTGAGTTAACTTCAACAAACAGCAGCTATTGTTCACAGCAGTTTACTCTGACAGTTTACATCAGAAGGAATGCAGCAAGCATTTTATTCGTAAAATATGATCCAGTTTCACCAAAATCTGTCAAATAGTTGGTGGTGTGATTTAGTGAGTGAGAATGACAGAGACACCATTCATTACATATTGGTGTGGCAACAACATGATTTTAAATATGTTATTTTATAGAAGAAAAGTTACACAATGTTGATTTAAGCCCCCAAAACACAGGACCCTACATGTCCCTTACTACACCCCATCAGTGTTGTTCCCTGCCCAGTAAACACTCATATATATCAAACTTTATGCCTCCAGTTTGTAACCCAGGCTTTCTGTTAGAAATTTGCAGTCTACACCGTGATAACACTTATGACATCATAAGGGGGGGGGGTTTCAGACGTTTGGAGGCACAGAAGACATTATACACCTATTTTCACAGGGCTATGAGGTGGTAAGTAAACTCAACCTGATGTGACAAATCAGGGGATTGTCCCTTAAAGACAATAGTGCATATATTATGTGTTAATATCTAAAGAAATATAAAAAAGAAAGAACAGGCACATGTTTATATTTTGTTGCCCTTTTTCAGGAGGATATACTGTATATGGTCTGCGTTCAAGTGCCTCTTATACTTTAAAATAGGTCTTTGACAGAAAGCTCAGCTAATAAATGACAAATCTGCTTTGAAGCAAGTGTGCAGAAGCATTTATTCTTTCCACATTGAGACGAAAAACCCTACAGAAAAGACCCATCATTGGAATAGCTGGCCTCCATATTATAATTACAGTTATTACAGTGATTACATTTAACTGTACATAGCCTGAATGTTTTGTTAGGAAGATATGCCCAGTCCAGATAAGACCACAAGTCTGTGGTCAAGTTTAGACCCTTCCTTACCAGTTGCTGCTTGCGTGCAGAGAGAAATCCTGTTGAGCGTCCTGACTCACTTATATATTCTGTGCCCTGAGGGAAGTGATGAAGTCACCAAGTCAAGTGTAAGAATGCAAGAGATACACTTTCAAAGTAAACAGATGTGCAGTAAAAAGGTGCTATTTCAGAGTCAGGCAGTCTATTCTTATCCAAACATACTGCTCACATTCAGGGAGGAAAAAAAAAAAGCTTCCTTTGCCGCTCCCGCCTCTCTGGTGCACCATCTGTATGTTGACTTTAGGGAACCATAGTGAATCTTTTAGTGCACTGATTTAAGTGAACATGCTCTTCATCTCCCTCTCCACATGAATAAATAGTTCATGTAGGGCTGTGTTCTTGGTGGTGACAACACCGTGTGTGCATTGCATTTGTGTGTTTGTTTATGCAGTCATGTGTGTTTCTTCTCTTTTGCACGGCACATGCATTTAAGTGGCTGGGTGTGTGCATGCATACTCATTTAATGCATTGACAACGACCTGATGCAAACATTAAGGAGCCTGCCGAGATCTCTGCTGGATTCTTCTACCAGTTGGCAGCATATCAAAGGTTAGCTGGTGATCTCTATTGTTAATAAGAAGTAATTGTACATAACTGAATCATAATCACTTGTCTTTGTTCTGCTGTAATGAATTCATCTTCCGTGGAAAGAAACAAATGTCAAACGATCACGTAACTATTCAGAACCTGAACAGATATTCTAATCCTTGATAAATACTTGTTTAATATCAGATCACTTGAAAGAAAAAAAACAAACATTAATCTTCATGAGAATAGTTCTTGCCTGTGAAGAAACACCAGGCCTGGACTTGTGTGCTGAGTTTATTTGAACAGTGGCTGTTATTTTGATAGAGAGCAGGTCTCAAAGTGACTGCAGATTTGAGCTGAAACAACATTATGCTGGTGAATGAGATTTATTATGTTATGATCCCTTGGCAGGAACTAGCAGGTCTGCATCACTTGTTAAACAGCCTTTAATGTTTTCAAGGACAAGTTTGGGTTATTTTGCAATGACGCCTCGACAGTCACTGGGCATGCAAATAACATGTAGTGACGTGTGTCTTCCCTGTGCAAACCAAAATAGTATGTAAGACCATTGCGTTAACTTGTAAATCATCTGTAAGTTAATAATTACACATCAAAACTGGATTAATCCTTACCAATTTGTATCAGTGGGGACAACACACCTGATTCTCTCAAATTCTGAACAAAAGATTTTCCCATGACACATTTGGTCTGTTGGCACTGCATACCAAACTGTCAACAAGTATCTTCATTAATCTTAACCTTAATTGCTTAATTTATATTGTTGTTCTCTGAGATGACGATGTTAAAAAAATCTTAATAACTCAATCATCCACACAGTAAAGAATTTAATTAAAGGCATGCACTTTGCATGTTCGTAGAAGCAACAAGACCGCAGCTTGCAAACTGTAATCAGTGTGTAAAGTATGTGTGCAAGAGATGGCAGGAGAAAGCATAGCTCTGTGTTTTTTAGCATGGTGTGTGTGTTGGTGTATGAGCATTTATGCATGCAAGTGTTTCTACATCATTACATGTACATATGTGTGCATTTGTTTGTGTGAGTGTGTGCATGCCGTTTTGTGAATAACATTTTCACACCTCATATGTGTCCTTCTTGAGGTCTGAACCTGGAGACCCTGAGCTGTATATCACTCGTTATGTTGCTAGTTTAACAAGAAAATACTTTGCTGCAATGAAGTAAAGCCTTCTTTGGTAAGAAGATCTAGAAAGCCGCCAGGCAGAGTCACAGTACAAGCAAGCAAACAATATCGCAAACAAAAAGACAAAAACAAAAAAAAAACAGACATGTAGGAAGTTGAAGTTAAGGAGACAGACAGGCAGCTAGCTGCTACAAGCTGCTTGATGGGGCATAAATGTTCTCTTTGCCTTTTCCCTCAAGGGTGGATTGAAAAGAACAAATGTGAGGGACCAGTCCCTACAAGTAAGAACATTGAATACTGCATTATAACAGTAATCCACATATGCTGTGGGTGCATGCAGCAAACATCAAGTCATGCAAAACAACAGCAACAGTATTAATGATCAGCCGTGTGACCTGCAGTATCACATTTTTGACAACATCAGTGTGTGACTGATCATAAAGAGTCAGCTGACTATGTATGCGATGAAAGACTTCAGTGTTCTGCCTGCCTAAGGATATGCTACATGGTGGTTATTGAAGCTCTGTGGATGTTCTGCACTGAATTATTATTTACAACTTTTTATCCACTTAATATCTGCCAGTTTTTGCTTAGGTAGCAAGAAGACTCCTGCAAATGGATCAATGATTTATGAAGGAGTTTGTGAATCACCAAATGCTCTCAAGAAAATTAGTCATACTGAGCTGCCCAGTGTACTATCAAGCGATGGGGACTTCTAGCAAAGTAATATTAGCTTGTGCATTTTCTGTTGCATGGTTTAATCTTAGTAGATTGCTCATTACCAGTCACTTCAAAGTCAGGAGGGACTACTTAAAATGCATGTTATGGTAAAATTGGGAAGAACTGCAGTCCCTGACTGTCATTTTAGACATACCACGTCAGCATAGATGGCCATTTTGAGGCTAGATCAGAGAAGGCCCCACAAGTGGATAGTTTAATCCAATTATCTGCAACAGACCAATGGCCTGAAGTTAAATCAGTTTGAAGTTATCTTCTATCGAGTGAATCCTTCACTGACTTTAAAGATGTTAATGTACATTCTCCAGCAGATTAATGACTTTTTTAATGAATTTTCTCTTTCCCTTTTCCAGTTGCAAATTTTTCAGTTTAAACTTCATGAAAACAGCTTTTTTAAAACTCCTTTTCAAGACCTATCTGTCTAAAGATAGGTCTGGTGGTTTGATAACTAATTCATCATTTTTATACCTTGTAGAATTGCTCCACTCCAAATTAAAATTCAATGTGACAGGAACAGGGAACACGCAAGGTACATCCACATTATCTCATAGGACCTCTCTTGTATATAGTCCTTTCAGCTTCTTTACAAATACTTGATCTGCGCTAACACTGCAGTTTGATCTGCGTTACTAATTCATGCCCCCATCCACCAGGGAAAGATCGAAGAGGAAACAGGGATCATTTTTGTGGGTCTTTCCTCATTAATTATTGAGACTGGAGGCCAACAAGTACATGCTTTTAACACCATTTGCAACATGTTCCGCTCGACCTAAGCTGACACTTGCTCCACTGGATTTGAGTTCCACTTTCTTGAAGCCTGACAGGGAGTGAGATGGTGGAGAGAAATGCTATGGCCCTGCTGACGGATTCACTTTAACTCAAGCCTCATACACACACATACTGCAATCACGTCCTTGCCAGCTTGGGAGATGGAGAGTGACACAAGGAGCAATTTCCTAAAATATTGATCAGCGAGGGTCAAACATTTCCTCACAAGAAGGGCTATATATGGAAGAGGTCTAACCTCTATGGTCCAGCGGTTTTCCCCAGGAAGAACCTTTAGCTCCACTGATTCACCAAAAACTGGTTGAAATATTGCACTCAACAAAGCTCAACAAAGTAGAAGACAACAAAGTATAGCCTTACTTGGACTAAATGGACTACGACTCAGTACAAAGACTGGACAAAGACTGATGATGTTTCATGTATGTGAGAACAAAAGTACAGACAAGATTACAGGTAGATTGAGAAAGGCCTATTTGAACATATTACATGACTCATTAATGAGTGATCTAAGTTGCAAAGCCATTTCCAGTGCAAAGCTTCCCACTGGCAATCCCTTTTACAAGCACATGACCACGCTTAAGTGAACATGCATAATAATAGTTCAGATATAACTGAATGCATGACATGGTCATGTTTGATACATCCAGTGATGTTGCAGTGGTAAGACAGTAATGAATGGTTTATATTTAAATCAGTTTGTTCCTCACGAGAGCCATTTATCATTATATTAATTTTATAACAATAAACATTAATTGGTGCAGATTACTCCAGAACTTTATTCTACAAAATGTCTTTCCAATCCAATCACATCTTAAAAGAATAGTTCTGGGAAATAATTATACAATTCGTAATTCTTGATGTAGATACTCAACTTAAGGCCCATGGGCTAAATCTGGCTTGCAATAGGGTGTCAGGTGGAAATGAAAATAAATTGCCTGGACTGGATTGTCTTCTTGGCAAAAATGAGTGAGGACAGCAAATGTAAAAAGGTTCACAATAAAAAATTTCATGAAAAATGAACAGATGACTTCGCCTTTATTTTTTCACCTCATACCAGTCCTAAACCACTGTGTTTAATTTGCCAAATGACACTTACCCCCAAATTCCACTGGGCACAGGCATGCCGAATTGCGTGTGTGCCGCGGTCGCCACAGCGATACGCGGCTGTTCTAGTGAATGTTTGAATTGAATATATTATATTATATTATATTATATTATATTATATAATTATATTGTTAGTTTACTGGCCCCTGTCCTTTTGATAAAGTGGTTGAGTATCCCTGTCCTAGAGCCGTGTTATACCTGATAGGCTGCCAGACGACCAGCAGAGTTGCTTCATTTTTGTACAGATTAAACAAAAAAGATATATGTTTTAATTTAAGAGCCGTTTCCAGTCTTTATACTAAGCTAACTGGCTGCTGGATATAGCTTCATACTGGTTGAACATACATGAAAGTGGTATTAATCTTCTATCTAACGTTCAACAAAAAAGCTAATAAGTGTATTTTCCGAAATGTGGAACTATTCCTTTAACTTCAGTGGACAGGTCTTGGCTGAATTTAGACAAAAAAGAAAACATCTAAGCATTGCTGATATCTTGATTATTGCCCACAAACAAAGGCATGCACTTAATGTTTGGTCATTAATGTTTGGCCTTTTATCTCTGCATTCTTTCCTCTTCTGTCATGCATTCTCTTGGATTGCTGGAAACCCTTTCCGTTCAGTCCTGAAAGTCCTCACCAACATCCATCTACTGTGGAGTATTTTTTTTCATATTATATGAGATTAGGCTGAAATGACATAGCCGTATTAATCTCAAGCTATTCATGCTTTGCCCATCGTTGATTTTTTAGAAAACTGTAACTTATTGGACAGTAGCTAAGACCACTTTGTTCTTGTTGGTAATTGGTTGGTAAAACTGCACACTCACAAATAGATCAGAGGGGAAAACTTTAGCAGTTAAAGGAAAATTTAAACATTCTTCAACTTAATCATATAACTGTGGCCATTCTGACTATGAGTCACGCTAACTTTGTACGTGCCACTTGCCACTCCAGTAAAACACGTATATTGGGGTAGGAAGCTTTCCAAATAAAGTTGTGTTTCTATATCATTACAACTGTGCTTATAGTACCTCTGTGGTAACTGCTCCCCAAAGCTGACTGAGGAGGAAAACACAAAGAGTGGGACCCATTGATACCAGACCAAGCGGCAACCTCCGGTGCTGGGAAATGAAGCCAATGCGGAGGTGCTAAAAACTGTAATTCCTTGAGCGGCCGCTGGAGACAGGCTGTAGAAGTGAGTAATCTTCATAATGCCCAATTTCACAGCAGAAATAAACATGTTTAAAGTCTGGTACAGCCATATTTTGGTCTCTATAGTTTATTTCCCCATTCATGACAACTCTGAGGGGTGACTTTTTTTAACTCACCCTTTAAATTATATTAAGGCTTAAAGCTGTGCAAAATTAACAGCATCGTCACTTGATTGACAGGTAAGTGCCGTTACAGGTGGCTTATTGGAGCACCCAGGCATCATTCAGGCCGCTTTGTTTATGTTGTTAATTTTCTATTATTGCTACATGGAGACAGCTACAGTATACTGTATGTGAGCAGTATTTGGGTCCAAGACAAATTTCCCAGGAGCAAAGTATATTGCATTATATCATATCATATTTCCCAAATCTTTATCATGTAGGTAGCAAGTGAAAAGTTAGGATGATCCATTAGTCAGAATGACCACAATTCCCAGACTGAAACTAGAATCTCCTTTTAGGCACATCTGTTGGTTAAAATTACTGTAGTCCGTATGATCTTTAATTCAGGTAGCTTTTATTCACTTCCCATTAATGAGGCAATCAAATCTTCTAAACTCAACTGAAATTTAAACAATTTTATTCTGCTTTAACTGCACAAGTCATGTCATATATTTACAGAATCTTTCTTCTTCTCATAGTTGCATGGGCTGTTGGACCTCAGCCTTCCTCTTTACGACCCAGGCCGGTGTCCTGCTTTGATCAGTTATCTGCCCCAAACAAGTTAAATTGCTGCATCATCAACCAAGCCTTTAAAACATCTGAGACAGTATAATTAGTAATTTCGGCATTAATAACACAACGAGGGACAAGCCTTGGTACCCTTTAATCTTAAGCTTTTCAGAAGGTTGTTTTATGTCCCTTCTCCTTTCCACCGCCTACCTTCTTCTTTATTTCTACTGACCCATGATAGACTGCAGCCCACGGTCTTCTACCAGACCAGACGTTGAGCCTCAGAGAAAGGGTGTGTGTGCTTCTATAGACAGATCTGAAAACTAGTGGTTGGCCAAATGACTGCATTTGTAGGTAATTTCTCATTTGTAGTCTTGTAATGTCTATATTCTCTTGTGACCTGTTGGGCATCGAAGGATTAATGAACTCTGGGGATCAACAGTGGAGTTAAAGTAACTGAGTGTAAGTGTCTACAGAGTTGCTGGTCTGGTCTAATTGGATGATACAACATAAATTGCAAATTTTGTACTGTTTAGCTTGAGTCAGTGAGCTTCCCATGCACACAGAAGTAGAGTTACACTGTGTAGTCTTCATAGAAAATGCAAAGCACATATATTTACAACATATTTTTTGAAACCCTTACATTTTTCTAATTCACATCCTCATGAGAATCCAGGTATTGTTCAGTAAGGACACTGTCATACCAAATGAACATTTTTAGGACAGTGCCATGTAAACATAATGGTGTTTTGCTGGACATTCAACACAGCAGAGGAATTCCAGTTATCCGTTGTAATGAAGGTCAAAATCTTTATCGTTAACTTCATGGCCTTGGCCTTAATCATGGTCATTACCAAAACTGTTCTCAGCTGTATGCATGGCCTTGATGTCTTTAAAGAAACTATTGCGGTCTTCTCCTTGTGTTCATAGTTTATATATCAAGGGCTATATTAACAAAAACTGATGGGCATGTCAGTCTTTGGTCTCCTCTAATTCTCCAAGCTTTTTAGCATTAAAATCAGCTCAGAGCACTGCCACAAAGACTTAATCACAATCAGTTGGCTTCTGCCAGTAAAGCTCCTAGTTGTGTCGTGTTTTGGAAAAATGCAATGACAATTAACTGTATCAGCTTCACCATGAGGGTGTTTTGATGGTTGTGGACCTATGTGGTCACTTCCTCAACAAAGAATTCAGTAAGATTGGAGCTTTCAAGGTTCACAGCTCTACATGTCTGCTGTGAAATTTTACTTTTGCAGTGCTGATGACAATACAGTTGGCAGGCTGCATAACGTCTTGCATTTCACTTGTGCTCTACACTCATATATGTAACACTAATTCCTTTTGTTTTACATGTATAACTACAGCTATTGTATGTTGGGCTCTGAGTGGGTGAGAAGGTGACCTGCACTACTGCTGCTCCACTATGATGCTACATGTAGATACAGTGTTAGAAGAATCTTCATGTTACTGTAGTGATTTGACTATTTGTCAACACTTTTCTTCCAGTACATTATTAATTGGTCTTTCTTAAATGAATTCAGTGCTATTGAGATAGACAGACACATTGCTTACCTTATTATATTAATTGCCTTTTTGACCGTTATCGTCAAAGAGCTACAGTTAGAGATGGTATGTTGAAGGGCGTAGAAGTTGATTAGATAAAGGTTAATCAGTGGCAAGTTCTTTTTGCAGAGACAGAGGTAAAGATGTGTCCTTAGGCCATTTCTAGTACCTTACATAGAGTTCACTGCGCATGCTGTCTCTGCACAGACCTGCCGGCTGAGCTCACCCTTCATTCCTCACATTCTTCCCTCCTCCGTTCCCTCCTGTCCATCCCTCCTTTTTCTCTCCCATGATCCCGCAGGGCAACCCTGTCTGCAGACTGTGTTGTACAACGTGGACAGATATGCCGGGAACAAGCTGGATCACCTGGCCTTATTTGACTATGTGCTTAAACTCTTTAGTTCTGTTGTTCTCTTTCTTTCTCACAAACACATCGGTTCTACTTCTACAGAAATGTAAGTAAATAGTATAAAGTTCACTTTTCAACATCTGAGACTGAAAAATGCAGTTAATCATTGATGTCTGAGTACACATCCCGATCTTTCACAAAGGTTTTCCAGTTTTTAAACCTTTGCAGTAGAAGCAAACACCATCCGTTGCCTGCAATGTAGATGTCTGCACCTCTAATTGCTACCACTGAAAAACACACAGTTTCTCACTTCTTTGCATGCATACACCATATACAGTACATTCCATGTGTTTAACTAAAGGGAAGAGTGTGAGGAATGTAGCTTAAAACTTTCACCTTCTGTTTTGTACAGGTGTGACTGGAGCTCACAACTCCTGTTTCATGTCCCCACCACACCTCCAGCACCAGCACCACTTAAACCTGCAGATGCTGTTCCCTGTTCTTCCAGTTGAACTCAAGGGTTTTGACCTCTAATATTAAATAATAGTAAGGGCACACATAATGCCACTCCTCTCTTCTCTTTTTGATGTGACAGACAGAGGTGATCAGGTGCAGATTAAGTGGAGAATCAGTGATGAGGACAGATTTGAACATGTCAGATGGGGAGTGCCAAGGCTTCACTGCTACCACAGTGTTCAAACCTGCCCCATGCTCAAGGCGGGTGTGTGAGTGCACATGTATATGTGCATGTACACACATATACAGTCTTCTCCAAGAATGTATTACTACAAGACCAGAGACCTCCCAGTGGATGAGACCTAAGCCAAGTACGCAGAGACTTCTAAACACAAAGTCTTTATCTTGATCAGGTTCATCATTAATGACCATCAATAATATGACTAATGTGGATTAAATATGAAGACTTTTTTTTTCTCTTTTCGCCTTCCATACACACTAAACCAGATTAATTCCTACCCCAAAATGATGAATTTCATAAGTACATTTCTGAAATTTGAAAATAACAAGTTTGTATTGGACTGTAGTGTGGATGGGGAAAAAAATGAAAGCTTTTTGATAATGAGGATATAATGCCTTCACAAAGTTTGTGCTGTGCTGTGTAACACAAAAGAAAGAACAGAAGAAGATATTCAGCATATGCATTTGTGTTTATAAGTGTGAATACACCTGCCGGAAAAAAGAGACAGCAGAGGAAAAAGAGTCAGACAGAAAGAGGACTGATAAGATGCAGGTTTGAGGTAAGCACCAACACAGTATATAACTCAACACTCACATAAAAAGTTTTTTTAAGTTGTCGGTAACAGCCAACCTCCATATCATCAGCTGTTGTCCTCACGTCTCTCTCGGGTTACTTTGTTTAGCGGTTATCCTAGATAATAACCATTATCATGTAGCTGGTTATCACCTGTCTCTGTAAACACTGAGATTCCTTGCTTGCTAACTGCTGTGTTACAAAATACATAATCAGAATCATGAATGAAATATTGAGATGAGATAAAACACTGAAGCAGTTCAGTTACAGAGATCATTAAAAGTGATTTTCAACAAAGTGAAAGTGAATAAAGAATATAATCAAACAACAAGAACATAATAACATTAGAACAAGGAGAAATGATTTCCAAATAAGAATAATACAAGTAAGGTCAAGGCTTGTATACTCTGTCTTTAATATAAGAATAAGTACGTTTTGTTTTTTGCCAGACAGATAATGAACATTTGAGAATATGCTGCACATAAAAATCACATCATTATATATATATAAATATATATTGGTCCTTATTACTTGTCTCATTATTTTAAACTTAGGATGAATTTTGTCAGGATCCTGTAGGACTGATGACTGCTTTATCAGTCATCAGATTGGTCAGTGGGCGGGCAATGGACACATTATAATATGATACTGTGAAGTAAACCTGCCACCACATGTCAACCTCATTGTGGTGCTAGAATCATAACCCATGGGATCATCAGGATAATTAGGATTCATCATCTGGGAACTATGAATGTCTGTACAAGATTTTGTGCTAATCCATTGAATAGATAGAGATATTTCACAGGATTAGCAAAGGCTTTGACCTGTGAAATAGCAAAATTAAATGTCAATCATTCCAGTAGTTTTTGAGATATTTCAGTCTGCACCAAAGTGGTGGACCAACCAACCAACAGACAGACACTGCCACCTTTTTAGCCATGCTGCTGGCTGACGTGAGGCAGGATCCCCTTAGATCCCCTTACACCTTTACATGCACACGAACATAACGTGCTAAAATATTTGTATATGAACATAATTCAAACAAGATATGGTTGAAAAATGTTCATAATGGTACTTAAAATCATACATTCAATGTAATTTATTGTTACATTTTCATGTGATTGGGTCATTTTTGTTGTATTGTAAAAATATTCTACAGAATTAAATGTGTATGCTTATATATCAAAGAGAATGAGACAATTTATGTCATTGTGTGTTCAATGTGAAGCATGACGTGTATGAAACATCCCCCTTCTTCATCACCAGCACCTGAAGATGATGGCATAATATTTGACCGTGTTACATCCCTACCTGCACCAGATGTCTCATGAACAGCATTCCTTTTTGTATGAGGCAACCACTGAAAGTATCTCACCACCTCTCTAACACTGATGATCACACCTTTTGGCTGCATGGTGTGTGTCTTTGTGTGTGTATGAGGGAATTGAGTATTCTGTCTGATGTAGCGAGTGGGCATTCATCTTACGTGATCTGCCCAATACAATGATACACACAGCAGACATCTGGAGGGCTGCGCTTTTATTGGGGTTATGACATAAAGAGTATACTCTTACAGGAATCAACAAATGGCGTGTGCGTGCATTAGTGTGTGTGTGCTTGCAGGTACTTGCATTTATTCATGGGTGTTTGTGTATTTCCATTCATGTGCACGCGTGCCAGTGTGTAAGGAACAAAGAGATCAGACACACAGGGAGCATTTAAGAGTTCGCCTACCTCCCAGTGTCACAGCAATAGCCTTCATCTCACCCAGAGAAACCACAACAGAGGATCAAGGGGGATACCTCACTGGCACATAACTAATGACTAATAGCTCCCGCCTAAAGGGGAATTCCACCCTAAAACAGATTTTATGCACAGGTGGGATATACAGCAGACACTTTTTCTTTTATAGTAGTCCTTGTGCAGCTGGTAACCAAATTTAAATCAGTTTGAATACCTGAAGACGTCATTGTCAAGGAGCAGCTGATGGGTAATGACTTGACTTCAGATGCTGGTAGAGTCAACTTCATCCCAGCTAGCCTAAGCAATTGTAATACAATTAAAGTTTTAACTGTTGGGTGGATAGAATAAGCTTTTTAGACATCAACAATAACAGAAGCTAAAGGAGCAGCTTTTAATTACAGGTGTTTGGCTGTTAAGGTTTACACAAGACTCCACTGTACTATGTCATCAAAGGAAAATGAGTGAGAAAAGGTCTTTGTGGATGGTTATGTCCTGTTTACAGTAATGCTTTTACCTGTATTGAGCCATATTATCTCAATATTTAGAACTAAACCAAAATAAGATTACATTTGTGTGGAAAAGCTCAAAGATAAAATGAGCCGCTAAGCTTGTTTCCTATTCACTGACATTGTAGCAATTTGTTTGCAGTTACAGTATTTTATGAGCAACAACAGACCTTTGACTGAAGGAAACTTTTGATGAGACTTTTGAATAAAGACTCAGACAGTGTACTGAGATTAATGATAAAGAATTAACATTCAGGGTGGATTTTCATTTACACCTCAAATGATTTTTGACCTAGGGGGTCTGAAGAGCTCTGATATAATTATACCGGCATGTGTAAAATAAGACTTTTATTGAACTCCTGTGGGATGGATTAGTCATTTGGCAGTAAATCTGTGAGAAGAAATTACACCTTGTTTCTGTGTTTTTTGTGGAAGTGGAATAGAATGGGTCTTTGTATCAAGCTGAAGCACACATAACATAATAGCGAAGAGGAAGTTTTTTTTTTTTTTTGCTGCTGTCAGATGAAAGGAACAATTAAGAATTCATCTCCAGGGAAATCCATTTATTCATTTGTTACATATTGAACTTTTATAAAACTGTCTTTGTACTGTAACTGAGACATTAAAATTTAGATTCAAGTGGAAACTTGTTAAGGTATTTATGGAGCAACAATAATAAACAATGAAGATAAACAATGAAGAGCTGCCTTGTTTTAATTTATTTCTAGGAACAAGTAAATCGGCGAAAAAAGGCCCAGGTTACCTCAAAGGGAGCAAGGTCTTAATTGAGATTGGCATTTTCTGATGTGATCTTATGTAATGGACAGAAAATAAATCAGTTATTAGTTAAAGGTCCAGTGTGTAGTATCTAATGGTATCTAGTTGCGGATTGCAACCACCTTGTTTGACCCTGTCCTTCCTATTGTGAAAGACTGCATGTGGCAGTGAAATGCCCTCTAGAGCCAGTGCTTGATTAAATTTAATTTATCCATTTTACGACTATTACTACTGTATGAACATGTCAAACATAATGGACTCAGTGGAAGAGAACTTCTTACATATAAAAGGCTCATTCTAAGGTAATAAAAACCTTTCACTTCATTTCTGCCATATTCTGTAAATAGAGATCCTTAAATCTGAGACACTGTACCTTTAAGTTGTTTGTAAAAAAAAAAAAAAAAAAGAGAAAAAAGAAAGAAAAACAACAACAACAACAACAACACAGCTATTGTAACCGACAATTCTTCACTATCAGATGATTGAAAAACAGCTCATATGAGAATGATATGCCAACCAAGTTTGTGGTCGGAGCACATTGAGCCAAATTCGTTACAGGGAACAGCACATAACCACGATGTCTCAGGTTTGGTTCTGGCCAAGGACCATTGTTGCATATAATACCGCGCTCTCTCCCCTTTGTCTGCCTCTTCACTATCAACTGTCCAATAAAAGCAAATATAGCCAAAATGAATATATTATGTTAAGAAAACATTGCTATCATACCTACTTTCTAAAGGGTTTTTGTTTTGTTTAGGAGGTTTGAGGTTTGTGCATGTAGTAAAAACCCCACAGGTTTCTGAAGAGCTGTTATGAACCAGGTGGCTGTCGCATCTTAGCATCCTGAGCAGCTGGAAGCTTCTGTGACAGCAGCCACTGTTGGCCACACTCTTAATTATGCAGATTTTAAGACTTAATCTTAAGTTTAAATTATAAAAAATTTTCATAAACTAGTACAGTTGTAATGGACGGGGAGTTAGCTATAGAGACCAAAACAGCGTTTTGTTAATATGAGATTTAATTGTTTGAAAAAAAGGGGGCTTAAAAAATTTTTTTTTTTTTTTTTTTTATTTTGTTTTTTTTTAAACCCTTGGAATTTCCCCTTAAGTTTATGTAATGGACAGGGGACACTGCAAGAGGATCCTTGTCAGGAAAACACATATTGTTGGAAACATTTCAACAAGCAACCAACAATGTCATAGTTCTGGTGAGGACAATTTTTAAGTGACTCTTTTAAAAGCCATTAATGGACTATAATTACTACATTGTGGCTGTGTTTCAGTGAAAATGTGAACACGCTTTGACAGTACAGTTCATGACAGTCAAGACACCAAGAAAGAGAGGAACGGAAAGAGAATGGGATTGTCAGTACTTTCCACAAGTAATGGGATAGTGTCAAATGTGACTAGCAAAGTTCTTTGAAGATGCACTCAAATAATGTATGTTGAATCCCGCGAGTGTGTAAGACAAATGACTCATCTTGTGGCTTTGTAATTCTCAACATGTTGAAGCGGAAAAAACTGTGTGTTTGTCTGCTACGTTAGCATATCAAGCTAACTAGTTTAAAACACACATTAGTGACCTATAGTCACTTCCAAGGCCAAGACTATCACTACCTATCTACGGTACATTACTGGTTATAATGGGGAAAAAAGCCCTATTGACGACTGGCACACTCACTGGGTGGGAGTTAACATTATCAGCTTTGTCATGTAGAAGTTTAACAGAGTAAACAAGACTAGAGCTGACTAGTTCAGTTCATCAACGTTCATGTTTTTGTGCATCGTTAAAAAGGGCTGAATTAGCATTGTGCATATTTGTGTTTATAGGCTGTAATTTTCAAATGAATCAGCTGGTAACATTATAATGTCAGTTGAAGATGGAGATTTCAACTAACTCATGGAATTATATTTTAAATATCTAGCTAGCTTGCTACAGCAGTTTCATTTCGTTTCAGTAATTTCAGCCTGCACAATGAAAAAATTGGGTAATCTGCTTTTCTCTTTTCTGAAATCAAGGACCAGAAAATCACAATAAATTTTCAGTAGTAATTTTCCGACTATTGCTGTTCTAGAATGCAAAGCTTGGCAGGTGTCTTAGTGAACGGTCAGCTCCCAACCTCTCACCACCATCCATTCATCCATCCATCCATCCATCCATCCATTCATTCATCCATCCATCTAACCACTCACTAAGGGCATCCAGTGCAGTGCAAGCCTCTAATCTGTGGGCCAGAGCAGCTGCTGCCTTGTGGCTGACAGGCAGCAGGGCTCTTATTATTGTACACACATGCATGCACTCACACACATGCAAGCACACATACACACATACATACACCAAAGTCTTCTAATGTGGTAGGCCAGCTGCCAGTGGCGTGCCTTCCCCTCACCAGTGTGACCCAAACACTGCTGCTTGCAGCTCCTGGTACCACTGCTAAACTCATGGGACTTTCCAGTAAAGAAGTGAGAGAGGGATCAAGAGATGGGGGGGGGATAAAGGTACGTAAAGGCAAGAGGAGAGAGTGCAAGGTGGCTTCAACACAAATAATCAGGAGAAAGAAGAAATGAGTGGAAAAAAGTAACAGCGATAACATAACTAGGCAAGGCGGGACAGCAGATGAGAGGATGAGATTTGCGAGGAATTTGGAGAACAATGAAGAAAACAAGTGTTTCAAATATTTGGTTTGACATTAGAACAAAACTTGACAAATGCTGCTCATATCTAAGGCAATATTTACTGATGTGAAATTTATTTGGCAGACTGTCTTCTTCTTTGTCTTCAAGGTAGACAATTTCGCAACGCAGAGGCTATGGAATGTTGTACCAATTTCATAAGAGAAATGAACAGGCTTAGGCTTCTCATCATAGATACATAGTTTAAATGTGGTTTAGTCAAAGTGGGATTCTGTCTCTACAGATTTAGAATGATTGTCTTATTGCAAATTCTTGTCATAATATACTTGTATAAGATCGGCTTATTTCAACATAGACTGTTAGGCTGTTAAACAGGCTAAAGTGTTATAGATGCTGAAAATCCTGGACAGTTAAACATCTGATCATTTACAGGTGTAAATATGCCAACATGAGATTAAGTCTTTATGAACACTGGGCCATTAGGGGCAAAGTGTAATTCTCTTGATTATAGTACTTTTAGCAGTTACATAGCTCTTAAGAGAAACTGTTGTATGCTGTTGTCATAACTCATCTTTGTGCAGGATACAGTGATGGTGGACCTCATATTGTAAATCAGCCTTACATCCTCTCTAGCACAGAGCAAATACTCATTGATCTTGGCCAGTGGTTTTCAATCATGAACTGTTGTCGTTTAGAAATATGCAGTCGAGAGCAAAGGACTTTGACACTCCCCTAACTGTCGGTGCCTTATTCCAGATGTTCAGATCAGCATCTTTGTCCTCCAGGATATGCAGCCTCTTCTATTGTCTCTCTGTCTCAACATTCTGTGCATATTGTCCTTATCTCTCTCTCTCTAGCTATGTGTTTGTTGTTCCTGGTCTCCACAGTGGAGAGGAGGTCAAGTGGCTCAGGTCTGGTGTTGACACGTGGAAGTTACTTGACATCCTCCTAGATCTAGATTATTCATATAGCCTATGTTTACAATCTATCTATAATAGTATCCCTATTATTCATACACCTATTGCATGTCTGTCCATCCTTGAAGAGGAATCCCTCCACTGTTGCTCTTTATGAGGTTCCTTCTGATTTTTCTCTGTTAAAGGGTTTTTCAAGGGTGAGTTCTTCCCCATCCAAATCAAGGGTCTAAGAGAGAAGACCCACTGGAAGCAAACAAATTATACAACATCTGTATGTTCTCACGCAATTTACATGATGTGCAAAGCAGCACTTCATTTTTGTTTGTATCCATCTCCGAAAGTACAATGAAGGTCTTCCCTCATCCGCTGCAGGTAAGCACTAAACTTCCTACCCACCTCTATGTCACTCTTTATATGTTGCTTCTTTTTTTTGGCAAATCTTTGCACCTTCTTTGCATACTTTGCAACTTCAACTTCTTCAAATGACATTTTTGCACCATGATATTAGACTAAATAACATTGGCTTGATCCAAATTGACTTGACATGTCTCCCATGTGGTTAGGTCTAGGCTACTAAAACACTTAGTTATGGTCAGAAGGTGGTGATTTTGTTTAAATATTGAAAATGTCAACATGTACTATCTAATGCTTCAAATCAATGTTGACATTTTCAAATATTTAACCAAAACCACAATTTTCCCCAACCATTAACATGAAATTAAAACAATTGGAGGTTCCTACGTATAACCAAGAGAACATCCATTGCCAAAAGTGCAGGGAAATCAAATGAAATACACCAACAGTGAATGATTTTCTTCTAAACATCTCTGCATTATGTTGACATAAAATGTATCCAGACAGTGTTACACTTCCTACAAAATGTAAAATGTTTACTAATGAATATGATCCTATTGGCTAAACAGACCAGCTAGATTTACCATGTGGACTAAATTACAGTGAATGACTCCACAAAATATTAGTCATCCTTTACCTTGCTAGGTAACATATTCCCAATTCAAAAAAAGCACTGCCCCATTTGCCCTATCAACACTGCACAATGTTAGCATTGCCCGGCTCATTGGCCTCAGCTATTTATGCTTCAGAATCAGCCGGTACATTAGCTTTCCTAAACAACCCTAACAAAGAAAATATTAATTTCCCTCAGCATCAGTTATAGTTAAATACATATAGGCTAAATGACCATTAAATCAAAAGGTTCTAGCAAGATGACCATTCAATTACAAGCATGGTAGGTTAATAGCCAATATAAGAACTTGGTTGGGAATATCCATGTAAATTCATCAGTCCAAGTCTTCTCTGCCCAACCCTGGCCAGCCCAGCCCAGCTAGCAGGCTGCACATCTGCTGGTGAGGTCAGCAATCTCTTCCCATCGCAGTAACTTTAGGATGATGGATACTTTGGCCACAGAGGTTTTCTCTGTGGTTTCCTCCTCTATAGAGCTCAGATCCAGACTTACTCTGTCCATCTCACTCCCCTTCTCTGATTTCTCCTTAACTTATCAGATATCCCCACTTGCTGTATTTAGCGACTATCTCATTTGCAGAAAAATGTTGTTTATTAGTTACTCCAATGCATTTCTGTGTGTGTCCTTTTTTGCTTGTCAGATTTGGGGCCATGAGGAAAGCTTTGGGCAGGGCTAGGCAGGGTTAGGGCTATAAAAAGAAAGCGGGGTAATATCTGTCATATGTTCTACATCGCCTTGGGTTGGCAGTGGCAGCAAAAGGTTTTTAACAGAGGCCAAGAATTCTCATTACGGCTGAACTGTGAGGACTCCTTACTGGTTTGTAGCATTGTAGACTGTGATAGCTACAGTATAGTAGATGGCTATTTATGAGTGAGCAGCATTAATGAGAGCCTGTGAAGGAAACTTTTGTCTCTCTTGTATCCATGTGTGATCCATGTCTTAATTAGTACATAATTGTTTGCTAGCTAAACTGTTATTGTTGTAACCAAACAGCAACTTGTGGCTGAAAAAAGAAGCCAGAGAACTAAGGCCCACTTGAGGCTGGCTACAAAGTGAGTCAGTCTTAAGAAGCCCCCAATGCTAAAATGCTTCACTTAAGAAATAAACATGTTTACAGCCTGGTTTAGAAAATGGTTTCGGCCTCTATTGCTACTTTCCTTGTTGTACTGTACTGGGGGTGAATTTTTATTTTATTATTATATTCAATTATATTAAGGCTTACAGTTATGCATAATCAAGCAACTAGGCTTTATTCTGCCTGTTTCAGCTCCACCCACACTACACTTCTATGTCTATTTTTAGGTTACCTGGGAGCTGACATAATCGTCCATACATCCATATTTTCTACAATCTGTGAAGCCCCCAGGGACTGGGCTGGATTTTAGGGTGATTTTGGCATAGTGGCCATACTCAGTATTGCAACTTACAGAAACATCATGTGACTAGGGCTGTCAAGCGATTAAAAAAAATAATCTAATTAATTATAGGCTCTGTGATTAATTCATCTAAATTAATCACACTTTTTTTTTTTCTGTGAAAAGCATCCAAACATTTCAAATTAAACTGAATTTAGTAGCTGAATAAATCAATGAATAATAGACATGAAAGTTCAATATGTTTTATATGAAAAACTGAAATAAAGTTTTCACTGTTCATATTTAATATGAGCATCTCAGGACAAACCTCTAACCTCAACCTGACAACAGAGTAACAGTCTCTTTGACATCAGGACTTTTTTCCAACATCTTATGTGTCAAAATAAATTTAAGTTAGCTCAGAGGATGATATGTGTAAAACCTCTGCCTGTCCTCTAACACTGACATTGACCTGCAGTCCATTTAGTGGGGCAGTTCGTTAATCAGTTGTCAGTAGACTTCATCAGTTTGCATCTGAACGCCTGGTCGAGTTCGAGTGCGGCTTGGCGAGGCTGGCTGCTAACACTAGCATCAGGTGTTGCTTCTCATCATGTTTACAAAGCAGGTGTTGGCGGAGCGTTTTCCCGACTCAAAGGTGGCACCAGCAGGTACCACGCAGCCTGATTCTTCTTCTTTTATTTAATGGCGGACGGCAGCGTTTAAGTAGCATTACCGCCACCTACTGTGCTGGAGAGTGGGCTGAAGTTTCCTAATTCCACTAGTGGATGCAGTCCGATTAATCTGCGTTATTTTTTTTAGCGCGTTATTTTTCTATAATTAATTAATCGGAATTAACACGTTAATTTGACAGCCCTACATGTGACGCACTGGCTCATACACACTCATTATGAAAGGAGTAGCAAAAAAAGAAAAAAGAAACTGACTGAGTAACACAAACTCCCAAAATTTGATCCATTCTGTCCAATAACATTTGGAGTCTAACAGAGACATATAATTAAATCACATTTTCCCATTCATATATACAGTTAGCCAACAGAAATTCAGTCTGAACAGGGACTTTAGTGTGCTTTCTCTAACCAGTTCTCCTTAATACATCTGTGGTTGTTATTAAACTGGTAAAAGTGCACAAGTAATTCTTCTTGCCGAATAGTTGGCAGTTACCAAACAGCTTCACCCATGCTACACTTGTCTTTTTATCTTGGAGGAGGGCTGAGCCAGATTTGCACATAGCCAACAGATTTGTAGTCTGGTTAACGTAGACGCATAGAAATGTAAACACAAGTGTATTAAATAGCATGTTTCATGTAGTTGTCTTGTTCAGCAGAATGAAAGAATCAAGGGGATTACATTTTTAATTGGACAGGGTCTTGTCTGTATAATGATAACAGAGTTTTAAAGCATCAAGGCCTTAAAACCACATGTGCAGCAGTGTGTGTGTTGTTCTGTCATGCACTGTGTTTTCCACATTCCAACAGCATAATGCTGCATTAAGTACAGTATTTACAATGCAACAGAGACCTTTGTATCTGGTTACAGTAAGATCGGAGGTAGGACAATGTGTAGATTTGGAAAAGCTGAATCACTGAGGCAAAATGCAAGCTGACCATACAGAACTATGAAAACATTTGATAAGACTAACAAAACAGGTCATTGGTTATAGGCAAATGAAGCACAGAAACGTTCGGTTTTTTTTGTAATATCTCTAGTCCTGATTTCTCGAAGGCAAGCGGTACAAATTCATAAT
This sequence comes from Argyrosomus regius, assembly GCA_946959425.1. NCBI lineage: Eukaryota > Metazoa > Chordata > Actinopteri > Sciaenidae > Argyrosomus > Argyrosomus regius. Next base: position 14,067,266 of record OX336895.1, read on the forward strand.
GAGTCACTTGAAACGTACTTTGTTTTGAGGCTTTTGTGGTTTATGAAATGAATGCCAAGAAGGATCAATGCACCATAATGTTTTGAAAAGGTCGTGTTGAATCACACATTTGTTACCTGACCTCAGTTTCACCGTTCCAGCGTTTGAAAAATACGACATTGTAAAGGGTCAATGGGATGAGTAGCCCCCCTCCTCCCCTTTTTACTAGAAAAATACTCAACTGTTGTCACACATGTTCGCGCCGTGTATTAGACTTCCATTCACATTTCATGCACGTGGAGGTTGTACAATACAACACACACACACACACACACACACACACACATATTATGGCCAGCTGTGTCTGTTCATGGGAGGTGATGGTGAGATCAAAGCAGTCATCTTGTCATCCCACACTAGAACTGATCACACACACACAGCGGCATCAGGATGTTGTTAATCAGTAGCAGTAGGAGCTACTGGGGAGGGAAAGGAAGGAGAACTAAAGACAAAAAACTTTTTTTCTTTTTTTTTTCATCTGATGTTCACATGGCTGTTTAAAAAGCCTGCAGGTGTAAGCAGTAATTTCTTTTTATCCTGTGTACACAAATTGGTTAATTGTACTCACATTAATAACTTGTGAAACAAATGCAACCATAAAGGGTTAGCTACAACTGGCCCAGCCAGTTTAGCTACTACAAAGGTGATGAAGTGTGGTGGTGTAAGATGAAAGAAAAAACGCAGATGTTGAATGTATCAAATGAAAACCATTATAATATTTCATTAAAATTGTCTTCCTTACAAGATCCAGTGAATCTATTTCAATCCTATTTCCAACAGTCATAACGCTACATATATTTTCACAAGAATATTATCACAAGAGGAAGACAATGTAAGGAAAATGTATAAAGATTTCAATAAATCCACAGATTACACACTTGAAATACTGTTGATAAAAAGCAACAACAAAGAAAAAGCAGCTACCCCACTGGATGTTAAGCCATTACCGAAGATCCAAAATGAGTCACAGGCTTGTGTCTGGTGGGTCACCACATGAAGTCTATGATTCAATGAGCCTGTGTCCCAGGATGAGCCTGTATTTCCTAAATATAGGTGCCAGATTGTAAAAGTTAAGGAAACCTTGTGAAAAACAAATCTTCTGCACACTGCTCATCTGCTTTATTTACGAAACGGACTGACCGATTTCTCAGTAAAATCAACTATATTTATAATGTGTCGCCAGTATAAATCTCTCTGACCGTTAAGATGTCTAAAACGCCCATAAATTGCTCTACATGTGGGATGAAGTCTTTGATTCTACGGACAGACTAAGTAATGACTTGGGAGTCATTAGATGAAGAAGTTAGTACTGACCCACTTTGAGGGGGAAGGCTATTTGCTGTAGCTAAATAATAGGGTGAGGTCGACTCCCAGGTCAGGTGAATGAGTGGTTGTCCCTTTTGAGGATCAAGAGAAAATAATTTGTGAAATGATCCACACTTACACACGCACACACACACACACACACACACACGTACTCATAAGCATATGTGTGCCCACATGGTCACACGCATTTACATGAAGTAACTTTAAGTGCACAGTCATAACATGCTGGAGGAAAATGAGAAAATCTCTATGGTTATGTCAATTGAATAATTTTCTCTGCTAAGATTATCAATCTAGCAAGAATAGACAACACCCTCTCTTTTCACTAGAGGGAAAATTACAGGCATTTTGGTACAAAGAGGCTGTATATAAACTCTTTTCAAAAGCTGAACTCTAGAAATGATTGTGCTGCATTATGTTCTTGATGTATGGATATTTGAAACCAGGTGATTTCACAGAAAACAGCTTTTTCATTATTGTTTCCAGTAAAACTTCTGCAGCTGTTCTCTCACATCTAGCTCTCCTAGCAGTTACACACAGTTTCAAGATGTCTTGCTTATTTGAAAATGTTACGGGAACAAGAGCCTTGAGTTACGGTAAGTGTTTGTGTGTGTCTGTGTTGAGTCACCATTCTTGAGCCAGTCACAAGGTCAAAGGGCAAATGAGGTCCCATTTGCCTCAATGGGAGCGATCTGCTTGTATTCACAGGCTACTTGTGTGGCTCCTAAGAGAGGGAGTCAAGCGAGGAATGGATAGAGAAAATAAAAGTTCATTTTGAAGCCTTATCATCAGGGTATTTAACAGCCCCTCACTCTGCAGACAGGAGTCGGCTGTAATGACACAATTGTATCCAGATGATTGTGACGGAGGGGAGGATCTCTTTAAAGTCTTTTCTCACAGGAACCTTTTTTTTTTTACTTGTTTTTACAAATGCACACATAGAACTGACAAATTAGCTTGCAGCTTCTGATTGAGATAAGCATCATTATTATTAGACTTTCATCATCTGTTGACCAAACACAATGAACCCATGCTCCCACATCAGGGTGTCCAGAAGATAGCCTCAAAGGCAGTAGTGGAAGAGGTATTCAGATCCATGTCTTTAGTAAAAGTAGAAATACCACACTTGACAAGTAAAAGTCCTGCATTTAACACCTTACTTATCACCTTACTTATGCGGTATTATCAGCTAAATTTAAAGTATCAAGAAATCATTCTCAGTTTTTACTGGATTAGTATCACTGTTGCATAAATTTGCAAGTTGCATTTTACTGCTGTAGATGTTTAAGGAGCTAATTTTAAGATAATCTGAACTACTTTATAATATAATGTTAGGTATTTTATCTACATCAATGCAACATTTGCTCTTAGATCATCATATATTTTAGCATCTCTCTCCTGTGAGAACCACATATCCCTAAAAAGTGAAATGCATTTTCCAGCTAATCAGAAAAAAATCTAATCAAATCAAATTTGGAGGGACATGGGTTTTCACTAGACCAGAAAAGTATGAACAAACTTAATCAAGTTCAAGTTAAGTTCAATTGTCACATATACTTATGCAGATACAATCATAATGAAATGTGAAAGTAAGTAACTAAGCTGACAGAGAAATGTAGTGGAGTAAAAACTAAAGTTCCCATAATCATATCTTTAGTAATCAAGTTGTTTTGACTGCCTGAATGGAGCCTTTACACATAATGAATAGTTGAAAACAACCTGTCCAATAAATAAAGTAAACATACTATAATCCCTTCACATAATCGTGATATTTTCTCCTTTAGATCTGATGTCATGAATCATGACATCTCATTTAGACCTTCTAGTGAAAAAGAAATTTTCAACTAACTTGGAGTAAAACATACCATCAATGAGCCAGTAAATCTAGCGTAATTTCCATCTTTTCTCATTTTCTTGTGTTATTTTGAACTCTAAATCACTGCACTGGAAAGAAGAACAAAGCTGACTGTCTTTGAAATATACAGTCACTGGTTATCATGATGTTTTTTTGGTCTTGGACCTCTGTGAGGGTTGGTTACGGTTGAAATCAGGGCCATTCATAGCCATAGCAACCATACAAGACAGAGACGCTGATGAAAATGTGATCATGGCTGTGTGTGCATGTGTGTACATGTGGTATCATGGGAAGGTTTTATCGAGCGGACTAGAGGTCCAGACTGAGGGGTGAGACGTTGACAACTTGGTCAATATTTCCATTAGGTCAAACGCTTACTTCACTCCACACTGACCTAACATTTAGCTACCGTCAGTCTAGTCTGACTTTGTTCCTGGAACGCTGCCAGCTAACAGAGACACACACCTAAATATATTTAGAAACATGTAATAATTACAGCTATACACAACACAAACATGCATGCTAATTAGACAATGTACATATATATATATCACCACTATACATAAAGAGATGGAAAATAACACTGTTTTCAATAGGAATGTCTGTTTTATGTGTTTATGTTTGTCAGAAAAAAGAAGCCTATTGAAAAAATTACATAATCAAGACAAAATATTGTATTAAAAGTTCTTAAAAATATCAGTAACCTCATTTCTGGTGCAATATACATAGGAAAAATGTGAATCCAAATTGCTGACACAAACTTCTGGCAGTTATTACATTCACTATTTTGGTAGAGTTTATCAGTTGTTCCGTATTGTTATTGTTGTGCATCAAATATAATATGAAATATCCATAAAATGTGTCACTTAGTCAGGGGTCTTCAGTTTACCCAATGATAGAAAAGAGCCCCCCTAAGGAAAAAAGGTTGGGAACAAGTGGGTTAAACATTAGTGAACAACAACTTTTTATTGCGGAGTTGTGGGTTTCAATTTAGTTCATTATTTTCCCTTCCTGCACTCTGTATTACACACTGTGTAATAAAGTAGAAATATCGTAATCACAATAACAATATTGTACTAAATGTGTATATTCATTCATTTAGCTTATTTTAAGATACTTGAAGTAACCAGCCCACATCCATGACACAATGAACTACTACATATTTAAAAATAAATAAATAATTTTGTGTTTGACAACCACTGTCCATACGATATCTACATCAGCCCAAAGGCATTGCCTTCATGTTATTGGCCCCATAAGGTCACCATTAACACCCTGCCACCATCAGCAGGTAATTTATTGCTTTAATTACAGACAGAAAGAATACCGGAAAGATTTTATAACCACTCTAATAGGTATGACCCCCTGCAGGTCTTCTACAGGGTCAAAGAGGATCACCATCACTCTTCACAAAATGAGTTCAGGGCCTGGGAATCTGAAGTGGGTGGAAAGCTTCAGAGTTTAGAGTTTGAGGTGCGCAAAACATCTGCAGAAGCTAAATGTGATACTGAATAATTTATCTATTAGTAAATCTATGACTATAAATTACTGGCACATGAAGGAAGACGGAGATGCTTGGACTCCTTCATAGAGAGTAAATTAAACATTGTACTTGAAATCAGGTGTAGCTCGTGAAAAAATATATAAATTAATATAGAGGTACATGCCACAGCAACATTTCAAGCATATACTTTGAAGATATTTATTCGTGCCATTTAATAGTAGGCAAGGAGAGCCTGCAGGTTTATAGGATACAATCACATTTTGTGGTTCTATAATAAATATGGTTAGTTTGTCTGATACTGTGATATTCAAAAAATAGTGAATTCTATTAGATAAGAATATTAAATAGCTGAAAAATCGCTGTAGGGTCTTGAGGAAACGTAAAATAAGAAAGATTTGGAGAGTCATGCATGACATCACTGAGTCAAAAAAATAGAACTACAACACAGTAGCAGCTGCAGAATACACAAAAACAACATCCATTAAACATTTGAAAAATGGTATTTAACGTTTTTCTTTGATGACGATTCAAATTCTAGCTGCATTCCTTTCCCACGGCATTTCTTTTTTTTAGATTTCTTAAAATTTCTCAAAAACCAACCAAAACCACAGTAACATCAACCAGATTCAACCAGCAAAAATTCTTAGTTGAAAAAACATTATTGGTTTGAACCCCTGCATGGTTCCATATGTCTATGGTCAGCCTGAGCATGCATCTGTTTATGTGTGTGTTTATGTGGTTTGTGAGTGTATTTGCTTATATACAGTTAAAAGTGTTGTCTGTGTGTGTTGTACTTGCATATTAGTGTTCATACATGTTATATTTGTGTTACAAAAGGCTCACAGGAGTGTATGTTTGTGTGTATGTGTGCATGTTTTTGCTTATGTTTTCTTGTTGGCTGCAGTGGGTGAGCAGGGTGGGGCAAATAGACCCTGATGTGGTTGCCTCTGCGTTACTTCAACACATGGTGACGGGGGCATGAGGCTCCACGCATCACCAAGAATGTCTGGGAACCTTCTGTGTGTGTGCTCATGAGTGTATTTGTGCATGTGTGCGTGTACAGTATGATTTTTTGATGGCCGATGTGGCCATACTGATCATTATGTATTTGTGTGTCATGACGATGGCCTGGGAATATTTGCTTCAGATACTAAGAGCAGCTGCCCAGCTAACCCCCAATGGTACACCGCCATCAATATCAATCTTTCTGGGAATGAATCTCTCTTTCGCTATATGCATATGGATTTTTCCATGTTCATGTGTTTCTCAGATGTTGCTTTATGATCAAAATTTCACTTTTTATACAAGGTTACACGGTTTCTGTAAGCTACTGTTGCTCTACACACCACAGAAAGTGTTTAAATAGACTTTACAACATTCCCTTCATACTGTAGGTGCCTCTTTTTCTTTCCTCTTCTTTCAGAACACACACTTAACAAAAGCTTGTCTGGGTTCTATAACCCTAATGTCTTACAACATGACTTATATGATTTCAGCTGGTAATAATTTTTTAATTCGTTCCATTGTTTTGCGTTCTGTTTAGTTGTGTTTACCCATGTAGCAACAGCATGACTCAAGTACAGCTTGTGTTCATTGTGGCAGAGGTGGGTATGACATCCCTTGTTATACTCCGTGGATGCTTTTTGTCCCTTAAACCCAACACATTGTCTTCATCATTAGGTTGACTTGTTTCCATTTCTAGTTTTATAAGTTTTGACTCTGTAAGTTGTATAGGCAAACATTCAGACACACTTGCCTTAGTGAGCCTTTTGTAACACTATAACATGAATGATCAGGAATTTACAAGTACAACACACAGTTACAATACTTGTAACTTACTGTACTTGTATAAATACATTAATACACTCACAAACATTGAGATTTGCCCCAAAACACGACAGCTGTCATATCAGTATTATTAAAAATTATGCTATGTGTTATTACCTCAGACTGATACTGAGGAGTGTTAGTCATCTATAGTGAACTGAAACCAAATAACAGTGACATTTAAAATGTGACTAATTAAAACATGACCTTCAGTTAGGCATTTGACTTTGTCCTCCTCCTCAGTGAGCAATAGCATCTCAGTGCATGCTAAGCAGTTGCACAGACCAGTTGCATGGAAGTCTGGGCATGCATGTTTCTGCTTTGTTTGGGAAGACCTTAAGGCATGACAGCGTGATATCCAGAAAATAAATTGAAATTACTGCAACTGCATGTGAACAAAAGCAGAGAGCATGCTTTAATGAGAAACTCCACATTGCTGCAGCCAAGCTCGTAGTTGGTAGGACTTATATACCATTTCCAAAATAACTTTGTTAAGTGTCGTGGTATCATATATCTGTTTCACAACACACAACTCTGTAAATTGTGGCTATGACACATGTCGAGGTTCTCCACGCGGTTCCGTGGCGGTTCCCCGAGCGGTTCCTTGAGCGGTTCTCGTGGTGTTCGCTCTCCAAGCAGCTGCACAGAATCGGGGCCAATCCACTGCTGACTTGACTGTTCTGCTTCCAGAAGTCAACCAACCCAGGCAAATGGAGTTCAGCTTTTCCAGGGATCTCGGGCTCCCGGGATCAAACATCGTTGCTAACAGGCGGCCCCGGCAGGCAGGCAGCGGTCACCACAGCACCGGCCCCTGGGCCAGAGGGAAACACCCTCCCTGTGGCTTCCCTCTTCTGACAAATATTAAAGACCTGGCCTTCCCCTTTGGCCATTTTTGTTATCCTTTATTTGCGTGCCATTTTGTAGCAGTGTAAAGAAAAGAAAAGAAAGAATCAATATGATCTTACGCTCCATTATTTGTGTTTAATATTGAAGAATCAGTTCAAATCCAAAAATACAACAAAAACAGAAACACACTAAAGCATCAACATCTGTTCAAACACTTTCAGTAGCTTACTTTTATTGATGTTTTCCTGTTATGTCTCCCAGCTGTTAAAATATGAGAATGCATTTTTCTGAAAGGATTTAACAGAAATCATCATTGCAGAGTTTTCCATCATCAGCTACAAGTGAATGTTCTCTTGTCCCTTTTATTGGTCTCTCTCTCTTTTTGCCTTGCTGTCCCTTCTCCCTTCTCCCTCCCTCCCTCTCTTTATCTGGCAGGGTTACGGGATTAGTAGCTGCATCTTCAAAGGCACGGCCATATGCCTGAAGATTTACTACAAACACACAGTGGATAATTGCACTGAGGGCAAAGGATTTACACTCCAACAACCTGGAATCACAGGACGCTTCATTGACTGCTGTTAACATTTCACTGTTACCTTTCGTATTAGACGGCTTGACAGAAACCCACATGCAGCACTTTATGCATTGTTCAAGTTAAGATTAATTTTCCCTCTGAATCATTATGTGACTCATAAAACATTTGCGTGTGGCAACTCCCTCCTTCTCTTCATCCCCAAAGCAAAATATACTAATTACACAATTCAACCAAAGTGCACTTAGGTGCTGAAGTGTATAAAAGAGGCATTAAAAACAAATACCTCATCATTGTCAGTTTAAGAGGCTTTATTGAGCATGTAGAAGGCATATGAGAGGGAGTGGCGTAATGGAGTGATATGAAGAGGTCTCCTTGTGTCTCTTACATTCTGACACCAGGTGATGTTTGAGTTCCTTCACTTCACCTTCGCTTCCAACAGCTTGGGTATAATAAAGACTTGTGTAAACAATCAAAGCATGGTGAGAAAGTGAGAGGTGAGAAGTAAAAGCTGACGAGAGTTCACAAAGAAGGGTTGCCTTTGTTTAAGGATAGTAAAAGAGGGAGAGAGAGAGACAGAGAGAGAGGGGGGCTGATTGAAAAAAGTACCACAAAGTTTTGAAAGTCAAGCTCATTTTCTCCTCTTGTGGAAGAAGACATGTGGAGAGCAGGTGTTAGAGCCAGCTGTGACAGAAAGAGGAGATGGTGCTAGAGCATAGGGAACTGCTCCCTCTACAGGTCATTCAGAATCATTACATCTCAGTGTTGAGATAAAGGGGTAGGTCAAGACATGCCCAGGCAAGGACCATTCAATCCGTGGACTGATCACCCTTCACTGGGTATCCTGGACCAGGTGTGTAATAGCCCTCAGAAAGCTCATGGAGCACGTTCACCATTTCTGCAGAATTAAAACATAATGGTCCCAGTGCAACACCAATGTGGCAGCAACGATTGAACATTTCTTTAGCTTAAGATGCTGTTGATGCCAGAAGTGTCTGTCTCTGATGTGTCTGATGTCATTGTTACACATCCTACCAGAGGGAAAAAGAACATAAAATGGAGTGCAATGTTGTAAAACACAATGGAGCATTTTTATGGCTTCATGAAAAATAGATGAATGTTACGGGCATGTGGTCTTTCTGTCTCATTCCTGAATTTAGTTGATGGACACTTAACGCCGTTGGAAAATTGAATTAACAATGTTGGGTAATAGACAAAGTCCCTCACAATAGTCCAAAGTCATTTACCCCATTTCTGTTCCCTTTATCACCAACGGGTCCAGTTGCCTTGGATGCAATGCTGAAACACCAGCAATTCACATTAAAGTCATGATGAAAAACTATCTCAGCGTGTCCTATGTAAAAATACCTAAGGTTAGTGATTTACTCTATCTTGTAAAGATTTCCCATCCTTGTATGTGAGTATGTGTGTGTGTGTGTGTGTGTGTGTGTGTGTGTGTGTGTGTGTGAGTCCAGTGCATACGTATATACGGTATATATCCCATTTCAGTGAAGAACATACCACACCATAGCAGGACATGTAATAAAAACAGATATATAGCTGTATGTATTGCACATGTTACTGCATTGAAGAATGTGGTGAAACAAACATTTAAAAACTGTTTCTAAACAGTGCAAAAACTGAAACGTTTTTACACTTTATTATTCTACTATGATATTTTTAAGCAATCATATTCATACCACAACATTTATTGAGGCTGCATTGTTGTTGAGGCTATGAAACATACTATTACAGTAGCAATGAATCATCAGACAAACCTGTACTCTGAGTGAACCCTCAGGATATTTTGGAACCACTGAAATAAACATTTGAAAAGTATATACCCCCAAATAATCTTGACATACAGTATCATAAAGAATAGATATCTTCTTCCATATTTATTTACAACTTTATTTTTATATTTTAAAACATGTATTGCACGAAAAGCTTATTTTATCCTCATAAATGAGGTTTCCAACTGTCAAGTCCATGAAGAAAAGAAGTAAGGAAAAGATGGATGGTACCAAGGGACACCCCTGCTGTGTACCAAAGCCTGCCAACTAGCAAAGGAGAGCCTCACAAAGGAAGCTTCATTTATTCTTTGGGCAATACTTTGCATTCAGAAGGCTGAGTCTTTGCTTATTAAACCAAATCAATCACTATGTTGAGGATACCTACATTAAAATGTCACTTTAAGTTTAAGAGAAATAAGGAATGTTTTGTCTTATACAGCCATACCACAACAGCATGATGACAGCAAAATTAGGAAAAAGTAACAACTAAATTGAGGCATTTAATGAAACAATTGTGCCCTGGGCCATGTTAGGCACTGATCAAGTTCAAACATTTGTTAAATAAGAAACATTACAGGAAAATATCACATTCAGTGTTCCTGTTTCTTTGGTGGTTTGTGTGAGCATGTGTAGGCCTCCAGACCAAACAGTCAAATTCAATCGTCCAATTATTCTGTTTATTAGGTGGTTTGTGATGGTGGTTTCGGTAAAGACACACCAGCCAAACATTTAGCCTTTTGTTTTGTTAATGTCTGGATATGGGTATTTACAGAGTGCAAAGCATCAAACAATTCTGTGGAAGATGGAGAATATCTTGTTTTTTATGGTTACTGACCACAGTATTTATTCGGCCATTGAAGGAAATCCTAAACTTACAAAGGAAATATGGGACCAACTTAAGCAAACAACAACATTTGGACCTGTAACACTCATAAGAGACCTCCAATTTCTACATTACAAAGATTTCAATCTGTACTAGTCATAAGGGACCTCACATACAGAGAAAAACAAGGACATGTGATTTTCCTTCCTGTGTTATGATCAGTAATCTATGAGCCCTGTGTCCTAACAAAGGTCTAAGCCTGAATTTTTCACTGTACATCACAGAGATAATCTCCAGATGAAGATGTCTTATCAGTAATTATGTTTAATCCCCTCCTCAGTATGTGTGGAAAATAAGCCTGAAAGTTTTTACCGCTCATTAAATACTTACAGTCGTGGTGTTATGGAGCACAGTGTGTTTGTGTATGTATCCGTGCGTCTGTACACACATACAGTATATCACAAGCAAGAGTAAAAAATACTTAAGGGTATATATTAGATATTTTTCAAATCGTGTCTGCATTTGTGTGTGTGTGTGTGTCTCTATACGTGTGTTTGTGCACATGAATTAGTGTGCTTGCGCATTCCTGGCCCTCCAAAACCATGAATAATAAGCTTTACTTTGACATGCCCTAAAGATGAACTTGAGAATCAGCATCATTTGACTTCTTAGCTTTTGACATGGCTGCCAGTCAGCATCAGTGGTTGGATGAAACCAGAGCTGCTGCCCTCAGAGGATCTTCTCTCACCCTCTTTCTGACGCCCCCCCCCTTCCCACCTCTCCCTTGTGTACTGCTCTGTCTTATTCTTTCTGTTCCTTGCTCGGCAGTTCTCCACTTCCTGCACTGGCCAGGTAAATCTGTTTCATATGACTTTGCAAAAGGGGCCCTCTGCAGAGGTTAACAGCAAAAGTGGATCTCAATGGTAGAAAAAAAAATAATAATTTATACCTTCTGTAAGACAACACAGTTATGCAAGATAATGCATGATGCATGTACCCTAAAAATTAATATTTATTTATGCATGTCAGGTGGAATTTCTGTCTTACACCCACTGCATTTGACTCAAGAATTCAAGTTTAGTTTAGAATTCCTTGCGTTATCAATATTTAAAGAAAACCTTTGGAAATAGTTCTTAATCTCATTTGTATTTTTCAGTGAGTTAGATGACAAAATCAATACCACTATAAATGATGGAGTTACAGGCGACTCTGGTTAGCTTAGCTTAAACAAACAAGATATAACATATCAACGTCAAGCTTAAGAAGTGCTCATAGGTGTATTTTGTTATCTGTGGACAGAGCCAAGCTAGCTGTTGCGCCCTGCCTCCAGTTTTTTGTATTAAGCTAAGCTAAGCCGACTGCTGGCTGTAGCTTCCTGCTGTAATGTTCAGATACACAAGTTGTATCAATCTTCTCATCTAACTCTCAGCAAGAAGCAAATTTGTGATGTGCATTTCACAAAATGTTTAACTTCCTGCTCTGTTTTTTCAAGTTGACTATACTGTATATGATGCATATACTCTGCATGTACTCTATCTTTGGAGCATTTCTGCTTATTTGAGCATACTGAATGCACATTAGAGGGACGATACCTGAGAGTTCTGTCAGGTTTGGTCACGTTGGCTTCTTTTCAATGAATATATCACTCATATAAAAATAAATAAAAATGAAACTCAGTGCTCCAGCTTACATTAACTGCATTGGGCAGGACAGCGTGGGTTCAGGTCGGGCTAAGTTACTACTCTCTCGGTTTCGAGTCAGGTTTGGACAGAAATATGTGACCTGAGCCACCCTTTAATGTACACGTCTGCATCTGTTTAGCAGGAGTGCATACTTGTGTGGGTGTGTCACTAAATATGTTATAGTATATTTTAATTATCCACAAAGCATCTGAACTGTATACATGGAGCAGTTCAAGTAAACCTTACAATCCAAACCCATAACAGAGCAGTTTGGATTCTCTGTTTTCCAAGCTTTGATATTACTCAGCCGCAAACTGGCAAATGGGAGATGATGGGTGACTGTTGCCAAGTTACAAAAGGTGAAAGGTTAAGTCATGACTTTCTCTGTCATGGTGTTTTTAGAGAAGGCCACACACTCCTGGATACTTACAACATGCTTGTCTTAGCAAGAAGGATAATTTGGCTCTGTCTTTATTTGACTCTTGTCTCACAGCCTGTGCCTTTACTCTCACTCTCGAAGTTTTATATCACTGTCTCTGCTTCTTAATCTCTGGTTTGTCGCCCACTGGCTTGACTTTATCTCTATGTCTCAGTCTTCACTTTCTTCTCTGTCAGCGTTCCTCTCTGTTGTCTTAACCTCCTCATATGCCACTGGTGCGTGCTTTAACAGATTGTTCTGTCTACAATAGTCTACTACTAGGTGACGGCCAGCAAAACATTACTTGTCCAAGTACATGCACAGACACCAACGTACAAGAAGGTCAGTCATATTCAAACATGATCAGAGAGCTGAAGATGTGACCAGGTCTGATGTTCTGAAACTGTCAACCAAACTAATAAAATCCAAGTTCCAAGGTCACTGAACCAAAAATTATCTTTGGCATCTTTTCTCTGGCCAGAAAATGACATTTAGTCCCTACTTGGTGTCAGATATCATCCAGATTTCACTAATCAAGTAATTAAAGTTATCCCGAAGTTCATGTCTGACTCACACATACAACCTCTTTCTGTTTCTGTCACTTGTTTTCTCTATCCATCTCTTTTACCCACACACTCTAACAGAGATCCAAGGTCATTATGGAGAGCCACTGAGCCAAAGACGATCAGAGAACGCAGGGCAGCTTAACCCCAAAACCCCAAAGAGTATGATACGTAGCCTTTTACATGGGCTGATATTATCATATTCATGCCTCATTCATAACAGACAGACTGATCAAAAAACCTTGAGTTGTTCCAAAAGGTCATCTTTGGGTTCACTGTAGGTCAGCCTAACCCATGAAAGCTGAGGGTCATGGGAAGCTGCAGTTCTTGGCTCAACTGGATAGGAACTTCACTGACAGGTTCTCTTGGAGGATGTTTGTAAAATGGCCGACCACTGATACCACAGTAAAGAGCAGCACTCGGTAACTTTGCCGTACATCCTGGGCCAAGGACATGGCGAGCACATCATGACCAATGATCTGAACCAGGGAGGAGGCACTGAGAAAGGAGTGGAAGAGTGTGGCCTTTACTCTGGGTTTGGAGTAGGAGAGGATGTGTGGACGTGTGTGTGTGTGTGTGTGTGTGTGTGTGTGTAATAGGGAGAGCAGAGAGAGAGAGTATGTGCCTGTGTTTTAGTGGGTTGAATTGGTTTGATTACATTTGGAGATAGCAATCAGCCCCATTCCACTCGCTGCTTTATTGTGTTTGATGTCCGATGAGCATCCAGACGGAGCAACTCAACACGCATAGCCTGTTAATGTACACACAGACAGGCGCGCGCGCACACACACACACACACACACACACACACACGGTGGAGAGGTATGTCAGACAGGGCACCATTAAACTGGCGTATTCTAAGTGAGGTCTGATGTTTTCTCTTGTTGTGCCAACACTTTGTATGTGACGGTAGCAGCACAGGTGAAAAGAAAAAAGAAACAGCCTGACACCATCTGCTAGCGACTTCTGACACTGTATCATCTCTTTCGTTTCTTTATATTTCCATGTTTATCTGTCTGTCTGTATCAGCCTTAATATCTCTCATTTTTTGGTGGCAAGTGGTTTCCTTTGTAAGTAAACACATTTGGAAATGCTCTGTCACTGTTTAGGGTGGGAAAGAAATGTGTGTGTCTGTGAGTGATTGTGGTGGGGAGGTACGGCTCACACACACACATGCAAATGTTTGACTCGATGCCGTGGAAACGGGCGATGTTTGGTCCTGATAGTTTCTCTCTCTCTTTAATTGTGGGGAAATGGGTTTCAGATGTTACTGCGCGACTGATCACTTTGGGCCCCGCTCGGCCCCGTCATGTCCTCCCAAACCACATCAAGGAGCCCAGGGCTGATGTGGGACGATAGCAGCCCAGTAAGGGAGGCCCACTGTGGGGCTGAAATGATCCTCTGGGTGCCCTTGCAATAACAGGATCCACATTAGCAGTAGCCGTGTGATCTGTCTGCTAAACTAAGCTGCTGCCTACCGTGTGATATGTGACGCTATGACACAAAAACAACAAATCAAACATAATTGGAGCAAATGGTTTTCGGCTGTAGTTTGTTGAACGTAGTTTTTTTTCTTCAGTCTTTGATATGTGATATGAATAACTTTTAATGCTAAAATAGATGCTGGTGTTGGGCTTCTCCATTTGCTCTTCTGCTGTGCAGGATGGGTCAGAGGTCAGGGTTGTCTACAGAGCTGTGTATTAGGAGCTGGCAGGAATTTAGTGTCTTGGAAAAGGACTTGACCACACAGGCGCTTTAAGACCTGAGACTCTAGTGTAAATCTTCACAGTTTATTTTGTTCACTTTTTCCTTTCCATGTTGTGAGAGCCAATTAAAAAAAACATGGAGGTACTTTAAACACTTTATGAGTATAATCAAACTAATGAAAACTATCCTCCACATATTTTCAACACCTGTTGAAGAGATGGTAGATCACTGTGGGTGTAACAAACCCACATTCCAGTAATAGAGCCTTTCGGTTGCTTTGGTTTGTTTTCCTTGGATGACTCCTTACCCCTGGGTGAGGAGGACTGGTAATTCACATGGGAGAATGTAGGGGTTGATGTCATGTGTTCCAGCATCAAGAGTGGGGGGGTGTGGGGGAACGCAAAGACAGAGAAAGTTTGGGATGCAATGCTGCCCTCTGCTGTTGGGTAAGACGATGACAATATCTCACTTAAGAGAAACAGGCACAAAATTGTGACTGTCCAACCATCCAAGCACTATACTTACCTACATACAGTTTTAGGTAGGAGGTACTTCCCTTCCACTTTATTTAAGATGGACTACATTTACCTGACAGCTAGTCAGGTACTTTTCCGGTTTAGATTTCACATTAGCATATCATTGTCCTTAAACAAAATTAAACTAGTGGTACTTGGCCTCTTAGGCTTGTGAATGTGTCTACCTTGGGCCCCTTGTTGTGACTCTTAGATATCTGAAATGTGTTTCAGATATCTAAGAGTTGTAAGTAGTTCCACCAAACATTGATTTTCTATTATATCATTTCATTTAAATAGAAGTTAATAGTTAATAGTTTGAGACCCAAACAGGTAAAATCATCCATTATATAATAGCTGAAAGTATGAGTACAAATTTGTGGACTGGATAATCTAACTGTATATAAAGTAGTTAAAACTAGCTCCATCCTACGATTAAAATGCTACTTAGTGTACACATTAATAAATCTGTTTTAGCAATCTAATTAGTGTAAAATCTAATAATAAATCAGTCACAGTGGCCATTTTACATCACATTTTGCTTATAAAACTCTTTGTGCAACTCCCCATACATTCATCAAGAAAAGGGATTTTTTTTTTTGTGAGTTACCAAATGATAATTAATACAAACCACCAGACTTAACATCTATTTTTATCAGTTACTTCTAACTGTCCACACTAATTATGTAAACCCTCAAGCAGCTGATGCAAAACTGACATATCGTTCTTTCATTTGTCAGTTCAGAATGTGTAAAAATATGAATGTGAAGTGTTGTATCGCTCAGTAAAAAACAAGCTTCTTTTCAAAGCATTTTTCATGTAGTTTGAGGTACTGTGCCACTGTGTTTTGCATTGATTGATGGCTTAAAATGTGTTTGAGTAGAGATTTATTCTTCCTGGGTAATTTCCAAGGGGATTTTCTATTATCCATCTACAGTATGAATTTTCATGAGTCACATTGGCAACAGGACGATATGAGCAGCACAGTTGTCCTTTTACCTACTGTCTTCTTTCAACCTGAAATATTTCAAGCATTCACTGGACACCTGGGAAATGAAGTCCCTCAAGAATGTTCTGGATTCTGTGTCTGTCCTGAGGTCTCCTCCTTTCATGGTAAGGGCCCTCAAGAGACAAATCTGACCCCTGACCCATATTTCACCTGATCTTATCGCCTTCTCTCTAAAGAGTTGTTCTTTTTTTTTTTTTTTTTTTTATTTTTTTTTTGGCCTTTTCAAGCTTTATTTGATAGAGACAGCTGAAGAGTGACAGGAATGCAGGGAGAGAGAGATGGGGAATGACATGCCGGAAAGAGCCCTGGGCTTCCGCAGCAAGGACCAAGCCTGCGCACATGGGGCGGCTGCTCTACCAACTGAGCTAAACACCG
This sequence comes from Argyrosomus regius, assembly GCA_946959425.1. NCBI lineage: Eukaryota > Metazoa > Chordata > Actinopteri > Sciaenidae > Argyrosomus > Argyrosomus regius. Next base: position 14,084,077 of record OX336895.1, read on the forward strand.
CCCCTAAAGAGTTGTTCTCACAGATTGTCATGAGTTCATCTGCAATTCTTCTTTTTTATCAAAACAAATGTAATCTCTAGAAATAACACATTTTTATTCAATGATCATACTTCATATTCACTCATGCATGCTTTCTACCAAAAACCAACCATTGCTTTGACAGCTTACACACATTAGTGGGGGATTTTAGATGAGGTTGGTGTTGATCAGCCCAAGGATGATACTTCTAAAGCGATCCTCAGTGTAGGTTTTCTAACAAAGTTCCACCGGAGCGAATGGCTGATGCGTGTTGTCCAAAACAAAGAAAAAAGCGTAAATTTTCCACATGCACTTTAACTCACGATACCTGTCCTCTCACACTTCAAAACACAGCTTCAACACGGTCAGAAAAACCGTCGGCCCCTCAGGCTCTCCTTTCCTCCACACCGGCTCCCTTCCTAAATGCCGTGGCACAGCTACTTTCTTAAAGACACAGGCGGCTATTTTTATCTGTCTCACCAAAATTATTAAAAAATGAGTTATCAGAGTTTGTGCAAATAATAATTAAATTATTAAACTACTATGAAATACAAAGTATATACTCCATAATGAACTGAAATTACTATGAACTGTTTTATCAGTCACACGGCACCTACATTACCGGCCCCTAATTGTTCTGATAACGTAACTTAGAATAATTACCACAATTTCCAAAACATTCCATTTTTAAACACAAAAAGACTGCCTTTAATAGGCATATGAAATGTCCACTGTTTTGCCTATTAACTTCAAACAAGGATAAAAGTCCACTGGCAGCCAATCTTCATCTTCATCAGTTGCGTAGAAAAAGATAGAATGATAGAAAAAGAGAAAAGAGACAGAAAGAGAAAGAGCCAGAGGTTACCAGCACTTGGCTCATCATGGGAGCTCAGTCTTTACCACTGGCCCACTCAGATTCCACGAGCAGACAGATCTTTGTAATGGGTCTGTCCAAGATGAATGATAGGTTGCTTGTTACTCACTGGCATGGCTGCCCGACTCAGCCTTCCACCAACACGCAGCACGCCGTCCTGAAGTATGGGGTTCAGCTTGTACAAGGGGCTGCTGCGCTTCACATTTTGTCTTTTGTTCAGAGCTGCAATCTCTTCTGAGAATTTCTCCTTGTGACAGAATTGGATAATGTGAAGCTTAATGTGAAGGTCTTCCACTGAAATGTGTGTGCTCTTGTAGCTTTCTTTAAAGGAGTTCATCTGACTTTGGATCAGCTGCTGACTACTGTCCAAGCATGCTTCCTCACTGGCTGCACACAGCTCTTTCCTCCTTTGACAGAGACTCCACAGCAAATCTTTAAGCTTCAAGAACCACGCCACAGTCCGTTTCAACTTCATCCAAGATGAGAAGTAGTGGATCAGTTTCTTAAACAGAGTTACACTTTCTTTCACACCTATGGAGTTAACTGTAACTCTTTTGATCTCAGGATCATCCAAAGCAATTTCTGCATCGCTCAACGGACTCTTCAGCCAGCACTCAACTGGACTGCAAAGGAACTCTGGACCAGCAATCCAACTCGTGTTCCTCATGAAGTCACCCACTTTTTGCCCTCTAGAGGCGCAGTCAGATGGATTTTTGTCTGTGCCAACATGTCTCTATTGTTCCACATCAGAGCCTTTCAAGATGGCGGACACTCTGTTTGCCACAAACGTTCTGTAACGTGTTGTCTCATTTTGCAGATACTTTAGTACTACTGTACTATCAGTCCAAAATAAAATGACCTTGACCTTGAACAAAATTGTGCAAGGTCAAGTTGCAACTCTCTTCTCAGGACCCCATCCATTTTCACTGCTACTGTAGCAGCGGTAAGTTCCATCTGTGGAATGGTGGGCGACCTGAGAGGTGCCACTCTGGACTTGCCCATCAAGAATGCACAATGCATTTTGTTACTTGTGTCCCGCATGAGAAGGTAACTGACTGATCCATATGCATACTCGCTTGCATCAGCGAAGTGATGCAATTGTGCAAACTCACAATCTTCAAATCCTTCTGGCTTCAGACATCTGGGCAAACTGAAGTGCTCTAAAGCAGTAAGACTGGCTAACCAGTCGCACCACCTATTTTTGATGTGCTCAGGTAAGTCATCGTCCCACCCGATCTTCAACCTGCACAAATCTTGGAGAATAGTCTTTGCTGGCAAAACCACGGGTGCTAGCACGCCCAGTGGATCGTATACTGATCCAACGACTGAGAGAAGTCCCCTTCTCGTGAATGGACGGTCCCTGATGGTGATTTTAAACTTAAATGTGTCGGACTCCACACACCAATTGAGACCCAGGGCTCTCTCTGTAGGAAGTTCATCCTGATCAAGGTCCAAGGTTTTCATCTCCTTTGCCAATTCAGACTTTGGGATAGAGTCTAGCACCTTCTGACAGTTGCTCACCCATTTGTTGAGACGAAAGCCTCCATGGCCACAGATTTTCATGAGGTCTTGGCACATCGTTATGGCTTCATCTTCTGTAGTGACAGACTTGAGGCAGTTGTCTACATAAAAATTCTGTAGGACTGTCTGTACAACCTCAGCTCTGAACTGTTGACCCTGATCTTCAGCGCACTTCCTCAGTGCAAAACTGGCGCAGCTGGGCGAGGAAGCTCCAAACAGGTGCACAGTCATCTTGTGTTCAGCCAGAGCTTGATTGTAATCTCCACCTGGCCACCAAAGAAACCTCAGAAATTGGAGTCGTCATCAGCCACTTTAACCTGGTGGAACATTGCTTCGACGTCCGCCATGATTGCGACAGGTTCTTGTCTGAATCTGACGACGACACCGATCAGACTGCTGGTTAAATCAGGGCCTTGCAAGAGTTGGTCATTTAGTGACGTTCCCTGATAGGAAGCTGCGCAGTCGAACACAACTCTCAGTTTCTGCTTCACAGGGTAATATACAGCAATATGTGGAATATACCACACTTTACCTTCCTTATGCTTCAGCTCTTCACCAGACAATCGGACGGCATAGCCCTTCTGAAGAATATCGTCCATGAAGTCCGTGTACTCTCTGTGAAAGCAGTCATTCCTGATAAATTTCCGCTTTAAATTTTGTGCTCGCTGCTCAGCCATTATGCGGTTATTTGGCAAGTTAACCGTTCTGTTCCTCACAGGCAAACATATAACGTAACGGCCGTCAACCAGTTTAGTGGATTCCATGACCATGTCCATGAACTGGTGATCCTCTTTAGACATTTCCACTTCATCATGTTTTCCTCCCTCTGGGAAATCTATATGAAACTGTTGAAGCCACAGGTTCTCCAAACTGGCCACAGAGATGCGGTTTGCCATGGTCTTGGTAAGTTTCCTTTTATCTGTCCAACTGAAACTTTCCCTTAAAGGCCTGTTCACAGTCCAGCCGAGCTTGGTTCTTATTGCATATGGTCCATTACCAACGCTGCTCACTACCTCCCACGGCTCCATAGCTTTTGGCACGTTTGCTCCAATGAGCAATCCAATGTCAGCTTCAATCTGAGGCAGTTGTATTTCCTTAAGGTATGGCCACCTTTCAAGATCCTTCTGTTGTGGTATGTTTTCTTTTCCTACAGGTATCGTCTTATGAGTGAAAGCATCTGGAAGATCAATAAACTCATCACCTGACAAACTACTAACCTCTAGGCCGGATACCACAAAAGTACTGACAGGTTTCTCTTCATTCATGGTTCTCAGCAGCATGTCTGTTTCTCGTCCACTAAGCTTCAAGTTGTTCATCAGTGCCTCGGTACAAAACGTGGCAGAGCTGCCCGGATCCAGGAAGGCATACGTCCGCACTATCTCACTTCCAAACTTGGACTTGACTTGGACAGGAACTATTGCGTGCGTGCAGTCGTCCTCCCCGGCCCCAGTCAGCTCATGACCTTCAGACTGAGCGCAGACGAATGCACTTAAGACTGTCTGACCGTCACTGTCATTTTTCCTTTTTTCTGCATCAGCAACAATTTCCTTTTTCTTGATGTGCAGAAGAGTGGGATGTGTTAAAGAACACACCTCACAGCTCACTTTTGCTTTGCATAGTTTACTCATGTGTCCATGCTTGAGACAGCTGAAACAAAGTCCCTTGCTTCTCAAGAATTCCAGTTTCTCTTTATGAGGCTTGCCTTTAAGTTTGTTACAAGTCTCCATGACATGTTCACCTTTACAAAAGAGACATGCCAGTGTTAATGGTGAAGCAGGAGCTGAGCGTTCCACTAACTCTGCAGCCCTCTGTTCCAGCTTCACCGCGCTTGTGGTGAAAGACCTCCTGACTATGCCTTTTTTCTGTTCTTTGTAATTGCTTTGTTTAGGTGACGATGTTTTAGCTGCCATGTTATCCTTTATGTCACCGAAGACTGGGTGAAGAGCAACTTTGGCCTGTTTGTGAATAAAGTCTGCCAAATCCTTAAACTTGACTCTTCTATCACATTCCTCTTGTATGTGACACACAACATTTCTCCACCTTTCACGCAGCTTGAATGGAAGCTTTGCAACAATAGCCTTCAAGTTTGCAACATTGTCCAGTTCTTCCATATAACTCACCTCAGTCATGGTGTTACAGCATGCTGTCAGGAAGAGTGAGAAGGCGTTCAGAGCCTCTGCATCCTCTGGCTTGATAGGTGTCCAGTCCAACACTTTGTTCATGTAGGCTACGGCGATTTTATAATTGTTTCCAAAATGCTCTTTTAGTAGCTGTTTGGCCCGTTGGTAGCCTGCATCTGGCTTCATGTGAAGGCAACTCTTTATCAGATCCTTTGGCTGTCCATCACTGAACTGCTCCTAGTAGTAGAGACGGTCTTTAAAGCTTTCAGTGTGGGATTCTACGCCATGCTCAAAGGCTCTCACAAATGAATTGTAATCCAGAGGATCGCCGCTGAAAGTAGGGATGTCTAATGGGGGCAGTCATTCTCTGTTGTTTGACCATTAGCTCTGTTATGTTATTCTGTCTTGACATAACACTACAGAGAGTCTCCACGGTGTGATCACCTGTTACAAACTCACCACTGGACTGTCGTGATGTGGTAAATTGATGTTGCAGTGGCCGGAACTCACCATTTCCATTCCTCTTGTCGCTAACTGGATTTTGACTCACAGGTAATGGTAAGTATCCAGAATCCATAGTTAGTCCACCTCCTGCACTTACATGTGATAGGTGTTCGCTTTCATAATTTTCCAAGACTTTGAGTTTAGCATCAGAGGCTGCAATGGCAGTTTGCAGATCCAAAGCTTCTCTTTTAGCTTTCAGCTCAGCTTCTTGACGTTCGATCTTGCTTTTGTTTAAGAGCTGCAGCCTTTGCTAGCAACGAAGCTCTCTCTACTTCAGCTTTGAGGCGCGCTGAGGAAACAGTAGGCACCTTACTCCCAACAGCTGAACCACGCCATCTGCTCCTACTGCTTTCAGCAGCTGACGCCAACGATACACTATCCGCTGGCTGTATGTCTGCATCACATTCTTTAGCTTGTTTAGCACGATCATCAGCTGCCTTTATCCATGTCTCCACATGTTGCACAAATCCACGATTGTGCGTCAACTTAGGCTCAAACCATGAACTCTGATCCTTTTCTTGTTCTTCTTCACTCAACAGTCTTGTTAAAGCATCATTTGTCTTGCACCATTCCTCTAGCGAGTCTTGGAATTCCAAACGTAATTTCTGCTTAACTGTGTTTACATTAGCATCGTCTTCCATTAGCCGCTCGATCTCGTTAGCTTGGCTAGTTAGATGGCCCAGTTTAGCTTTCCTGGATTGAGTTAATCGATGCACTTTTTCCACGACAACCCTCTCTGTCATTTTCGTTTCTCTCTTTCCACAGACTAGCTCCTCATAGCATTCTTCCATAATGTCCAATTGCAAAGAATTAGCAACATCAGCTTGCTTGCTTACCGTGGCACTCTTTTTTTCTTCAATCCACGTCGGCTCAAAAATCAGTAATCCGCACGGGCTTTCATCAACGAGCTCTCGCTGTAACGTTGTCCACTGAAGCAGTCCACAGTTTCCACAACTCTTGTCCTTTCCAATGTACTTTCCACACGGAGAAGACTTGGTTTTTCTGACTAAAATGTAGGTTTTCTAACAAAGTTCCACCGGAGCGTATGGCTGACGCGTGTTGTCCAAAACAAAGAAAAAAGCATAAATTTTCCACATGCACTGTAACTCACGATACCTGTCCTCTCACACTTCAAAACACAGCTTCAACACGGTCAGAAAAACCGTCGGCCCCTCAGGCTCTCCTTTCCTCCACACCGGCTCCCTTGAATTCCTAAACGCCATGCCACAGCTACTTTCTTAAAGACACAGGCGTCTTTTATCTGTCTCACCAAAATTATTAACAACATCAAAAAATTAGTTATCAGTTTAATTTAAGTTTAAATTAAGTTTAAGTTAAATTATTAAACTACTATGAAATACAAAGTATATACTCCATAATGAACTGAAATTACTATGAACTGTTTTATCAGTCACACGGCACCTACACTCAGCTTTGAGTTTTTGTCTATGTAATTCACACTGTATTTGTTTTATGTGTGTGTGTGTGTGTGTGAATGTGTATCTCTACATTTTTGTGTTGATGTGATAGTGGGATGGAGAGAAAAAAGGAGGGGAGGAGGATGTGGGAGGGAGGGGAAGTTAGATAGCCACCAGTTGATAAAAGTGTATCAGCCAGCTGGCCAGCAGCCGCAGAACTGTGGAGCTCTCCCTGATCTCTGGCTCAGAGAAAATACAACAGCCAGAGGCTACAGGGGGGGCTGAAAAGGGTCTGTTTGCATTGAAGCTCACAGGGCAGCTGTGTTTTGTTGCAGTTAAAATGGATATTATCATAAGAGTATTGTCCTTGTCTGTATTTTATTTGACAGTTTACAATGGAAGTGCTAATTGTTTTCTAGTTTGTCAGTTGAGCTCGCACCTGCAACTTTACAAATAAATCACTTTGTGTGGTCAGCCTTTATTAATTGTTTGATCAACAATAAGATTTACTTATAAATATGATGCAGATTCTACAGTTTCAATGAGTTTTATTTCAGATTTACACATACAGAAACCAGGACAGATCACAGCACTTCTGCCCTCAGGGCATGATAAGCCAACAGACAAAAACATAAAACATCTGTTACCCATATTTTGTGAACCTTCCAAGAAGAGCAATCCAAGGTTACTTTAAGAAAGGTCATCATCACTTCAATCTTTGTCTCTCTCCAAACCAGCTCTCTCTCTCTGTCCTCCTCCTTCCTCTCTTTCAGTAGCTCCTATTGAGCATCAAAGCTTCGACACTCTGGTCCTATTGAGCAGGAATCTCCCTACTGTGTAAACAGGACTCCAGTCCTTCCCAACTGTGAAACAGATTGAATTTGGCCTGCGTGTGGACCTTAACATCTATACTGCACTATTCAGCAAAGGGAAATTAGGGTGTGGGCTGAAAGAGGTTTATCTTGTTTTGGATCTAATTTACCTAAAGCACACAGAAAGCACGGATGACTAGTCGCCACTTTTCAAAACAAGATGTGCGGTATCCATCTCAAAGTTTTAGCATAGTCGTGTGGCTCTACAAGACAGCTACACACATTATAAAGATATATTTTGGCTGGATCATACCAGAAAATAACGGGGCAACTTGCCAGAAATGTTGAAATTTAAACTGATTTCTGTATATTTCTGATTACAGAGTAATTCATTGATTCTGTGATTGAAATAAAGCTTTATGTGAAGCAAATAAAAAGATGTTATCACATGTCACTGTTGTTATTTTCGCTTAATTCTTATGAAGACTACATGTGACATGGTCTTCCAGACACAGAGGAGAGGGTTTATTTTGGAAGAACAAAGAGTGATGGTAGGACTAAACAGCATGCCATCAAAGGCAGGGGTTGAGGACAAGCAGAGAGCATGTGTGTGTGTGTGTGTGTGTGTGTGTGTGTGTGTGTGTGTGTGTGTGTGCAAACTTAAGTGAGTGCATTTGTGTCTGTCACTATCTACAGTACTTGGGGCACTTTTTATGAAGTGTGGGTTTTGTCTCTCGAGGACTTGGCATTTAGGATTAGCCCAGTCTATGAATGTACACACATCATGCACACACTTAACTGCTCATGTACACACATACACATGTACACATACACACACAAGCACAAACTGAGTGAGGATGATTTCCTACAGTCAGACAAGGGCGCAGCCTGGTGGGTATGAAGAGTAGTGTCACCTAATCTTTATCGCAGCAATTGCACTCCATAAACTCCAGAGGCATTTTTTTCTACTTTTATAGCAGTATTTGCAGTATATAATGTGTCTGCTTCAACGTAAATTGTGCTTAGAATTGTACAGAGTTTTAGACATATTTCCCATCAATTCACCTTGAAAGTTTAGTAACTTTGGATATTTTCCTGGAATTCAAAGAACTGTGGGTTTGGCTGAAACATGGGTTTGTCAAGATAAAACCACTAGAGGATCCATTACATCCTAATATGTTAAAACATAACTCTCATGAAGTAATTCTATCACGTTTGTTTGCTGCCTTGCAAAGAAAGAGAGAGTCTTGGGCTTGCCTAAAGATTTATTCTGTGACAGTCTTTCTAATCCGATAACACTAAACATAACTCAATGAATGGGCACTCCATACTGCACATAATGAGAAGGTCATGTCTAGATCTTAAGGGTTTCTGTACCAGAAAAATCAATACTATTTTGCGATGTTATGTAACATGTGTTAATATGGAATATGGACATTTATTAGAGTAATAGTTTAACTAATAGCTGATCATAACAGCTGGACAATTTACAGTAAAATGATTCCCAGATGAGCATTTGTTTGATTTTGTGTGAATATGTTCCTCATTTTTATGTAATGATAATACATTAAGAGCATGTTTTCTTTATACCCCAGTTTGTGTTTGTGTGTGTGTGTGTGTGTGTGTGTGTGTGTGTGTGTGTGTGTGTGTGTGTTTTCACATGAGTAAGAGATGGAGCCAATGACCATGTGTGTCCCCATCCGCCTTTTGGCTGCTCCCGATAAGAGCATCAAAGCATTTGAATGCTTATCGTCCCTTGTTCTAATTATAGCAGTGAGCCAGTACAGGACAGAACTGCAGGCTGGTTTTATATGAGAGGAAGGACCTACATCCACCCGTAACCATGAGTGTGTGTATGAGAGTGAGAGACCGAGATCATAGCCTTTGATCACCTGGCTGTGTTTGATTGAATTGGTACTGTGTTAAAGGCTTGTTTTGATATCACTGCCTTTGTCTTTTGTTACATAATTCAATAGGAAGCGGCAGGTGGGGTTGTTGAGCACCAGATGCTGCTTTTGTGTCATTACATGTGTTACATGTGCCTGAACAGGGTGGCCACACAAGCTTTGTCAACCTCTGCTTCAAAGCTGGTATCCATAATTTTTATTTGAATGGACAAATTCTTACTATATCCAGCTGTACTTTTATAAAACACACGAACCTGGACATTTAGAGCTGCTCGCCATTGCTCTATTTTTTGATCAGCTTGTCAACGTTTGTTGGGTTGCATTCATACTTGCTGACACAGACTATAATGAAAGTCTTTTCAAAGTAGAGACAGTTCACTTCATGTTTGTGTTTACAGCAAAATCAAGCATGAGCCCCTTTGAAATGTAATGAAGAAGAATAAACTAGCAGAAAATAGGTGTTCTCAGGTTCAAATAATTAAAATGTGTACCCAAGTGCAGCTTCTTTTTTTACCATTTCTATGATATTTTGATATCATATATATTGGGTGAATTTCAGTCATAAACCATCAAAAGGGGGAATTAAACATATACTGTAAACATATATCGTCATAACATATATTTCTCAATAAGGTGGCTCTTTATGATATATGAACTTCCCCATTCAGTGGTGTTAACAATCCTGCTTTGTCATGGATGAGAAAATATGTGAATATCTGCTAAGGGTGTGTGTGTGTGTGTGTACCATTATCAGCAAGTCCAAGGCCATGCAGCTGCAGACAAGAGGAGGAGAGGCAGCCCTTTTACAAGTCTGTGACATTCACAGTGACCCACCTGTTTCCGTGTGTGTGTGTGTGTGTGTGTGTGTGTGTGTGTGTGTGATCCCACCTGCCCCTCTCTCACTCTGCCCTCCCTAGATTGTATTTTGTCTTCACCTGTCTGTGTCGGCCATGCTAATCCCTCCCAACAGCTTTGACAGACACGTCTGCGATAAGACACGACACCCAATCCCTTTACCAGCGTTTGATCTGCACACACACATGCACACACGGGCATACTCCCATCTGAACACTTTCAAAAGACAGACCAAAACAGTCTAGAAAAGGCAGTGATCATAAAAATATGTTGACTCTTTGTTTCTTTATCCCTGTTTAATTTACTGCTCGTCATTGTATAAATAATTACTTATGAGATATTTCAAATAAAACCAATTAATTCCAACCGTGTTTCATAAAATGAAGAGGACGGATGTGTGGTGGGAAAATCTTCTTCAGAAAGTCAGCCTCTCAATAACTAGAGAAACAATAAAGCTTTTCTCATCATTTATTATTTATTCACACTGTAGACTTTATGCATTGCTTATATGCAGTGATTTACCTGTTTTATTGGGCTCTAAACATCAACTTGATTGCAAATGTAAATGCAATCATAACATTATATGTCAATTACAGAAAAGGCTATGTTATTGCATTATTACTGAACACTGTGGATGAATCAACACTTGTGCTTTTTATGGAACAGGAATGTTATGTAGATGTAAAGAAAGATGGTGAGGTACATAAAATAACAAGCTCTTTATGATAAACCAGATCTCTGCTGGTTCAGCTCCTTGTTAAAAAATAGTGAAGCACATTTTCATGATGCTCATTTTTGTTCTGCTTTCTGTATATTTTCAGTGTGTGTGCCCGTGTTTTATATCACCACCATGTGCACAACAATCAAAACACAAAAGGATGGCGGTATCTTTTCCTGTCAGTGTTGTGTTTCCACCAAACTCTGTCTCCCTGCTCACTCCCACTGTCCTGCTGGCAGACCCTGAGTGAGTTGACGGGAGAATTCTGTCACTAAAGCTAATATTAGTCAGAGGTCTGAGAAACCTTCACTCCTCCTCTCTTCAGTTGTTCTGCCTGATATATCATCCCACAGTTTCACTAGAACTAATTAAATTGTTAGGATGAGGTGGTGAAGACACATGCTGACAGCAAATGTCACCAGCAAGCCTTTCATGACAAATATTTCCACTCATAGTCCAGGCTGATTTGCAGTTAGCTGGATGTGACTGCCCTCCAGCGGACAACTTGTAACTTGTCGAACACAAATTTACAGATTGAAAATGTTTGATTTAGATAGGTTGGTCGTTTTATTATTACTACTCTCACTTAATAGGGTCTAATCTGACAAGTATTGCATGTGCTTAAAATAAAATGTTTCAAAAATAACCCTTGAAAATCTCAAAATAGTTTTCAACTTACTCTCTCTCTTTCTCATGCCTGCTGGACAGAAACATGTATAAAAATAATAATAATAATAATAATTTAAAAATAGATACCTATATCTAGTACATAGATAACATGTTATCCTCTTTACAGATGTGACATTAGTTTGTGTTTTTTCTCTGAAATTAAAATAATAATAAATAGATTGTTCATGATAATAAAATGTTACATCACTATGTTTTGTGTAGCTCTGCTATGTCAACTGAGGGTTCACATTCTCAAAAAACGAGAGGCTGAGAGATGTGTTCACATTCAGATAAAGTGCAGTGATTTGAGAAAATGTTTCCTGCAGTTGCACTAAAACACCACCAGGAGGCAAACTCACCACAGAAAATGGAGAAACTTGAGAATGTTCTTCTTTCATGTATCTTACACATAACACAGAATACAGAATGCGAACCACAGCTGAAATTTTCATGATGTTTTGCCCTGTTTTCTTTTAACTTTAATAACAAAGGAAATATAAGATAGATTTTCAGTTTGATATTGATGTTTGCATTATGCATACATCATCCCAGATAAGATAGATTAAAATATAAATAGGTTGAAAAACTATACATATGGTACAGCATGTTAGAAAGGAGATGATTAGGCAGTTAAAAATAAAGCATATATACATTGACCAAATGTCCTGACGTTTACTGTAGAAAGTAAATTTTTAAAAAGTTGTTTATGTTCCATTTAACATTGGGGTAAAGTTCACGTAGTAGGCTACATAAATGACTAAATTATAGTTTTTGGATGTAGTGACAGCAATGGATGTTCTGTCTGGTTCATTTACACGTCAGATGTTCCCTTTATCCTGCAATGAATAATCTGAGTGAACATCTGGAACAGAAAACAACTCCACTTTAATGTTTCTATTTTTTGTATCTAACTTTTGTTTTTGTTTGTATCTATTTGTATTTGCAGTTCTACCCTTGTATCTACCCTTCTATGATACACAGCTGATACGGTAACAATAGTTTAGTAGTTTAAAAAATTCCCAAATTTCCAAAACCCAAGCTAACCTGAACTCATCTCAGCTTCGTTGATTTTCAAAACATCAGCTGAAAACAGTGAGTTGGGAGGATATTTTGGGGATTTAAGGTTGCATTTGGATGCTATATAATAATAAATCTTTAATGGCTAATGTTAATTATCCAATTAAGGTAACAGAAATACCTATTCTGTGGCAATATCAGGAACTACCAATCAATGAGGAGAATGTCTAAAGTCCACAATTTAAAAAATAGATGCTAACAGCAAAGTTAGAAACTAGCTTGTGAACAGAGTGAAGCAGCTAAAGAGCCAGATATTTCCTTCAGACTTAGTGCACCAAAAACATCTAAAAGGAGAGTGAATATTGAACTTAGATTATTAAGCTGACCCGGAATGACTCCAAATAAATTCAGTGTTACTCAATGTCAGCTGGATGTGTGATTTAGAGGCTAAAAAAGTTAATGTAGCTTTAAAATTTAGATTAGTTTACTTCATTTTACATTCAAAATGTACAGAATAATAATACAGCATATATGATATATAATGAAATGTGTCCAGAAACACAAATAAAAAATGTTTTTAAAAGTTTTTAAAAACTACACAGGAAGCAAACCTTTCAACTTCCCATGTCCCTTTTGTCTCATCACACCTTATAATTAAGTTTTTCCCTTTGCAATCCAAATAGTGAAATACAATAGAGCACAAAAGCTTCATGTTTCATGTGTAATATATTGAGATTATTCCTCTGCCACATCCTGTTGCATTTTGTTTGATTTGCGATGAAAGAGTCTCTTTTGATCACCATCTGATTTCTTGTGTGTTGGATCAAAGGTTGGCATGATCAAAAGAATTTTGTGTGAGATGGGAAGCATTTTGCAGTTTTGGGATTTTATTGTCTTTCATCTTAATTTGTTAGGTTTGGTTTAAATTACCTCCTTACTTCACAGCTTTCATCTTTTCAGAGCTGTTTTGGTTGACAGTTTTAACAGGTGTATCAGACAGCTTATGGATGATTATCATCAGACCTGAATTGAGTTTGATCAACATTTTGATGGTGTTGATGATAATCAGATTATGCTGAGGGTGTCTGTTGTGGTAACAATGATGATGACTGACAATTTGTGATGATGACAACAATGGGTGGAGGAAAAGTAGAGGAATATGCAAATTATTTTGTTTTCAAACAACAATACGGTGCAATTAAATCCCCAACAGACACCGCTTTGTATCTCTTCTACTTTACACTAAATCAGTAAGGGACAACACACCTGATTAAACTCTATTGTGCCACCCATAGGTGGCTTTATAGATCATCTGCTACAGGATTTTATTTCACCTTGCCTATATGTTAGTTGTATCGTGCCAAACTCAATACATTCATACTCTGATCTGTAATCCCCTTTGGCATCACAATTCCTCACTATCCACTATCCAAAATGACAAGAGATGAAGTACAAGTGGAGGATGACAGGAATTCAGTCAAAGTCCCGAAATACTCATGGGATTGGAAAAAAAAAAAAAAAAGAAAGAAAGAAAATCTATAAAAAGCTACTGGTTAGCTCTCTTATGTCTCCCCTCGTACCTTAAAAACATTACAGCCATGGAACATCTCAAAATATGGAGCCATTTTTTCAATAACTGCTTATCCTTTTCAGGGTTGTGGGGGGCTGGAGCCAATCTCAGCTGGGAGAGCAAGTTGCCAGTTCATTACAGGAGTGACTCATAGAGACAAATAACCATTCACTCACACATTCACACCTACGTTCGATTTAGAGTCACTAATTAAGCTGCATGTCTTTGGACTGTGGAAGAAAGCCAGAGTACCTGACGAGAACCCATGAAGACACGGGGGAGAACATGTACATCTGAACCAGGAAGCTTTTTGCTGTGAGGCGACACTGTTACCTGCCGCACCACTGACCAAATATGAAACAAATGCAAGGTACACATTACATGAATTTGGAAAAATGTAAGTTACATTTCAATAAATTGCAATATGGGACAAGTAAGAAAATGACATCAGAACACGTTTCCAGTTATTGCATAATAATTCAGATAAATGGTAAAGACTTTGTAGACATTCAGTGATATTTGTATCGGTTTCCCTTCCAGACAGTCATGTAACTTAGTGGGAGGGTGCCAGTTCTGCTGTTTGTAATTGGATTACTCATTGAGTTTCCTAAGCCATGCATGTACTGCAGCAGTAAATACATGGAATCACTACTGCAGCAAGCCTGTTGTGATAAAAACATTTCAAGAGTATAAGGTTAGAACCTGAAGAATGGACAACAACTGCAGGCGATGTTTTTTTGTGTTGAAAAGTGCCTGGCATCAAGCATACTACGCATTCTTCAAAATTTACCTCCAGTTTGCCCAGAGCTGGTGCAAATACTTCTGACATATTTATCTCCTACAACTCTTCAGGGAACATGCTTGTATGAACTTTTGGGAAAACAGTGTTTCTGTGCTTTCAAATACATTAAAACCAGCTCAGAAATTCAGTTAAGCAACCCTTCGCGTTTTGTTTACAGGATGAATTTATGGTGAGGTTACAGAATTTTTTTAATTTAGAATTTGTTGTTTTTGCATTTTCTTTTTAGGGACATGGAATATGAGACAGCTTCTGCCTCTAGTCCAACAATCACTATGTCAACAACACAAGTGGTGGAGCAATTTAGTTTGATCAACAACTATGTAAAAACTGCCATTAGACTTGAATACTCCAGATAGTTACTCTGCAGCATTTACCTGCTTGTTTGATTTTAATGAGTGAAAGGCAAAATGTGAAACGTGACCAGGAATACACTGTTTTGAAGATATCTCTACATTTATTCAAACTGGCATGTAAGTACTCCACTACACAGACGGACATATTAACCATCCATTAATTAAAACAAAATAAAACATTAAGGACAGTGATGTGTGAATAGACCTATCCACCACATCGTTTGCCATTGTTGGTCAGTGTATGGACCTACTTTGCCAACTGTTGACAAGATCAAAAGGAAAAATAATGTGATTTATAGATAGCACTCATTTTCCAAACTGGACTAGAACAGGGACCAGAATAGTGCTTCTTATCTGTATATAGGCTATCAATGGCATCCTAAAACTAAAAACAACACCCCTCGTGATTGGATCATTGATTGGCTTTCTCATTGGTTGGCTCGGCTGTCAGTCACTGGCTGCCTTTGCTGGTTCGTTTATACCCACGACTTAACGCAGGGCGACTAATCCTCGTTTCGGCTACAGCCATAGGATTGTGTCGCAGCGTCTCCCTGCTGAGCCGCTGACAGAGCATCTGTTGGAATACAAGTTCATCTGCTTCATCTTCATCCCCCGCCGCCCAGGAGCGACCACACCGAGAAACTGAACGTGTAAATGGAGTTTCAATCGTTGTCGTGACTGTTTCTCTACCGCCTCTCACCCTGCAAAAGACTGCGTTGAAGTTGCAGTGCAGCATCCACACCACCGCGGCTCTCACCTTTGCAGCCATGGGAACCGTCCTCTCTATATCTCCGGCGACCAAGAAGGCTTCTATTATGGACGCCGAGGTCGCAGGAGAAGGTGTCAAAAACGACAAGAGCATCAAGCGGCACTCGATGTTCGTCTCTCTGTCCTGGAAGAAGCTCGTGGCCAATTCGGCCAAGAAGAGCGCCAAGAAAGTGACCCCGAATCCGCTGCCAGCCCCGTCCAGTCAGGTGGCTCAGCTCAACAGCGAAAACATCAGGAAAACGCACCAAACCGAAGAGAAGAAACCCAAAGTGCCGATCCCGGTCCCCGTGCCCACGGTCCCCACGCAAAACAACGATGCTGTCCAAAATGGGAAGACTTCCACGGCCCAGAAACAGTCCAGCAACCTGTCTCTGGTGTCACCGAGGCGGATAGTCATACAGGCTTCAACGGGGGAGCTGCTTCGCTGTTTGGGGGACTTCATGTGCCGCAGGTGTTTTAAACTCAAAGAGTTAAACAGCGGAGAGGTGATCCTCTGGTTCCGAAATATTGATCGGACTCTTTTGCTCCAAGGCTGGCAGGACCAGGGTTTCATCACGCCGGCAAACGTGGTGTTTGTGTACCTGTTGTGCGAAGACACGGTTGAGGACAGCATCGACAGCCCAGCCGAGCTGCAGGGCACCTTTCAGACTTGCCTTTACCTCGCCTACTCCTATATGGGCAACGAGATCTCCTACCCACTCAAACCGTTCATGAACGACTCGAACAAGGACGTTTTCTGGGAGACATCGCTCCGGATCATCAACAGGATGAGTGCCAAAATGCTGCAGCTGAACGCAGACCCGCACTTTTTCACCGAGGTCTTCCAGGACCTCAAAAACCAACGAGATAGCAGCGAATCAAACCTGGACCGCTGAGACAAACAAGACACTGGTGTGTGTTTTTTAAAATAAAAAAAGACGAATGTGTTTGCAAAATCACATAAAAGGTGGTTTTGAATTTAAAGGCCGTCATTGAAGGCATCTCGCGTATGGGTTGAATGTCTCTCTAATTATGTTACACAACCGGTGTTTAGGATACAGTGTAGGAGATTTCATACAATGCATGCCAATGGTATATTGTCCTCTTTTGTCTTGTCCCTCTTTTGAGTGACGCAGGGATTTGACTTCGTGGTGCAAATCACATTCTAAGTGACACTCAAATCCCCTCGTTTCATTCATGATTAGCCTACTTTGCTGGTTATAAATGAGTGGATGTCGCAGTGGAGGTGAGCTTTCCAGGCAGGACCAGAAATAGATCCGTGTTTTTGTGGAGGGAGTCGAAGAAGGCGGAGCTGTCCGAGGTGCTGACCTGTGCGGACATTTCTCCTCCTGCTCCCTGCTGCTTTGCCACAACAGAGCCAAGCGTGGCTTTAAGAGAGACAAGAGTCAGCCCAGTACACCTTCTGCACACCTTCAGTACATAAGCCTAAGCCTTGTAAGTAGGGGTATACAGTATATTGTGCTTTTTTTAAACCTACTGATAGTTAAGCTGTTAGACATGCAACAGATATCATCAGACGCATGTTCTCTTCAAGGGTAACAGCTTTCTGTCTGCAGAAAAGCATCATGCTGTGTATGGCTATATCGACACACCTGGTTGGAATGTGTTCAGCTCATTTTGGTGTGTTTAAAAGCACAAATTTCTTCATATAAACAACCTCACTTCGAGAAGAATGATTGTTTTCGCCTACAGATGTGATGTTGTAGTGATGTACCTGTAAGTGGGCAGTTGGTTCAAGTTGAAAATGAGGGTCAAGGGCAGATAAAAGCAGAGGAGGGAGTATCTTCCCCCACTCGGAATGTATATGATGAACTGCACTAAATAGGCCCATAGATGGCCATGCAGCAAGATTATCAAACCAAGGCCTCTGTTGTGTATTGCTTCCCAATACATTGCAGAGGCTGACATAAATAGACACTGAATGGAATGTACAGGTTTAAGAGATTATTTGTAATCTCCTATGTGCCAACTATTAGATACTCTTGGCCTGAAACTACGTGGTTTACATGTACATATCCCACATTTTAAAATGGCTCTGTGGTTTATTTTGTTCTGCTTGTATTGTAGGCAGCTGTGTGTAGAGCTTAATGGTCTGTAAGTGTTGCTGGGGTTCAATTCACTTTCAGTGCAGTCAATTCAGGATGTTTCCTCGTAATGTAAATATTGAATGTGAAGGTCTCATTATTAAGTGACAGACAACTATCATTTGCACACATCATTTCAGTTTCTATAAGCTAAAGGTGATTCAGGCATACCTTACGGTTGTTATTCAGTATTATGCTCTTTTTAAATGATCATTGTGGTGTTGTGTTGTGAACCCATTGCTTGGAAAGTGGAATCTAATGCTGCTATTTTGCACAGCTGAGAACAAACTTTTGATGTTTTGCACAGTGGTATAATATAACAGTCGTGTACCAGTGTTTCCTTTCAGTCACTGGAGCCATTTCAGTTGCAATTAATGTCACGGAGTCTTCAGTCACCTGTGAATTAGATCTTTTGTACAGTACATTTTTCCTATATGTCAACTATGGAAAGTGAAATCTAGATGTGCGTGTTGTCTGTGGTGTTGCACCACAGTTGCATTCACTCTCTCTACATGTTAAAAAGGTCAATGCAGTAATTGTTTAATGGTGACCATGATGAAATAAACCCAAACTTATGTAGGATCTCTTATCTCTTGCGCCTTGTTTTGGTGTATGTGTGTATATATAAATATATATTGGGGACCATGTTTGGACAAACCTTGCAATTTGCTGAAGAGGTAATTAACGTGGACAACCTCTTATCTTCTAACACCACTAACTAATCCTTTGATTTGCAGGGAACCTTTGGGACATGGTTATGCAATAGAAATAAGTCCATGACGAATATGCTTCCTGGGATGATACCAAAGGTTGCCATGAGACCGAAACTCAGGAGATTTCATTGGTTGCCATGAAACTCATCAGAATGTATTTTTACATAGAAAAGTTTACTGCGCCAAACCTTAAGAGATATTGACACAAAGATACAGTTTTTGGATGTTTTATATCCTTATGAGTGCATAGGAAAATGGCACATATATATCGGTAAGAAAAGCTACATTATATCTCAAAATATGTAGCAACTGATTTACCTGTGTTGTGCACAGAACAGTGAAGTAAGCTGACACATATAGAGGATATTTTTGGCATCCTATCTGTGTGTCCTGGGTATTCAAATCGGGGCCACATACTGAAATGAGAACACAGAAGCCAAACAGTAGGAAAGAAAATTGAAGGAGGAGGACAAAAAGTCTATATTATCAATAATACTTTTTAGATATGCAGAATAGAGTTGAATTTTACACAATAATGATCTTAGTTTAGCACATAATAATATGCTGTATGAGAGATTGGAGCTAAATTGATCAGGGTTTCCTCCTGTTTTTTTTTTTGTTTTTTTTTATGAATAAGCCACGTGGGCTGGAGGGTTGCTTCATGTGATTGGTTAGAATCTGCTGCAGTCTCAGAACTGTCTGTGACTCTCTCTCTCTCTCTCTCCTTCTCTGTGTGTGTCTGTCTTATAGGGACATACAGCATCTATTTAGAGAGCACAAAATGACACACACACAAAAAAAGAAAAATTCGACAGAAAGGGAACAGGAGTGGAACAGGTTGAGGGGGAGGTAGACCTGGGGAAAATCAAAAAAGCGAAAATTAGAACATGGTGAGGTTTAATTCATGCAGTGCCATCTAATGCCAGTCTGATGATGATAAAGAATATAATCAAAACCCCATTCCATTAGTCTAATACATTTACAAATGACCATTGCAGAGGTGAACCTTATTAAAATCTCTTATGACTGCAAATGGTCATATGCAAATTAATTTACAGTTTGACACATTTTGTATACGTTTGTTGACTTATTAATGAGGGTTTGTATTTAATAAGCACAATGCACTTAATAAGCACAATGCACTACTAAAACATGACATGTTGTCACTGGATTGATCAATGTCTAGTCCTTTAAGATGAATATGATATAAAATCCTCTTTAAAATTATAGTTTTGATCACTGCCATATGTTTTTTGGCACTAATTTTGCACGACATTCAGCTAGTTTCAACTTTCATCTAAACTAGAGTTACACATTTAATCACATTATCTGTGAGATCAAACTAGTGGAGAACTACACGTCATGATAGTCAAAATAGCATTCTTGTAAAAGTTAGTTGTTTTTTTTGCCTTTTCTCTAAGTCTTTACAAGCCGATTTCATGGCAGAATCCTGCAGCACGTTATGCAACAGCCTCTCAGTGCAGTGTTGTGAGCGCTCTCTTTATTATTAAGATTCAGCCCAGGTCTCCTGCATATCTGTCTTCCAGCCTGCTTTCAGCATTCTTCTCTGCTGTGTCTCTATAGTAACGGGTAGGTAAGTGAATGAGAGCTGGACAAAGTGAGCTGTGTGGGGCTGAGCGTGGGCTGAACCACTGCACAACACATACATAGACACACACATACCGCTGTAAGCAATAGAAGACACTCACTCAGTATTTGTGAGTGTCTGTCGGTGCAGGCATGTCTTTGACTCCTCCACATACAGCCTTGGTACTGCTGTGTTTAGTAGTCTGCTGGATTTGTTGTCTTCATCTCATCAGCAACAGTTTACTCGCTGTATTATGGATGTCAGACTGATCTTGCTATATGTTATTTGGAAAGTTGCGCATTAGCTTTATTTCTGAGAAAAGTTCACAAACACTTGACCTGCACAGGATGGCTGGAACTGGGTTTGCCTCTTGGCAAAGTAATATATTGGAGCTTGTACTCAAAGGGTTTGAAAACTTCTTCTGCCACTACCTACCTGTATGTATTGTCACAACCTGGCTCAAGGCTGGACAAAGAAGGGAAGAACGTGCAAGAATTTTACCTAAAACTATGTTTATTTCATATAACTGAAATGGTGGAAGCCATGTGAGGAAGCGACTGGCTACCTGCCACCAGCTTATGTATATTACAGCCAGAAGAGGTGAGCTGCATCTCCCTGATGACCCACCCATAAGTTCAAGACGTCATCACAGTATAAAGCCCTGAGTCTGTCTCTTGCAAAGGTACTCTCTCTGACCATCCAACATTCGTCACCCAAATGGAAAAAAGACTAGGTTACCTGAGGAAACACCCTATAGAGATTATGTCTATTTTGCTGTCTTCTTGCTATATAACCACACTGCTAATCTCTTTAACTAGATTACTAGTTAGCGAGCAGTTGCAGTACGAGGCAGTTGGTCATCACTTTACATAGCAGGGTGAAGTCAGTCAGTAGAGAAAAAAAAAAATCTTGACTCACTTCATAGTTTAGTTTATTGAAGAGTGAGTCATCTGCTGTCATGTACTTTATGTTATACAACTATATACTGTTTTAACATTTAAATTTCATTTATACAATATGAAACAAATGCAGAACAGTATACTAATTCCTCCATTCACCACACACCTACACAGTGTTCATTGTTATTTTCTCTTTTTATTTTGCCAGTGAATCACTTCACACTACATGAATTTGCATTGATTATTCATCCATTTAGTTTTATGTAACAGCCAAAACACGACCCTGGATTTCGAAGTATAGAGGTACTCCAATCACAGACCATTATCTAAATTGACAAATTTACATGTCAGAAGCAAACCATTACATGTTCCCCGCCTCCAGCTTTTAATATTTGCCACATTTAAGACACTTTTAGATTACTCATATTGCACCAAACTATTGCTTTCATAGTATGTCGGCAGATGGATTTTTGATTACAGTTTAACTCATATATGGAAACAGCTGTCTTTTAACATCTCTTCCCAACAATGCCTAAAAGCCCTCAAACTAATACATCACTTTGATACTTATGGTAAAGTCACAATGTCTTGACCGGGGATCTTTCTCTGCCAGTTTTAACCTTGATATTAGCAGTTTAAAGCATTCAGGAAGGAATAAATTAGGTTTATTTTGTGTTTTTTAGGTCACAGAATCTGGGTCTGTTTCCACACAACTGAAAAAAGGGTAAAACACATCTTTCTAAATGGTTCTTTTTCTTTTACCTCTCTTGCTTCTTTTTACTTTTCCTTTCTTTTCTTTGAGTCTCTCACCTTTCTCCATGCCTCTTTCTCTCGCCCTCTTATTCTCAAGTCTATTTCAGCACCATGTAGGTGTGTTGTTCTAATTTAGCTAAGCCTTCATTACCACTCTCTCCAGCTGGAAGAATGACTCACTGACTGCAACACTTCCTAGTGCCACACAAAGCCCACTGACTGTCTTACCCTGTATCCTAATAATGCACTGTTGTAGAGCAGAGAGGCTTGATTCTTTTCCCTGAATATGTGACTCACAAATACCTGTCATAATAAAATGTAATTTTGAGCAAATGTAATAAAAAAGTTTTTTTGTTTTTTTTGTTTTTTTTTTTGGTTCAAAAGTTGCTTGCACTAACTGTAACCTAGAGTTTTGGCCCTTTATTTCCACACTGTCCAACATAATCATATTTTGTTTCAGCACATGGTCAAATTTCAGCCAAGTGACCTTAAGCCCCTGCCTCCTTCTCATGGTGAACACAAATTTCACATTTTTCTATTCATGATGTTCATTTTGTCTTCATGTTTTCAGGCTTTGATTTACCAACAACATATAGCTCATAGCCCTGTGAATACAACACTGTGCAGTAATCTACTCTCAGGTTTCCATCAGCACCTGAACACACCTCTCAAAAATCAACTGGAAAAAAATCTTTTTGGAAACATTACCACATAACAGTAATTCAAGATTGACCACATGTTCACTGTAATGGATTACCTCAAGCTGTTTTGAATGTCTGAATACTGACATGGCTGCCAACATCATACAAAAAAACACATTAATAAAATCTCAAAATTTATGCCATACTTTGGAAAATGACCAGTGGTGATGCAAAGCACAGGGTATGTGCAGTGGTGGATTTAAAAAAAAGGCACCTACTGCTAAGGTCAAACCCTCTGTGCAGATATCGATTGATATTTGAAAAATATTTTCACACATAAAAGAATTTAAGTCCCCCGCGTGTGTCCTCGTCAAGTGGGAATTTGGGGAATACGTTAACGATCTCCTTCATCCTGATACCCTTGCTTGTGACTGGACTACATTTCCCAGATTCCATATCTGTAGCACGTGAGTTGCATCTTCAGTGAGTTTAGTAGCTGGTGACTATAGTCCTGTGACAGATGTTTTCTAAGTAATTCATAGAAAAAGAAAAAGTCATCAACACAGTAAAAGGTTTAAAAACATAACCAGACTGTGTTTACTGCCTCAAGTGATTTAACCTATCCTCCTCCAGATCCATATTTAGACTTATCTAGTTTAGGTAGCTTGCTAGACCTTAAAATGGAGGAGAACTCACTTCAGCAGTTTTGTCCCCTATGTCACTAAACACTGCACTATGATGTATTGTATTTATGGGGACTCTATGTGCTGTCTTTATCTGTGTGTTGCTGTGTTTCTACATTGAACTGGCTGTGAAAACAAATCTCCCTCTGGGACAATGAAGTCTAAAGTCTAATATTACATTAATCATACCCATAAAACTTCCAATAATAGCCATGTATTTGTCTGAAGAGTGTAGTGCAGCCGGCCTTTATGGCTGTGTTTGTTACAGCAGATATTTTGATATACACTGGTGATATTAGTGATGTCCTCTCCAGGAATTACTAGAAAATTCCATGTTTGGGGTCCCTGCCACTTGTTGTTGTAATGAGATCTGCATCCTTAATTATTAATTATAATAATTAATTATCTATTTAGAGTAAGTAATTTTCTAATAGGCAGCCTATACATCACTAAATCAGTTCAAATCCACTGGAAGGGCACCCATAGAGGGCACTGTATCAAAGCAAAGTGCCCACTGAGTCAGCAACAAGTCCTGTGGACAGGTTTAAGACTCATTGTTCGCCCACAGACAGTGTGTAATATATCCAAACTAGAAGAATGAATGACTAAAAATGCACTTAAAATAAAATCAGTTAATTGTTGAAGTTGCTGATTTGAGCCACAAACACCATTCACTGTTATTTTTATAAGCAGTTTAAGATATTTTTTTTTCTTCTTTGCCTCTCCTCCTCCTCCTCACGTTTTCTTCTCACTCCTCAGTCTCCTACGTTCACAGTGTTAATCTTGTGGCTTGCAAGGAAAACACCCACCCAGTTTGTTACGCAAGCAGAAGAGAGAGGATGAGTGCTGCTTAGCAGCAACAACAGAAGCAGCAGATTAGTGGCATAGCAGAGAAGACGGTGGCGATTACAATGGTGTGGAAGTGACTCCATCCCCGGGGAGTTTCCTCTGTTATTATAAGAAGCACAATAAAAGTAGTCTAGACTGGGTGAACATATCAGGGATGCACACCTCTCCCCCTCACCCTAAATCCTTACAGACTAAAGCAGTTTCATGCAGAGAGAGAGGGAGAGAGAGAGATTCAGTTGTCAATGGCGACCCCAAGTCTTCTTATTGATATGCAGGACACACACACAAACACTGTAGTTGTGAATGAGTGACCTAGTCTCTCTTTCTTTCACCAACACCCCAAATCACACACACAAACGTCCTCTTTCTGAATCTGCTCCATCAAAAATGGCCATCCTGTTCTCATTCCCAGGTTGTACAAGATGTCTGGTCAAACCGACCATGCTCTTCATAGACACGTGACCCTTTGGCCTCTGTACCAGGTTTTCATTTGACTTCAATGACCACAGGTGCACCTGCTGAACTATTGCTGACCCATAAAGTGTGATTATTGTTAGTTATTGGTGTTTACCAAATAACCATGTATAAATCCATTACCTCTCCTGTTCTATCTCAACTCCCATGTCCATTCAATCATCTGATGATCCTCAGTCCAGACATACCTAAATCTATGTACACTGATAAAATGAGGTTTGGGATTAATCTGCTATTTTGCAGATGCTTCTATGTTCTACATAGACCATCTCTATTATCACCTGGTTACGTAAACAGTATTCTGATGTTGGAAGAGTTATGGCGCCACCACGTGGATGAGGAGAGTAGTTGTCACTCTTTGCTACAATATATAGTATTATCAGAATCAGCAACACCAGCAAACTACGGCATAAAAAGTACAGTTTACTGTTTGATAACTCCCATATAATCACATGTAATACCTCAAATGTGAAGTTCTTATTTGTATTTTGCACTGTAGATGTGTTATCTGATGAGCTGTTGCAATAGGCATTTAGAAGTGAAAACAAAAAACATCTATTATAGACTTTTAAACAGTGCTCAGACGCAAAAATGTCAAAACACGCAAGCAGACTACAATGAATGGGAATTGTTCAGATTTTATTTATCTAGTGTTTTGCAGTGGCGGACTTAGGTCTGTCTGACAGGGTTTTAATTAACAAGTGTGCATTGTCAAAAGTTAATTACTGGAATTTCTTTCTTTCCTTTCTTAATGTATTTCACTTGTGTTTTCCTCAAGGAGTAACTGTAATTTCTATCATGTCACAAAGTTGTAAAAAATAACTCCTTGATGACAAAGAGCACAACAAAAGACAGTTTGATCATCACGGGACATCTCAGTTATCTCATTCAAAAGAATGTTTTTGATTCATCCATTTCATTGAGAATGACATAAGCGAGGGGCTTGATTATGTCATCCCGTGTCTTCTAGGACAACTGAAACATCTGTTTTTCTCTGATAGGAGAGCATGTGGTTGATATTATCTAAACAAGTTCAAGAAAGTTTGCCTTGCAAGATATAACGTTCTATCCACTAGCTAGGGCATGATTTCTGTTTTTCTGACACCATTGCTCCTTTTTGGCTTTGCTTTCCATGCCTGCTCTTTTGAAAACTTGGTCCAGAGGTCTTTGTCTGAAGTTGCTCCACATCATGTGTGCTTCTGTCTCTTCATGTTCCTTCATTTTCCCTTGTTCCCTTGCCCTTTCTCCAGTTAACTCACAATGTTTGCCAAGCTGTCTTACTTTATCTCCTTCAAAAGGAGTCTGCAGAATCTGGACTCATTTTTCACAAGGTACTCTAGCCAGGGGTTTATTTTGCATCACTCCCTGTGGAATGAGCACCCCTCTGATTTGGGACACCTCAGAATTGGCTGATAAGACCCAATGGAGCAACAGAACTCTATAAATCTCTCAGAGTAATCTACGTGGTGCTTTTGAACATGTGCAGTATCAGCTGGATATTTTAATGCAGTCAGAATGTGCATGTGTTGTTTGTTGCTGTGACCTTTTGGATTTTCACTGGCTTCAGTTTCCATTTCGTCACATTCACTTCCATCCCTCCAAATTGTTCCTCTTCATAATCTCTTTCCTCTTCTTCATCATCACCACCACCACTGTGAGGGAATTTTCTGTTCTAGCATGCCATATATGAGGCTTACACAGGGTCAAGCATATGTCTTGAGGTCACTGTAAGGATAGTGTTTAATCTTAGATTCATATAGGGACAGTGACTTCTTCTCCTTGAGATACAGAGCAGCTGTATGTTTGTTTAAGAAAGCAGGCACCATACTGCAGTATGGTCATAGAATGGCGGCACTCTTCTGAGACACATAGATGAGCCAGAGAGGACAGCTTGTTCAGAATTGAGGCAGCATCATGTCATAACAAGTGTATTGATAAATCCTTCATTCTCCTCGATCAAGCTTCAATAAACCTTTCACTGTAAGACATTTTGGACTCCTAGACTAACTGAAGTGACCATTGATTAATAGAATTTTCCACAGCGACCACCACCTTCACCACCTTCACCATCATCATCACCAACATCTCCCTGATATGATCTTCATGTTCATCATCTCTCTCCCTTACATCATTATTTCTCCCCCTGGCAGCGCTTGGTTCCCTGATATCGTCACCCTCCCTATACTTTTTTTTTCTCTTGTATTTTTATGGTGGACTATGGCAGGTACACTAACTACAGTCTACAACTACAGCACAACAACTACAGTCACCTGCATCTCAACAGGATTTACAGTACAGAAACCCTCAGAGCCAACATTATGATAACTAAACATAAATTCACCTGCATCTCCACAGGATTTACAGAAATACATTGTACACGTTGAGAGAAACAGAGAAGACTTTAAGGCCTCGAATCCAAGAACTGGCTTACCTTGTGCATTGCATATTTCCTGGCTCTGCTTTGTGTGAAATCGTCCATATCATCGAATTCCAATGTCTTAGTCTGTGACTTGATGTGTTTTTGCATCTTCTTAGTCCTCACTTATTCTTAATCCTGGACAAAATGATTGAATCACCCAGTTTATATCAGTCTACAGCGGCTTATATCTGGATCAAACGGTCAGAACACACAACTTTATGTCCTCAGAAACTTGAAAGTTTCTTATAACTGAAAAATTAAAATTGCGGCCAAAGACATGTTTACACTTCATATCATTATCAGCCGTGACATTTACGTGACAAACATTTTGCAGCAACGTTTCGTTTTCAAAAATTGGTGGGTGGGCGGCTAACATGTGTTAATGAGACATGTATGTTTATAGATGGCGGTGGCAAGAGTTTTCAGTAAAGGGAGATGTGACTGCATCTTCAACCAATACCGTGACAGACAGAGACAGAGAGAGACAGAGAGAGAGAGAGAGGGGAGGGATGGGGGGTCCCCCGGCAGTGTAGACCTATAGCAGCATAACTAAGGGATGACCTGAGCCAGCCCTAAGCTTTATCAAAAAGGAAAGTCTTAAGTTTACTCTTAAAAGTGTTGACCGTGTCTGCCTCCCGAACCCAGATTTTATAAGCAGAGAGAGGGTTGTTGATTATCTGACAAACTGCAGAGGTTATTTCTAACTAACTAACTAACTAACTAACTTCACTAAAACACGTCCACAAAAGAAATGTGCTTACTGTCCGTCAGTCATGGACAGTAGACAGGTGAGACACTTGGTCAGTCAACTTACAGGTACAATATGTAAGATATTTACTGTATTAAATCATAAAATGAATCAGAGATCAATTAAACATGCTTTATTGAAACACAAGCTTCTTGAAAAATTACTATAGTCAGTGTGTTTCTTATTTTGAAATTTTCCAGGTTCCCTGGAAGTGACACGCCAAGTTAGCTCTACACCTGCAGAGAAAATGCCAATGTGCTCATTCCACAAGGGTTTAATAAACAAACTGTGAGTAAATATTATGTAACAGGATTGTTTGTAGTTTAGGCATGAGTAATATCACATTTGCAGAAAACAATGTGAACCAGCACCTTGCATGTGATTTGTCAGTTATGTTCAAGTTGTGACTGTGTTGGTTTGTATGAACGAGAGGCTGTGTTTGAACTCTAAGTCATTCTTGGGTTCTTTCCAAAGTTTAATTTCCTTTCATGACGCCTTTACTCTGTTTATATATGTACTTAAAAATGCTTGCAATGTTTGGTTATTTCTTTTGTCTTTTAATATTTTACACTTAAGGATGTGATTAGCAAAGTTACTAAACTAGTAAATACAAATAGCTTTTATGGGTTGGCACTACCTACAGTCTTCTAGTATATTAAGTTCATGTTGTTACTCTATTTAGAGTATTAATTGGGACTTGAATATTAAAATGCTATAATTGAGTTTACTGTGTTCTTGTTATTTTCACTGAATGCACAACAGACAAACTTCCTCGATTGGACAAACTGTGCAAATTGACACATGACCTTCACATCCAGTTTCATGACACATTGTTATTATTTAGTAATAAAGAATTAAGCACTAAGAGTACAAAAATATTTCATATATATATATAATGTACAAGGTGTTGTTATAATCCATGCAAGATTGGCACGTTGTGTTTGCCTTGATAAGCTGTTTTCAGCTTTTTGTTTTTCTCTTTTTATCATGTTTTAGTTGTTTTTTGGGGTTTTTTGTCATGAAGTCTCTTTGTGTTGTTGAATGAAACGAAAACAACTGAATTACACTGACATTACCCAGTATTGGTAACCCTGTAAATGTGTAAAGTATCATATTTATGAAGTTTCATTTAAAAGGGGGATGAATTTCTCAAGATTTCCATCAGAGGATGACATCTCCTGCCATCCCTTCTCAAATTAACAGCTGTCCAGCTCAAATATTGCAACATAACAACACGAAATGTTTATTTAGTGTTTACAGATTTATTTACATATACACTCTCTCTCTTTATAACATTATGTACAGAGTGGGAGGGGGGGTGGGAGGGGGAAGGGGGTTGGGAGGGGAAAGGGGGTTGCTGGAGTTTCTATGGCCTCTTTCTTCACTGTGACGGGCCAGGTCGGGTTTGAGAGCACCTCAGAGACCTCCACAGTGGGCAGATTCTGAGAGGGAAAGAACAGACAGTGAGGTTAGTCACAGAACAGGAACATCTTTAGATCAGTTTAACTTTAATATTGTATGGCAACTTAATAGAACTCCTTCAAAGATGTTTAGCATACCAGATCAGATCTGAATCATTTGCCCCCGTGATTCAAACTCAGTCTGGACGAGCCTCTTAGCTCACACTGTGAGCTTCCAAGAGACAGGACGCTTGCTGAGCGAGACACCTGTGGAGGACTCCTTAGAGTAGGTGTCTTTAATCCCCAGAGTTGTGGTGACTGCAGACACTGCAGACAATTTGTTTGTCACAACTGACAGTTCCTGTACAGAACAAGAAAATATTATTTTATAGTAACAATTTTAGCAAGAGTTTGGTTGGTGCAATTCATTTTGATTTACCACAAGTGCATGTTAAAGGAGGAGGAAATAAATATAGCTTATTTGATTTTTGCAAAGAGTTAGATGAGAGTATGGATACCACTCTAGTGTGTGTGATAAATATGAAGCTACCGGACAAAATCACAAGTGTAAAAAATGTTTTGTTGGGGTTTTACGGGGGTTATGTGCCTGACTATTTTTTAGGCAGGCACTGTAACTTCCTGGAGTCTTGTCGTCACTGTGAGGTTGCTAGGCTTTCAGTGGAGATTCCAGGAAGTGACTGCACCCGGCCAAGAAATAGTCCAGCACAAAACCCCTCATAAAACTACAACTTGTCATTTTTGCACTGTTTTTGTACAGGTTAAACAAACGAAATATAACAAGTTATAATAATGAGCTAAGCTACCTACCAGGATAGGGAAGAGAGGGGGAGAGGATGCGGTGGGGGGGTGCGGTGTCCGTGCCTCCGTCATTTTCATCTGTTGTAGGAGAACTTCATGGCCTCTGTCTTCACTGTGACGGGCCAGGTCGGGTTTGAGAGCACCTCAGAGACCTCCACAGTGGGCAGATTCTGAGAGGGAAAGAACAGACAGTGAGGTTAGTCACAGAACAGGAACGTCTTTAGATCAGTTTAACTTTAATATTGTATGGCAACTTAATAGAACGCGCAGCCTTTACTCTTGACTGGTTAACCTGTGCTGACCAGCACTGGGAGCCTGCAGAACATTGGCAAGACTGCTCAATGTGGGCTTTGGTACTGATAAAGTCCTTTTCTTGTCCACAGTCCCATCAGGCCTCTTCTGGTACGTGGCAGATATGGCCATCCCGTCCTTGTAGATCTGACTGAGAGGGGCACAAAGAGAGAGAGAGGGGGTTAAAGAGGGGAGAGACAAAGGGTGAGAGAAGGATAGGGAAGAGAAGGAAAGAGGGAAAGGGGAGGTGAGGAGAGGACAGATAAAGGGGGTGAGAGAAGGATAGGGAAGAGAGGGAAAGAGGGAAAGGGGAGGTGAGGAGAGGACAGATAAAGGGGGTGAGAGAAGGATAGGGAAGAGAGGGAAGAGAGGGAAAGAGGGAAAGGGGAGGTGAGGAGAGGACAGATAAAGGGGGTGAGAGAAGGATAGGGAAGAGAGGGAAAGAGGGAAAGGGGAGGTGAGGAGAGGACAGATAAAGGGGGTGAGAGAAGGATAGGGAAGAGAGGGGGAGATGATGCAGGGGAAATGGCCTGCTGGAGTTTCTTCTCTTGATATCAACGATGTGATCCTGATGCTCGCCGAGCAGTCCGTGCCTCCATCATTTTCATCTGTTGTAGGAGATACAAGAAAGAACAGAGTTGTAAGACTTACAAGTTCATGGAGTAGCATGAAACACCCCTTGCCCCAAAAGGTCACCCACGGGTGCCATAAAGATGCTATGAAGAAAGTGACCAGCTACCACACTGGCTATACTTTATGAAGGAGTATTGAAGGAATACACTGTGACATTTTCAGGCTTATACTCCACTTCGAACAGTGTGTTTGTACGGGTGAGGAAGAGGCCAGCAGAAAGGCTTCATTGCCCTCTTGTGGTGAAAAGAGTGACATTTATCCAGCTCTATCAGTCTACCTTACTAACTTCTAACTAATTGTCGAGCATGTAGGGCTGATATGGAAATGCATCTTGTTTTCTCCACTGGAAGGGCACCCTAGAGGGCACTTGATGACATTTTCTTGCGCACTGGGTCACTGTAAAGAGCACCTTCATCATGTTTTATCTACCGTAGGGTCACCCAAGAGGGAGCTTGCAATTTCAAATTTTCATAGATCAGTGATTGACAGATTCTTTGTAACATTATAACATTGTTTAAAATGTTAGATGGTTGTTTGGCTCATTATTATAGACTATTTTCTTCTGCATGGACCAATGACTGTAAAAAAGCCAAGCCAAAGAATTTTAATCACCCCCTGGTGGCCATCAACAGTATTGGTCATAAAGCCATAAAGAGATAGGACATGGGCCAAACTAAAATATCAAAGAACATGTCAAATTAATTTTTCCTAAAAATTGGTTCAGTCATTTTAGGCAGTTCCTATCAAGCTGATCTATGTTCAAGTGTTAATTTGTCTGATAAGTTTGGTTTTAATGAGTTATTCAGTGCTATAAAAAGAGGTTTCGGGAGGCTTCATGACTGATCTGAGAGTATTAGTTGTGGTGGTACCTAATGATTTCTTTTCAGGAATTGTATGTAGCTGTTACAGAAGGACAGCTGAAAAGATTTACATTCATTTTAACTTTCCATAACAGCTATTGTCTATTTCAGTTGACAAAATGAGTTGTTGTTGTTGTTGTTGTTGTTGTTGTTGTTGTTGTTGTTGTTGTTGTTGTTGTTGATGTTGCAGTAAACTGTTCTAGCCAACCTGAAGGATTTGAAGGATGTTCGTAGTTCTTTCAGGAAATTAAATTTGTGTTTTTTAAGCTAATCAGTCTAATTATTTGTTACGATTATATTACATTTGACCAAAGACTAGCAAGTTAACAACTTTGCTAACACAGTCAAACATCAATGAAGTGCAACAAGACATAGTAGCCAGCTAATACTTATAGTCCAACTTACTAGTCGATCAGCTTGGAGTCTGTCTTTCAGTCTTTCATTTTATGAAGCTCGCACCAATGACTAAAAGTCAGTCCCGCATTTACTCTTGTCTGATGACCTCTTGCTTGGTCACTTTCTCATTTTCTCTCTCTTCTTCACCTCTGTCATTATGTCTATAGAAATTGCTGAGCCCAGTTACATTGCCTACATGCCCAGCCCAGGTTCTGGAGTGACACTGGCTCCACTTCCTGTCAGCAATCACTTGTGCCTCTATATTGAAAACCTTCTCTTCCTGCCTGTGGTACAAACACTAACACTTCCCTGGTGCTCTGAGCTCACAGTCCGAGCAGTCCAGCTAACAAACTGAGCTAACGGCAGCTATCGTTTGTTGCAGTATTCATGCATGTTGCTTTGCTAGTTGCTAACATATTAAATATATGCTAACCGATTAGATCATAAAAGTGGATGATTTGGCTGTTGCTCTTTGGATATTTTTTATTAATAAAAGCATGTTAAATGGTTAGTTGCTGTAGTTACCTAATTTTAACAAGCCTTCAGTGATTGCGAAACCAGTGATAAAGAGGAAAGTTGTGTGTTTGTGATTGAGTTGCTGCATGTAGGCGGGACTTCGACAACGGTTCGAATCATAATCACTATTGACTCTCTACTAATGACTCACTAGCAAGATGGCAGCGCTTATATCCCAGAGAGTTTGGCTTCTTTTTGTACAGTGGAAGGAAGTGGAGACACATAGGCCATATCATTGGCCTGGAGTGTTAGGCCTGGAATACATTTACAGCTGACCTTACAAAAACATAATGGTGGATGTTTTGTTGTTCTGTTGGGCTGACAGATCACAACTGCTTGCTTCAACTGTTGGCAAAATTACAGGCAAACACTGCATAATACTGTCCAACCTTGAGTGAACATTCATCTTGCCATACAACTATTTCCCATCGTCATTATTTTATTATTATTTGGATGAATCATAAATACAAACCTACTTAAAAATCTGTAACACAAGAACTCTGACATCACATGCAGTGTGAGCATAAATGTGGCACAGAAGAAAAACTTAGTGGTACGTTGGTGTTTGAACCAAAGCAAAAGTTCATCAGCACATAATTCAAATAGACTTATTCATAACAATCTGTTTTATTGACTTCATTTGTTTTTCATTGGTACAGTTGTTTTAGCTACAGTATGAGGCTGAGTGAATGAATGCAATGTAATTCACTAAAAAGCAGCATCTCCACAGTACAGTATTTACAGAAAAGTTCATGAATTCACAGTTTCTGTTACTATTCACGTTACACAAATCATAACCCTGTACCCCTGTACTGGTTTCATTTTTATTGCAAGTGGGTCACATTTGATATTCTTAAAAGAATGGATGGATGTGTCTAATTTTCGAAGCAGTGGGCAGCGATTGAAAACAGTGATTATTTCAGGTGACTGTTTCCAAGTGGTGATAATTTAATACATGAAAAATCAAATCCATCAGGCATTAGGCCATTCCCAAACCACAAGATGGCGCCAATAGTCCAATAATAACTGGTTATTTGCTCCCGAGTTGATGGAAATGAACCCACCTGAGTGTGAAAACAATCACAGAACTCCAGAAAAGGAGAATGGGAGGCAGCAAAGGAACAGAAAAAGATGAGGATAGGCATAAAACAGAAAATTCCATTACCTTTCTTAAGTAATACTCTACTTTGTTCATTTCAAAAGCCGGGCTCTCATTTAATGTCATAGATTGTGCCTGAAATGAAGAAATCCCATAATTCGGATCATTATAGATTAAAATCCTGGCAAATATAATTATTCAAATACCGCGAGTAAAAGTTCAAACCATAGTGCGTAATTTGAAAGGCGACTCTTGATGGATTTAATAATTGGTTTAAAATCTAACAGGGATAAATTGTTTTTTTGTTTATGTACGTGTTTTAGATGCCTTTCTTACATATAACCATTGTCTCAGCAACATTTGCGTGACTACTGGTCCATAATTACACGTTTAAATATAGCCTATGCTGTTGAAACAATCGTTACGTGTCCAAAACATTCATATTTAACCAAATGAAGCCAGTACTTCCCCATGCAAATTAACAAAACCGATCTTTCGTTGCTGTCATCTCTTATCATTCCTTTTATTACGTGGGGTGTCTATATTTTTACAGTTTGTCTAAAAAGATGCATTAAGAGTCAGTTGTAATGGCTATTGATGTTACTCAGGCTGTTGATGTTGTTGACACAGCTGATGTGGGATGGAGACACGGTGCCAAAGGGCCCTGGAGGCTGGAGGTTGTGGCTGTGATACAGAGCCGCCGAAGGAGAACCGGGCCAGTAGGAGAAACCCGACGGCCCAACGCCGGGAGCCACGAGGTTCAATTTGGAAATCCCAGAGAAGGGAATCGGTGAGAAGTTACCCTGAAACTTGTAGATGGCCTGCTCTGTGGTGGAAGGCTGGCACACCTGCGCCAAGCCGTGGAAATCAAACTTGTAAGCGTACCGCTTTCCGTGGACTTTTGTCATGATGTTTTTGTCGTAGTAGTAGCGCAGCGCTCGGCTCAGCTTGTCGTAGTTCATGTTGGGTTTGCTCTTGCGTTCCCCCCAGCGCCGAGCCACCTCGTCCGGGTCGATGAGCTTGAACTCGCCATTGGTGCCCTCCCAGGCGATGCACGACATGTTGGTGCTGTCAGAGAGGAGCTCCAGCAGGAACTGCCACAGCTGAATCTGACCACTGCCTGTGTGGAAGAGACCATGACCATCAATTCAACGTTAATGTAAACTGATCAAAGATTAGAGAAGAAGCTAAACGAATAAATCAGCAAAACAAAACCACAAATCCTTTGTGAAACCACAGGAAAGGCACGTGTCTGCGGTTCTCAGTATTAATATATACAGCCAGTACAAAAAATGATTTAACATTTTGTAGTTTTTATTACATTATATTTGCACAATACAGTATATTACATAATATAAATTTTGGCAGCAGATTTTGAAGCCTTTTTTCTCAAGGTAAATTGCAGACCAATGGGGAAATGATATCTAACGGCTATTAGATTATAATTATGCTTTCAATTAAAACTGTGCTTATATTAACCAACTGTGTTTATATTTCAAACATACTCGTTTTCTATCATTCATAAAATTAAACACTGCATCTTGAGCAGCTTTTTTTCTTGAATTTGAATTCATATGATATAATCCAAATGTATTTTTAAACATGGTATTGTTGAATGTAGTGATTCATAATATTTGTTTCAAGTATTTTTATTTATTTTTTATTACGACATAAACTGTTTTATTTTGCCATTTGGCTTCCAGGTGTGTTTATGCCCGTTCAAGTCAATCAGCACTCCATCACAGTGTAATTAAATCAGTGATCATGAGCTGAGGACGGACGGCGGATGGATTCTGTGGTAAGGTTTTTATTTTATGTACTTAGCCTAATTTATTTTTATTATTATTATTATTATTATCATTTTAAATGTATGATTCAGTTTTGAGCCCAGTGGTGGATGAGATAAGGGTGGAAAGTATAAAAATATTTTATTAGCTTCACTGAAAAGACAAAAATCTACATTATCTGTGACCAAAAGTATAATTCAGCTGCAGAGAATTAATTTTTTTAATCAAATGCGCACTAAATATATCAGAGGTACAAATTAAATCAAATGAGTCGAGTATTTCTATAGTATTTATTTAGCAGGTAAGCTTGATTGATTCCTGGAACAATTTCTTTCAAGACAGGTTTGTTATTATAATAATAAAGACACAGCCTGCCTCCGAGGATTTTACCCAACAGCTATTTTATTATTATTATTATTTCATCATCGGTATTTGGATTTTTTAAAAATATTTATTTATCATGATGAGCTCATTTAATATTCTATCACTGTGCTCTGCGTGGTGATAAAAACACTTATTGTGTATCCAGGCCAGGTCATTGATTCTCTTACCTTTTTGTACTCCTGTGTTTATTGGACCCCAAGTTGCTCCTTTGCTTTCTTTCAACAGATTTTCTGTTGGATCTGAAATCAAAACAGACACATCGTCAGTATCATCTGCTGCTTATCCATCCTGTTAAAGGACAGACCTGTTTA
Organism: Argyrosomus regius; assembly: GCA_946959425.1. Classification (NCBI taxonomy): domain Eukaryota; kingdom Metazoa; phylum Chordata; class Actinopteri; family Sciaenidae; genus Argyrosomus; species Argyrosomus regius. Next base: position 14,120,350 of record OX336895.1, read on the forward strand.
TCTATTTCATATTGTCTATAAATTATCAATTAATAGGAAGCCATTTAGACCACTCTTTTATTCTAATCTTACTTTGTTGGGTTAAGAAAGTAATTTCACTTATGTCCAAAAACATTCTAGAAATAATTGTCATATCTTCTAACAAGGAAAACAAAATCGAGATCAAGGATAAGATGAATCAAATAAAATAATCTTCAGACGGATTTCTTTTCATCTGTTTTTAGAGGAAACCGTAGAGAACAGCTGCTATGAGATCCTGTAAAATTGACCAGACCGGTGCATAAGATCCAAACTAAAATAAAATGTTTAAATTGCCAAATCTGAAAGTTAAAATTGATTAAAATCCTAATTCTGTCCTCGTCCAGTCGCAGTCTAATGGAAGAAGCATGTCGTCTTTGCGGTCTCCTCTCTCCGAGAAGCCAGGAAACGCGTCCAGGAAAAAGGATTTCCGATTTCCGACAAAAGAGCAGACGGGCTTTCAGATTGAAAAAGGCTGAACAATGCTCTGCCCTGGAAGCGGAGCATCACCGCATCAGGGCACCGACACCCAGATCAGAATTACAAGAATTATAACATCTTATTTCTATAATTCTTCTTTAACGGGACAAAATGACGAACCTGAGAGATACATGTTGAACATGAGGTTTCCTCCGCAGTCCTGTCTCATTGTGTTCAGTTGTTCAGAAAGGGTTGGATTTCATTTCGTTGGTGGCGGAGGAAAAGATTTTTATTAAACTTTATCTCATAACTGTGATCTGGAATAAATGCGGGTGGACAGATTGAAGTTTCCAGGCAACTGTCACTGGCCCCCATCTCTGAGACAATATTCAGACAGCAATTTCCCCTGGTGCATTGCTTTAATTAAAAGAGCAATTTACCTCTGTCAGCCCGCCTGGTGCCCACAATAAAAAGAGGCCGATAGAAATTCGGCCCTTATCAATCCACCATCACAGTTTAATAAAGTTTCCGCGTTAAGATCTGAGTTTCTATGGTGAATTGAAGTGTTTGACATGGAAACCAGTTCAGATCCTCCTCACTTTTCCGCCTCTTTACCTCTTGGCAAACAACAAAGACCTATTTCATGTTGGGAAAAGAATATTTACCTTGAAAAACACGCTTCAGTGCACACGAGAAAACAAGAACATTTCATCCCCCCCATAACCTTCTGTTTGTAGGTTTAAGGTTATACAGCATCAATCTGAGGGTAATGAGGTTGTAACTTTAAAACCATGGCTTCTGACGCTCACTGACGTTATCAGGTCCACTCATATTTTTATAATTCTCGTTTTTTAGAGCTGGCTGAATGTAGTATATATAAATATATAAATAGAGTCTATAGTCTAAACACCATTTGTAATTAGTATTATTAAAATCGTGGTTATATTAGGCTATAAAGGTGATACATTAAATGATTGTCACAAGCTGTCCTTTTTTATATTCAGAAGATAGATAGAACAACATTTAATTTAGGTGCAAATAATGTTGTCTTGACAGGCACATATGAGGATGATACAGCACAACCCTGTGATTAAATGTCAATTTTATAAATGAGATCAACACACATATTTCTAATAATGTTTAATGTAATCAATCCAGCTATCATTATACTTTAAAGTCTATTTCTCTGCTCTGAAGCACTTTGGGATGTTTCAAAGCAACAAATATACATTTAAAGAGGAAATCCGTGTAATTCATGAGTGTGTTAAAAGGTTTGTCTTTAAATATCTAAATTGTACCTAAATACCTTTTCTTGTCTATGAATTGAAATTATGAATTATGAAAAAGTGTCAATAAAAGCATTTCTAAAAGAAGAAAACACTCTGACATTGACACATATGCATCTCTGTTGGGATCTTGTGTGGTTTGTCTTGCTGAAAATACAATATATCTGTCATGACACAAGTAGGCTAACCAATGCTACTGAAGGAATCTAAAAACACAACTTACTTTCACTTCTGTTGGATTACATGGATTCTAATAGCTTTCACTTGAAAAAGGTGGAAATTAGAAAAAAAAAAAAAAGGTATCATCAATCATCACAGTATTAACAGAGAGTGAAATCTGTCAAATAAAAAAAAACATGAAATACAAAAACAAAAACAAAAATGAATGCAAGTCATACTTTGCAGCCCTGTGTTGAAATGAAAGTCTGCTAATCATTCATCACATGTTTTAGTGTTTGCTCTATGATGTGTCACCTGCCTGAGCTCACAGTGCAAACACTCTAGAAGAAATGCACTATAGGTAAATGAGTTAAAGCTATATATTTGTATGTTATTTATTTATTCAACTACATAGTTTTAGCATACAAGTTTGCACATCATCAGTCTTTAAAAAACAGATTGCATCCAATTTAGCCTTAATTTGTCCCACTAGTTTAGTTTATAAAATGTAACATATGGTTTCAAGGTTTTTCCTCTCAGACAAAAGGGAGCAAAATCTTGCATAACAGATCAAGGCGGAATTAATTCCCCACGTTCCTTCATCTTGGACTAAATTTTCCACTCTTCACTTGGCAGCGATTCCTCAAGGCTGTGGTTGTAGGTGTGTCTCTGGCGTCCCAGACTTGCTTTAGCTGCCTGTGTCCAAGTAAAAGTCGCAGGCAACTTAAAACAAGCCTCGAAAGCTAGACTCTGTCCAATATTGCAGTGGTAGATAAAAGAGTAAGGGTAAACTCTAGTTTGTGATCAGCATGAGGCAAGAAATCCATCTATAGAAAGGAAAAATGAAAACATAATTACATAGAAACATCAGAAAACATTCATTTATTTAGTTTCTTTTTTTTTTTTCCTAATTCTATTAACACATCAGTTGGTTGCTATGAAAAAAGAGTTAAGCCTGCATCTCATGGTAGCTAGCCTACAGTAATCTGCAAGTAAGTTTGCCTATTGATGTGTAAATGTTAATCCTACAGTGGCCTGTAAATATAAACATTCAGGTTAAATTGCATAATATCGTCTGTAATTCATTACAGTAAATGAATCAATACCCTCATTAAACTACAGCTGCCATCAAGAATTAATGCAAAGTTCCCCTGTAAAGCCTTTAACTTACCTTGGTCCTCTGAAATGCGTTGCCAAAGTACCAGAGTTTGCAGCTTAGAGTTTGCAACTAGACTACCCAAGTGTCACTCCTCTATAAGCCACAGTGCAGCTGCTTTAATCAGTCTGCAGCGGAATGTATATTTGAGAAAGGTGTGTGTGCATGGTTACACATTTATTAAAAGATCCTGGTTTTTTGGGTGTGGGACTGTGAGCCAGTGCAGGTTTATGGGTGTGTTACACGGAATCCAATGTCCTGGACCAACCGGAGGAGTGTGTGTGGAGGTAAACACACTCCAGGATCCCGGCGTGTGACTGTAAGATAAACATGATGGTGTAACATTAGAATAAACAAACAAATGCTACTAAGCTACCAGATGTTAATGAGGTAGTTTTGTGCAAAGTTGTAGTGGGGAGATGAGAGACATCAAAATGGATGAACCAGGACTTTTATTTTGTTGTTATTGTTGTAAATTACATAAATCTTTACAGTAATTCCTGGTGTATGTTTTTTTTTTTTTTTTTAATCTTTACCTGACTGGTTTACTTCTTTCTGCTACATCTACATCACCACCAGTAGCACAGTCTGTTGGGAGGAGTGGCTCGAGAGGGGCCAGTTCACCTCTGGGCACTGCTGAGGTGCCTTTGAACAAGTTACCAAATCCCTAACTGCTTCCAGGGTGCCGCTATATTTCTAACCATCACTCCACCATCTCTCCACATTTACATGTGTGTGTGGTTGTATTTTGGGCCTATATGTGTAAAACTTGACTTGATCTCTCCATTGAGGGATCAATAAAATTAACCTTCTTCTTGTTGTGATTTGTACAGATATATTAAGGGAACCAATAAGGCTTAGGGATAATGGCTTTCTCTTGAACTAATCAATGTACTGTACATTTAACATACATTTAACATTAACACTGTCATTGCATTACTGTCCAGTGGAATCCTTTTACTCTTTTACCTCCAAATTTGGTTAACTTTTCAGCTAAATTGATTAAGAGTTTCTTAATGAGTTTAAATAACCCTTATGCCTTTAATGCTAAACAAATAGTTTTAAAACATTGAGCTCTCTGACAAGGTATACTGTATTGCAACTCATATAAAGTTGATGTTTTGGACATCAGTGATAGTAAGTAGCATAATACTTTATAAAGACTGGTATATAAGTGAATAAGTTTCATTCACAATCAGTTTTTGTGGCGAGACAAACAGGACTTTGGACACTGCATCTGCATTTACACACAGGCTACACAGAATTTTTGCTGTACAAAAAAAGCTAGCAAGAGCACCATAATGAATTCATTCTATTTTCAAAAAGCATACTTCACGAGTTGATAGATATGGTGTATGGTTTCAAAATGGCCAACCAGATTATCTGTTTGTTTTACAGCTCCTCACTTTAGGCCATTTTGGCAAATTATGATCATAACAGTGTAAGAATAAACAATAGAAACAAATGTATTTTAGTGCTCTTGTTTATTGGAAATGTGAATACAGTCTGACAAGAACAATATTAACAAAGCCTAACAGAGAGATTTGAATCAAATCTTTCCGTGTATGTTCCCTAAAATGATAAATATGTCCTTTAAATAAATAAAAAGCAAAAACTATCTCTGATAATAGCCTGGTCCATGAAGCTAAAAGAGAATAAGATGCTCTGGTTTTGAAGTGCATCGGTGTGATTACGACTTCATAACCGAGGTGCAAGATGATTGACAGCTCAATATAGTCAGTTGCTTTTCTGAGATGTTCATTTTTATTCATTTAAGTCAGGTGATCATTTTCATTGTAAAAAGAAAAAGGAATACCAACAAACTTCTAGTTTTGAAGAAAAGCCTTTATTTCCTATATCAAGAACATGCTTTAGCATGGTAGAAGAAGTAGGTACTTAGATATCCATACATGCAGAGCCACAGAGAGATAGAAAGAGTTTGTCCATCTACTGTTCTGTGCAGCGGTCTGTCCGGGGCTCAAGTTGAGAAAAGGGGTTCGGGAAGGCAGAATGCAGGCTTAGTGCTGGATCCTACGAATGGACTGCACCTGGTTGGTGTGAGCCTGGGTGCTGTACTCGTTGTAGTTTCTGTACTCGCCTTGGTGTCTGTCTCTCTCCAGGATGTACTGGTAGCCACGGTAACCAGGGAACTGGTAGGCCACCCAGCTGCAGAGAGAGAGAGGGGGGCAGGAGGGGTCAAGGTCAGATCAAAGAACACAATATATCATTTACACAAACTGTGTCAGACAACAACTCCAAATCACATCTAGTTTGTTTTAAATACTGCTCCAAATGGCAAAAATAATCGTGTAAAATTATGACTATAAGATGTATAACTTACGCTCCGGAGTTGACTTTCATAGAGGGCACCTCCTTGCTGCACCAGCCCATAGCCTGTAGGGAGGGGTAGTCATCGCACATCTCAAACTTACGGCCCTGGAAGTCCTCGCACTCGTACAGGGTCACCTTGCTGTCACTGTGCTTCTGCAAAAGAGGAAGAGAAAAATGAAATCAGAGAGATATATCTGGTAAAAAAAAGAAAACAGGATGAATGGAAGGATGTGGGAACTTACAGCGCACTTGATGGGTCTGAAGGAAAGCATGTGCTCGGTTCTGTAGCTGCTGTTTCCACTCCAGGCCTCGTAGCGAGGGTAATCTCCCTTCTCCAGGACAAACTGCTGTCCCTGGTACTCTGGGTACTCATAACCCACCCAGCTAAACAGCAGAAGGATGTGGAGGAGAGAGACATGGAGAGAACAAAAGAAAAGAAATGTTGAGGTTAAATGAGGAGAGAACACAAAAAATATCCAAACCACTAAATGCAAAGTTGTTTTAGTGCAACAGATCTGAAACTGTCATTTTCGTTAAACAACAGAGTCCAACGCCCACAGAATAGCCTCGAGGGAAAAGAGCATGCAGCTTCTTTTGTCACTAGGATCACAAAGCAAACATTAAACAGTGCTGCTCCTGCCTCCACCACTGCTGCTGCTGCTGCACCCAGGGCTTTTTATCTGATCACCAGTCAGTCAGTCAGTCCGCCTCTCTGGCTCACAGCCGGCAGCTGCACACAGCCAAGTCATATCACAACGGGGTTACACATGGATGCATGCACGCACACAAATGATACATGCCAGCTAGCAATGCAATAACACTGTTGGATGTAATTTATGGTTTTTGTTATTCTGCCTTTTCTACTTGATAGAGTCTGTTTTTGCTTTAATCAGACTTTTTCAAGAAGCAAATAATGGGATTTTATTAGACATTGCTATGGAGCCAAATTGCTCTTCAATATCCACTGTTTATAAGCAGCAATGCGTATTTAATGAAATATAGGCGACTACAGTCGAAACATACTGTAACTCTCTCACTGTCAGCATTACTCTACTACCATTTATACATCTTTGTGGGGTTTACTTAGACATCGTAGAGTACATTTTTAACCAGATTCTAACAATCTGTTGACTCAAATCTGCTGCTATCATAAAGATGTCAGAACTTAAACATGTACAAACACAGGTCAAGAGGTGAAAGTGAAGTGATTTCCACACTATATGGAAAATTCAGGATATATATATAGTCAGAGAGACGCAAGAGTGAAAAAAAGAAACAGGAGATCCAGAAAAAATGTGAACTTACGGTCCATTCTCAACCTTGATGGAGCGGATCTTGTTGAAGCCCCTCTCCATGATGTTCTGGCACTCCAGCATGAACTCACAGCGCTTTCCCTGGAAGTTCTCCTCCTCCCAGACTGTGATCTTGAACTGGCCCATCTGCTCCATCTGTTGAGTGTTCATGGCTGCTGCTTCTCCCTTTGGGGTTATCTCTGACCAAGGTAAAGCATTCCAACAAAATGCAGTGTTAATAGATGGAAAATGTAAATCTCAGTAACACATGCATGTCCTGAGTAGGTATAGTAAGTAAAGTGAATGAATAACAAATGTTTTTGAGAGAGCAAACTTCCCAAGTACACTCATCAGTTACTAGAAATCAGCCCAGTAAGCTTACAACTGTAAACTTTGTATTTTAGCTTGATTAAAAAATACCAGTTATGAGGTAAAACAATTATATTCAAGTAAATTTTTCCTGGAAATATTATCAGTTAAGGTCACTTTCCAAATGTGTCCAAATATGAATGTCTCATGTCCCTCTTGCCTATAAATTGTACTGTATACAATTATTGTTACATTAGTGCAACAACAGTCAACCACATTTCTGTAAGCCATAGCTTAAAAGCATACATGCTTTGAGTTAGAGTTGCTAACCATCCATAGCCCAATTTCTTTGATTTTGAAGTTAACAAAAACACATCCACATTACTGGTTTGTAAAAAATATTTGTATGTTGTTACCAACACAAGCACAAGCACACCAGTAAGGCATCATCTTGCTAGCTACCAATTCACCCTAAAAACAGTAGCATGAAACAGCTCACATGTTTTTACTCCTTAGCAAATTGAGTCTCAAAGAGCATCCACAGCTATCTATCTATCTGTCTATCAAATACACAGTATGGGCAGCATCTTGGTGGCTGTCGGGCTCCACCCCAGTACACTTAGCTGTCCCCTGATTGATTCTTAGCTGAGTCTGAGGCAGTGTGTTGGTATACTTACAGACAGTACTGAGGTGGGACAGATCCAGTATAATCAATGTCGGGGAAGAGACCCTCGCCTGTGTTTTTATAGGGCCAGGCCCCCTGGACCTGCGCCACTCCATTTGCCCAGTAGCCTTGCACACTCAGCAGCTGAGCGGGCCGGCTGAAAGGGGACATTAGCCTCATGCTTTGTGGAGGCTCCATAGCACCATTGTCCGCAGAGCCCCAAACTGACTTAGTCATCAATATGGCAGCCATGGTCAGAGGGAACCTGACCCAGGACTATACAATGGTAACACACTGACACAACAGTTTGATTGGTGTGGCAGGATAATAGACACATTCTGGGAGCTGATCCCCCCTCTCTCACACTCTCTCTCTTTCTCTTCCTCTCTGCTGTAGGTAAATTGGATCTGAAACTAGAGGTGGGAAAGGGCCCAAGGCATCCTACAAAGTGAAAAAAAGGACCTGAGCCAGTTTCATCTTGAGGATATCCTTATCTCTTCCTTTTCAAACGATTAATGTGGAAGATCTGGAAGATCAGTCTTGAATTGCTAAAGTGAAAAGCTACAATAGTAACAGCAGAACTTTCTGACAAAGAACTGATGGTATGATCCCTTTGACAGTCTCAAAGGGATCATGCAGGTGAGAGTTATTAACAGTATATTATCTAGGTGTTTTTTTAAGCCAACACCAGTGGTCTGGTCATACATTAATATAAAATGTATTTAAATGTATAAGTATTTGAGTGTAAGGATTAGAAAATAATAGGTTTTATCAAGACTAAACATTAGATTTAAATATAAGGGTTGACAAATAACATTTAGGGTGAATAAAGACAAAGAGCATTTCTAATGTGGGCAAAAATTAATGTTTATATTTCATCTTTTATTTTATTTGAATTAAGCTTTTTCAGGTAATGTTGTAGAGTGTTAGTCACTATGTTAACAGACCTGTAATTTAAATTGGGGTCATACCAGGTTACAATACTGTTTTCAGTTTTAGTGTTGAGGCTACAGTTTCAACATTTGATTACAGATTTGCCTATATTGTTGCAGCTGAGAAAGATCACACATCATGAACGAAAACCACCTCACAGTTCTTCTTATGTTCTTCTTTTATGTGCTCATATTATAATTACAATTAGTATTGTTTCTAATACTCATTCTTATGTTATTTGTGTTAATTCCTATAAAACATATAACTGGATTCAGAAAACATTTTCTTTATCATAATTTGGTGTGTACTGACAAACTGTATCTCCATAGCTGACTGTACACTGGTACCATCAGTTCTGAACCATAACTACAGTTTATAAATAGGCTTTTCTTGTCAAAGCAAACACAGATTTGTTATATTCCCACCTTGTCAATACACCAATGTTAAACACTATTGATGGCGTTGTCTCAAGCAAGAAACTGTGGATATTAGAGATGTATTTTCCTTCATCATTGGTGACATCTAGTGGCAAAGATATCTATTACATTCAGGTTGGCAGAGGCTTTTAAAAGTGGTCTGCCTGCCTAAGGCAACACTGTGTAACTTTGCTGCCATAAAATAACAGATTTTAAGTAATTTTGATGCTACACTGATCAGGTGAATGATGATGTCATTGTCACTCCCTCTCACACCCTGTACACCTGTTCATGTAATATGTAACTTTGTGTACCATCACAAAACACAATTCATTACAGTATTACATCACACACTCACATCTATTTCACTGATTTTAGTGAAACTGGATCATATTTTATGGAGAAAATGTTCTCTGGTTTTCCATCTGATGTTTTCCGGCTGCTGTGCAACAACTCTCAAGTAAATGGCTGTAAACTGTACTGCAGCTGCTGTTAGCCAATGTTAGTTGTTTGTTAGCTAGGCTGCCCAGACTGTAAGCTCAGAGCACTGGGGAAGTTTCAGTGTTTGTACCACAGTCGTTTTGTACCACCGGGAAAAGGTGGTTTCAAGGCCCAGGGAGCAGGCAAAAGCTGATGACGAGCAGAGATTATGTCGTGCCAGAACCGGAGCTGGGCAAGTGGGCAATGTAACCGGCCTCAGCAGAGTCTATGGACATAATGACAGAGGTGAAAAGACCGAAGGAGACATTGCTGAGGGAAGCTAGGAAGAGAAAAGAAGAGAGTGACTAAGCAAGAACCCACTGGACAAAAGTAAATCTGGGACTGACTTTTAGTCGTTGGAGAGAGCTTTGTGAAATAAGAGACTGAAAGATAAACACTGAGCTTCTTACTGTTGGACTAGTAAGTAATATTAGCTGACTGCTATGTCTTGTCTGCTCAATGTTTGGCTCTGGCCGACTTGCTAGTTTTTGATCATAAGTAATATAATACACAAACACACATGTAAAACTGTCTCTATTTACAACAGTGCACTCTGAAACAGGGTGTTGCTATGTATGTATGTATGTATGTGTGTGTGTGTGTGTGTGTGTGTGTGTGTGTGTGTGTGTGTGTGTGTGCATTTGTGTGTTCCACCTGTGGGCATGTGTGAGCTGTTTACTTGTATGAACAGCTTTCTCATTGTCTTCTGTTAACCCATTCATTGTTCTTCTCTCTACATGTGTGTGCCTCATTGTGTGCGTGCGTGCGTGCGTGCGTGCGTGTGTGTGCGTGTGTGTGTGTGTACGTGTGTGTGTGTCAGCCCGCCCACCCCCCCAAGCAGGTGATGGGCAGGTGATGGGCAGGTGAAAAGACAGGCTTATATAGACACAGATGTTCTGTCTGTGTGTGTCTGTGTGTGTCTGTGCATGTACTTGTGTACGTGCATGTATCTACATACATAAAAATGTGTGTGTGTGTGTGTGTGTGTGTGTGTGTGTGTGTGTGTTATTCATGAAGGAGGTCTTTCATCAGTCTGATAAGATGGATAAGCTGTAGATCTTTACCCTCTCTCTCTCACACAGACACACACACACATGCACACGTAGCTAATTTCCCAGTTAAATACAGCTGGAAGAATTTGCATGTGTCAGGCACAGTGTAGCCCAGTAGAGAGCTCGTACAGTTCTACTTTGAATCCTTATCTTGCTGTATAAAAAACCCCATTCATTTCTTCTCACTGATCACATGACACATCTACTGGCTACTGGCCACTTGTTTCATGTCATTAGAGAAGCACATACAGGATCACAAGTCTTTTGTTATGGGCAGACTTTGGATCCACCAGAAAACCCATATAGGTTTATATTTGGAGCAGGTCAAAAGTTTGTCAGCCTAAATGTATAACATAATGAGTTGTGGCTTCTTTAATAGGAACTGTGGATGTTCTGGTGTCTGAATGGCAGCTTCCATCATTTTCCACCATCAACACTCAATAAGATTTTGCGACTTGCATCATTCACATTAGTTAAATCATAATTATACAAATGTTGATATTTTTATTTATCCGCAACATGCAGTGCATGCACATTTGAATGCTCAGAAGCCCCTGCTCAGTTGTTTTTTTTTTGTTTTGTTTTTTTTTGGCCTGTGCTCTACCAGCTATCCAACTGCCGTCTCATCTGTTTTAGAAATCTGTATGAAAAGCATTTCTTTGTGCTTTTACTCCTAATAACATGAAAAACATAATTGCTTAATATTTTTAAAAGTAGATCATAACGTATGTTTTGTTTTGTTTTCTCATAAGCTGATACCCATATTTTCAAAAAGCAATAAAACAAGAAGATTGTACAGATAATAATCTGTAAATATCTGATATAATTTTACAGATTTGGTACGTTTGGGTGCCAATGGGTGCAAAAATAATAACATGTTTACAATAACGAGTTTATCAAAAATGCAGAGAATAAAATATTATTATATTATATAATGTATCATATTATGCAATATATTATAATCAGGCTATGTTTTTGTACTTGTATAGGTCGGTTGCAGTGTAGGTAAGTGTGTTGGGAGCGATTTTGTTTTCTGGGTCAGCCTGAGCCAGAACTATTTGAATAGTCAGTGAATACACCTGCACACACACACAAATGCGTGTTTGCATGCGAGCACATGCACACACACACACACACACACACACACACACACACACACACACATGTGACTGTCTGTGTATCTGCACACTGACACACATTAACACACACAATGACACACAGATTGCACTGAATAAATGCCCTCCTTCAGGTGGAAGGTTACTATGGAGACTAATCCAGGTAAGGATGATGTGAGCAAGACATCTGCTCGTACCGCCTCCATTTGTCCCTGCTGATCTCTGCGACAAACAAGCAGCTGGATTTACCTGCAGGAAAAACAGAAGTACAACATTATTAGAATATTTTTGGTGTTTGTGACTTGTGATCATGTAGACAAGCACATAGACAAAGACAAACAGTATTGAATTGTGATGACAGCTATACATACATGCACTGCAGTTGGCAATCAGGTGTACAAGCAGACAGAGCATACACTTTTTTGCTGGAAAGGGTCAAACAGGCAAAAGTGAGAATCTTTGACTTTCATATTTGTTACTTTCTATTAATTTTCTTTTTCTAAAACAATATTATATTATATTATTAGCTTATGACTTTTTCTTTCTGCCATCTCAAATGTTGACTTATCAGTTTCATCCAGTTGCACTCACTGTACCATCATAAAGTCAGAGAGTAGCCAACAAGGGGAGGGAACCGGCCTGAGGCATTTGCATGACTCTTTATTATCGGTAACTGTCAGAGAAAACAGCACACATCCTACAGGCAGCACACACACACGCCTATAACAACACATACACACACAGCCTCTGGGAAGCACTCACTTCACCATTTACAGAGAGCAGCAAACAGTTTGGCAGGCACCACAAATGTAATCATGTTCTTGTTGTACAGATGCAAACAGTTGTCTTAATGGTACTGATACTGTGCTTGGCCCTGCAGAGATCACAGGGTCGCAGCAGGGGCAACGGGGGCAACAGGGGACTTGAAATAAGAGAAGGCAAGCTTTGGGGCGTCCTGCTGGATGAGTCATTGTTAGTCAATTTAATTTGTACTGCCCAAAATCACAAATGTGTATTAGAAGGCTTTCTATACAAACTACAAAACTAAAAAAAAAGGGGGGGAACCTCAGGAACAGTAACAGAGGAGCAATCACTCTTCCAGGACAGACAGACATGCATTAGATGTAGCAGTAGTGCATATGTGCTAGAACTGTCATATTTCTTTGTCATGCCTCTTTTCCCTGTTCACATAGCATTCAATATAATATTTTCCACCTGTCCCATAGTGTTTCAAATGGTTTGTATCAACTTTCACTGGATATATCATCAAATGTTTCAAATGTGATGATGATGACGTTTGATTTTGTGTTTATTATGGAATTGTTAAAACTATTTGCTGCATTACAACCAAATTTCCTCACACCGCCATTCAGACTTTAAGATACATTGAGTCAGGCAGGGTGTAGCTGCAGCAGGACCAGTTGGGACAGTCGGTTTAAATCGTGGTAAGGTAACCAGGATACTGAGGAGTGTGAGCTTTCCCTCATCTGGCTTTAAACAAATATTGACTAGAGCTTCAAGCAGAGGCAAATAGGCCTTCAGGTAAAGAATGACATGCAGGATGGGCTGTCACATTATTTCACTTGCAAGGTGATGATACCTATATGAGATGTTTTTTAGATAAGAAAATAAGTAGAGTTTTACCGGGAAGATGAAAGCAATACTAAGAGATTAATGTGCAAAAGGACCAAATATTAAAGATATGTACATGCTGTACTGTGAGGCAATATGTTCAGAGTCACAGAGGTGCCACTCAAAATGACCTTTACTCTGTATAATATGTTTGATTTTCAGACAAAGTGATTATTGATGAGAATGGTTTTGTTTTACTTTAATGTCATTCTTGGTGCATATGTACGTAGATCAACATTTACAATTTTTTAAGCACTTGTGTTTAAACCTAGTCTTCAGTAGAAATCTTTCTTTGTCATATAAATTTATTAAGCATCATTTAATAAACAAGGCAATGGTTAAATTGGTTTAGGGATTAAAATCTGTAACAATATATGATGAATTCATGTGTTTTGGCACTCTGGATGGGATGGATTTATCAGTTTACTCCTTAGTAGGGTAGAGCAGTTGCAACATTGGCTTTATAAATGTATCGTCTCACTTTGCTTTCAGTTCTTTAGTGTATCATTCAAATATGCATTTAGCTTTCAAAGGCAGATATACTCTTAAACATAAGGAATGATCTATATAAAGAATAGTAAAGTGTGATGGCTCAATGCTGCATCATAGCATCCAAATGGCAGATGGCCCATATCAGATGTCTGGTGTTTGTGCATGTGCGTGTGTGTGTGTGTGCGGTTAATGTTTAGTTAATGATTAACATAACCTCCCATTAAGCCCATCTCTCTGCTCTTTGGTGCTTGCCTGCAGCCTTAGTTCATGACGTAGGAGATGGACAGTAATGAATAGGCCCCCAGTGGAAAATACATGCTGTCATCATGAATGTGCCAATGGGGAAAATGATTATCAAAAAAGCACTAAAAGGGAGATACAGAGATTATCATCCCTGTGACTGTAAATGTCAGTTACATATGATACCATATCATGACTACAACCACTGAGTAAGAAATAAATAGTGAATGACCATCCTTTGGACAGTTTGACACAATTTACAGTCATTACTGATCTGCTGACCTTTTACATGAACATATGGGTTTATTTGGGACTGGGATTCATAATTTTTCTTTTATCTTTTCAGTAAAAAAGAGGAAAACACATGTTGAGTTCAAGTTGGAACTTGTTTTATCTATGAACTTTCTGCTTTGATAACCTAAATCAATGTTCTTTGCTTTTCTTTGCTCCACACAGACACCTTTTCAACAAAGAATATTTAATTGAGTCAAGAAATTACTTCATGCGTTTTCCATGAGTTTTTGTTTTTCAGTTCACAAACATTTATCCTTTGATGGCAGGATGTGGCTCCAGGAGTCAGTTGTCCAAGGCTTTCTTTAGAGCCTGTTGCCAGCTGTATGCAAATAAGGCAACCTATTCAGTTAAATATTCTATACACCTGGTGTACCCTTCAGTTACTGAAACTATGTTGTTATAAAGTCATCTTAGGTAAAGCAATGACGTATTTTTCTAAGAAGTGTCTTATATACGATTTTCATTACAATAGTTTGGCTCACTTGTTGCTGCAGTATGGCAACAATATCTGGCCTTATCCATTTGGCGCCCTTGAGCCCCCTTAAAACAGGTTTTCTCTGGGGAATCTTTTCAAACTAATCCAACCAAAACAACATTCCACCATTTGTCTTGGCAGTGTTAACAACAGTAATGCAACAATGATGCTCCCGTCGCGAAAAAAACAAAAATAAACTTTGTGTCTTTTCCAGTTGCCAACCCGTACCTGCATAACGCGAGCCGAACGAACAAAACTTCATCTTCAGGTATTGTGCGTGAGGCTCAACGTGAAGCAAATACAGACAAAGAAAAGTTCACAAAAACGATGATGATCCAGAGAGAGAGAGACGTGATGAGTTGTGTTAACAGCTGGTTTTCTCTGTTGTCAGGTAGCCTTTGGAGGGAGATTTGGAAAAGTTAATACACCAAACAAATGTACACGTTTTAAAGAATGGATACTTTGAAGGAAATCAAAAACGAATGGAAAGCCTTACCGCGTACCTGTAGAAGAAGAGAAGCAAGGGCAAAATGCGCAAACTTGGTCAGGTTTGGTTCACCTTTTACGCACTGAATGTGGGCTGCTTGTGACAGGTATACACCTTTTATACCTCTACATGCTCTCTGACTGTCACTCTCTCTGCCTCTCTCTCTTTATCTCTCTCCACCCATCACGTCTCTCTCCACCCCTCATGAAAACGACAGAGAGGATCCTGAGGGCGCGCTCAGACACCTGTCGCACGGTGCGTTGCTCTGATCCAATATTGACATAAAGGGGGAGGGGTTTGTGTGTGTGTGCGCGCGCCCCCAACACACACACAAAATGAATTATTCTTAACAACACTTTCCCCCCATCACTACTCCTCCACCTCCTGTGTGCCAGGCAACGTGTCTGACCTTTGTGCCTGAGTTGATCTGCAAAAAGGCTCATTGTAACGTAGCTACCTGCCGACTCAATTTGTCCCATTCAGCGCCATCATTTCCATATCATATGCCTTGCAAATTACTTTCTGCTGCTGGTTGCCTCACCTTGTCTGACAACTTTGGGGAAAAAGCTCGCTGTGGATGGAACATGTTTAGAGTTCAAACTAGATTTGCCACTCACGGGGAAATCCACCCGAAGACAGAGGAAACATTAATGTAGTATATATTTCCCCAAACAGGAAATCAGAGCATCAACGCCTGGATTAATAACATAATGGCAATTTGTGGAGTTGGTCCAACTCTGTGTGGTAATATTTTTTGTAATATAAAAGCAAGAAGTTCTAATTTAGTGTGGATGGGTATATTTATATGAGGAGAATACAGAAAACTATTCCAAATATATTCCATTAATGATGAAACAAAATGATTATGAAAGCAGCCAACTCCATGGGAGCGGCACCTCGGTGCGTATCGGGAGTTTGCTTAGGAACCAAAGGGTGGTCGGTTCTAGCTCGGACGCACCGGACCCTCAACTGCTTGGAGCTCCGAATATGCAGCAGCCCGGTCATTCTGACATCTCTCCACTGATGCATGTCAATGTGTGTGTGTGTGCGCGCATGTGTGTTCAGGCCTGTGTGTGATGAAAAAAAGAAACTGAAAAAGTATTTTTAAAAGAAAGTTTCCACAAGCAGGATTAATAAAGTGCTAAAATAAATTGAACTCACAACAAGCTGTTTCATACGACAATGATAGCGGGCCAATCAGATCTTGTCACTGCTTGGTGGGTTGGACTTCTTCTGCTGCAAACTTATTGCATGTCTTTAAATTAAAGACACACTCCGCCAATTTGTCATGTCTGAAAAATAACTCCGATGACATCATCAGGGTTATCTTAAGTCAAGCTTTAGAATCCGGAAAACCTGCGTTGAATCAGGAGAGCATGAAAAGATAAGCGCATAACAGGCAGGAAAGATCTATTAAAGGATCCAGTTGAGTTGCATTATGGTAATTAAAGGATCCATGCTTGAATAATACCAAGGAGTAAAAGTCAGGATATCTCTGTGCTTGATGGTTCAGTTTTTGACTATTCTGTTTCACAAGTGTACAAACTTTATTGAGGCACAATCCAAAGACGATAAGGCGAAGTTTAAAAAGAAAATAAATGAAATGTCAGATATGAAAGAACAGTAAAACATAATAAATATATTATTGGCAAAATGATTTAAAAGCTCCAGTGTGTCAGATTTAAGGAATATAGCAGGAAGTATGTTTTGAGTAGTGTATCATCACCTGAAAATATAGGAATCATTATGTTTTTGGGACCTTAGAATGAGCGTTTTATATCTACAGATGTTTGTGGGCCCTCTTCCATGTTTATGCTCCATTGTTTCTACAGCCACTGTAGTTTCCACTACATACTGGGAACGGGAAGCTGGGGAAGGCAGTGGCTTATCACCAACTACAGACGACACTAAAATGCACACACTGGACGTTTAAAAGGAAATAAATGCACATTTAATGATCGATTGTTTTATCAATTGTTTATAAAATGCAATTTTTCAACAAATAATTAACCACTGTCTTTACACAATTTTTACTGCATTAAACCTGGTTGACTACTTCACACAGTTAATCAAAAACACACAGTACTTCACAGCTGTGAAGAGCTCTAGAGAGAAATCTTAAGATCACACCAAATTCAGAAACAGACTCAAGATTCACATTGACCATATTTGTGTTTATTTGATCAACTGCTTTAAAATGAAATTCAGTTCTGACTCACTGTTAAGCCATTTTTTTAATTCACAGTTCCCAGCTCAGCACTTACCTCTGCTATGAAGGTTAATTCTCAGTTCACCTACACAGCAGTATAATATTACAGCAATTCCCTATGTAAAGTAGGGTAGCAATAAAACTTGGAAAGAATGGTTTTCACCATAGATTTATTTCTTTTGTTTCACTTTATGAAAAGACCCCATTTCTTATTGAAGTCACAAAAGAAAAGTACATGGAGGGAACAGCTAAACAAGGTCACTGTAAGAGAAGACAGTAAACATTTAAAAATCAATATCATCATCCACAATACCTTGAAGTCATTTCATTGCATGTGAGCCTGTTAGTAATAGCACAACTGCCAATTGCTCCAGGACATACTGTTTACAAAATTCAACTGCAGTCAGCATTTACAGGCAGTTGTAACAACCTGAAGATAATTCTCTCTTATCTTAACAAAACTCGTTTATCAACTTTCTTTTTGGAGACAGTTGATAAACAATGAAACAACTTGTAGACTGGTTCTGTGGGATTGCTGATTATGTCACATCATAACTGAATTCATATCCCTTTTAAAAATGCCTCATGTCAGCATTTCTTATTTTTTGTTAAGCAACACGGACGGCAGACATCAGACTTAAGACTGTTGTGGCGACTGACCTGGCTACAATCAGCATTCCCTCAGCTTGTCATTTTAAATAATGTGAGATGCTACACACTGATGACTCAAAGTCATTCCACAACTGCTTCTGTTGAAAAATAAAGCAGGGCATTGAAATCCAACAGGCAAACCATAAGCCATCATTCTGTAACCGATTCACAGTGTTAAGTGTTACTGTTTAAAAAGCATAATCACATCAGTCAAAATATTGTCATCTATTACTGATCTGTGCCTGACCAGGTTCTTCCACTTGCTACGAAATTAACCTAATGTACATACAAGTTTAAATCAACTCAATACTGATACTGAAGAAGCCAGAGCTCAAAATGTATGACTAGCAGAGACTAGCTGTCAGAGTGACAGTCTGTGATCTTGTGAAAAGTGATCCACAAAAAAGATCTGACTGTGTGCTGGAAAATGCCCTGAATTTGAATCCAAATATTCTATAACAATTAAAAAGTATTTCGTACCCTCTGTTATTTCTACTACAAATCCTGGTCTAGTATTTCAGCATACACAGGAATGGTGGGTTTGTGACAAAGAAAAGCTTCACCTTGACTTGAAGCAGTAGTCTTTGTCCGGGGAATGACACCTTGTCTTCCTGCTTTAACAAACAAATCCTCTGGCTACGTCAAGAGTTTAGCAGCCACCTAATTTGTAAACTAGCTATTATAAAGTCTGCACGGTTTGACCTGGACAGGAGGAATGAACTCAAAGAAAGAAACACTGAAACCATTTTACCTAAAGTCTGTTTAAACCTGGTCAGAAGTACCTTAGCAGATGAACTTTAGGTCAAGTTGTGCACTGTGTAACAGGAGGGAATCAGAGGAACACATTAAAAAGCTGCTTATTAATAGGACAGAATGAAAAGAACAGATTTGCATATGTTCAGCAGCAGTGTCCGATCCCCCACACCTGCCAGGTTAAAATGTTAATAAACCACATGGTTGTGTAGGAACAGGTGTGCATTTGGATGTGGCAGTGTGGTGTGTCTACAAATGATTCTATGTATACGACTATGTGCACAAGAGGGCTCCTTGAAAATATAAAAAATAAAATAAAAATTCTTCCAGGTCATCAGCAGAGGTCCATATTTGAGTTACTGAAGGCTTAAATTTCAAATTAGACGTAGTAACAGAGATGCGGCTCCAGAGCTCCTATTGCTCACACTGGCACAGTCTCTTTGTGTACGCTTCCCAGCCTGACTTTCTGTATGACTCAGCAGCTTTCAGCCTATCAGGAGCCTCAAGGATACCCCGACCGACGATGATGACATCAGAGCCTTTGTTGTAGAGGACTTCCTCTGGAGTGGAGTACTGCTGGCCCAACACATCACCTGTAAGAGAGGCAGACACAGGGAGGTGGGAGGAATGGGTGAGGAGGAGAGACAGAGAAAGAGGGAGGTTTTTGAGGACGATGAGGAGGACTTAATTCACAGCAATCATTTCTTGTACTACAGCTCCTCCTTGTGGTGAAGACAAGTCACAACAACAAAAGAGAGCAGACTGAAAGGTTTTTGCATCAAAGGCATCAAAGATAAATCACCAACAGGAAAATAATCCTACAGCACTTAAGTCAACACACCTTGTATTTAGACAGAGAAAGAGTGAAACAATGAGGTTTACGTTCTGACTCACAGTTTTAATCAGAGGATGTTTGCATCCTCATCACCTGAACTGTGTGAAATTATATCCCTCATATAAATAATGTCCAACATTTATGGAACTAAAATAAATATAAGCACATTATAACTTAAAATGCATCTAAAATGTACTCCTAAAACTCAAGGACATCACAGATTCATAATAAAGATGTAGTGTGCATGTATTCATCTATGTATGTGTATGAGCATTTAATAGGGCAGAATCTTCCTTTTAAAAAACACACAATTTCAAAGATTTATTTTAATTAAATGTAAATCTAAACTTGTGAATGTAAATGACAACATGTCTAGGAAACAAATGCAAATTACTAACAAATGTAAGTCTGATCAAAATGTAATCAAATTTACCTCCAGCCTGCATCTGTACTCCAGGGGTCATGTGGATGAACTCTGGTCTCTTGCTGATCTTAGAGCCACAGATAAACCCAATCACAAAGTCTGTCTGCTCCTCTGCCATCTGCAGCTGTAAACAGAGAAACCAGAGTTAAAGAAGTATCAACTGGTAACCCTGATTGAGTAAACTTGCAGATTGCTCAACATGCTTACCACAGCGTTTGTGTATTCACCAGTAGCCAGTGACCCCTGGGAGCTCATCTGTGCTATGAGCAAACAGCCTCGGCCCAGAGGCTTTCCTACAGCACTCAGACCCTTCACAACCCCGGGCCCTGGTACCGCATGGGCATTCACTATGTGGGACCAAGATGAGATCTGGTACAAACCACCTGGGAAATAGATGCACAAACACACAGTTAAGCTACAAGAAAACAGTTTTTAAAAGTCATTTTATAGACAAAGATTTGGAATGAACAAACAAAAATGTGTTCAATCTTCTCACCTTCATACTGATGCTTCACTGTGTTCCCAATGTCAGCAAACTTGCGATCTTCAAAGATGAGGAAGTTGTGCTTCTCAGCCAAAGCCTGCAGTTTCTGGCTGAAGGCTGCTGTGTAGTCCTGTTAGCAGACATGTGAATAACATTAAATTGTTTGCTCCGACAATAGTCTTCTTGTAAAATATGGACTGGTTTAACACCAACCTTTAGGATGTCTACATGGGTCTTCAGCATGCAGATGCTCGGACCTAAAGAGTCGGCCAGCTGAAGTAGCTCCTCGCTGCTCGTCACATCAGCAGACACACAGAGGTTAGACTGCTTCTCCTCCATGATCTTCAGCAGCTTTGATGCCAGAGGGTGAATATCTGCAGACGTCAGGAAGGAGAGACTGGATGAAGAGCTTTGAAATGCAATAGTCACCATTTAAAATGGCACAATCTCTTAACAAAATGTCTAAAATGTTGACTGAAAATCAAACCCCCAGGACAAAGAATGGAAAGTATTTGATATTATATACACAGTAGTCCTGGACCATTTGAGTTAGTTGGAAGACTACATACTTGGTAGTGTGGCTCGGTTTGCGTAGCTCAGCTCCACATTCTGTTCCACACATGGCTTCTTGGTGGCAGGCGCATCATTGCCATTCGTGTCCTTGGGGCTGAAAGAGTTTAGAGATTTTATAATTACAAATCCCTATACATGAAAAATGCAAATACAAACAGAATTTATAGATCTAAATGACCCCAAGCACCCATTTCTATAAAAATCGGGCTACTGATACATCAATCTGATTTAAAACAAAAACACTAACACTGTTTGTAACACTGTCTTATCTGCATCTTGTACCTGAAAGTGTTGTTGTCCAGGATGAACTTGCGAACACTCTGGGCGGTTTGGGCGTCGATGCGTTCGGCTGCCAGCAGCACGTTGAGCAATTTGAACAAGGAGATGATGGGATGGAGTTTGATTCCCTGAGAAGCCAACATCTCTACGCCGCCTTGCTCTCTGTCCATTAGTACTATGGCGTCCGTCACCTTGAACAAATTAAGATTTCAATAGACAGTTACGATCATGTCCAGGTTTATAATACGGTTGTTGTTTTCAAAAGGAACTACTGCACTTAGTGGGCTTCTACCACCTTTACAGTGATCATTCAAAAAGCATCCATGTTGGATTATCATCCCTAATATAACCCATTTTGATACTGCACCTTCAGTCCTCCTTTGTAGAGCACTTCAGCAGTCTCCAGGATGCTGCTGCCACTGGTCACCGTATCCTCAATGATAAGACATGTATCCCCCTCACGAAATGAGCCCTCCACCAGACGCTTGGTTCCTAGCAGGATTACATAAGACAAATTGACAATTATTGCGTCACTTTTACTCTGATGCAAATCCTTATTAGTGAAGTCACCTTCCAGTGGAGCAAAGGTTTCTGACACAGCTGATTCATGAGTATGGGGAGAGTGAGAAAGTCCACCTTCAAGACTTAAGTGATTTTCTAGAACTGTATCGCCAGATCTGAAGGGCCGTAGCAATGTCTACAGTTGACAAACAGCTTTGCATCGGGCCAATGTCCACTGTTTGTTTATATAGGAAAGAATACACTTATCTACAACCAGCTGAGACATGTGACCAAAACATTTCAACCCATAGAGAGCAGGAGCTCCTTATGGTATCAAGGAGTCATAATGGGTAAAAATCAGTGCTGTAGTTGTGGTTATATGCAGGTATATAGAGTATACCTACTTACTACCTACGCTGTCCAATTTTCATGAGTGAACAGAGTAAGGAATATGATGTGGAGGATTTTATTTATTAATGGTCAGTTCAGGCAGTGGAGAGAAAGTGCACAGGAATTTATGATGGAGGGTTTATGAATGTCAATAAACTTTATCTAGCCTTCCAGTTACCAACCATAATCCTTGGCTTCCTTTCGTCTGATCAGCATGGGCAGTTCATGTCTAGAACAGATGATGGTGGCCAAAGGCAGGGCTGTGTATGGGACCCCACACACCGAGTCAAACTGTAGCCCCTCCTCTTGCACTCGCTGGTAGATGAGACTTGAGACCTGCACATAAAACAAGAAAAAAAAAAATCAGGATATTATTGTGGCAGTGTTACATGACAAAACAAGGCACATGGTAGTCCTCAGCGCCGGCCGCTGGCATAAGAAGTTTATGTGGATGTTTAGGGCCACATTCACTGTGACTTTCTATGTTGCTCGCCCCTCAAACTTGACCCACAAACAAAATCTTGTTGAGGGCCATCAAAAGCTGAGGACCGGCCCCAGTAGTCCTCACAATTTTACCACAATGCTTACAAGATTTAACACATTTAATGTCCATAATGATGTGTAAACTCTGTAAAATGGTTGTTGAGGAGTAGTTTGAACCGTTCTACTGATACCTACCTTAACATGAGCCTTACATAGTCTAAACCTTATGTAAGCTACCTGAATTAAGAGCAGTATCAGCACTTCTTACTTATTAGTATGATAATGTTCAATGTTGCTGACACTGTAAGAAGAGATTAGACTGCATTATACTGATTGGTGCCCCACATATTGACAATTAGGAGCTGCTGCTGCTCATGGAGCTGTCCGGGTTCAGTGACTATGTTCAAGCCATTAATGTCTGTTGATTAAAACACACATCACTTTAACACGAGGGTACTACCAACACTATGTCTTTGGATAACGTAGCTAGAGACTGTTTCACGTGTTGTTTAAAGTCCCTAACGCCGTTCACCGCGGCGAGGGAGGACAACACGTGTTTACCTGGTTCATGAGCACTGGGTAGGACACGAGCACCCTCAGGTCGATGTAAATGGGTGTCATCATGCCGCTCTTCAGCTTGTACTCTCCAAACTTCACCGCGTTCACATCGTGGAGCTTCAGGATCAAACTGTCGATACAAACGTTGTCCATTTTGTCGTGTGTTGAGATGATTTTTTTTAAGTTGCTCTCTTAACTTGTGTCCTACTTCTTGCCTGTTCAGCGGCGGCAACAGAACGCAACGCACTTCCGCTCTGGTTTTCAGAATAAAAGCATCATTTCGACATACTTTCCCCTCTTTATATAAAAGATAAGATACGATAAAACGTAATTGATTCCAAGAGGAAGTTTTAACAATACACCAGCAAAATAAGACCACTGAGGTTGGTGGGAACATATTTATCTTTCGCACTACACGCGAAAATATAAAAATGTATTCAATAGCATTTCCGTTATTTTATTCTGAAGGGATAGCCGCTTTAGCCGGAAACTTCCCAGAAGAACCAATGGCAGGACGCCATTTGCACTCCACATCTCCACAAGAGAGAATGATTTCCGTTATTTTGTTTTTCAGAATAAAAGTGCAGACAAAACTGGCTCAAATTCTTCATTTATACCACTTGGTATCACAACGAAATTTATGTCTAATTATGCCATGTTATTTGCCATGGTTCATGGAGACATGTTACAAAATGTAAGTTTGTGTATGATCGTCATCTAAGAAAGAATAGGAATAAAATGTCCAAAAAAAAAAAAACAATAACAAACGGACAACATTTGGCTTGGATTTTTTTCAGTTTATTAAAAAGAGTCCACAGTAGTTCAGATTTTGGCACCAACAATATAAAAACAAGTTAATCAAAAATAAAGTGTACACCCCAAAAAAGCATTGAACAAATGCCTGAATAAAAAGGGATAAATAAAAGAAATGAATTAAAAAAAAAAAATACAAACATTTATGTAACTAACGTGTATTTCACTTAGAAATAATGGTGAATTTTTTGAAATAACAGTTTAACTTTTGGTCAGTCAGCTTTTGAAATTTTAATTTTATAGGTACTTTAAAAACACCCATTTTACAAATCACAGAATCACATCTACATGGTGACTTCAAGAGTCTATACTGATATTCTAGGCAATGTTTTCCTACAATACCAACACAAAAGTAACAGTGCTTATCTTTTTCAGGAAAATTTGTTGTTTTTAATTTTTATTGAACCATTGCTCTGTTCAAAATAGATGAACACACAGAGAAACAGACAGGAAACCTGAAGTATTGTACAGCTTTTCCAACTGTAATCCCCCTCACTGCAAAGAATAATGATTCAAGTTAATAAAAACTGTAACTCAATTTTATTTAAATCAGACTGTGACTGATGTCTGTCTAGGTCTTGGGAAGTGATGGAAATACTATATGGCTTTGTAATTGTTTTAAAATTAACACCGCATCCTGATATGAGTCTAACGAGTCATCTCTATCATTAACTAAATGTTTTCTAAATATATATTAGTCACAGTGAGACATATCAGGAAGATAATCATATAAAATCATTTGAAGTGGTGTGTTTTTGGCTTGGTCAAAGGAAGGTGGAATGTTTTAATAAAAATAAAGTCCTAATGCAACGGTAAAAAATACACAACAATACTGCATATGGTGTATGTATATGTGTGCCCGTGTGTGTGTGCATGTGTGTGTGTGTGTGTGTGTGTGAACAGTATGTTTGGGGTTGGCAGGTTTGAGGTGATAAAGCAGCAGGATTTGTGCTCTGACAGATTGATGTTCATTGGAAGAAGACATCCTTGTTTCTACTGAATAAGAAAGGATCGCAACCAACATGAAAAGTTGGAGAGATCTTTGAAAAGGCACAGAGGTCAATGTAGAAAAAAGGTCTTATTAAGGCACTTAAATTTGGTGAGGGAAAAACCTTTAAAAAAAAGGCACAGATCTGATGGAAATTTCTTCTTTCAAAAAAAGGAAAGCAGGAGGAGGCTTCCTTCTTGAAGTGGTAGCGACGCTGTAAGGGGTCTCACTTCTTCATCCTCCTTTACTCATGCTACCCTCTTCTCTACTCTGAGGGGCTGTGAGCGTCTGCAAGCAGGTCTGGCCTCAAACATTCAATTGGACATTGGATGTTCTGGAAAGCAGAGAAGAGAAGAGCCGATATTAATAAATGGATTCATAGCAACATCCTTTAAATAAAAGCGTATGTATAACTATTTTACAAACGATCTCCCACTTAGACATATTTAGATAAATTTGTATTGTATATTTTGAAAGATAAGAGAAGACGAATGACACAAAGTCCTTTTTAGTTCAAGTTTAAAGTTGTATTGTATAGTATGCAAACAATGTGTTTATCTATGACTAAATAATAATATACATTTATTTGTATTATTTCAGAGCAGAATATTAGTAGCAAAACTATATATAAAAATATAGTGAGACACTGACCAGTTTACGTAGAGCGTTTTCTCTGTACCGGTCGAAGACATCTGAGCTAACAGGTTGAAGGAGGTCAGCGTCTACCTCAGTGTGTCCTCCTGGCCTCCTGCAGTTCTCACAACGCCAGCCCTAAAAGGGGGTGAGACAAACAAACAGAGTCTCGTCACAAGGACCACATAACGCAGTTCTGATGGTAATACACACAGAGAATTTGCCGTTGCACTTGTCAACATTATCCAGCAGGGCACAGTTACACACCTGTTGTCCTCCATGGCAGGTACAGGTACAGATGGCACCCAGGTATTCCTTCTGCCACTGGTTTCCCACCTGGTACATTTTGCCATCATCATAACATGTCGACTCATCTGGAGGGTGAGAGACACATAGAATTTGTATGATGTGTAACATACTAAATGTAATTAAACAGAATTATCCTGTATCATAATACGGCAGGTCTGACGTCTAAATGTGTATAGGTCTAGTTGTGTTTTTGTGCCAGTCTATACTTACGAGGTTCACATTTGAATTCTCCCTTGCCGTTGCCCAGGCAGGTGCAGCTCATCATTTGACCGTTCTCAGCATGGCGATCCCACTTCTCGCCGATGCGGTAGTTATTACCATTGTCATGACACCACTCTGAAGGAGGGCGGCGAAGTAGAAAGAGCAAAGGAGCAAAGAGAGAATAAAGGGAGGGAGGAGCAAGGGAGGGAGAGGAGGAAGGCATGAGGATGGGATGAAGAAGGAGGAAGAGGTTGAGAAATGGCGATATATGAGAGAAGTTCATTAGGTAATGTAAAGTTTAAAAGTTTCCTCTTCACACTGCAGAGAAAGATTAACAGCATTCACAGATACTGATAATTTTCACACAGCTAAATTCACAATCACATAAAACACAATATGCTAAGTGATGCAAAAACAGGCATACATCTTCAAATATCATGTGATTACATCCTTTAAATCACACAGGGCAAGAGTTGTACCGGTTCCCAGTTAAGTTGTCCCAGTGGGTACACACATACACATAGAGACATAATGAAATGCCATTGAACCTATGGTGATCTCAGTTTCTGGTATTGTCGTGTTAGCTATATGGACAATACAAATAACTGAGACTGATGCTGGACAGTTAGCTAAGCTTAGCATTTTGCCCTGTTACTGTGATGTTTTCACAGTTTAAAAGGCAGAGCAGAGATACCAACATAGGCAGACTACAGATGAAATTATCTAGTTATCATCGCCAAGACTGCCCATGCTGGTATTTTATTTTTTGCCTGTTGCTGCACATAGAACATAAACTGTACAATTCTATGGCTTTTGAACTGCAGCTAAGGAATTTATAATGTGTACAATGTAACATCAATTCATTTTTTTTTGTATTAACATAATTAATAAGTTATATTAAATTTATACTTTCCTCTTATAAATTCCTCTTGAATAAATCACATAGAATTATTTGATTTCTAATTCCATGGTGTGTTTGCAAAGCATGCTGGGATTAGGGTTATTAAGCCACTCACTGGATGAATCACACCTAAAATGACCACTGCCCAGCCCCAGGCAGCGGCACCACAGCTTGAAGCCAGTCTCAGACATACGCTCCCACTCGGAGCCCACCTCATGGTAGGTTTGTGTGAATGTGTCATAACACACATCCCGGTTGGTCGTAATGGGGATGTCACCTGGAACTACGGGAGAGGAGAAGAAAATATGTTTATAACAGAACCAACTGATGTGGTCTAACTTGTCCTGACTTGTTCTGACAGACAATACACTCAATAGCATGCTTTGTCAGTGTGGACTACTGTACCGGCATTTCCAACGGTCACGACTTCCTCCAAAACCTTCTCTTTAGCCCCGCCCTTCATGGCCTCTACTACAACGTTATAGGAAGCTCCAGATGTCAATCCAATCAGTGTGGCACTGTTGGAGGTGCCAGGAAGACGCATCTACATGGAGGAAGAGAAAGTTAATAAGTGATTCTTACATCTCCAGTAGTAAATGTGTGTGTGTGTGTGTGTGTGTGTGTGTGTGTGTGTGTGTGTGTGTGACTATGTCTCTGTGTGTGTACCTGGAAGCCTCTTTCCTCCAGGTGTGTAATAGGGTTACATGACACCTCATACTCTGAAGTCTCAGGAATGGGTTGCCAAGAGATGGTTGTGATTGTCTGTGCTTCTTGGGGCAACTCGGTTTCATTGTCAGGGAAACCAAATGCTAGACCAGGCAGAGGACCATCACTCACCTACAGGATCAAATGAGAGATTATGTTAGGTCATAAAATCACCACAAGTGTTAGATATACACTTTCTATTCAATATTAAAAACCTGATAAGGACCAACCCTCCTTTTAAACTTCTGTTCAAGATATTTAATTCTGAATTAGTAAAAATTCAGAATTAAATAAAAACAGAAAATCTAAGTGTCACGTACCTTGACCAATGGTACTCTGTTTCCATCAGGGCCTGCTACAGGAATATAGACCAAGGGTTCTCTTAGAGTCGGTCTCTGGCCTTCTTTTGGTCCACCATAGGGGCCATTAAGTCCGTTATTAGGTCCCAGGTTCTGGTACTCTGTATAGATGTGCTGGCCCTGCTGGCCTGGTTGGCTCTGGCCACTAGTGCCAGCCAAGTGAACATGGTTGGAGTCAAAACTGGACACAGAAATAAAAGTGATGAGGAAATTATTTTTTAAAAGAGATACAAATGTGAAAATCGTTGAGAGAAAAAAAGAAAAAATGAATAATTTCAGTATGATTATGCAGGTTCTTACATCTTGTCATCGAAGGTCTGTGGAACATCCAGGATGTCAGTGCTGGGTCGGTGAGGAACAGGAAGCTGTGGTAGCTCGGGGACCAGAATATGATCTGTAGCAGGCTCTGATGGGACAAGAGATACACATATATATGCTAGTGGTTAGAAGCAAGCAAGGCAAAGCAAATGCACTAGATTCAGTAGCTGAACATTCAGTAGATAAAAACACAGGATGGTTGTGTTTTCCCTGTGCTCCTTAACACAGGAAATCCATCAACTTGCCCAGGGCTGATAATCCAACACGCAAAGAAGAAGTTTTAAAATAGTCTATTGCCAAATTCTTTTTAATAGGATAACCAAAATAAAGACAAATTTAAGATCCATAGAAGTTGTGGCTGTTCAGATCGATGTGAGGTTTATATTTGATCCAAATTATAGATGGGACCTACTTGTTTGTACGGTTGTTCATAGGTGGATGTAATCCAAATAAGAGGTTTTGCTCGGATAATTGGCTGAATTGTATTAACTCTGGAAATGGTCGCGGTTTGCTGCCCAATTTGACCCTACATCTGACCCTCTGGCTGAGAATCCACAAGTGTAGATTTTCCCATTAAGGCTTCCCCATGTCTTAACATGAGTGTTTAATGTGGAAGAATATAAATAGTCAAGGGCTACACGCTGCATTTCTACTTTAGCAGCAGTTAGAAAAGAAAGCCAGCAGAGGGCAGCAGAACAAAGCTCTCAAACATACAGAGAAATGGGAAAAGAAACATAAATGTGTCTGAAAGTTATTCTTCATTAGTCATGATAAATAGGCATAATCAGAGCAAGTTTTTGCCTGGAGTGGAAAGACAAGATTGCTTCATCTAATTAGTACAATTCCTGGCATGATTCCTGAATGTGTGTAATATAAAAACAGTCGATAATGTTGTACTTTATGGTTTTATGAACATTTTTGTGGGACTACTTAATAGCAGCTCTTTTGTATTATTCCATGGCACCAGTATACCTTCATTACCCAAGCTGAAAGGATGATATAAAGACAGTTTATTAAAGTTAAAGAAGACTTAAAAAAGACTTAAAGTTTGCATAGTCTTTTCATGCTAACAGGTGAATGCTGATGCACTTACGTGTTCTGGCTTTGCCCACTAGAGGTGTGCTTCTCAAAGCATTCTGCAGGGCGACAATCTTAATGACATATTCTGTTCCTGGTTTCAGACCTATAACCAAACAACAAATACACAAAAAAGGAATGAACAATTATCATTTGCTATCATTTTATTTGCATGAATGCTCCACTCTTCTGTGTACACATAAGTCTCATGCTCCACACTCACCATTGATAATGGCATAGCTCTGGCCTGCATGAGGTCTGGGGGTAAGTTCTCGAGGCAAACCCCCAGCCTCCTCATAGGTGACGTAATACCCAGTAACCCCTGGACTGCGTGATGGCTCCCAGGTGAAAGAGATGCTGTTGGGGTTCAGGGAAGTGAAGCGGATGCTGGTGGGTGGGATGACCACAGGTTTGGCTGGAAGAGATGGACAAATAAGTACTCATTAATTATACGTTATTTTAGTGAACAAATTGGAACTGCAACCAATACTTAAGCATAACAAAACCTCTTCAACTTACCAAAACTAGTTTGTACATTTCTGAGACATTTTTAATTTGAAGCAGACTTTATTAAGCTGTAATGAGATCAAGCTCGTACTTCATTGTCCTGAATAAATATTGGAATGTATTCCACATGGATGAAGTCTTTTGTTGTTGCCAATATCAAAATATAAGTACATTAATATACATTTCTTGCCATCACTGCAAAGATGTAACATGTAACACTCAAAATAATGTACTACTCTTGGCACTGACAGTGTGGGATAGAGATTAATGATTACCTGTGGTGGCAGTGAGTGTGAAAGGTGCACTGCGTCCATTCCCGGTCAGTGTATAGATGTTGATCTTGTAATTGGTGCCTGATTCCAGACCTGAAGTGAAGACACAGTGACGGGTTAGTGAGGGATTTTATGTGCTCTATGTAGTAATGCCAAGAATCTAATGTTATGATTTTTGCATTCTTACAGTTTCACAATGCAATCTTTGTACATTTAAATGTTTGTGCATTCTCATATCTGTTTACCTGTAATAGTGTATGAACGCAACTCAGGGCCAATAGTCTTTTGAATGGGTATGTAGCCTGTTGAGGAGATAGTGGGTGTGGCCTCAATCAGGAAGCCAGAGATGGTTTCTGTCTTGGAGCGCCAGGTCAGAGTGATGGAGGAGTCTTTAACGTCGGAGATACGTACGCGACGAGGGGGGCTGATATCTTGAGGTAGATGATAAAAAGAGAAGAGTTAGTGTGAGAAGAAGCAAAACCAGAAGTGAGAGAGCTTTTTTGTAATGTTGAGATAAACACAAGAACT
This sequence comes from Argyrosomus regius, assembly GCA_946959425.1. NCBI lineage: Eukaryota > Metazoa > Chordata > Actinopteri > Sciaenidae > Argyrosomus > Argyrosomus regius. The sequence goes on from OX336895.1 coordinate 14,151,352, forward strand.
GTCTGAAGCAACATTACTGTAACAAGAACGCCATCTTTCCATGTTTATAAACAATGCATTTATTTGTCATAATTTCAATATTTATGAGTTAGAGACGTACTCTCTTGAGTGGTGACCTCTCCTTGGACTGGTCTGCTGGTCAGAGAGTTTTTCAAGGCATAAACATTGACTTCATAGTTAGTTGCAACCTAGGGGAGAAAAAGAGAAAGAAAAACAAAAAGACTTCAGTCTCTCACTGTGTCCACGTGGCTGACTTTGAGGTTACCGACGGCAGCTACAGTTATAACCGTGTGCATATTTATGCATGTGTACCCAACAGGAACAAATCCGCCTGTATATTTCTTTTTGTCTGTAAGTTATTTTTGTCTGTATTTGTCTTAGTTCTGCTTTTGTTCCAATGTAATGGATATTCACTGTAATGGATGTCTCTACAAGTCCATTTTTAAAGTCTAGTAACATAAAAAGAAACATAAAAAAGCCCCCAAAAAACTAAACTAGGGTCCTTCATGCACTCTCACCATGAGTCCAGAGATGTGTGCTTGTGTGGTGTCTGGGGCCAAGTTGATCTCCTTAGTAGGACCACTCTTGTTCTTTGGATTCACAACCACACGGTAGCCTGTGAGACCTGGTAGGCCATTAATTCGGTTTTCCTGACCTGGCACAGCCCAGTGCATAGTGAAAGAGGTAGGGCCAACCTGGGAGAACTGGAGGTTGGTGGGAGCTGAGATGGCTGGAGGGAGGAAAGAACATAAAAAGAGGGTTAAAAGGAGACCAATTTGGGTTGACGGGCTGACTCACTAGGATTTTACACCTTTAAGCAATGTCACCCAAAATAAGTCTTCTGTTTGATTTCTGAACTTTATCATACCTGTAGCTTGTGTCCCCACCAGTGGTGTGCTGGCTGTGTCATCGTGCAGAGCGATGACCTTCACAGTGTATTCAGTGCCGGGCTGCAGACCATAGATAATAGTGGACTCAGCATCTCCTCGGGGAGCAGGGCGCAGCTCTCTTTCACCCTCCTCTGAACTTGAATATAAGACCCGGTAAGATGTAACAATTCCCTCAGGACTGTCCCAGGTGATTCTCAGTGAGGTGGAGTCGATGTCTGAGAAGGCCAGGTCCTTGGGATGGTCTACATCTAAAAGGTAGAAGTAGAGGGAGAGGATCAGGGTGGTGTTTTTCAATTAGTGAAAGTTTGCCTAACAATGTTTCACATATGTCTCTCTAGAAAGTGTATACTCACTTGTTAAAGCATTCACAACCAAAGGAGAGCTCTCTCCGTCTTGTCCAAGAGCATACACACTCAAAATGTACTCTGCTGTGGGCATCAGTCCTGAGAAAGTAATTTCTGTCTGATCTGGAGAAGAGAAGGAAAAAGACATGAAAACGGGAAAAAAGACAACATGGAGAAGCTAAGAATAAAAGTTATAAATAATTATAATCAATAATAAAAGTAAGTTAAAATATTGACAACACACTCCATACTGGGAAGTCTGGTCGAACACCATACCTGGAGCCACCACTTCAGTGAAAGACGGTCCCTCTCCATTTCTGGGGACCCCAGTCACCTTGTATCCCTTGATTGGGCCCTGGGCGGGGCTCCACCTCACTGTGACACTGTTGTCTTTCACGTCCATCACCTCCATGTCAGAGGGAGAGTCGACAACTAAGAGAGGAGGATGAACAGGAGAAAGTTGTGGGTGTGAACAGAGGAAGGCAGAATCACTAAAATGTGAGTGTATGTGTTTGCATGCCCGTACCTGTCTTGTGTGTGACATAGATTGGAGTGCTGGATGCGGGGCTGTCTCCTCTACCAGTCACAGCATAGACTGTGATGATGTAGTCGGTACCAGGCTTCAAGTCACTGATTGTGGCAGTCGACTGAGAGCCAGGCACTGTGAACTCCTTAGGGTTACTGTGACCTCCTGGATAAAGAATGACAATGTGATAAACCAATATTTGAAAAATCCATAAAAATCAAGAGTAATAACTGAAAACAATGTCTTTTTTCTTTTCAATTTCCAAATTTAAAATTAACACCACTGTAACACCATATAAGTAGAAAATGTCAGAAAATCACTATCTTAAACAATTCTGATGCTCACCTGTCTCTCCATGAGTGATCCTGTAGTAGCGCACAGTGACAGGTGGGGCGTCCCAGCGGACAGTGATGCTGGTGGGGGTGGAGTCTAGCACTTCCAGGTCTGTGGGAGCATCAGAGACTAGAGAGAGAGAGAGAAAGAGAGAGTGATAAGCCAATAAATAAACAACGTGATGATAATAATATGGTGAGTTACTGGAGGATAATCAAGTATTAAATTTTGTACTTGTCTTCTGGGTTCCACTGAGTGGCAAACTCTCTTCTGTCCTGCTCACAGCATAGATGTTGACCAAGTAGTCTGTGTCTGGAGTGAGTCCTGTCAGGGTGAAGTGGTTTCTGGAGGGGGGCAGCCTCTCATCCTTGGCCCTTCCTCCGCTGACCATCTGGTAACGGATACGGTAACCGGTGATTTTACTCTGGGGAGCGAGCCAGTGGATGGTAAAGGAGTTGGTGAAGATCTCAGAGAAACGCAGGCCAACTGGTGAATCCAGAGCTGAAGAAAGAAAAGGTCCAGGTCACCTAAATACTGATATTTATATCATCTTTGCTCTGAAAAATATGCTTATTTGACTTTAGATACATATTTCTGACTTGATTTGCTCCTGTTGCTCCTGTTAAATCAGACTCACCTGTTTTCTGGTTACCAACAACAGGTGAGCTCTCTCTCTGCTCATAAACACACACCACGCTCACCAGATACTCTGTGTTAGGCAGCAAGTCTGTGAACAGTGAATAGAAAAGACGTAAATACAAATGTAGCTGTGTGTCTGTGCTGGTGTGCATTCTTTATTTTTGCAATAACTTACTCCTTAGCACCACATTGTTACTCCCGCCTGGTACGCTAGTTTCTGTAATGTCATCTTCATCATCAATGGGATGATACCTGAATAAGAAGGAAACACATGAGTGTAACAAATTCAATCAGAATTAAACAATACTGTAGCTTTAAGAACATTTTTATGTTTCTGTTCATACCTGATGAGGAAGTTGTTGATGTCAGCAGGGTTGGGGACATGGGGAGAGACCCAGGTGACTTCTATACTGTCTGACTCAACCTGGCCAAAGCCCAAATCAGTGGGGGCTGGTACAGCTATAGCAAAAAGAGAGCAGCTAGATTCAGAATTTATTCAAATGCTCGTGGTGGATTTGCAAGTTTTGTTAGTTTAAGTAAAACGGTGGACAGAGAATTGTAATAAATCTATAAAATGTGGGGGGATAAGGGAGGGGAATATATAGAAACGTAAAAATAATTGAATGACTTGAAGAGAACTATCATCTTTTAAAAGAAAGAGTTTGTGTTTTATGTGTGTGTCGGTGTAAATCCATGTCTGAAGTTTTACGACATCTTTAAAGTGAGAAAACAAGCAGTGTTTGCATTGGGGGACAAAATGAGCCTCGGTATGATAAAACCCCTCAACTAAAACCAGATGGTCCACATGTACACACACACATACAGAAGATTATTAAACTGACAACACAGCATGCAGTGCAATTACATAAGCAGCTTAAAAGGTTTGCTTTGAAGAGCCATGTCTCAGGGTTAATAGGAACCTTATTACATGATATAACTCAGTACACACAGTGTGATTTGTGACTCCCTTGCAGGCAACTTAAATCACACCATCCACCTAACTAAATAGTCCAAAAGGAAAATGTATGTGTGTGAATTACATTAGTAGAAAAGGAGGTTTGGTGGAAACATGAATCTTACAGGTCTGCTGAGTGAGAGTGGTGGGCTCGCTCTCGCCATTCTCCGTAACGGTGATCACACTAATGTCATAGTCGATACCAGGCTCCAGTCCATACACAGTATATTGACCAGTCGTCGGCACTACCATGTCTTCAAAGATGGGTACACTCTCGCCGGCTGCCACCACAGTGATCCTGTAACCAGTGATGGCTGTGGTGTTGAGCGGTGTCCAGAGAAGACTGATGGTGGTGTCACTCACGTCCTTGAAGGTGAGGTCCGTCAGCTGTGGGACATCTGATTAGGCAGGAAGAGGATTGGAGAGAAGGGGTGTATGGGAGAGGAAAGGAAGAGAGAAGACAACAGAAATACACCAAACAAACAAGAAGAGGCAGGAGGGAAGGGAAGCCAACAGAGAAAAAGACAGGAGCAGGGGTCAAGATGAGCAATGAAAAATGTAATACTTCCATTCAGGTGAAATATTTAAAACATCACACCAATGGAAGAGATAATGCAAGGCTGCTTTTCCTGGTATAGATCTAATGGGGTTTCAACTCTTATTCAATGAAGTGTCTCCATTGAAAATTCGTATTATATACACAGGAAAAAGTGTGCACTAGTGTTGCAAAACAGTCCTGCTTTTGTTTTGCATTGTCCCTCAGCTACTAATGCTAAGTTAGAGAGGTGATGGTAACAGATTAGAGCTAGTATCTGTTAATTGTTGAAAGCTTATGTTTTATTTTAACATATTAACTTTCAACATAATGTGTTAATAGAAAAATAGGTCTTAGGTCTGTGAATGGCAGTTTGCTCTTACCTGTCTACATAAAAGTTTCCAACAAACAAAATAATCATGAAAATCACCCTGAATGTTGAATATCCATAACACATGGTCTGGAAAAACCATATAAACCTCCAATAATAAAACCCCAGGATTATTGGTTTACCTCTCACTCACCTGGTGTAATAGTAGTTGATATAGGAGTGCTCTCCATGTCATCCTTGACAGTAACAACACTAATGTTGTACTCCACTCCTGGACTGAGGTTCTCCAGAGTGCAAGAGTTCTGTCCTGCCTCCACAAACTCCTCCACACTGTTTCCTTGCTGCCCATTGGTGGGAGTGCATGTCACTCTGTAGCCAGTAATGTCTTTGAGGGAAAGAGTTGGAGAAAGACAAACATTAGCCAGAAAATGAGTGGAAGAAACAATAAAATGCAAATAAAAATCTCTAAACGAAATTTAATTTATACTAGGATGTTTTAATGAAATGACACAGCGAAGATCACATTAGTAATATTTTAAGACACTGTAGTTCACTGTGTACCTGGTGTACTGGCCCCACTCCATTGGACTGTGAGCTCTCCAGTGCCTGGATTAGACTCCAGGTTGAGATCAGTAGGAGGAGACAGAGCTAGAGATGAAGGAGAAAAAGTGGAGTTAGACGAGGAGGAAAGGAATAAGACCATAAGTATCAGAGCAACAAAGAAAACAACATGATGATGGAGTTGATATTTATTGGTTAATTCTTACGGGTGACAACACGTCGAGTGATTGGGGTTCCCTGCTCATGGCCGTTTATGACTGGCTGGACACTGTAGGTGTACTCCACTCCCGGAGTCAGACCGGAAACGTAAATGCTCCCTGAGTCAGAGGTCACATCTCTGGGGGCTTCTCCGCCTTGACTGGGACGTACTGTCAACTGAAAGACAAATTCACACAGAGTCAGCAGACAGCAGAGAGAAAGAGAGAGACATGCACTGAAGAATACAGGAGGTAAAAGTCAGGGGTCAATGTTTTCCCAAGAACATGCAAGCCAGCAGAACATTCTCATCTCTGGTGTGACATATTTTGACCAATCAGATGTATCCCTGAGGTCTGTGGTTCCTGTGTTATCTAACTCTAATGGGGCCTTCACTAAACCAAGAATAACTGGAAAGTGCTTCCCACAGGAGACGAAAGGAAATAATTTGCATTTGAAGACAATCACAGGATGCAATTGTTGATTTTAAAAAGGGACAGAATGGGTAAACATGGTAACATTTATGAATAAATATGAAAAACACTTTATATTATGTATTTCCAGTGAGTGTACCTTGTATGAAATGCGGGGAACTGGAGTCCAGGAGATTATAATGGAGGTGTCAGTCACATCAGTGCTGAAATGAGGAGCGTTGCCCATTGGTGGGTCTGCAATCACACAGAGAGGAAAGGTGTGTTCTGATCAGTTTTTGTAACATGGCATCCAAGTCGTTATAAGCTGCATACATTTTTGTACTTTTATAGAGATACAACGATAATGTCCTCTACTCATCTTAAATGATCAGCCAATATCATTACTAATCTTTTTGTCATGTAATATATTGATATACACAATCTGTGCATCAGAAACTCACTAGTGGTAAAAACAGCAGTCTCTCCTTCACTCAGTGTATTGTCTTGCTCTGAATGGAGCGTAGCGCTGTACTCTGTATCAGGCTTCAGGTTGAGGAGGGTGTACTGAGAAAGGCGGGCGGGCAGGCGCAGCTGCTTGGGGTTCGAGCCCTCAATGGTGAGGAAGAGTCTGTAGCCGGTGATTTTGGAACGGGGAGCATACCACAACATCACAGCACTGTCCTCCGTCACATTAGTGAAATGGATATCTGTGGGAGCATCGGGCTCTAGAAAGAGAGATATCAATAAATACTGTTAGATCTGAACACACAGCTTCTAATAAACTTGTAGAAACTGATTTTGTGTGTTTAATCATTTCCCTACAGACCTGAGGGCATCTGTCATACTCACTTGTAGTTTGCTCCCCAATTAGTGGTAAACTTTCCTCTCCATTGTGAATGGTGTAGACATTGAAGCGGTATAGTGTTCCAGGCTGCAAGTGTGACACTTCAATGTAGGAGTTTTGGCTGACAGGCAGCGTCATCTCCCTCTGCGGAGCACCAGATTCATCAACAGGGACCACAGTGACACGGTAACCTGAGACGTCGCTGGTTGGGCCGGTCCAGGTCAGAACGATTTTCTTATCTGACACCTCGAAGAACTGCAGGTCTGTAGGAGAGGTCACTTCATCTGTGGACAGGAAAAAAACAATAACTTAGTATTAAAGTTCTTCATTATTCGTTATAAGTCCAACATGATTGTAATGTCATGATAAAACTGTCCCGCGCTTTACTACAAGCATGCACATATTGAACAATGGATGTGCCAAAAAAACATGGCATCCCATTCATTCCAAAGAAGGTTGCTCACCCAGTGCATACGAGTATCCATAAGCAAAGTGTGTTAATGTCTTTCCCTTCCTTCAGCTTAAGGAAGCGTCCATCTAAGAAAATTTATATCACTGCTGAGTTAGGCCAAATTCCAACTATGAATGATGACTGTTCTCACTTTGACTGGAATGACTCTTATGCAGCTGTTAGAAATAAAGTTGGTGAATGCATGTCATGGACCCTTAACTTGACACAGTACAAAATCTAAGTTTTATAAGAGCATGTTTTTTAGATAAAGAATAATATAAGTCACAGTTTGAGTCCTTTACTTTGCAACAGAACAAAACAGAAAAGTCACTGGGATAAAATCTGTTAAACGTGGTATGGGGAAAGCAAACTCTAAAAATCAAAAAAGAAATTCCATGACCTCATGGCTGTGTTTTTATCTTGGAGAAGATTAAAACGGGATTTACAAATATGCATTTGATACGTCATTGAATTCCTTTGCAAAACAGTGCAGTATTTTTTGCTCTTATTTTGCATATCAGAAAAACACACTCCTAGCACTATACCGATAGCGTGGTATACGGTGCTATGAAAATTAACTATTTATATCTTTCTATTTATACTTTAATGTTGCTCTGTGAAGCACTTTGGGCTGCATGTTTTGATGAAAGGTGCTATATGAATAAAGTCTAAGTTAGTCTGAGTTGAAAAACAGATATTTGGCTTGGGAAGCCCAGGCAAGAGATGAGACAACAAGATGTAATGGGAAAGAAGAGAGAGCGTAACTGGTAAGCACTTGGAACCAACTCTACAATCAATTTAGCGGAAAGTGCAGCTCAGACCAGTTATCATGTGTAGACTTAGTCCATTTGTAATCGTGTTCATCTGCCACAGAGAAAAGAACACAGAAGTAAAGTCTTATTTGTCTATCCAAAGATGGCAGTACACACTCAACTAGGTCATGAATCTTTATTCCATCACTGTAGATTGTACAAATAAGCGAACACACACATACACACACACACACACGCACACACACACACACACACACACACACACACACTCACTACCAGCATCTGCTCGACTGGCCCAACAGCATGTTCAACCTGGCAGACTGAGAAGTTTTACATAACTGAAGTCGCATAACAGCTGTGAACTCAATGACTTCACTTTTTATTGGAAAACTCCTCACTGCTACTATTACGAATTGGACACTTCTACATAAATCACCAAACAGGCCACAGAATGACATGCAGGTTGATTCTGAAGGGGACCAAATGGTGATATTTAGGGTTTTGGTCACTGCACACCAGCTCCTGGTGCCAGTGGAAATAAGGGACAGAATTTCCCATGAAGTATTAATCATCTTTGCAAGCCCCCACAACCCTTCCAGATACTATCAAAAAGATTAGATCAACAAGTGCCAACAATTTTCTCCCAGACACATTTTAGCCTTCTTGGAAGTCCCTTTTTTAACTAATACTAGACCAAAGCAATTGTTTTGACAAATATTGGCCTATAACGCTTGGTGGTAATTCAGTGGTTCTCAGGAAGGTGCAAGGATATGCATACAAAAGGTCTGAGCTAGTGTTACAGATCAAAGCAAGAAAAAAAAGACCCAAATATGGCAATCCATCAAACTCTGATTTAAACATCTCAGTCTTTTACCTGGCAGTGGATCTCCAGCAGTGTTGACCTGTACAAAGTAAGGCTCACTCTCCAGGCTGTCCTCCACAGCATAGATACTGATGTTGTACAACTTCCCAGGTCGGAGGTCACTCAGAGTCACAGATGTTGCTGTGTCGGGGAGATTCAGCTCTGTGCTTTCGCCTTCTATTGATGGTGTGTAGACGACTCGATAGCCTGCAAGGAGGAAGAGAAATTAGCAGAAATTAACAACAGAATGGTGAATAGATTTTGGTTGCGACTGATGATATTGTCATAGCATACCAGTGATGGGAGCCAGTGGTTTTTCCCAGCTGATGACAATAGAACTTTCTCCTACATCCTCAACTTCAGGCTCAACAGGAGCATCAGGTGCTGAGGAAAAAAATGAGGTGCAAGTGTGAGAAAGAAAAATTACAACCACTGCTTTTTTCCCGGATCACTTGATCACTTGATTTGCAGCCCCTGGCACTTGTTCATTAGGCTGCTTGTAGATCTGGGATTCAAAACAATATTTCATTCTAGCAGGGGAACATTTTATGCCTTAGATAAGAATGAGAAAGAGAAGAGAGAAGAGAAATATAAAAATGAGATAAAGTTTGTGTTTTTTGCACCTACTAACCAGTGATTTGTGAAGTAGAAAGAATGAGGTTGTTCTCTCCAGAATCTGTAACCTCATAGACGTTTACAGTGTACTTCCTCCCAGGTAGAAGCTCATTAATGTTCACTGAGGTAGTTGTTCTGGGCAGATCTGAAAGGAAAAAAACATATTGCATAAACACAATGTTTTTTTATAGATCTGAATATTTTAAAGCAGCTAAATAATCTGTTAATCTCTGAGAAATAAAAAGGTAAAAGTGATTAAATTTGACTTATTTTGCTGTCCATCAAATTTTAATGCACTACTCCACTACATGTATGTTCATGTGTGTATATCTGCACTTACCTAGCACAATGGGTTGTCCAGTGCCCTGTCCCTGCTCAGTGAGCTCATACTCTACTCTGAAACCAGAAACTGTGTCAGAGGCAGAAACCCAGGAGATGACAAAGCTGCTGGAGGTGATTTCGGTCACCGACTCTGAGGTGTCAACCACAGGTGGAGGCTGGGTGGTCTCGCCTTGCGTTGCAGCCACTACAGGAGAGGCAGAGATGGAAAATAAAAGAGCTGGCTGACTCTGAGATCAGAACTGGCAGCACTGACCAGAACAATCTGAAAAAAAGGTTTTATGTCTGGAATATATTGTTGAAATTACAGAACAGAATGAAAAAAATGGACAAAACAATTACAATATTTTGAAGCCCGGAGCACTTTTTCAGATGTCTGTCTTCAATATCAATATGAATATTGTGTATTTTTTAAACCAGGGACAGTTGAAGATTAGAGAAACATTAAGCAGCAATATCCAGAAAAAATGCATGGAAAACGACACCATGTCATTCAAACAGGAACAGTCAACTCCCAAAACTTACGTGATCCATAGGTGGTGGTGAAGTCAAAGCGCGTGACCTCTCGGCGTCCAAATCGCAGCACACTGATCAGCTGGCCCTCATATGTGATGCCTGCCTTCAGACCAGAGATGGTGTAGGAGTTCAGATGGCCAGGGATCAACACCTCTCTCCATGGGCTTTGGGTGTTTTTCTGTAAAATGTAGTAAAGGATATTAATTAAAAAACAGAAGCAACAGTGCTTTGAAGCTTAGCATACAGAACAGGAGTTTAATGTTAGATAATGTCAAGAGAGACTGCACCAGGTCCAGTGTAGAGACAACATGACAGATAACTGTGATGCTCTATAAGAAAACTCACCACTCTCCATTTGAGGATGTACTGGGTGATGTGAGCAGACTGTGGGGCGTTCCACTGAATAGGGTGGGTGTTGGGTTGGTTTCCAGATTCTGTTATAATCACCTGGACAGGGCGGTGACCATCTGAGAGAGAGAAAGAACAAAGATAGAGGGGTAAGCAGTTATACAGAACAAAACAGATCAGGAGAGTTAAGATCATTGTTGTGCACAGATTTAACAGACAGGAGTGGGGATTTCAATGTTGTAAATATTAAATATCTTAGTTAAGTCTTAACTTTGATAAGAATTCACAAAAAAAGACCATGGTGACATGCTGGCTCTTCTACAATTGACAAAAACCTGCAGTTTTACATAACCCAACTTAACGGTGAGTGAGTATCAGTTAGTGTGCAGCAGTATTTTCCTGAACAGAACAGGAAGAAATTGCATGTCCCTGTGAGATTCCAGCCAGATTTCAACAGTTGGAGGGGGAAGAACTTTGACTCTACTTTCTCTGCTCTTTAACCCTCTCTGTTTCATCATGTTTTCTCACCTTCCCTGAAGTCTTGGATAGGCTGGAATTCAGAAATAGTTCATTTGAGAACAGCATTTACAGGACAATTTATGAACAAAAAGGGAAAACATAGCAGACTAATCGACCTGTGAAAACTAATAATCATAATTTTCTTTGAAAGAAAGAATCTCTCCTTTAATTCTCCTGTCTCTAACCTCAGTTCAGATTCCTCCAATTTGGACATTACTGCAAGCATCATGAAACTCAAGAGAATTCATTATCAGCACACTTCATCATTATGAAACGGATGTAACAATGACGGATTGAATATCATGCTCGATAAGTCCATTTTCAGTCCTAGAAACGGTTTTCGGTGCTTAGCTAAACTCCTCAAGTCTCGCTACACGCTGCCAAACATGTAACAGCTGTCTCATGTCTATGCAGTCTGTTAGTGGATTTCTTGGAAAACCTCAAACGTGTGTATTGTGTCATTACCACATCTGACAGCACACTGGATAAACTTGGGCTCTGTATTGCAAAAAGAGGTTAAAGTGTACCAGTTTACTGCATTGAATACAAAAGGTTTAGCAGGATAGTAGATACAAAAGAAGAAAAATTGCATCAGCAGGAGCTCAAAATTGTAGTACCTTTACTGGTTTCGGAAATGAGAAAAGGGTATCAAGTCATCTTTAATGTAAACAGAAGTCATGTGGCGAGCAGACTACTGACATAAGCTGTGCTGATACAAACTGGTAGCTTCTATAAAGAACTGAGGTTTTCTAACCACTTTTCCAAATCGCAGACCTGTAATCAAAGTTTCTGAGCAAGTGGCTCGGTTAACCAGAAGTTGCTAGCAGATACACAAACCTCAAAAACAATCTGGAACCAATTACTGCCTATTACAGACCCACAGGCCACTAGTGAGGGGTAAGGGTTACATAGAATCAGATGTGGGACGCGCATGAAAACGGATGCACACTTGCAGTGGATGTACACACACACACACACACACACACACACACACAGTCTCCCAGCTTTACATACACGTACATGCGTACATACAAGCACACGCACGCATGCATGTTCACATCCCCCTTTACTCTGCACACCTAGACACAACATTCATTCTTGATACAGACAGATGTGCAGCATGATGGTGATAAGGACCACATTAAAGGGAAGTAATGTTCAGAGTCATCTTAACAATAAGAAATGCCCCAAAAGATTAACCTACATCCCAGACAAGGAGAGATAAAACACAGACGGCAGAAAAGAAAACATTTTTTTTTTTTTTTTAAAGGAGATGTTATCAATGTAGGGCTAAATCTGAGACTTGTGAAAACCCTGTTAAAGATCCTTCACATGGGTTTTCCATTTTTACCTTTTATGGAGTTTTATCCAGTAAGCCAACTGACTTGGAGTCTGCATTTGCCTCTTGCCCGCCCTTAAATCTTAGCATGCTGTATTTTGTATGCCTAGGCACACACACAGTTCACAGCTGGTTGCCATTACAGCCACTTACGGCAGAATGGTGCCCTACATTTTGTGTCTCCCATCAACCTGCTTCACACACAAAGCAAACAAGTAACAGTTCAAATGTTCCTTTACGTAAGAAATGTTGAACCTGAAGTTCTGTTTCCATTACCATAACTTTGCAGACTCACAGGGAGCTAAAATGACAGATTTATTCATGCTGTGGGAGATTTCCTTTTTATTTGATCTACAAAATAGCAAATGCATCACAAAAGTCAATTGCACTGTGCATGTGCATCACTATGAAATGTTTTATTCAGCGATACCTTTCAAAACTACAACACAAGAAACCAAAGAAAGCCACAGAGAAATTGTTTACAACCTAACAGAGGTTGCATCTAAACCCTGACTGATGGAAAAATCCAGAAAGAAAAGTGCCTGAAACTAATTGCATACTAGGTCAGTTGTAATGACAATGGGGGCAGAATGCTAACAAGTCAACAGCCTGTGAAGGGACACACGTAGGAGGAAACTGAGCACGTTGAGACAAAACTATAAGAGAGATTTTGTTGTAAAAAGTTGATGTCCAGTGAAGCCAAGCTTTGTTCCAAGTCATCAGGAATGAGGTAACTTAACCATCGTGGCTACACATGTTGTGCAATGAAGCATGAACAAATTATCCCTGCTCAGGCTAAAGGCTAAAACTGTAAGACGTGATGATACATTTCAAGTGACTGCTAAAATCCACCAAATTTAAAACTCAATAGGCTTTTTAAGGTGTGGTAGGTGTGTGTGTGTGTGTGTGTGTGTGTGTGTGTGTGTGTGTGTGTGTGTGTGTGTGTGTGTGTGTGTGTCAGGGCGTTTATACACACACATGCAGTGTCGTGTTTTGTACAGCTGTGGCAACAGCACAGGGGATGGACCACATGCTAGCAAGAACAAAGGCTCGGAGTGGGGGGTGTATCTGTAAAAAGAGGAAATCACACCCCCTCCCATTTCTGCCTGTTTCACATCAAAGTCAAGGGCCTCATTTTGGAGGTGACTTAAACAAATATTTTGATCCTGTGAACATTTTGTCCATTCATTGTCCTGTTGTACCAGAGCTCATACTGTCTACCTGGCCTTCCTAGTTAAAGATGCAAAAACGTTTGTTTTGAATAAGTTCGTAGGAAAAATAAAGAATTCATGCCATTTGTTTTAGTCTACTGCCTTATCTTAGCCTAACAACTATCCTAACAACAACTATCCTAGCAAACAACTCAATAATAATACCAATATATATATAATGATATAAAAAATGTACAAAATAAACAATGTCTGATTTTTTCTAGCCTAGCAAAACAAATACAAATATATAATGAATAAATACCTGTCACCTCAAGCTCCTTCAATGCAGTAAAGCAAAAATATCACCCACCATAGCAGATTATACCAAAATCTGTCTAACAGTAGACCAACCTAAATGGATATTAATAACATCTTACCAGGGTAGGACTGCTGGGGTTCGCAGCTAAGCTCTCCAATGCCGTTGCCATAGCAATAGCACTTGTACATGATTCCATGGATGACTTTATCCCAAGACTCTCCGATCTGATAGAAGGCTCTCGTCTCTGGCTCCTGGCACTGGTCTGAGGGAAGAGTCACCAAAAAACACCATTGACAAGAGTTTTGGAGCTGGTACAATGCTGTATCGCTCAAATATCATTCTTTACATATCAGGACCTTTTGTCTATTAAACCATATATATTTTTAAATGTTAGTTGAAACTGAATGAATTCAAAATGGTGGAGCCTTTAAGATATGAACCTCTAACATGGTAAACTCACCAATGGCATCACACTTCCAGCGGCCACGTCCCTGACCAAAGCAGGTGCAGTTCATCGTGTAGCCTTCCTCATGTTGTTTGGTGAAGGTTTGGTTCACCTCATAGGTCAGACCATCCACAATACACTGGTCTGCACACACAAAGACAAGTATATTAAGACACGGACAGCTTTTCTACATACCTGACTGCTTTTGAACATCTGCTTTTCTGAAGTGTGTGTGTGTTTTTGTGTGACGCAGGTGCAACCGAATCCCCATAAAGTGCAGGTGTGCAGGCTCATTTTTAACCTTTTGACAGGTGAGTGATTATATCACGTGACCTTTCACCTCTTCACTCAGAGAACTCTAATATTACACCACCACTACAAACACACACATATCCCGGTAGACAAGGTGATTGAGAGTTGCTGTGGTTTCAGTGTTCGTTCAAGCACACACCTTTAAGCTGGGAGTAAGCAACACAACTCCACTCTCCGCGACCATTGCCAACGCAGGTACATCTCATCATGTGACCCAGAACATCGTGACGTTTGTCCCACTGGTCTCCCACACGGTACATCACCCCTTCACTGGTCGTACACACTTCTTCATGGGCTACAACACACAAGACAGAGCCGGTTACAAAACTAATACACTAATATGTTGGTTTAGAGCTACTGAATTGCTGATTACATACATCCAAACATATCGTGCACATTTCTTGTTAGTAACACAAACATTGCATCATGGAAACAGAATAAAAACAGAATGATCCCCCTTGGAGATCACAGATTCTACCCCACAATTACTACACAAGGTCGTAGAGGATGCAACCACCAAAGAACACCTGTGCCCAAAGGAAAGAAGATTTTCCGGAATTGAAACCAGCCAGCCAGAAACAGCTGTCTTGTGTCCTTGTGTGTATGAATAACTGTGTGTGTTCACCATACGCTCTCCGCTAATTAAAAGAGGGAGTCGTTTCATTTATCAGGAAAGATAGAAAGATAGAAAGTTTGTGAAGGTGGGTGAGACAGGCAGAGACCTGCAGCTATGTTGAGTTTGTGTGTGTGTGTACGGAGGAAAAAAAGGGCTTCTGCAATGTCTTTATATGGGACCATGTAATCTCACTGCACGCCTGTAAAATGTTTATGGTATTTAACTGTTGAATGGAGGTTCTTTGCATTACTGGATATTTTACTGCAGATTCTAAGCTTTTTTATGAGTGTTGGCCTGTATACAAATTAAAAGGAGTAATACAGCAGCAGAACTTACAAAGACGCCCTTAAAGTTACAATGGTGACAAAATCTAGCAATTAGCAATTTTTTCTTACAGTGACTGCGATAACATGAATAAAATGTTACAGTTTTTGCCCTTATTCCAAAAAAAGACAATATTCCTACTAAGCTGTTTATATGGATAATGAAAATTAATATTCCACTAACATTTGTTATATAATTATATGCAGCTGTGCATTACAATCAACATAATGATGTACATCCTATGGCTACGCCTTAAGGATTTCCTTCCTTTTCAAACTGCAGGCATGTTGGTTCCACATGGTGTTGTGATACATACGCACATCCAAAAACTTGTTTATATGCACTTTTCTTATGAGCATACACCTTTAGCCCAGCCTTACAAACTGTTGCCAGTTGGTTTCTTTAAAACACACTGACTATTAAAGAGGCTGTGTGTCAGTAAAAACCCCAATGAAAATGCATATTCTGAACACACTGCATACATGTCCATAGAATGCTCCTAACATCTGAATAATATTGGCTTATTGCACATCAGAAATGCATGCATGCACGCATCTGTTTAACTCTCCATGAACAGTAGGGAGGTGGAGGGGGAGATAAAGGGCAGATCTGCTGTCTTGGAATCCTGCCCGGACTTTTCTAGGTCAGGCAGAATCTGGACCAGAGTAGAGATCCTTTGGACTTGGTTTGGTGACTGTGTACCAAAGCTGTGAGAGGGGCAGAATCACAGGCGCTGGAGCTTTTTAGGACAAGGTATGTCAAGTACTTGGGCGGTGGTTTTAGATATGAAATAGCGAGATCAAGCTAATGTAAGCATTTGAACTACATGAAATCTCTATGATTTTAATTTCTCCTTTTATATTAAAGATGGTACTTTTTTTGGTCTAAAGTCATTATCAAAAATGTGTGTGGTAAATTTTATATGAATGCAGTTCAAGCTAATGTCCCTTTAAAGTCAAAGGGTTAACTACAGTCTGAATGCATTTGTCCTCAACTCAGCCTACAACCAATATACATCCAACATGCATCTCTTTAAAACCAATCACTGCTTTCTTAGGGTAATTGAACCAGTGGTTTAATGACTCTGAAAGAGGCAATTTAAAACTTAACAGGCTGTTTGGAAATTGCAGCCAACAGCTGCAACAGATTCATAACTACCTGATAGTCAGGAGACTGAAAAAAACAAAAACATGGTGCTAACATTTTGGGCTGAATTTGAGTTTCTTGGTGCAAAATGGATACTTAATTTTGATTTTGAAGGACTGATATTCATGTAATTACAGTTATGTTTTTGAGTGCTGTTGGGGTAGAAGAGAAAAGTAGATCTAATAATGTAAATGATGCAGTTTGCATAATGGAGGTGTGCCCTAAATGTGGGCTCACAGCTGGAGACCGTTGACCTATCATCCCAAGAACACATGGCAGACCAAATTAGCCTATCTAGCAAACTTTCCAGAGGTCTGCCACAGGTGGAGGAGCAGAGGCTCCAGACTATTACTGCTCTTTACACACCACAATTAACATCTCAAGTACCATGTTTGTTTTAACAATCCCTGTGAAGTCATTAATGTCAATATCAAAGACCCCCTGCTGCTTTGACTGCTGGACTGAGTTTAACACACTGACATTGGCTAAAGGGCCTAAATGCTGTTTTATTCCTCTTTAAATCTTGACAGGGTGTTTTTTGTTTCTAACAACAGGGTGTCGGCCCAAAGGTGGGTCCTGCAACTGTAATAGGCATATGAAAAAAAAATCTGAAGAAAATTCTAGTTTAAAAAAAATCTATTATCCCATCACTTGCTATGTATTTTTAAGTCATCATCATAAAAAAGCACAAGAATTACTATTCTAGGCTGTCTACATCTGCACACAGCAGAGGCCCTTGACTTTAGAGCCAAGTTAAAGTTTTAAGTATTTGAACATCTTAAAGGACTATCTATTTGGCTTACCACACTGCAAAAAAATGAGTTCTTGTGAGATAAAATAAATCCACTGCTGCCATTTATCTTTAAATTCAAAGATTACTTAATCTGAGATAAGTCCCGTAGATGTGTGTCATCATTTTACAACTTGCTGCCAAACTATTCCATCTCCTATCTGTCTACTTTGAAGTCGACCAAAGTCTACTTTGATGTAGACAGTAAGATGGATTTTTTGTTTAAATTAGAGACACCTTCTCATTTGTGGACATTATTTTACATCCAACTATGCTCACATCATGCACACACTAAATTTAAGCAATGTCTGGGATAAACCTCAGTGTTCCTCTGTTTAAAAAGCCATTAGCTGGCTTAGATCTCCCTTTGAAGATTTTCACAGTTATACCAAAGACTACACCCACTCAGGTACATTTGTATTAACCGGCTTTGGAATCTACCACATACTTTGACCTACTGTACATACCCAACGTATTTAGGTGGTTTTTAAATTGGGCACACATTAGCTCTGATATCTAGATGTTCATATTCTTTGTTTAACGGCATGTTGGTATCATCATTACCATTTCATTACTCCTTTACACATTAGTGTGTAGTGTCAACGACCCCCTGGTGTTTTACCGGCTTCAGTCTCTTTTGTTACCCATGGAGACTTAATTGACACCTATACAACACGACAACACATTTCTTACAAGGCAGCAGTGACTTCAATGTGAATTTGGCTACACTATAAATAAATGGTTTAAGAACTGCAAATTAGATTTTGTCTGAACCTTCAGTCCTGACTCCTTGTTAACATCACTCTGATAATGGCTTTTATGTAAATTAAATAAGGTTACCCATCAAATCATTTAATCTTAATACAAAGCCTATGTTAACTCACTGATTCAGACTGGGCGGAGATACAGACGGATTTACTCAAGACTGGGAGGCACAATGCAATTAGCCGTGCTAATCATGTGGGTGGCCCCTGTGGCTAGCAAGTGGTGATGCTATCCACAGTAATACAGATACATTTAGAAACACATGTCTGAATAAGGTAGCATTTTTAACCTTTGAAACATTTTTTTAACACTACACTGGATGAACACGTTATAGAAAACACAACATTTCAACAAGCGTTACATTGGTTGTAACATGGTCTCAGGTCTCTTTTCACAAACTAACGTGAAAAAGTTGCTAGTTTTCTTTAAAACGGACTGACTGGCTTAAAACTGCTTTCAGTATCACGCAACTTCAAAGAAACTCACACACACAGACTTACCAGCCATGGGGCAGAAGCCGAAACGTTGTTCTGCATCATAGTTTGTTGTGGTGCCACACCACTTCATGCCATCTCTACGCCCCTCTGCAGTACAGTCAGTGTAGTTTCTGCCATTATAGATGAAGGGGAACTGGCACATGGCACCATTAGAATTGCCGCCTCGTGTTGCCACGATTGCTGTTAAAAGAAATACACATGGTATCACTGTTAATGTCCAAACCTCAACACAACATGTGTGCTTTAAATGGTATACATACATAGTATTAATATTAAAAGGTGAATCTGAACTGAGCATAATCACATTAATATTATACGTGTCAAGTGTTTAAACATTTAAAATTTAAATAAAATTTTAATCAGACTAGATAAGCTACCTTTTTTCCATGCTCAATGCTAGCAAACGTTACGTATCTAAATGTGATAACTGGATTGTTTTTCTAGAGAAAGAGTCTCCACTGTTGGTCTGTCTGAACAACAAAAAGACAGTCCACTCTCTCTTCAAATGTCAAAATGGTATGTAGCAACGTTAAACTAGTATGTGCAGAGCATATTAACCAAACAACAGCCAAGACTTGAGCTTTCATCAGCTCACCATTCTTCTCTGTGCAGAAAGAATATGTCTGGTCTTTTTCAAAGTCAGATGAGGTGGAACACCAGAGCTGTCCATCACTGCGTCCATCAGAGATACAGGAGTGGTAGGTCTTCCCCTTGTAGACAAAGGGAAACACACAAGGCTGACCTCCAGAGTTGCCACCGTAGACCGGAGCTGGTCCATCTGTGTGAAGACAGGAACACATGATTGTTGCATTCCAGTTGCCAAAACGAGTAGACACGTGCATATAATTACTTTCCACTGGGATGCTGTTATTTTGTAAAGACAAAACAACATCTCTTACTCCACTCTTCACAGCTGATTCCATTTCCAAGACAGGTACAGATCATCTGCTGGGTTCCCTGGTTCTTAATCCAGCGCTGGCCAATGAAGTATGTCAGTCCTGCTTCCGTCCGACAGGGTCCCTCCTGGGGAAGCTCAGGCACAGTGCTAGGCTGGTAGACTGCAGGCTGGATGTTAGTGATCACACGGGAGCCAGTGCCTGAAACGCATTGTTGGATTCAGGTCAGGGGCAGCAATAATATCAAAGAGCTAACATCCAAAAATGGCTGATGATGATGGAGCTAAAACAACAGAGTGTTGCTTTTAATTAAAAAAAAACAAGAATAAACATCCTTAAGCATGCAACTGTCACTACTTATCAATAATTATGTCCCGTTTAGAAAAAGTTCTTCATTGTCCGTGTCCCGAGGAGCATATGTTTCTGTCTCACACCCAATAATCACTACAAACCACTTCAAGCACATCTCTCCCACTAACTTTCCCATGTTTCATTTCTCCCTCTTCATTTCCTTGTTTCCCTTCTCCCTCTCTCTCTCTCTCTCTCTCTCTCTCTCTCTCTCTCTCTCTCATGAGGTCATGATCATGAGTTGCAAGACACGTCTTTCTCACTTCAACACTTGGACACTTGGCACTTCTTATCTCTCCCTCCTCACAGCATCTGTCTCTGGCATACATTTGTCTCTCCCAACAGAGAGCAGGAGGGGGAAAAAAAGAGGGACATTATCATTTCTCACCCAGGCCAGTGGTGTGAAGTGAAGCATGTCGCTCACACTTCCACTCCCCTCTGCCACTCCCTGTGCACAGACACTGGAGCGTGTGGCCTTGGGCATCTGTTTTGGTCCAGGTATCTCCAATACGGTAGGAGGACAAAGTATCCTGGTCGTTACAGCGATCTGCGAGAGAAGTGAATGAAAAGAATTAATTAGATAAGACAAAAACTGTGAGACAGCACAAACTCCGAGGTTGGAAAACATGGTGAAACCTTTATGTTAATGTGCAAAAAGTATGCAGTGATTCTCTGGGGATTGATTCCTCCTGGTCACCAGCTGGTTCTATGTTTGTACTTAGTTGACAACTTGTTGAATAAATGCATGATAACAATTTATTGATGACCTCCACTACAAAATCCAAGCCCACCCTGAAGTCTTGCATGTGACAGCAACATTCACTTTCATCTGTTACATGAGCCAGCATCATAAAGGATGCAAGTAAAGGCTCCAATTGGAAACACAACTGGTAAACATTCCCTCCATCCACAGCCTGTTAAAATCCTCAAACAAATCGTAAGCTACACTTTGCCTTCAAGTTCTGCCAGCAAGGCTTGAGAGTATGAGACATCAAATGAGTTTTTCAAGTGACTTCTCAAGTGAGTTGGATTGATGATTCAAAGAAATCATGAACA
The DNA here is from genome assembly GCA_946959425.1 of Argyrosomus regius. Lineage (NCBI taxonomy): Eukaryota > Metazoa > Chordata > Actinopteri > Sciaenidae > Argyrosomus > Argyrosomus regius. The sequence goes on from OX336895.1 coordinate 14,172,345, forward strand.
AAAAAGAAAATGGTGAGATGATAAGCAAGGGTTTCTTACTTCTGGATGTGCATGTGATGCGTCCACTTCCCTCTCCCAGACAGGTGCAGTCCACCACCATCCACCCCTGGTACGGCTTCTCCCACGTCTCCCCAACAACATAGGATGTTCCCGCTGAGTTGTCATAGCAACGCTCAGCTGCAAAAAACAGACACTTATGAAGATCACCTGTTTTTTTTCTCTACTCAAACTTTGTGTACAAAACACTCAAACCCATAAAGTAATATTTATTCACTGACTGACTGTAAAACAGCGGATGAGTAATACATAATCGTGATAAGCATCAGTCAGATTTTTTAGCCAAGCAACTCAGCCAGTTTTCTGATCTGGTTAAAATACAGTCATCTGTTAGTCAACGGCTGTCTGTGTGACTCACCGACAGGCTTGCAGGTCCACTCTCCCTTGCCGTTACCCAGACAGACACACTCCAACATGTAGCCTCCTGTTTCATGGGGTCTCCTCCAGGTGTCACCTATCTTATATGAAGCCCCACCCTCATGACAGCGGTCTGGATAAAGGAGACATTAATATGCATGTGTGCGTTTTCACAGAAAGAATCCAAAAGGAAAAGAAACAATGAAACACACACTCAGACATTTCTCCAATTATCTAGCCACTCAGCTAACTGCTAACAGCTGCACAGCACCAGTTGCTAATCATCTGTGGAGAATATGGAGATTAACCAGTTTACTGGCATCAGTCTGGGAAACCATGAGCTTGGATGTGTGGTCTCGGGTTAGAACAGTTAATGGCTGATTGTAGAACTCATAGAAACACACACAAGAACACAAACTTACTGGCAATGGTGCAGCTGATCTTGCCCCTCCCAGATCCGATACACGTACAGTCCCAGATCATGTTGTCCTTGGGTCTTTCATAGGTTTCTCCCACAGTGTAATACTGCTGGTTGATCTTATCGTAGCACCTTTCCTCTGTTTTATAAAAAGAAAGAGGGAAATGAAAATGAAAAATGATGCAGAACATGTGCTTTGGAGACACAGTAGATCAATGCACAGTAACTAACCTTCAGGTTTGCTTTTGCACTTGATGCTTGAAGTGGCTCCATGGCAGGTACAGACCAAAATGCTGCCCAAATACGGCCGTTCCCACTGCTCATTATCGGCATAATGGTTACCATTCTCTATACAACCATCTGATAGGAGAAAAAATGAAAAACAGCTGATGAAACTTTGGTACAAGCTTGAATCAGGCAGCAGGAGGTGACATAAAAATAACCCCTACCTTTTCTCCTACACCAGAAAAACATACAGTGCAGGGAAAATGTGAGAGAGAGGCGGGGGGGGGGGGGGGGGGCACTCCACCCGCACACACCCACAAACACTGTACCTGCTTACAGTGATGTTTTTCAAAGTGGAAAGACAAATGCAGCCACTGGAAAGTGGTTTAGCCCTAACCATAACTCCAAAACACATAGACCAGTGTTATTGGTTAAAAGACAAAAGGTTTTTTATATATAGCTAAATAAAAGCATGTAAGCGAACCCTGAATGGGAATAAACATTCTATTGTGGGACGAGACTTTCCCCCATGTCTGTGAAATTGACCCTGGATGTGTTAACTTGACTTCAAAGCCCCCCCAAGGCTGAGTAATAAATCAGCTGCACAGAGTGGAGATATACACTTTTACTCTCTCTCCCCCACCAGGCATGCTCTTTGTTCACATCTCATGACTTCACATGCCAGGATCATCTCTCTCTCTCTCTCTCTCTCTCTCTTCCAAGTTTAAAATTGAAGCCAAGTGTTTTTTTGTTGTTTTTTAACTTTTTTTTCTTTTTTCTCTGAAGCTTTGATCATTGCCCTTCACGCATGGATGAAGTTGAGGAAATCAGAAAAAATGTAGGGGTTGAGTTTAATACAGTGAATCCAAGGTTAGAGATTAACAAGTGATTATAATTTTTGTGTATTTTATCAGCAGTATACACAAGACATTAATTTAATGGGATTATCTCATTTTAATTGCATGGACGCTGAACAGATTATACCTGAGAAAAATACAAGAACACAATCTGAATATATGTCCTGTTAGATATAATATTTCTTTCTATCTTGCCAAATAAAATATCAAATTATAATAATTAATTGTCATTTCATCCTTCAAACTCTGACCTCCCCCGGACCCCAAAGCAACTATTTATTTCTACATTCATCATTCTTGTGACTTATAACTGGAGGTAAAAACTTACCCTGAGAGACTGAGGAGACGTGATGCTGCGGCGCTTGTCGCCGACTCTTGTGCGTCCCTTTGGGCATGCAATTCACCGCGCTCCCGATACAAAGCGCAACCAGCACCCTGGCTATGGTGGTGCCGGACATACTGTTTAATACAAGCCGCTCGGTTTATTGCAGAATATGGTTGCAGGTGCTCCGTGTGCAAATTTTGATTCTCCAGTTAAGGAGAGAGGTCGGTTCCAGTGCAATTCTTATCTTGTGCCGCGCTCCAGCCTCCCCGATCAGTCCGCTCCTCTCCACTCTGCGGCCCCCAGTGTGCACGTTACCAATCTGTGGGAGTGATTTATCTGGGCATGGCTTAGTTTCAGGCAGAGGAGGGAGGTCCAACAAAGAGACCGACTACCCACGCAGTACGTATAGTGGAGATACAAACTTTTTACGAAACAAAGATGATTACGCAAATTTCAGGTCATAAACTCTTCCTCTAGCAGCTTTTTTAAAAATGCTTTGGTTGTCTCCATGCAACCTACAACACTGAGGTAAACAAACTTCAAAATATCTTTGACTCGTGATGCAGAGGCACAAATGATGTAGTTCATTTTGTAATAAGTGTTTGTGGTTTAGGACCCTGTTGGCCATAGGGGTGTAGCCCTTCTCTCATCTGCTTTTTTCTTGTAATGTCATCCACGGAGAAAAGAAAATCCACCATGAGTAAACCACTCAAACCTCCTGTAATTTTACTGTCACTTATAACTACAACAACCATCGACCCCAATTGTTGCTGACAGCTCCCAGGTGTACGTGAAAGTTAATTTAAATCAATTTTGCGGTTGTTTTCTGCTTGAAATCATGTATTTATGCAGAAAAAGACGTGTTTTATCCACAATTCATCACCCTGCCTGCCCAATACATCATCGTTTTGCACAAATTCACACATACCATCAAAGCTCCAAGGGTATGTGTATTCATTCTTGATATTGTCATCCAAGTGGTGCCTGATTACTGGTTTGCGTGATTTTAAGCCACACCGCCTTGCTACAGTATATTGGCCTATAGGTTTTTACACAGTCCTGGTAGTGATCAGCAGGAATTAGGTCAATGGCGTCAGTGTCTGGAAAATCTCCAGTAGCCTAAAGTTTCAATGTCTGGAAAGTGTTTATTTGTCCAGGATTTTATTGAAATGGTCCCCCTGTGATACCAACTAACTTCTGTAATGTGCAAGTTAAGAGATCAATTTTTTATTTACTCTTGTTACTCTTTCTTCTCTCTGTGCTGTCATTTCTCCTCAGTGGTAAATAGTTGATTCCTTTCTCCTGTACATGTTAGTTTAATTCTCGTTTAAAACGAGGTTCTCCAGTTTAATTCTTCAACACCATATAAAGCAAGAAGAGATGATACTTCATCTGTCCGTGACTTTGCTTGTTTACCTTAGCAATTGCTTTGTTCAGTGTTCCTTAGCAGCACTTAGTAGGAAAAGCCTGGATTACATTCAGAGTTTATATGTTTGGCAGTTGGAACAGTAAGGTTGAGTTGTCTTTTGCATCATTTCTTTGTCTATGTTTCCCTACATTTTAGTTTCAATTTCTGTATTAGATATATTTATTAGTCTCCACTTTGTAAATGGAAACGTACAGTAATGCTTCAGTTTAGTCTAATCATTCATTTGTTTCCCCACCCCATGAGTGCAAACTTCCTGCCATGTCACCCCCAGACAGTTCTGAGGTTGAAACACTCATGCATGGTGAGTCCCTGAATTTCTTTTCAATAAAGAAACTGTTGTCCTGGGACTCTCTGGAGTCCATCTTGCACGCTTTAGCCAAATTTTAAAATAATAATGATTCAGATCCTTCCGTACAGTCTTTACTACTACAGTATTTTTCCATAGCATTTGCATGAGCTGTTAAATATTTCATGGTTTTGCTTTGCTCATGTGAAATGCAGTCGTAATTTCATATGCAATATACTTTGTAATTTAACTGATCAGAGATGACCTAAAGTTTGATTTATGTCTTTGTCAATCAAACGATGGTAATATCAAAGACAATGACATTCTATGAGCAGCAGCTGGCATTACTTCATAAAAAAACTCAAACCACAGATGCCATTGAGAAAAAAAAAGACAAGAGACAAGATAATACACAGATTATTGCTGACACTTGATGCATGGTTCGCATTTGAAAGTAATTTGCTGTCAGAGGGATCCATTTCTGAGAAAAAGGAAAAAACAACACTCTGGGTGTCATTATTTCCTCTGCAATGTCATGAGCTCAACTGTTAGAGCATTAATCATCAGTCAGCTGGTAATTCACGTCAATCAAGCCTTAGCGAAAAAGGGAGAACGGGCCCTCTAACTGAGGCCATGTGGGTTATCTTATGTGTGTCAGGAAATCTAGGAGTGTAGACACATTTCTGAGGCGTTAGAGAGATTTTAAGTTGGCATCATTTGGCTTCACCATGACATTTGTCTTAACACCGTCATTTATTGAGCATTTGCTCCACACCAGTAGAACAATGATCAGTTACGGAGGAACTTATTTTGATACGCCTTAATACGAGGACCCATCTGTTACATTTTGTTATATGCATGGGAAATTGCTGGCTGGCATGCAGGCATGGTATTTCTTTTCTTGATTTGTTTGAGACATAGACGTGTGATAAAACTTAAAGACTCAACAACTGTAGCCCTGTTGGTGTGAAGGTCTGATTCATTTCATTTAAAAGGATGTACAGTACATGCAAGTCTTCTTGAGGATACTTCTTCTTCTTCTTTTTAGCAGAGAAGCTCCACGTACGTTTTCAGGTACATCAGTCTGCATACAGTGTATACACCTAATCTTCTTGTGATAGTTACCCTCACTTTGAGGTCTTTCTTTCTTTCACCCTCCCCCTAAACCCTCAGAATACACTCATCTATATATGGACATGTTTACTGGATGGCAATGTCACGTAAAGGTGAATGGGTGAAAAGGTCATCTGATATACTGCTGACAGCAATTTTACACCTTGACTGCCTTTCTCATTATCCGTGGAGACATTGATTATATTAAGTTCCTGTGTTGAACTTGAACTTACAGCCTGACAACAGAAAATTCCAAAAACTTTGTATCGCAGAGGGATCATCTTCAGGCCTCAAAGCAGAGGAGAGGAAAACAACATGTGTTATTGCACCATGCTGTAATATTGACATAATACTAATTAGATCAATCTTATGTAGTGAGATAGTCATGCTACATTTAAATGCATTTGTCCACTGACCTGAAAACGCTAACCACCAGATTTAATATTTCCACTGGGGAATTCTTTGTCAACTACAAGAATTTCACCCTTAGACATTTTAAGTTTGTTTTTCACAAATAACGTTAATCATTTATTTACAAACGTTCCCTGTGGTTACCGTCTCCAAACCACTGCTCCTGTGATGCTGTGATGAAGCCAGAAATCCCAATTAAAACCATTATCTGAGTATTGTGCAAGTTAACGGCCTGCTGTGGCTTTGTATATAAATATAAACGTTCTTATGGTTATAAAGGCTGGTTTTAAGTGGTAATTTGCCATTAAAAGTGAATCACGCAGGATGATCACAATGAAAATTGCGACAATCTTTTCCAGTGTGCAACTTGTTTACATTGTTGACGGGGACAATAGTATCCGGCTCTAGGAAAAGATATCCACAGACACAAATAAGGACCGAAACTCGGTGTGTCCTATACTGTGAATTGTCTTTATGCAGAGGATGTAAAAATTTCTTGTGATTTTATGCAGACACTGGAGCAGATTATACAAGATACACTCTTATTTTTGATGTTTGGAAAGATCCTGAACTGGCTTGAGAAAAGAAGAATGCATGAAAGAATTCAATGAACAGAGAGAAAGAAAGTTATAATCCTGAAATGTGAAAGGAAAAAGAAGGGCGAAAGCAAAAGTGTAGAAATCTCTGGAGGTTTCTATGAGTTCAGTGCTGCGGGAGGTATGGATAATCCTCGCAGACAGTGGGGGAGCAGTGAGGACATGATGAGAGTGAAGTGAGTTGAGAAATTTGGGCAAAAGTTTTTAATGCTGATGTGTGGAAATCATACTGTAACATTGTGACTGCATTACACAACACATTCACAATGATAGGAGGACAAGGGTGAGGAAAGAGGTCACAGCTGCACAGTCTCCATACAGCTGCTGCACATTTTCATCCAACTTTTCAAGTCCAGATCTTCTCAAAATGTTACTTTGAAAGTCTTTAGGTGTTGTCCAGAGCCTCTTTCCTGTCTTTCTCTCTTCTCTCTCCCTCTAGCATCATGAAGTGTCTTGCCCTTGCTTTGAATAATTGGCCATTCCTCACATATTATTGCAGCATCCCAGAGGAGTGTCCGCTGGCTTAGTCTTCTCATCTTACACTATTCTCTTTCCAGTCCTTCTTTCATACAGTATTTTCTACTTTTAAAATGTCTTGCAATCCTCTGTCTGCATCTTTAATGCTGTAACGTGTCTCTATGTTTATTAGCTGTATTCTTAACATCCATCCCTCTTACTTTAAGCATATTTAATAGTATGGTGAAAAAAGTTTCTACAAGAAAGTTCCCTAAGTTGCATTGTTTTATATCAAATGATGCCTGAGAATACTGTACATACAGAGACCTAGTATAGCCTACAGTGCCAAGCATTGGACTGCAGTTGATTTGTATAGGTGTTCATTTTAGGGGCTGCTTCTTTTTAGTCTACATTTGAAGGCCAGTTATGTTGCAACGGGGGCAACAAGGGTGCAGCATCCCAAAGTCTTCTCCAAACGCAGTTGAGAATTACAATGTGAGCCCTTTTCTGTGCCTCTTCAACCTGTTTTTTCCTAAATTTGGATCAAGTATCCTGAACTCTTTTGTTTCTGATGTTGTCAAACAGTCCTCATCAACTCAAGTCCATGGTATCTAAAAAAAAACGCTTTGTCTGGTCAAATTGATTTAGGTCATACTATTAACAGGCTTGTCCAAACCTAACCCTCTGTATCACACAGCCTGAGGTATATCACTAATTCTAGCTTCAGGATCCATTATTGTACATTGTAGAGCATGGTAGGATGGTCATCCCTTACTTTGCATTGGTTAAAACACTGTTACTGGTACATTTTTAGCCTATAAATCAACAAGGTCTGTAGAATAAGAAATCACCACTCATAAACTTGTGCTATCGTGGAACGTTCCTGGTTTACCCTCGAGATTTAACACACCCACTGCAGTTCTTAACCAACTTCCTGGTGGTAAAATCGAAATGATCAAACTTAATGAGTTGATAAAGACCCCCTGAATGCACAATCATTTTTTGTTTCTGTAAGACAAGGGAGGGGAAGCCACAGTGACGCTATGATGAATCCTCTGTAGACCATTTGAAAGAAGGAGAAGAGGAGGTGGAGGCACGGGGTTAAAACAGTCATGTGACATCTACAGAAGGAGGCCCATGCAAGTTTCCTATGTTCATTCATGCATTCACCTTCATGCTTTCGTTACAATAGTCTAGCCTCTGAGTCTGCTTTTTGCTTTTTGTAGATCTTGCTTGGATCAGTCTGATGCAGATTTCTTACACTTGTATTATTAAAACAAATGGAATTATACAAAAGGAACATTTCTAATCTCTGTCGACATATCTTCTGTATCCCTGCCCCCCTGTTTTCTTCTCTTCTTCCTCCTCCAGCCTCCCCCCTCCTCCTGGGAGATGAGGTAACAGTGTGAGGAAAGATGAAGTGATTAGGAGTTCACTTAGCTGGGTTAGTTCTGGATATCTTCAAAAACATCTCAGTATTTATAAATGTTCAAACCTGGTTAGAAATGTAGCATAAATCACTGTGCAACTGTGTAGGTTAAATTATTGTCTTGTAATCCTTCATCCATTCAGAAGCCGACAGAGCAGCTAACATTTGTCTCTCAGTATCACAGATGTTGGTTTTACAGAGGTGGTCCCTTAAACATTTAAAGATGAAGCGCCTGTATGAGAACACATTAAACACAGAGGCAATGTATATGTTGATTTATGTTTTATTTTACTTCATATGCAGTGTAAAGAATTTGTTTGAGTGGCATATTTGATGCAGATTGCATGGATGTTCGATACTTTTAGCTCTGCAAATGAAAAAAGCTGCTAAATAAAAATGTTTTGGTGTGGGTGCTACCCCTTGGGTATCCGGATATTTACCCACTCTGTGTGACCTTACTCATAGCCAGTTGCTTTGGAGAGCGTGAGAGCAACAAGGCCTTTAACCACCTCCACAACCATTAGTTCCAGAACACCACAGATATGAGTGATTCAGATTTAACCATTGATTTATTACAGATAGACAGGAAACCTCCAAGTGTGTCACGTACACCTCATGGACCACTTGCAGTCATCTTTATGGGAATGAGGTCTGTTTGTTGTTTTTTTTTAACCATGTGGAAAGAAGTGGAAGAAGTCATCTGTATGTTATTTGTCAATGTAACAGCAGAGCCATCTGGTCTGGCAACATATACAGTTAATTCATTGTTAGATGCATAACAGTATATGCCTAAATTTGACTTTACCTTAAACAGCATCATCAAAGCTACGAGCTGCAGTTGACTATCAAGACATACATCTTAAGAACGTGAGAAGTAATGTTAAGTATGATTGGTTCACAGTAGCAGGATTAACTATAACAGAAATATGTTGACTTCAACTTAATTTTACTTTTGTTTGTTTTTCCCAGTAATATTTCTACACTGTTTGGAGAAAAATGTCACCATTTTAGATGGTGCAAATGAAATAAGGCATATGTAGCACCATTGGTATGTATTTTTTATATACTCTATCTGTATCACTAATAATATTTTTTGTAGACAAACAATATATACATTCCCCATGACTGAAATGTCTTTCTGGAAGAACCTGATACATCCAGCAAGTAGAAAATCTGAACACCTTTTCCCCAAACTAAATCATTGATGCTAAAGAGCAGAAAAACAGAATAAAACCAGGAACCAGACGAGACTACATCTGTATTTAATTTTGGAGATACACGAAACAAAATAACCTGAGCAGTCCTGACATATCTGTTAACTTCAAAGAATAATACACAGATATAAGCTGCACTTAATTGAAAAGCTCATCTATAGACTAAGCAGCTGTGTTCTGAAAGCAAACAGCCAGTAAGCCCAAACTGTGAATGTTTGATTATTCAGTGAACATACTGTAGGATAAACACACCGAGGAGGCAAAGTGGGTTACATTTGCTTATTCAGGGTTTATGTATGCATCCTGTTTCAATCATTCTACTTCAGTTTTAGACTGTCTCACTCTCTTTCTCCGTCTTTCTCAACACCCCATTCTCCTCGAATGCTCCCAATCCCTCCCTCTTCCTTCATCCCATCTCTGCACTTCCCCCTCCCTCCTTCACCCCCCATAAACAAATAGACAGATGATGTCATTGCATTTGGTTTATCTCCTGGTGACAGACCATAATGCACTGGGCCGTCGACCCCCGCAGGGAACCAAAGCTGGATGGGAGGAAGTTAGAAATCACAAGGGGGTATGGTGGTCTGTGGTGTGTGTGTGTTACAGCGAACAGATCTCACAGACAGATGCGAATTGTGCTGTATCCTAACAGCACCATAAAAGTATATTCTCCACCCTTCTTTCCCAGCAGCCCTATGTGAGGGCCACTGAACATACCTATAGCATCTAATAATGATTAAATTGATTTACAGCCTCTTAGAGCGGCCGTTTTCAAACTTTACCCCTTCTTACATAATCCGATACTATTAAAACCTTAAGTTTCTAATATGGAATTGTCACAGATTTTCTCTCTACCTCTGAAAAGCTCAAACCGTGCAATACATTTTCTGTCTTCCTCACTTTCTACTATCTAATGTACATTGTATTTGTTTGTTGTCATCGTTACTCCTGTCCACAATGGACACAAATCCTTGTAAAATCCTGCTCAGTCTTTGTTTTGTGTATACATGCTCTCTGAATCAGTCATATCAAATGAGTATCTTCCAAAGTTGGTCTCTGTAGTGCCAAATTTCCTCTTTGTGTTTCCTTGTCTGTGTTGTGTGGATAGCAACACAAATGGGGACTTTTGTGCTAAAAAGAAAGTAACTTTGGAGGATGCTCACTTGGACTAAGGCCATGTTCAGACCAAGTGGAAGAGCACAGTCTTAGTGGTTTACTTTGTATAAAATAATTTCTGCTGTGATAAGTTTCCAGAGTTAAATCCTGTATTCTAAACATTGTGCAGTGTTTTAAGGAGTGTTCAAACTTACAAATGTGTTACCGGTGCACACCGGTACCTGGAGCAGCACGCCCCCACAGCCATGTGTGTTGTTTTTAAAGTCCAGTAGGGTGCACTTATTACAGAATATGGCAGAAATAGAATATGTTATCAATAACTTACAATCACCTGAAAATATCAACTGTTATGTTTTTTTTTTTTATGTTGTTGTTCTTAGATGGAGACTTTTATATTTACAGGTACTGTGAGTCGTCTTTCACGGTCCACCACATTGACATATTTCTACAGTAGCCTAGCTAAACAATGGCTTTAAATCAGGCCTTTCAGATTTTTCCCGTTTCACGACACCGTAGTTTCTCCTTTATCCTAGGGACGAGAGGGTAAGGCATGGTGGTTGCTATCAGCACACTGCTAGATGCAGCTAAATCTGGTCCTTTAAATCGGCTGTTTTTAGTCTGAACACTCGATCGAAGATCAGGCTGCTGAAGCCTCATGTTATCTTTGGCTGAGCTTTGGAGTTTATTTTTGTACAGAAATAGAACTGTGGATATTGTTCCCCATCACTTGCACTGAAATTGCTTTGGGAAAAACCAGTCTGTAAACTGTTGGCAATTCAGTATGTTTCTGTGCATCCATCTTAATAAACATCTCTGTTTGTGAGATCTCTGTGAAAAGCAGAAGTGGTTTTGTTGTGGTCAGCCAGGGAATTTCTGTTGTGAATTTCCCATTAATAGCACATGCACTCGCCCTTACAAAAGCGTATTGCATTCATTTGAAAAAAAAAAAAAATCATTTTTTTCTGAGTAATTTATTTTTTGGTTTGTTTTTCGGGGTAATTATTTCTGTTTTTCGTGGTATTTTTTTTTCTGAATTATCGAGATACTTCGAAATCCTACATACATGCCCCATCTTCAACTTTCTACCGTACCGGGTCAATAAAGGTAAGGCATGTAATTAGTTACACACAGGGTATGATACTTTATCCTTCTATTGTAAGCCTATTGCTCAATGTAGCAGGTAAGGAATAGATGCACATGTCTATGGGCATGATTTCAGTTTTCAGGTAAGCTAACAGTTTTGTTTCCATCATGCTGGACGTTGTTGCTCATCAAAAATGAATCGCCTTTCAACAACAAACAACTTCTATGTTAGTATTCTCATGTTATGTCTCTATAGTGTTAACGTATACTATTAGCATATAACCTAACGTTATGACGAATGGCTCGTTCTACTTGTGCCAAGCCAATATAATGAAAGAAAGGCGAAGGAGCAACAAGAGGGAACTCAACAGGCTGCATAAAACAAAGAATCATGAAGTAAGATGAAACAGCCTATACACACGGGTAAGTAATGAAGAAATAATGCACTATACTATCTGTTTCACTGACTTAAAAATTATGATCTATTATTACAGAAGAAAGTAAATGTCAGTTGAGGTGTTGCAATCGGTTCTATTGCTTGAGGGTGGTGTTGATGTTCATGGAGAGAAGCAGTTTCATAAGTCAGAAAGACATTTTCACTTGGGAAACATTTTCATTAGAGCTCTATCACAGACGTTTCTGTCATTCACGCATTGTGGAAAAGATATATGACATTATACACACTATTTAAAAAATAACCACTATTAGCCCATTTTTAGACCCAGACACTGGAAAAACACTTTTTAAACTTATGTGCATGGGCTGAAAGGGAGTTAAATGTTCTCTCTGAAGGGTTCTCACTATATATGGTAGAATTACTTGTTTTCATAAGTCTGGGACTGTGTTAGAAATTTAGATACTGGTCTGGGAATTTTTTTGTGTTGGTTCCCAGATTAGGTGTCTATCTCCACAAAATATCTCCTACATGAGGCTTATATGCTTTTCATGCCTTTGGTTATTGTGGTTAATAGAGGGAAGAAGGGATTTGGCTTGTAAACTTCTTGGCAGATTGAAAGATAGTACTATGTCTTGGTGGTTGAATGAACAAAGACGTCTTTGGGCTACTTAAGAAAGATGTATGAGCCCAGACAGTGACCTGACCCCTGATCCTGACCCCAGTGACTGACCTGGAAATATTTATCGTCCTCATTTGCATATGTGTAGATGCAAGACTTATGCAAGATAAAATTAAATAAGACATTAAAGACATTTTCCTCTTGTTATTTTTTTTCAGGGCTGAAATCTATCTTCCTCTATAACAACAAATTATTGGTGAAAGTTTTTTTTTTTCACATTTTTAATTCCTCAAAATATCAAAACCGCTAATATTGTGTTATAAGTAAGACAAATGTGAGTGGATTTCAGTAGTAAGTATTGACTGTTTTCCCATCACTGCATGAAGATATAGATCTCATGTTAGTTACTCGGGTAGATTTGGATTTGGGTTTCCATGGTTACCCCATAACACTGCTGAAGAATTCCAGAGGCATAACATGATAGGAAGATCCTCGAGGAAAGAGCAGAGTGAACCGGACTGAAAGGAATAATATGGGTGGAAAGAAAAAGTGAAACGATGGGAGAAAGAAGGAGACTAAAGAAGAAGCATAAAGCAAGCATTTGCATTGTGCACAAATGTTTTTGGTTGAGTCAGTATAATGTCCCAGAAAAACAGTTACTAAGCACAGAGGGCATGGAAATTCAGGAGAACTGGGAAATGATGACTTCCCTCAAACATCTGAGTCATACACAGTCATGTTCTAATTAGAGGTATATAACTACAGACGGAGATGTTTGGAGAGTTGCCTGTGTGTCTGTGTGTGTGCGTGTGCGTGTGCGTGTCCTGAATGTAGCAGCAAAGGAACCTATTTGTTTTATGGTATCACAACGTGCAGAACACTGTGACACGGGCGCAGAGGTTGACGAATATCTTTCTTACTCACATGACATTTTTTCCATCCCGCCACCACAGGGAAGAACAGAGCTACAGTTTGTAGATGACACAACAAATCTGGTGATGATCCACAGTGTACTAAAACAGATTTTACCCTGTAGGGTAAAGGTACTATTTAACCATCATTAAATGAATTCAATTTATTAATTTATCAAAGTAGCTGGAGAGAGATGAATCAGCTTTACATCACCAGTGCCATAAAACATTAGTTGGTCAAAACAACAAAGTCAGAACTAAGCTAAAGGAAAATCAGTTGCACACTGTGTAAAGGGGAGTTGTACCATATATAGACAGGTATAAGTGACATTGGTAACACTATACTTTTTTTTGACTGATACAGAGTCACTATTTTCATTTCAATCCTTTTCAAAAACATTTTAGTTGGAAATTACTAATGGGTCAACACAGGTTAACCCACCAGGCTCCCTTTGTACTTAACTTTCCACAGGGTTTTTGATTAGAAGCATGCTACGTCTCATGCTTGTAGTAGCTTGTAGAAGCCTTTGAAGACATTACAAAATGATGTCATCTCTGTAGATTAAGTCATCTTTATTGAAAAGGTAAAGATCCTGTAACAGCATATCCCATTTTGACAAGCAAGTAGATGAAACACAACATCATGCCCAAACCTCAACACAGTAAAAGCCCCTTTCGATTCACCCCCCAAAAGAAAAAAAACATAAAACACATTTTATCACTTACCTGAAGTAGTGCAATGGAGGTCAATATAATTTTGTTTGTGAAGTTTATTGAAAAACATTTTAAGAAAAACAAAAGAACAACAGCAACATATCATACCAGAAGATGTGTCCCTGTTACATTGGATAATCCACAGACTGCTTTGTTAAAATGTGTTTTTCAGTGTTGCAAGCATCACAGACAACAACTTATTTCATCTCACCAAGTAATAAATTATGTTGTTTTTGTAATACAGGTGATTTTTAAGTTTACACACACACACACACACACACACACACACAGTAACACGTTACATCAACTTGAACACACTACCTCTCTCCCTCTCCCTTTTTGCCAGCCAGTTGATGTCTTTCCAGTGCTACTGGAGTGTCTAGTACAGTGCTATGCAGCCATCTGGAAGTTTGTGTGTGTGTGTGTGCAGTCTAGTTTCCATTCATTATTTTCCACTCAGACTAAACTGACTCATTCAGGTTATGATGTAACACTCAAATTCAGAAAGAAGTAGAAAGAAAATAAAGCTGCAATTTCGATTTATACTTAATTTACACACATACACACCTATGTATGATATATTGAACAGTACCGACATGTCACACTATAGGACACTGCATGATCAAACGTGTGTGTGTGTGTGTGTGTGTGTGTGTGTGTGTGTGTGTGTGTGTGTGTGTGTCAGTACATTTACTGTATCATGGATGTGTTGATAGATGTTTACATTACGTTGGTGCCCATATGAACATGTATTTTCTTTTGACAATAAAAAAACAAATAAACAAACCAAAAAATTCAGTTACTTTACCAGACATCTGGATAGGTCATGAAATGTAATAAAATCGCTTGGTGGGAAAAAAGAAAAAGACACAAAATGAAAGCAACGAAGGGAAAGAAATAAGCTGAGAGGGAAAAGGGTGGAAATTGTGAATGGAGGATGGAAATGTCGAATAAATTAAGTAATATTTTGATTTGATTTTACATATAAATATCATAACAAGCCCCATCCTTTTTTGTGCTTGAACAGGATTTCACTGTTTGAATTAGATGTCTGTTTAGGAGGGGGATTTCAAGTAAAAAAAAAAGAGTATGTATGTGTGTGCATGTGTGCAGTAAATAGAAGAGATCAAGAGAAGGTTTTGGTTCCTTTCATGTCTTTAGACGGGTTACATTATTAGAAGAGGCTCTGTTCCTTTGCTACCTGTCTACTGAACCAGGACAGATAAATCAGGTCAGGTCTTTTGATGCTGCGCAGTGACCTGCCCTCAAATATCTGCTTTGCTATCTGAACAGAAGAGTGACTGTTTTACTTAAGGCAGGCAGCCCACTTTCCTAAAGCTCTTTATTAATCCTTCTGATAATATATGGTGCAGAGAGACAAGAAAATGAGAAGGGACAAATGCCAGATGAGTCAGTTGTGAGGACCAAGTACACCAACAAATAGTATTTTCAGCTACTGCAACAGTTCACCATTGACAGATAAAGCTAAAAGTGTAAGAAACCGAAAACAAGGGGAAGATTTTTACATCCAAAAATGCTTGAGTATCAGATTATTACTGACTAATTACTTTTATTTCATATTAATTCATTGTTTGGATTGTAATTGTACAATATGTTAGTCTCCAGCCCACTGTGACCATGATTTACAAACTTTGATGGACAGTAAACTGCTGCAAAATATAGCTGCTGTTAACTAATGTTAGCTTAGCTGGTTAGCCGGGCTGCCTGGACTGTGAGTTCACAGCATTGAGGGAATGTTAGTGTTTGTGCTATGTCTTTTGTTGTTGCACTGGACTGACCAGCTTCAACATTTCCATAGGGTCACTGGGCGTAAATTAAAATGGCAGTGTTTCCCCTAAATGTTGTAATCACGCAGTTAAGTAAATCCCCTCTTAAGCAACATATACTGATTCATTTTCCTGCTGCATCCAACCCGTCATCTATGAATTAACAAAAGAAATACAAAAAAGAAAATAGATATTTCCTTATCATATCTGTGATTGATACATTGTATATCCCCGTTAGAGAAGTTTAATGACCAACACAAGATTGAATGGTTTCAGTTGTTAAATTGCATCTTGGGAAAAAACAATGATTCACCACTTTCTTCACATTCTGGAGACACTAGAACACTTTCCCCACCATAGATGGACATAGTCTGCTGCTCTGGTTGCTTTTGTGTGTATGTGTGTGTGGGTGTATGTGGGTGTGCGTGCCTCAGGCATTGCAACATTATCGCTTTGTTTTGTGAAACAACATGTGTCCACTGTAAAATGACACACATTCAAAACAATCTTCTCACTTTGTCCGCCAACTTTATCCAAATAATTTCACCAAAAAAAAGGAAAACCATCGTGAACCTCCACACTGGTCACTGGTGTAGTACAAAAATGTCACATGTAATATTCAAATACTAGGGGATTATCAAAATATAATTTCCTCTGATGTGTAATTGTCTGGGCTTGAAATAGACACAAAACAGTGGCTGCACAAACCGCCCCAGTGACATGCTCCATGGTTTCTTTCCCCTTTTCCAGAGTGAGAGAAAGAAAAAAAAAAATATGTCAACAGATTCAGGCTGCTGTTAAAGCTGATTTAATGTTGAGATGTTTACTCATGTAATGATGATCAAATTAGCTTATCACTTAAGTGCATATTTACACACAGCCTTTCTGTACTGTTTCCAAGGGCCTGTCCCAAATGGCACTCCTGCCCCATCAAGCCAATCTCAAAGAGCTACTGTTTGTTTTACCTCACGGCGCCTCACGTTGCATAGTAAAATTATACTTGAAGGCACTACTTTTACTGCAACTATTTTACAACATATTAAATCTCAAAGGAATGGTCCACTTACGTTACAGCAATAGTGTGGCAGGGTAAAGATGGGAAGCATGAGTTGAAACACTCTTTGCAGATCGGTGCACACACTGATCATAATGGCACTGTCCTGTCCTCTGTCCTTTATTTTGTCCCTCAAGTGGCTCCAGAGAGGTGTGGGGACCATGAGAAGTACAGGACAGACTATGACTACATGGTGCTAGCTGAAGACGAGAGGATGGAAGCAGACACACTTATGCAGACTAGACGAAAGCATGCTGTGACAGCTTCTCAAACACGTCCCACTTTCTTTATTTTCTCTAGGCCAGATTCCCGGGCCTGCTCACACAGCTTCTCA
This sequence comes from Argyrosomus regius, assembly GCA_946959425.1. Taxonomy (NCBI): domain Eukaryota; kingdom Metazoa; phylum Chordata; class Actinopteri; family Sciaenidae; genus Argyrosomus; species Argyrosomus regius. Next base: position 14,189,533 of record OX336895.1, read on the forward strand.
CATGAGTCCAGTGAGAATAGCCTTCAAATATAGAAATTGGTTAAGTTGTATTGTTAGAAGTCCTTGAAGCCATGTGGTTCCCATTAGCCTCTACATTTGAATAAACTTCTCTAAGCAAACATGTGCTTACATGGTCAAGACAAACCAGTTACATAACACCACATTTAAGTACCTGAAAGGGCTTGTTTTATAGTTATGATGTACACTTACAGCATAGTGTTTGATAATTAGCTCTATCCAGAGATCCATGCACATCTGGCGTCAGGGTGCATCTCATACGTGTTTCAACTTGTTCAAGTTCCGCTTCCCTGCTCTCATTTGATGGAAACTGCCACCACTGCCAACCACAACACTGCACAGATTTATAATCATCTATACAGCCACACAGGAGGATTGCTGTGACTTTTTGGTACTGATGTATTGAAAATGTGTCCAAGTTGTCTGGCAGAGGACTTTGTCTTTTCCTTCCTATGTCTATTCTCTCAAGCATCTGTTTTCTCCCCTTTCTCCTTCTCTTCTGCTTTCTACTGTAAATTTTCTTCTTCTTCCTCTTTTATTGCTTACGTGAAGTTCTTTCTCGCTTCCTCTTATTGTCTCTCTTTTGCGTCTTCCAATTCATTTCCACACCCTTTTTTAAAATCCATTGTCTCTTCCTCTTCTTGTCTGTAATCATCCTCCTCCCTGTCCGGATGACCCGAGTCGATCTAAGAGCCACCATGTTTTGTTTTTTTTTCATCCCTCAGCTGAAACCTTTAATCACTCTATGTGCTTTAGAGTCACCATAAAAAAGATGTCTATATGTGTGTATAAGGGCCAGCATTGCTGTATGGGTGTGTGCTTTTGTATGTATGTTACTGTATGTAACTCTCTTTAAGTTAATACATCATGATGAGTGCAGGATTGATCTGGTTTTAACGGAGTTACAGTACAGAAAGTGTGTGTGTGTCTCATCCAAGAAAACCATCACATCACGAGTTGGCCATTACCCAATAGAGATAAACACTTAATTAGCCCTCTACTGGGGTTGCTAGGCAGAAAACAGATTTCCCCTTTGAGAGTTTCCCCACATCAAAGAGAGACAGATGCTGCCCTAATTTGTCACATTTTATCTTCTTTCTCCTTTTTAATCTACTCGTCTCCTCCCCTTGGTTCTTGTTAGTTCTCTCTCTCTCTCTCTCTTTCTCTCTCTCTCTCTCTCTCTCTCGCTCTCGCTCTTTCTCCTGTTCCTGTTGGTGGCTTCATCTTCTCCTCAGTAAACAAACAAAGACAAACCGTTTCCGCAATCCAGACATTATGTTCATTAAAACTTAATCTGAAAGTGATATCCACTGTATCCACATCAGTCATGCAAGCATACCAAAGTTAATGAATAGGATTTGCTGATTCATTTCTTTGCATACTCTGACATCTATGTAAACAGTACACATATTGTTGTGTTTATCTATGCAGAGCTGCACAGCTCTGACGTGACTGGACAACAGAATTCACATGATAAGAAATATTATGTTGATATAATGTTGTTGTTGGGTGAAAAAGAATTAAACTCTGTATTAAGGAAGTTTAGAGTTATACTCAGCAGTAAACATATGCATGCTCGTGCACAGACAGTGTAACCGCCCCTAATGAGCATAATTGCACTGACCTAAAATCATCACGCAGCCCTCATGAGACTCCATTTAAAGATGATGCAGATACAAAAGAGAAATAAGTTGATTACCAGGCCAGCAGGCAAAAGAACAGAGATGGAACGTTGTAGTACAGTTGAAAACTTGGCAACTTTTCTGAGCAAGCAGAGGGCAAAAGAAAAGAAAAGAGCATGAGAACGAGCTTGGTTTTCTCCTCTTGTCACAGGACAGGAAGTTTGCCAGACTAGCCTTCTATCCACAATCTCTATATCAGAGTCCCTTCCTCCTCCTCCTCCTCCTCGTCCTCCTCCTCCTCCCATTACCCGTCCTTCACATCCCTCACCTCCTTCAGATCTATCTTATCCTTAGTCACTTCCTCAGCTCTCACCTCCTCACCCTCCTCCTCCATCTCTTCTCTAATTTCATCTTCTGCCTGTCCACACCTCCCCCCTCCTCCTCCTCCTCCTCCTCCTCCTTCTCCTCCTCTTCCTCCTTCATATCAGTCTTTTAGACAAAGAAAGGAGGGTGTAGAGATAGAAAGGATAGTGATGGAATAAAAAAGGTTTGTGGACAAATGAGGGCATTTTAGATGACTCGCTACTCACCACATATACAAATATTCAACTTCCTGGCATTCATCTTAAAATAATACTCTTCCCCTTCCCCAGAATACAAACAAAAAACAGTTCAGTGCATGTGTGATTTTTTAAAAGAAAATATCTTTTAGACAAAGATATGGACTCTGTTAAGTAAGGTCTGCCAACTTTCTATATACTGAGGTTACTGAGGTTTTGATCACTTTTGAGCAGAGTCATATTTTCTTTCCTTTTCCATAGACACAATAATAACCTTTTTTTCAGTCTTTAAGTAAAGTGGCTACAAAGAAAAGCCTGCCTCAAAGTACCCACAACTTTTCATGAAACTAAAGGGTTCCTTCAACCTGTTGGTCTTGTTGTATGCAGGTTCACTATGGCCAAAAGACCCACGAAGCAGGATGATGACATAGTCAAAAAGTGAAAGCTGTTTTAATACAATTTTTTTTAAATTTTGGAGCACAACCTGTCTTCATTTTTGTCGTCGGCCCATCTGATGTATGCTTTCTTCTGTGATACTATGTTGATGGAAGGGTTATAAATTACCTTGTTTGCAGTTCAAGGTGTCCTGTTAACAGTTTTCGTCAACGTCTGTTTTAAAATGATGATCTATGAAGAACATGCTTTTTGGAACACAAAGGAATTTTTCGCTGCAATACAGCAAGCGGCCACTGGGCAAAATTGGAGTGGCAATGCTGTAGTTCATGCTACTCGACCAATCATAAATGTTCAGTACTGAAAATCCCACCCCAAAGTTCTTTTGGAAAGTACTACCCTCCAAGCAGGGACTCTGTGGGGGGTAAAATCATGTCCCGGGAACTTAATTTAGACTCTCGTTCCTCTTAGGGAGGAAGGTTAGTGCATGGTGAAATTTCCTGCGGTGGAAACACAGTTAATTATGATCTGAGGTCAAACAACTTTGGTCACATAGCAGAATAAAAAAGGTGTAATGAGCAGATAAAAGGAAACAAATCTAGCAATAAAGCTTTGAAACCAGCTATTTGGAATTGTGCATCCAAGAACCTTAAACTACTCTTTAATTTTAGCAATTCTGTACAATAATCTTACTCCCACTTAAACATGTAAACTCTCCTTCACTTTAACTCCAACATGATGTCAGTGAGAGTCTGTTGAGAGACCTAGAGCCAGTCATGGTTCATTTATGATGCTAAAGGCTTTATGTATCATAGCCAGAAATAACAAACCAAAGACTCCCTCGCTGTGTTGTCTTAAAACACTCTGATCCCACTGTGGGTCATTAGTAAGGGGGTTTCATATACGTAAGTCTTGTATCAACACTGATTTGTGTTCACACAGAGAGGAGAGTGGGAGTTAGGTAAATGGAAAGAGAAAGAAAGGAGGGTGTAGAGACAGAAAGGATAGTGATGGAATTTGTGGACAAATGAGGGGATTTTAGATGACTCGCTACTCACCACATATACAAATATTATATATTATATTATACTTCCTGGCATTCATCTTAAAATAATACTCTTCCCCTTCCCCAGAATACAAACAAAAACAGTTCAGTGCATGTGTGATTTTTTAAAAGAAAATACTTAAAACACTAAAGTGTCTGGTTGAAGATATATTGGATCTGGAGCACTAAAATTAGCAGTCATGAGGTTTTCACATGATAGCAGCATGGGTTCATTCAGGTTTTTGAGATGCTTTGGTTAAAAAAAAGAAAATACATAAGAGCCTCTTAGAACTTCTTTTCCATCTGCATGTATTCATCACTTGTTCTCCTCATGGGCTTCTAGGTGTGGTTTTAGTATCACTCCCTCTCTGCCTTCGTGTTGAAGCAGCTGACTCTACTTTCCTCTTTGCCGTCCATTCCACTGCCTAACCACCGCTGTGCTCATGCTCTATCATTTAACCATACCACACTGGGAAAAGCCTTCTTTTTGATGGGTCTACCTCTATGCTTGTGTGTGTGTCTAATGCGTCCCTCCCAGAGGGAAGGGAGCAGCAAAGTTTTTGAGTCAGATAGGATGCTGAGCTAAATGAAGTGCATGAAAAGAAATATGCACTCTCCCTGTCACAAACACAGACACACAGGCCCACAAACGAGAGAAGAAGAAAAAAAAAGAAAGAAAAGGCAATGCCACATTTAGCCTAGCAGTTGAAGTAATCATTTTTATTTATTTAAAGGCCCAGTGTGTAGGATTTAGTGGCATCTAGCGGTGAAGTTGCAGATTGCAACCAACTCGCCTCACCCTCCAATCAAGGGCCATACCAATAATTAAAAACTTCATCCATTCGATATCCTCCATTGCTCCTGTGTTTGTGTTGTGTTGAAGATGCAAGTTTCATGTGGTGTCTCTATGACGATTGTCCAAAATTCCCCCTACATTGAGGGAGAATTATCTGCAGTGTAAAAACTAAATTGAAAAAAGTATCTGGTACCAAATATGAGTCGAGTTGTGTCATGAAGTGGAAATGAGGCTATAGTGTGCTGTGGGGTTGCCGCTGGAAAGAGCAGGCTTCTTTGAAATAACTAGTGGCTTTCGCTCTTTCATTCACATGTGTTGCAAGGAGCAAAACCAAAACAATGACCTGAAAGATGTTAAAACACTCTGTAGAGCTGAGGGTAACTCCGAAGTTGAATAATGACTCAAGGGGTTAGAGCAATTTAGATAAGATAATCCTTGTTTAAAAGAATCAGGATTTTATTTGTTTTGAACATAATTTATATTTGCAATAATGAAATTGTTCTTGCTTGGTTAGTTGCAGAGATCTGTGGATGCAGAAATATCTGTAAAAAGGTAAATGGGCCAAAAACACAGGTTAGCCAAATGTATTTGGGAGAGAAAGTGAAGATAAAGCATAAAATTATCGCCCAAACTGTCTATTGTTCTCACTTTTGGTTTTATGTTCAAATTAAGTAGCTTACAATCTGACTGAACTGTTGGCTTGTAGTTTTGTTCGTCAAACAATGTCCACCTGACAAAGGAAGATCAAGGTTGTGCTAAACTAGGATTAGTCTTAAGGTCGGTTAAACAGACAGAAAAGGGGAGTGAGACTAAGATACGGACAGGGTGTATAGACATAAATATCAGAAGATAGTCAGATAAAGGGACAGGTTAGACAGCTTTCCCCCTTATTTGACCTCTGTGAGCAAATGGCAGCTGTTTTTCAATGAGCTCATATTGGTGGAAGCCCAGTATTTGTCATGTCTGCTTGTGTATGTATGTGTGTGGGTGTCTGTGTGAGTGTGTGTTAGACCTACCAGAGTGGATTTCTGGGCGGTGAGTCACTGAAAGTGGAGATTGCAGAGTCAGGCAGATACATATCCCAGTGTCCCTGAGCAAAAATACACCCCCTACCTACACACACACACACACAAACACACACAGAGATTTAGAAATCCATCTCAGTAGCAGATGTCCTACATTATACTAGTTTGGCTGTCTGTGCCAACTGTTTTACGGTCAGCCTCACTCGTATCCTCAGGGAGGATCTAGCTATACTACTACAGTATCTACAGGTGTAGCAAATGTTTTACTTATTATAGCTGCTGATAAAACTGTCAAAGATCACTTTTATCAAAGTTGTTACCTCCTCCAACAAGGTTTTGTTTTGGTGATGTTTGTTTGTTCGTCAACAGCATCATGGAAAAAAAAATACTGGCCTGGTTTTCATTAAACCTGGTGGAATGATGAAGCATGGGCCAAGGAAGAATCCATTAAATATAGAAGCAGATCTGAGTCACAGGGCGGATGCATGAGTTAGTTTTATGCTAACACTGCAATATAAGTCAATTGTAATACAGACTTATAAAGTGATTACACTTGCAGATTTGCATATTGGCCTTGGTAGAGGTCTGTGCTCTCTCTGCCCCTCCAAATACTTGTTTTATGTTCTGAAATAGACATTTTAGTCCCATTATGTTGTTTGGAGACAGTAAAGAACCATATATTTTTTTAAGTATTTTGAAATGAAGTGTAAATTCTGTTGTTAGTGCTAATGAAATTACTACCTGATGTTTTTCCAACATGCAGGTTTTTAATGCATTGTGACCTAAACCCAAATCATAAAGGCCCAGTCTCAACATTTTGAGAAATGAACATCATAAAATACAAAAAAAAAGGGATACCTTGACTTAGACAGAAACTTTATTGTCCTTACAAAGAAATGTGTTGCCACAGTCATCCTTAAACATAACTCGTTCACATATGCATATGACAATGACAGGCTACAGAAAAGTCTCTTTAAATAAAAGAAAGATTACAAAGTATTATTCTTTGGAGATAACATTTGTTCAAAGGTATGTTAGAATAGAGGATGAATAGATAATTGAACCTTTGATGAGACATCACAACTGATGCATCATCCTGATGTTTGGCTGCTTTGAGTAGACATAATGAGCAAGTTCACAAAGATATTCATCTAAATCAAGTTGAGACTAGGACGTAACCACAGTGGCTGAGCAGATAACAGTGCCAGATCTTTTACCAGTTTGTGGCATAGATGCAATGCATTAAAATTAAAATTCTGAAGGCTCCAACAAGCCCCTTCAGCTTGTCTCAAAACAGATTACATAAATTTATTGCTATTAGTGATGACCGCAGACAGTGCTGTAAAGACTGGACAGACAGCTGGAAAGTCATTTTGGTATTTTTACAATAACATCCTCAGCTAAACTGTGCAGTGTCCATCATGGAAACCAATGTGAGTCAAAACAGAAGAACAAGGAGGTGCGTGTGTATGTGTGTCTAACCTTTTTTGACTTTGTCTCTGTGTGCAAATGAAGAACCAAAAGTGACAAAAGTTTTATAATTATCATATCTTATATCGTATTTAAGACATTTTTAGACGTCTTAGGTCTAATTATGTCGAGGATACACCGAAATGTTTTGGACAGAAACATTCCCACAGATAGTCACACATCATTTATTTTATGAATAGATAATAAAACCATGTTAATAGATTGGTTTGCCCCTACAAAAACACCAAAGCCAAAGGCCACTAATGCATATCACCAACTTTTGTCATTGTTATGGTGAACATCCATCCATCCGTTTTCCGTAACTGCTTATCTTTATCAGGGTCACGGGGGGGCTGGAGCCACTCCCAGCTGACATTGGACAAGAGGCGCCAGTTCCTCACAGGGCTATGGTAGACATACAGTATACACTACAGAGTTTGGTTTCTTCATGATCATCATTCACCCTCTTTTTACATCTGTTTTCTTGACTAATAAAAATCTTTAGTTGGTACATATTCGATTGGCCTGCAACGTTGTCTGTCCATTTGGTGCTGGGTTGTGAAGTGTGGCTATTAGTCAAAGAACAATATAGGTTAGCTGGATCCTCATTGCCATGCACCTTCATTGTCTTGTCCAAAAATGATTTCATCACATCAATGAGCACATTGTTGTTGAACGTCTCTGAAGTCATTATCACTTTCTCAGCTTTCATGCTAATAGCCAATTGTTTTGGGAAACAGCAGAATAGAAGAACAGGAAGATACTTTATTGATCCCTCGAGGGGAAATTCTTTTTTCACTCAAGTCTTTACATGCATTTTACCCAAAACACAACCACACACACAGAAAGGGCTCATAGATATGCAAATGTGGAGAGATGGACGGCAGCCACACATAGCGGTGGAGCAGTTTTGGGTTTGGTACGTTACACGATGCCCAGGAGGTGAACTGGCACCTCTCCAGCTACCAGTCCACCTTCCATACTCTGAATCCAGGATCTCTTGTTTATATTTTACTGCGCTTTACTCCTGTATTCAACTTCATTCAACTTTTCACATCATAATCGGAACAAAAAATACTTGGATGGAAACTCAACTAAAGAGACAGACATAGAGTATGAAGTCACTGTTCTTGTGACCAGTCCTGTGGTAGATAGGATCATGGAATCAAAATGACTTTTCTATTAGTATTCCAGAGCTGCTTCTATTTCTGTGAAGGGACTCTCTCTGCTTCCTACGATTGACCTCCCAGCTGTGGCACATGCATTCCTGTGTGGTATTAAATACACACACAGACGTCTGATGGTGATGTCTTAAACATTGGACTGGACCAACTATTTTGAGGTATTAACAGCACATATTTAAGCTCTACTCTTTGTGTGTGTGTGCGTGTGTGTGTGTGTGTAGTGCTTCCTGTTTTGTTTGTCTTTGTATATTGCTATCTCTGTAAACAAAAGCAGAGTTGCTCCTCCATCTGCGCCATCATTACATGACATCATCCACAGACAGGACGTCCATTACAACAAAAGGAGGCTCTCTTCTCTTCTTTTGTCAGCACGTATGCTGTCTTATATGCCATCAGTGCAAAAAGGGCTCATCCAGCCTCTGATTCATCTCAAAGTAATGGTGAATGTGCCTAGGTCTGAGTATGGGGCTGTTTTGTGGTTACGGCTGCAGGTCAGATAGTTTGAGTGAACATCAAATGAGTGTTGACAGAAAATCCAGCCAGGTGATCATACAGGGGAATGAATCACTGTCTGAGAGTCGGAAAGAGGGCAGAGGGGGAGATGAGGATGACAACAAGAATTTGTGTTAGAGCACTTTACTCACTACGGATGTTTCTCCATCAGTCCTCTTTCTAGGAGTTGAATACATCCTTTTAGTTAACTTCAGCATATGGTCATTTCAATTGTGTGTCCTCCCCATTGCACACAATGCTCATATATAATAGCTTTCTACAACCATGGCCTTGGTAAAAGAGCTGTACCTATATAGTGCCTTTCTAGTCTTACAACCACTCAAGGAGCTTTTTACAATACACATGACATTCACTAATTCAAACACTGATGGCATAAGCTGCCATGCAAGGTACCAACTGCTCTTTAGAAAGGAGCTAATCATTCACACACACACACACACACACACACCAATGACACAGCCACGAAACAAACCACTGATGTCCTGATTAGTCTGTGACATGCTCTACCTTAGTTGCCCCTTGTGCACGGACGTTTTACTAATACTGCCAAATCTAATCGAAAGAAATACAAACATACTTCTAGTTGACGCCACCATTTACTGCCTCCCACCCATACCTTACTTTCCACAAGTAGGTGATTACACATATGATCTGATTATAATCATCACAGCCTCCCAGAAGTGTGTAGCACCATGTACTTTTGCTGTAGAGCCTTCAAGAGATGCTATATGAAAAATGAAAAACAGCTGTCTCATTCCATCTGTACACTATCATATCTGTGATGGATGCATCCAAATTGGTGCCATGATTTCATAACAGCACTTGTGAAAGTAATGAAACCATACACGCACATGTGGAAGTGAGTTTTAGGCAGGTTGCGGGTAGGAGCACAGCCTCAACAGCTGTGTGAGACAACTCAAATATCTAAAACCACATCAGTGAATGTTCTAATGTACATACACACAGCTGCATCTGGATGGATCCTTTACTCCCATGTTAATGTCCAGCTCAAACTATAAGATGTGTGTGTTCTTATATTCAGCTGTAATCCCCCCAACAGTCATCTGGGAATGCAAGGCTTACTAAAACATACAGTACATACAAAGTACCATTGTTAAATACTGAACTACTATGAAGTGGTCCTCCTTTTGGGTCCAATAATGACAATTACAATTAACAATTACAGTAACAATGGGCATACATGCAGTCTAAAATTCAGGAGACTCATTGATCTTGATATTAAGGAAATAAATCAGGATATTTCCAAAGCATCAGTGGACTTGTGTAATTACTGATGCACCACTGATGACCACAGACATGCTGTAGAACACACCCTGCCCTGCCCAAAGGCTTGCTCAACCCATCTGTGGTGTGTGTGTGCACAGCACATATGTGTGTATGTGTGTTCTGTTCTGAACTCAGAAACTAAGAATGACAGTGATTTCAAGAAAAACATGCTTTCCATGACTGTGGTGTGTCAGTTGGTGATGTTTTAGTTTTAGAGCGCAATGTTTTTATTTTTCAAATCCATTCACTAAATACATTTTTAAAAAAGCACAACACAAACACAAACTGGTGCTCTGGTTACAGTTAAAGTAAAGCTAGAAATGAAAAAGGTTTATACATTAACTGCGGATTGCAAAACCTCATAGTAATGCTTACAATGCAATTACTGATGGTTAAAATGGTATAGGCTATAGCTTGGCTGCTTCTCTTAACAATATTAGAAGGGCTTTGACTTGAAACCGATGTAATAATGTTGGCTTTCCTGAGCAGACTCTTGACCTCTCACCTTCTGTCGGGAGTCACAGAGGTCAGCACACCATAGCACGGTATATTTATCTGGTTCTCCAAACATCCGTTACAAATTACTGAGTGTGTGTGTGCATGTATGTATATATCTGGTAATGTTTGAGTGCATGGGTGTAACACTGCCATCAACACTGTCTCATTGTAAATAACTCTCTGAGATAAACAGCTGAGGCTTTGAGAGAGGTTAAAATGGGGCATTTTGTAACTGCATATTGCCTGTTTGAGTCAAAGAAAAGGTAAATAAATTGAGCCTGTATAACTCCATTTGGGTTTAAGAGCAATGCATTCAATCACATTTACAATACGGACAATATTGAACAAACCTAATGAATGGTGGTATATCATTATGACCTGTTGTCTCACAGGTCTGTGAATCATAAAAGATCTCATCTGTTTTGCAAAACCAAAACAACACGAAGCATAATCTTTTCTCTGTCCCCAACCAAAGCTATCCTGAAATAAGGCTAAGCCATGCAAGCAGCTCTTTGGGCTATACTATAAATGTTAATGTGCTTAATTTTAATGTTGGCATGCTCACAAAGGCAATTCTAGAATGTTGGTGTTTGGCAAGTTTTAATGGTTACCAGTTTGTTGTGCTAGCAAGCATTTCGTTGCTGACGCAAGGAAGTACAGCTGAGGCTAATGACAGCGGCATTAGTTTTCCAAATATTTGGTAAAAAAAGTAATAAACCAAAGTGCTGGACAAAGTAAAATGTTGACCAAAATATTTGTCTACATAGTTTGGTCTGCACCAAAGTGCTGGACTGACTAACCAACATGACTATCCATAGAGCCACACTGCTGAAACATTAGTTCTGCTCGAGTGCTGAGTTAACTGGTGTTCACGCTGAAGATAAAACACTATCTAAAAGTGTCTGGCCAATCCAATATGTAGTGTGAGTGTATGATGAGAAACTCCTGTTTGTTCAAATTTAAGAGGTGCTAATGGAATACACAGTGATAAAGATAACAGATTACATGCATGTTTAGTCTCCAAGAGAATGAGTAATTATCTAGTCACTGCTCTAACCTATGTTTATTATATGTGTTAATCAAGTCATTGATTCAAACATTTTGGTTATTTGAGTCAACTGTATGAGCTCCAAATCCAAGTCACTCCATAGATCTTAATTAACACTTTGACATTTAAGTAAGTAAACCATTAGTCACTGCAGCAAACTGCAGCTATGTATCTGGACACAAACATGAAGGTCCTGACTGATCTCATGAGTCATGAGTCTGCATGATAAACTGCCTGAAGTGTAAAAATTCAATGAAGGACAACATACACTCAAGACCAAGTCTGTGTTTATTAGTCTTCGCACACAAAAGCCAATGCTGAGAAAGAAATGCTTTCTGTATACTCAAATGTGAGACAGCTAGAGTGAGATGAAACAATCAGCATTTTCATGTCTTTGTGGCAAATATGAAGCCACAGCCAGCACCTGGTTAGCTTAGCTTAGCAAGTCTTGATATTTATTGATATGTTTAAGTACCAAAATCAGTTTACTTATTTCTTAGCAGGGCACAGTTAGTTCCTGTAGTACTTCCTGAGCCTTTTATATCTATAGACGCCACAGGTCCTCTTTCACAGAGTTGGCCATCTTGAACTACCATGTTTCTACAGTAGCCAAGAATGGACAAACTGAACGCTAGCTCGAGATTGGGCATTTTGTGTTTTTTGCTCAATTGGTGGCCCCTGTAGTTTCTCCTTCACACTAGGAAAGAGAGGGTGAGGAGGGTTGGATGAGCCACTAGTCCTTTAATTACTGAGCATTAGAGGTGCTGGTAGGTGTTTCTTCTTTTTTTTTACCATTGACAGAATCAGGCTAACTGTTTCCCCCTGTTTCCAGTCTTTATGCTAAGCTGTGCTAACTACCTTCTGGCTGTAACTTGTATAAATCTTCTTATTTAATTCTCAGTAAGAAATTATACTCCCCAAAATGTTGGAAGGAAGGAATAACAAGATGGACAGACAGTTTATTCAGACATAACTTCACTGTGACTGCCCAAAGCTATGACGAGAAAACCATCGCTCACCACACACACTGTGTGTGTGTATGTGTCTGTGGCCAACGCCCCACTAGAGGTTCTCATAAAATATCTGACCATCAGCAGGAGTCACAGTCTGTGTGTGTGACTGCATGCCCACTGGCATCCCATGGTCTTTAGCAGTGCTGCACACACACACACACACACACACACACACACACAATGCTAGATGAGTAGCCTTTCTTGTGATGAAGAATATAGTAGTAGATTTTGACCTTTTGAACACACATCAACGTGGACACATACAGCAACCAGAATGTGACAGTAGTCTTTTTTTTCTGCCATTGTTGTACTTCAACATCATTCAAAATCACCCTCTTCATCATTTTCTTCTTTCAAATTTCAAATGTACTCTCTGTGGGGATGCAGGAATACATCAGTTAAAGTCTGAAGAATGATGTCAGCATTACTCGATCTAAAATGCACACACACACACACACGCAGTTGTATAATGAGAAAAAGGTGCAAGCAGCACAATGCCTTTCGGAGCTGCCAGACTATTGGTCCACCTCTCTTAGTGCTCCCTTCCCCCAGCGTTCCCCCCTCATTTAGTTCCACATCTGTTTCCCAAACTTGGGAAGGGGGCCTTGGAGAGAACAATATCTGGGTCAGAGTAAACTCACTTTTTCTTCATGCATGTGTGAGCACAAGCATGAATGTATGTACGACATGCCGCAATCATCAACTGTATGAAGACTGTCTCACACTTGTTAAACCTGAAGATAGTGCCTGTGTCCCAGATGGGTGTGTGTGGTTGTGAGTGTGTATAAAAGTTATGCAAAAATGACTTTGGGTGAAAGCCAAGATGAGACATTATCATCTGCATCCTGCACATAGCTTGAAGAAAGGGAAGTTCAGAAAATGAAGAAGGAAAAGTTTAATTTCCCATGGACTGACTGCATTACTGACAATGTGAACTGTGCACACAATAACTGTCAATAAAACAAACAAATGTTACTGATAACTATATTCCTCAAAGTTCCACATCATTGTTTTAACAGTGAATACTTAATATTTTCTCTTTCATTTTTTTGAGGAAACTACCTCATGAGTCACTTATCTATAGTGACACAGAAGTTTCCAACAAGCCATGTCTATTCTTTTTTCTTCCAGTTTAACCCACTGGAACATGACTGCAGTATATGCTGCCACCTGTTGGACAAATACAGTAAGCTTGAATGAGACTGACTGACCACCTTCAACTGTTGGACTGAGCAAATATACTTTATTGGTAACAAGGTGAGCAAGAAACAATCCAGTATTACAGAAAAAAAACAAAAAAACATAGTGTGTTATCATCAGTATTGTCAGTTAACATTAAAAGTGTTAAAGATGTTTGCAGTGAGATGAAGGAGTACATTTAAATGGATTATCCCATATTTAATATAGATGCTAAATACATGTTTGTACTACTTATAAGCTTGTTTATTAATAGGCCAGTCGAATCCAGAACGCCTAATTTCCCCGGCTTACCAACAATGTACCAGAAATGTAATAATATGTAGTGTAAGAGTGAAACTTCTACTTTTTAAAAAACTATGAAACTGTTAAATTAAAAAAGAAACACAATATTTTTTATACAGCGCTGTGAATTATATGGTCAAAATAACAAATGTAAAAATCACCAAAAAACAGTGGAATAAAATTACTTCGATCAACAAGGCACAGCAAAGAGCAGGTTTTTTTATTTGCCATTACAATCAAATTTGCTTGTAATGTAATCTGTCAAGGTCTTTTAATATTCTCTATCTTATTTTTACACTCTTATTCACCCTTAGTGTCTTTGTCTTTCTGTCTCTGTCTCTCAGCCTACTTTCTTGGGGTATTTTTCTTTGGCCAGTCTGACAAAGTCCTCAGCACTGTCCAGTGACACCAGGCGGTCCTGAAAGAAAGACGAGGTGTGTGAAACAAGTGAGATTGGAGGGTTGGTAGATGTAGATGGAGGAAGAGGGACATAAGAGAGGGTGATGAAAGAGGAGGCAAAAAGTCAGAAGATTACAGAGAAGAGAAGAGGAAGAAAAAAGGGTGATTTGAAGGTGAGAACATGTGAAAGTAGTTTTAACCTCTTACGCCTGCACCCTATCCCCGGAAAGCAGCTAAAATAACATACCCAAAATGAATCATGAACCATGAGGCAAGAAGCTACAGAATTATTATTTGTGTTGTTATTATAAAAAATATATATTTTTTTAAATTCTAGAATTAAAATATATATTTCAAAGGATCGCCATTAAAACCATGATCCCCTCTACAATGATGCAACCAAATGTCTTCTCCTATTTCTTAGCTACAACTGTAACTGTAAACTTGATCAGAATAGAATCAGAATATTTATTTCCATATAGACATGTTACAAATAACATACATCTCCCAAAAATATTTTAATACTAATAAACACAATGATAATTGATCAATTTTCTATAACTGGGCAGTTCTATGGCTATATAGGCTGCAAGTAAGGGGCTACAGTGATGAATCCACAGATTAATATGACACAATAGAGATGCTTTGTAAGAGCAGAATATATCCTAATTAAGTAGAGGTGTGTGTGTGTGTGTGTGTGTGTGTGTGTGTGTGTGTGTGTGTGTGTGTGTGTGTGTGTGTACCATGATACAGAGGTATCTGTTCTGGTGTCCAGTTCCTGGAGGAAACAGTGAGGTGTGGTCCAGCAGCTGTTCCAGCAGTTCTGTTGCTTTGTTAAGGTGCTCCTGATCTCGACTGTACCGGCTCTGTTTGTTCACACACAACAAGGCATCTACCTCACACTGATAACCTGGAGAGAGATGAAGGGTAAATCACATACAAGTACAAGAGAGTATACTAAATTGGTGTTGACAGGAGCAAATACTAACTGAAAGGAATGAAATCAGGGTCTCACCCAGCTGCAGTAGGATTTTCTTCCATCGGGCTCTGACTTCTCGTCTGGCATAGCGTAAAGTGTGTATGTCATAGTTCAGCTTTTCCCATTCCTATAGACAAATGCACAGTATATCATATAAAATCTTATTTGGGTTTCACACTGATCAGTTTTAGTTTAATCTAATACAGCAGTCCACCCACACAGCTGTCATTATGTACAATACAGCTTTATTTGACCTTGTTATTAGTTTGGTTTATATCTTTTAGGATAAATGATTAATGTAGTTTAGAGACCCAACCTTCAACCTGAGCAGAAGTCTCATCATTAGTGAAAACACCTGCACAGGTCTGCAGGGTCTTAAAGGGCACATTCTCTTAAATTATATAAAACAGTCTCAAGCAATAGACCATTTTTCACACTTTTGAAATGTCGCAGTAGGAAAATCACAGGTGTAAATAATAACATTAACAATACTGCTAGGACTGAAAAAACAAAGCCATCATTAGTACTATTAGTAACACCTGTGCTTTGACAAGTCAAAGGCCCTGTTTACACTCACATTAACATCCTGGGTGACCGGATCGGAAGTGAACAGCTCTAAGTACAGCTGTGGATGCACAGAAGATGCATTAAGGCCCAATTCAGACTAAATAAGGGTTAGGGTTACATGTGGTGAAAACATATGGTGCGGACTACACATGAAGTATGCTGTCTGATTTCCATTTAGTTCACTGTAGTGCATGTTATGTATTTGGGCTCTCTTACCTGCCAAGATCAGCAACAGGTGTTTGTGAACATACTGTCTGTTTCATGTAATTTATCCATTGAGCTAGCAATCACAATATACCCAGGCTCCCTTAAAAATTGCATAAGTTTGAGAGTTGCTGAACAAGGAGAGACTTAATAAACTTGTTAGCTTGTTGCTGTGAAAAAGGCATGTTGTATTTAAAACTGCACATGTAAGCCAAGCAACTGAACTGATAATGTTTGAAACTGACTTTCTTACAGAACAATTAATATAAATAAATGTAACTCAAACAAATCAAAGAATTTATAGACTGGCACTTTATTTACCGGACTAGTTTTACTGCAGTTTCCAGTTTGTTTGACCCAGTATTAAATATGATAATCATCACAACATTGGGATGGTTTAGTGAATATTTTCTTTGAACAGCCAGCCAAGCTGTTGGCCTACATCTCTATTGAGGAATTTGTTATCACAATGTGCCCACTGTGTCCCGCAGCCTGGCTATTCTCAACATGAAGTCTGCCTGTCACATGTTCACCAAACTCATAGACTGCAGTCACTCCTGTGCAGTGTCACTAAACTGAACTCTGCAGAGAAAATGAGTAAGAACATGAAAAATAAATGTTTTTGAGTTTGACACCAAAAATGGCTTTTTTGGGGTCATGAATAAAGAAAAGATAGTTTTTTTTAGTTTTGGTAGCCGTCGTCTAACACTCACACACTCACACAGAGTTACTGTATGTCTGACCCAGTATAACTTTGTAGTAAACAACCTGCAGTAAGTAAGTTACTGTGTGACAAATATCAGGTCACTGATTAAGTTAATAAAGTAGCATGTCGCCTCTATATATGTGCAGTGTGTGTGTCTGTGTGAATAAGGACAGACCATAAACCAGACTAAAGCATAATCACTGACGTTGACCTGTGCTACTGAATATGAAGACAGTTGCATTCCTTTTAATAATTAGTCAAAACAAGCAATAAAATTGACAGCTAAAGCTGTCGCTCCATCGATAAATTTGTTAACGTTAAAATTTATGACTACAGATGAAGCCATTTGAAATGTTTTTGCAAACCTACTATGAAGTCCCTTTTTATCATGATGAAATAAGGGGAGAAGATGTATCAGTTTATGGCTATACTGGATGATACTGTTGCTAGCTGCTGTGGGATTATAGCAGCAGACTTCTTCTGGCTTACTTTTTTTTTCACTATTCTGGTTACAAGTTAATTTCTTCTAATATGATATTTCTGAAATTCAGTTATTTTGGAATCCAGGTCAAGTTCATTTACTGATGTAGGTCTACATGAAAACGAGTCAAAGGCTTCTTTGAGAGCCACCTATGTTTGTCCTCTCCCCTTATTAGATAATAACATTAAAGATCTGTAGAGGAACAGAAAATTACTGAATTACTGTAGTTCCCCCACCCACCCCCTTCCACACATGTACAAGTCACATGCGGATTTTCTAAAAAAAAAATCTAGCCATGAGAAGACCCAATGAGAGAGTTAGGGGATCACAAACACCAAAAGGTAGGGGTTGGGGTTCAGCTGCCCCATGAGTCTGGGGGTTTATTTTCAGCAGCACAGACACTATTGAATAATTCATCTACTACCTCAGCACTGCAGACAGTGCCATGGATTTACTAATACACACAACATAATCAGGCTATTGAAATTTCAGAGCCATAGTCGTAGGCCATAGATTCTAACTTGCACAAACCTTAGTCAATGAGTCCA
The DNA here is from genome assembly GCA_946959425.1 of Argyrosomus regius. NCBI lineage: Eukaryota > Metazoa > Chordata > Actinopteri > Sciaenidae > Argyrosomus > Argyrosomus regius. The sequence continues at coordinate 14,207,371 of OX336895.1, forward strand.
GTAGACTGGACTAACATAGTCACCACTGTACCCTGTGCACTTTCTCTGCCACTAGGGGATGGAGAGGGGGTTGCTGGTTGACAAGGGGGATGCATTTTGGTCATGGCACCCATCCATAAATTGCCTACTGGATATACTGTAGTTGGTGTCTCTACTCTGTACTAAGCAGTTAATTTAAAGCTTTACTTTTATATTTATTTACACCCAGGATGTAATTAAAGTCTTAATCTAAGTTTTATTTTCAGTGATTTGATTTTTGTCCTTTTTTTGTCATGTATATGTATTTATTCCCTCTCACATTGTCTCTTGTGCTCTGAATCCAACAACATCACACTTTCTCTCACCTCTGTAGCCTTGTCAGCCTTGTCTCTCATGCTAATAAAAGCCTGCAACTCTCTGTCCGATCCTCGCCTGATGGGAGATTCACTGGGTCTGTTTACGGTGGTCCACGGATCAACAGGGTTCCTCTGACTCAGCTCTTTGCTCCATGGGCTCTTTCTTGAAGGCTGTGGCCCAAAAAGGCTCTCCTTTTCTGTGTCACTGTCGCTGGACTCACTGGATAACAGCTCTGGTTGTTTGGAAGCTGTGGTGGTGCGCATGCTGAAGAAGAAGAAGAGGAAATAATTGTAAAAGCAGGATATTATGATTTTGAAACGTATCAAGTTGAGTTTGATTCTAGTCTATTAATATAAATGAAGATTAAAGGCTGAAGTCTGGGATTGTCATCATGTCTGTGAGGTGTTTATCTCACCGCAAAATAGCATTCTTCTCCTCCTTGTTGTGTTTCAGATAGTACCGACAGCAGCAGATGGTAAACTTGGCACCCATTGGCCCTTTCCAAAAGTTTTCAACAACCAAAATATGTCCTCCCTGACAAAATCCTACAACAAGCCCACTTCTTCCCACCAGAATCCTCAGAAAATCTAAATATTTCCAAGCTGAAATGTCCTCATTTGAAAATGTCGAAGACTTAAAATCCAGGCAGTATCTTAACTTGCCCTGTCCATCCCCCTTCTCCTGTGCCTATCCTGGCCTGAATGAGAACCGTCTGTCAATTACATTATCCACGTGAATCCAAACAGGGGACAACAACAACAACACACACACAGGACAGTTCAGGGATGAATGGCACATTTATTCAGCAACTCCTGATGGTGCAGAATGCAACACGAGAGGCAGCTTTCTCGCTCTATCAATGCAAAACACAGGCTCACTGCACACCCTGTAGTTTAGACCTGGAGTTATACTTTAAAGCACTGCCTGCTTTGAAACTATTTTTGTTAAATGTGTTCATGCCTGTAGGAGAAGAAGCATAATGGTTGTTTGGATAAGACAAACAGACATAAAGAGAGCGGTAGGTCTACTGCTTTGTAATATCAGCTGTTACATAATTTTAGTGACAGTTCATAAGTGTTAATACATAACTGATTTATAATTTTACAGTTTGTCATAATCCCTTATAGGTCTGTAAAAATGTGAATGCTCTTTCATCAACATGATAACAGGATCCTTTGATATCCAAGGTCACCTGGCTGGATAAAAGTTAGCACTACTACTGGAAGTGACTGACAGCATTGTTAGTGCTGCAGGAGCAGGAGCAACAAGTGAAACAGTGATTTAGGTGAAAAGCAGATACTAAAAGTTTATAGTCAGAACGAGCAAATGGAGAAAAATACACTTAAATTTGGGATTTTCCTGCTGATATTAAGCGGTGTTTTAGAGACTAGTAACAGGTGAGTTTGTCAGAGTCAATGGAACTTTTTTCTTGTGAATAAATTCAGTCAAATATAAAACTTTTATAAAAAGCCAAAACATCCTGGATTATCTCCGTTCAGATCAACTTTTGTTGCATGTTTCCATATTCATAACATGAAAAACATGTATTCTAATATGATGACATATTAGAATTTGAAATAATGCAACTGGTTTTATATTCCTTTTTTATTCACAGTTTAGTGGAGAGTTTGGAGCCAACACGGGCTTATGACTACACCAAATATCACCCCATGGATGAGGTACGATTCCATAATCTACTATATAGATGTTGCTATAGAAGTTGGACTTTCTTTAATTTTATTGTAGATATGTTAATTTGAGATTGTACAAATATAGTTAGTGATCTGTCTCTACTTACAGTAGGAAGAAGTCAGTGGATTTTATATATTTATCAGTACACAAGATATAAAACTTTTAATAAGAGCAACACATATAGAAGGGTGAAGTGTTTAGCAGACGACTTCAGATATTTTATTATAGACAAATCTTTCTGTGTTGTCTCACACCCCTTTTTGTTCCCTTTGATTTGTACTTAAATCTGTGTAGATTACAAATGGACGTTGGCCAAAGAAAACTATAGATACCATTATCAAATTGAAATGAAATTATCACACTGATTCAATTGAAACACAGATATACAGGTGGATGGAAGATGTGGAACAAGGGAACCCAGAACTGGTCTCCTCTGCTGTGTATGGACATACTTATGAAGGAAGAAATATCACACTGCTGAAGGTATTCAACACATTTCCTTTCACCTGCTGTAACTATAACATTGCATATGAACTGTTAGCATTAATATTTATGCATATCCTAAGCCAAATACTCCTCCACAAAGTGACTTGCTAACTATGTATAAATGAAAAAGCTTCAACTAATTATGTACCTAAATATGGCACAAGATCCAGTCATGCATGAATAGCTCCTGTAAAGTCAAATACTTTTCTTGTGATGGAAAATACAGGACAAAAGAGTTTACAACTGTACCTGCCTGCTCTAGCCAATGGGTGCCAAGTGGACCTGCCCTGTCCAGTCATGTAGTCCTTGAGATGGGAAACCTCTTGTATACTCTTATTTATTATATACAAACCCCCCGTGACTCCCATTAGAGATAGGTAGATCTTAAAAAAAAAAGGAAAAGCTTGAATTTTTACTCTCACTCAACCTGTTTCTAGTGTTCAGTGTATTTACTCTGTTTACAAATCCACTTAACCTTGACCTTAACTTTGACAATATTTTAAATCTTGCATTCGTCTAAAATGAGTCATCTGGTGTGTCTCCAGTTTGGACTAAAAAACCCAGAGGGCAGAGAGAAGAAGGTTATATGGATGGACTGTGGTATACATGCTCGTGAGTGGATCGCTCCAGCCTTCTGCCAGTGGTTTGTCAAAGAGGTTTGTATACTCAGATAAGATTAATTTGATAACCATATGCAGCATAGCAAGTACACTCTGAGATGTGAGCGTTTGAAATTCCTCTTTTGTTCAGATTGTCAACTCCTATAAAACCAATACGAAGTTGGAGCAGATGCTGCAGAACCTTGATGTTTATGTTACTCCTGTGATCAATGTGGATGGATATACATACACCTGGGTCAATAACGATGTGAGTGCTTCTCAGGTTTTATTCTGAATTACATTTCACTTTGAATCAGTTCACTTAAAACATAATTCAGCAAACACATCTGTGTTTGTGATTGAGTTACTTGTCCCTATATTGTGTTTACTTACTAATACGATTATGATTATTTGGTCAATGATGTGACTACTGTAACTAACTTTCATTAACCTTGCACAATCTAATAACAAACTATTTGACCTCTGTGTCTGTGTTGTTTCCGCGTAGACACGCCTGTGGAGAAAGTCTCGTTCAGACCCTCCTGCAAACAGTACCTGTTATGGTGTCGACCTCAACAGAAATTTTAATGCCAACTGGGGAAGTAAGTTGCACGTGTTCAAGAATCACAATGTGCCTCTCTCTCTGTGCGCTCTCATTTGCCTCAAGCTAATTAAACATTTCTGACTTGTACAACATATATTGGTCATATGAAAAAAGTCATACCTTGCACTTGCAAACAGACAAAATGTGTTGGAAACAATTGACAAGACTAAATCAATAGTTTTAGTCTAAAATAATTTCAAAGGCGATATCCCTTGCAGCAGAATATCTTTAATTTTCAGTGCTCTATATTGTTATATCTGACTGCTATACTGAAAAGGTTCAAATGGGGGTTTTTTTGTCTTGTATATGTTGGAAATCTACAGGGGATCAATATCAGTGTATCGTTGATTACTAGTGTAATTTCAGACTTTCAAAACTCATTTACTGACTCATATTCTGGTTTAGAGCAAAAAAGTGCTAAACACTCCCCAAAGTAAATCTGTTCTTTTCTGTGAAACTCAAAGGCCGTACAGTACAGATGAATATTACAGTGTCAGCTCACACGGCTTGAGTCCTCCGACCTGTACAGTCTTGGTTCTCACAAGCTTTTCTTTATAGATTTGCATTTTATAATTATTTTTGACATAGTAAAGCAAACATAATTTAAACATTATTATGATATATTATTGATTTTGTTTGGTATGTACTTTCCTTCCTTAGCGGTTGGTGTGTCATTTGACAGCTGTTCAGACACCTACTGTGGAAATTCAGCAGGGTCAGAGCCAGAGGCGAAAGCCGTGATGGACATTGTTGGTAACTACTGTATCTATCTATGAAATGACGTGTTCAGGTATAAGAATAAACATAAGAAGACCTTATATCACCTTGACATTGATCACTTATTCCTTCTGTCTGTATCTAGGTAAAATGCATGAACAGATTCTGTGTTTCCTCACCATCCACTCTGCTGGGCAACTCATACTCTTGCCATACGGCCACCCTGAGATCTCTGCACCCAACTACGATGAACTGGTGAGTGTGTGTGCTTTTTTATGAATTAGTATTACTGTAGGTTAAGCAGGAGACCTTTAGAGTAACAGCAGTTGCATAGGTACCTCCCTCTACTGGTTGAAACTTGGCTATTGCATTTTAACTTTGCCTGGGACCTACCACAATTTCGGTGTTTAGTTATACTAAACACCACAGTATGGCTTTTGCATGTACATTCTAAACTTCTAAAACATTTCAGTAGACATTGTATTATCACTTTGTATGGGTACCAAAAAACTGTGTTTTTATAACATTTGTGAACTTTGCAGGTTTCAGTCGGTAAGGCAGCAGCAGCAGAAATGAAGAAGGTACATGGGATGGACTACACTGTAGGAACATCTCCACAAATCCTCTGTAAGACTCACACACTGATCTGACTTGTCCTTGTC